>CM065641.1:15095773-15748273 GCA_033220585.1 Dipteronia sinensis
GGGTAGCATAGTCCATCGACTGCTATTGCACGAGCTACATCACGATGGGCTGGAGGATGAGATGCGATTTATGTTAGGTCCTAGTTCGGTCCGGTTCTCCAAGGTTGAATTCTGTCTTATCACCAGATTGAAGTTTGGAGTGATTCCCGACACGACGAGGTATGAGATGGTTCAGAACGGGATACACCAACAATATTTCGGTGGTGTAGCTGAGGTGGATTATGAACAACTGAGAGCTGTTCTACTGATCGGTGTATTTGAGGAGCAGTACAATGCTGTGAAGCTGTGCCTCATTTATTTACTAAACTGGATATTCATTGGGTTGGACGAGAGAGAGAAAGTTCCATTATGGGAGATTTGGCTAGTCGAGGACTTGGACACTTTTGATGCGTTCTAGTGGGGTGCCCACGTGTATAGGCAGTCCATTTTTGGATTCAAGCATGACTTGGACGGTCAACGTGAGCGGTATGAGAGATGACAGCAGGAAAAGGGCGCTGACGTTCACAAGGTGGAGACGTACAACATTTACGGTCTAGCTCACACACTGTTGGTAAGAATTTAGAATTTGTATCGGTTTGAAAACCTGAATTTTTTTTACTTGAGTTACGGAATAAATGATTGGATTCTGAATAAATTTTTTTTACATAGGTATTTCCGTATGAGGTTATCCCCTAGCTTGGGACCCGATTTGGGACTCGTAGGGAGATTGACTTGTCCCCCTGTATGCTGAAATGGGAGTTGAATAAGCAACCAAGGTCGGACAAGCTGGACAAGATTTTCATAGCCAGGGTAAGGATCTATTGTGTTGAAGTGTTTACATATTAGGACGAATACAAATACGATGGTCTAACAACTATTTCAGATGTTTGCGAGGACTGCACTGGTGCCGACGGCAACTGAGAGGGTTGCACGGTATTACGAGGGTATATACGAGGGAGGCAGTCTATATATGGCCGCCGATGGACACGACGGCTCGGTACCGAATCCCTTACATCATACAACTGCCTGACTCAGTCATATGGAGGGTTCCGACCAGAATTTTGGCGGTGGGAGTCCCCTTAGGCACATGACGGATACGGAGGGTTCGGACCCAGAGTTTGTCGCTGGAAGTCATCTTAGGCGCAGACAGGTTCGATTTGCGATGCCCGGTGGAGTACATTCACGAGAAGACGTTGGAGGGCATCGCCAGGTTTGTCAAAAATGGTGTAATACATTATTTATGTTGAAACAAGTGTTCGGTTTTAGTACTGACAATAATGATTTTGTTTCAGGACCATTTGGAAATTAAAATCCAAGATGTGATGGATGCAGTCGCTGCGTTACGGGAGGATCTCCGGAAGAGTGATCAGGAATGAGATAGGCAGTATAGGGAGGTGATGGACTTTCTCCGGGGGCGGTGGGGTTCGATATCACAGTCAGACAGGGATGGTCCACTCTCCTATGATCGAGACTCTCCATGTAGAGACAGAGACGGAGGGACAGACCCAGCCACCGGACCTATGACGGAGGCTGATGGACCTCAAACTCACGGTCCAAGAGCTGGAGATACAGTACGAGACCAGCAGATGCAAGTCCCTGGTGGCACGGATACATGAGTATTTGGGGAGACAGTTACCCATGCGTTATTAGAGTTTCCGCTACTTATGGAGGTACAACATGTGGATCCTCCTGTTTATTTCCAGGACCACACAGCGGACCCGTCCAGTCCACTAGGTCAGAGTCTCTCCTCCCGTACAGTCCACATTCCTGACCTGACCAGGAGATCCATACAGCGCACCCCTGCGGTCCATCCGACACCGCTCTCCTCTACTCGATCCCGTCGCACCTCACCCCCAGTGACACTGCCGGTCCATCCCGAAACAGCCCACCCCACAGGTCTATCTCATCCCATCGCAGCCCTCGACGTGATCCACGGGAGCAGAGTTCCTCATCCCAGCACCCCCCAGTGGTCCACGGTCAGCATAGGCAGCAGCGGATTCGCAAGTGAGGCTGGCAGTTGGTGAGCCCATACACTAACACTTGTCGGCAGAAAAGGCCAAAGACACTGCCCCTGTCATCAGCACATACATTCAGGCCTAATGATTTGGTAGACGCTGACCAACTTGCGGCTTACCAAGCCTACAAGAGGAACGTGACGGGGGAATTGTAAGTATTATAATATTGTGATTTTATTTTGAAACACCTAAGTTAAATTACTTAGTTTTCTAAATAATTAAAATTACGCAGACGTGATGTGGATCTGATGACCCCCGTGCCTGTGACTTGGTTCCACCTGTTGCAAACCGACTTAATGGAGTTGGAGGACACGGTACTTTCCTTACTTCGATTGTCTTTTAAGTTTGTTTAACTTATGGAAGAATACTAACAATATATAATGTTTATATTGTCAGCATATGGACGCGTACCTGCATATTTTATGGAAGCGTCAGCGAGCATTCCCCACTGTCTACATTCAGAGGATGAACCTACTAGATTCTCAGTTCTATGTAAGTGTTTCAAATGTACTGTTTTCGCAGTTGCGTTGTTGTGTTTCATCCTGTTTGTAACGTTTCGGTTCGTTATCTATTTTCAGTCAATGCTGGAGTTTCAGTGGTAGAGAATCATGCCTCGCGATGCTGTGAGCAAAGCCCCAAAAAGATGGTCTGTGTTGAAGTATAGGTGGTCCTCTAAAGATCTGATGACGGTACGTAGATTGCTCCCGGTAGGGAACTGACCATGGCACGAGGTTGACGAGGTGAGCAAAATACAGTTATGGTTTCAATGTGTTTAATTAATAATTCTTATTTTAACCATAACAATTTCTTGAACACTTGGTACAGGTTTTTATTCCGTGCAACATTGGTGGCCAACATTGGCTCGTGGCCAGCGTCGACCTTACTGTCGGGAAGATCCACCTGGTAGACCCATTCAGAGAGGAAGTCCCCCTGTAGATCAGGAAAGAGCAGGTCGCTCCATTGCGGTGATTTCTACCCTCGATGTTGTATCAGGTGGGGTTTCACGATGTCAGACCAACGAGTGAGGCGAAGTACGAGAAGCGGAATAGGCCCTTTGGGGTAAGCATGGTGTCTACAACACATGTGCCCCAACAGACTAGAGGGTATGACTGTACGAACATCATTTAAACTTTAAGTTTGTTTCATTAAACTTCAATTGTAACGGTTGTTCATGTGCTGAGTCGCAGGGGTAACTGTGGTGCTCATACCTTGAGATTGATGGAGTACGTACTAGGCGAACAGGAAGACGTTTGACTGGTCAGAAGATGATATGTGCACCATACGGGAGAAGATGGCTGTGGAGATTTTTTGTAACTCCAAGCCCCATTAGATGTTGTAGTTGTCGATGTACGAACAATTATAGTAATGAACTTTCAAATTTAAAATTTTTTGTTTAAAATTTCAAGTGTTTGCATTTACAAGTACAACACACGCATTTCATACAATAACAAAAGTAATAATTAACACCCCAATTTAATTAAACAATAAGTATGAACGGCTCGATTCACTTCACTGCAGATTCCTTGTGTGGCACGTCTGTTTGTTATGTCCAACATGATGACATACGCTACACTTGCGACGGAATTCCTCGGGAACAATTCTGCTCGGACCTTCATTAATCAAGGGCGGATTAGAACACATCCTGCTATTATGACCTGATTATCCACATATTCTACAGGATTGGGTGGTTGTCCTCTCGGAAGACGAGGCATGTCGACCATCCATCGGGCGACCTGATTGTCTCTTGGTCTTTAGATTTAAAACCACCTATTCAGCAATGTCTGATGGCACTACCCATGAAGAAGAATGGCCAACAGGCATAATAGGAACTGAGTATGCATCAATAAGTGTCTGTCTTTTGTAGTAGTCCGAACACAGCGATGTGAAATCCAAGTTTCGCTCCCTGTAAAAACAATGAAAAAAATGACAATCACGTTTGCTTAATATAGCGTATAGTTGTATACTGTTAATGTACCTCGCCGCTGCGAGTGCGTGAGAACACGGAAAATGGTCCATTTGGAATTTATTGCGTGTGCAAGTCTTCCGGGCTAAGTCAACAATCCACTGCTTTCTGGACCGTTTGACAGAGAATATGTTCCAGTCCACTGGATTGAGAGTCATATAACCTCACTTCTTGACCCGTTGTAGCATCACAAGATGGGATGCGTCGGTCAACTGATGATGCATGGACTGTGCAGCTCGATGTCGATCGTGAAACCAACGCTGTAACATATTCCTAATGAACTCTGCCAATGTCAACATAGGGAGTTGTCGTGTGAATTTAAGGCATGAGTTTATGCACTTTGCAACATTTTTTGTCATCACCCTAAACCTTCGTTGGGGACAGTGTACATGAGACCATTTGTGTGGACCGGAAGCTTCAACATAATCGAAAGCATTCTTGTGCAGGTTACATAACTCACCCATGTACCGGTTATATTTGAATTCAGTGTACGCTCTAGCTACTTTGTCCATTAAGCTGGCAACATCTTTTCTGTGAAATAGCTTCTTCACATTTTCAGCAATGTGCCAATAACATATAGTATGTGTTGCATAAGGGAACACTTTAGAAATCCTTGCTTCAATGCTTGCATGTCAATCGGAAATAAAAACCAGATCATCTATATGACCAAGGGCACCCTTCAAGTAATCCAAAAACCATTCCCATGAAAGGTTGTTTTCGGAGTCGCCGTACCCAAAAGTAATTGGATACACCTGTTCGTTTCCATCTTGTGCAGTTGCAACAAACATTGTACCCAGAATCTTCCCTTCAAATGGGTACCATCAACTTCAATAACAGGTCGCATGCACCTCCGAAAACCTCTAACTGCGGCCTCTAACATCATGAAAAAGTAAAGGAATTTACCGTCGTCAGTGCACTGTAAGTCAGTGATTGAGCCAGTATTTTCTTGTTCCAGCACGTAACCAAAAGACAGCAGTAGTTGGAAGGTTTCTTCATGTGTCTCATAGGTCAGTGACAATGCATAATGCAAGGCTTGATGTACCTTACTGTACATGATTTGGATGCCATACATTGTTTTCATATCGGCGATTATATCCTTGGGACGCATGAGACAACCATCTTGTTGTTGAAGTCTAGGTGCAACCATTTCTCCAATTATAACTGCACTAGCTTGTTAGTGGCGACGGTGAATCTCCTCCAAGGGACAACTGTGTTCATTGACAAAACTTCTTACTTGGAAGTACGTCCCTTCATCTCTTCTCACCGCTCTTAATTTCCATGTACAGTTGTCAATCAAACAAACAAGATGTAACGTTGTCTTATTGGACCTTTTCACCTTCCATTCCAAGTTTCGCCGCATTGCAAAAAGGCCAACTAGTCTCTTCAAATCCTTTTTAGTCGGAAAGAACTGACCTTTATAAATCATGCTTGTAGGTTCTTCTGCTACCAAGATTGTGCTTCTACCAATCCCAAACGAGTATGAATCTGCTCCGGGAATAACCCACGTTGTAGTATTATCAGAATCATCTGCAGATACATTATGCCGGACCTCGGAAGTACCAGGCATATATGCTCCAGTGCAACTAACTCCTTCTACACGTCTTCCACGACTTTGAATTTGGACATGATCTTCATCAGTGTTCTCTACATGATCTACCATATCAATATTTGCCTCATTATCCAGCTCCTGGTTCGGCCCAAGGTTCGGTTCAGTGTTCTGCTCATTGTACATCTCATTGTATTGCTCATTGTACCGCCCATCATTCATCTCAAATCGACAACCAAACACATCGTCGAATTGTGGTTCACCAACATCTGCATGATCGACCACTACCGGTTGGATAACACATATGTTTTCCCCACCTTCAGTGGCACTCTTTTATGTGAACACTTGGTTGCTACCGCTAGCGGATCCAAATTGTTGGGTATTTTCAGGAGCAGGAATATCATTCCGTATCACATCTCCAGTTGCCCTATCAATTAGACTAACACATACTTGAGGGATCACCCTATCGTCCCCTAGCATAAACTGAACATCATCGTCATTTCTTACAAATGTGTGACATGTAGCGCCAGGAACGATTGATATTGACTGTAGATCAATATTGTATTTGTTTACATCATACTTCATAACGGTATGCACGATCGACACCAATTCTTCGTAACTTATATTCTTTGACACATACATTCCTTGGTTGTTGGATCCAACAAACCTCTGACTTCCGTCAGGTAACTGCTCCCATCGACCGTTGTAAGATATTACTATTCTCACCTGATTCATTCTCCTCTAACATTCATCACCACAAACCATTATGACAAACATAAAAGCTATGGAAAAGGCTCAGAGCTTTTTAAAATAGTTTCTGAGGTTTTTACTATGATCTCCGAGCTTTTAGTAAAGGCTCCGAGCTTTTAGTAAAGGCTTCAAGCTTTTTTCCAAAGATTCCGAGGGTTTTCCCAAAAGAGCCGAGTTTTTTTCCAAAGGTTTCGAGCTTTTTTCCAAGGCTCGGAGTTTGTTTTCCAAACGCTCGAGCTTTTTTTCCAAAGGCTCGAGCTTTTTCCAAAGGCTCCGAGCTTTTTCCAAGGCTCCGAGCTTTTTCCAAAGGCTCGAGCTTTTTCTAAAGGCTCGAGCTTTTTCTAAAGGCTCCGAGCTTTTTTCCAAAGGGTCCGAGCATATTAGTAAATGGTCCGAGCTATTTAATAAGGGCTTTGATCTATATACCAATGGCTTCGAGCTTTTTATTCACAGCATCAGAGATTCAAATTTCACAGATTCAAACTTCAGAAAACCAGCTTCATGTTTACAAAAGGAACGTTTTTTAGAAATGAAGGGTAAAAAAAAGTATTTCAGATATATACTACCTTGTTGTGCTGAAGAACGTTGAGTAGTTTTGAAATTTATTGTAGAGAGAGAAAGAGAGGAGTTACTGCGTTCAGTGTTCCAAGTGTGGAGATGGAAGTACAGAGACAATCAAAAATTGATTATTTAAGGGCAATTTTAGTAGTTCACCAAAATAGGTGCCTTTTAAACATAACTTATTAAACCGGTGACGTTGGTGCAACAACAAGACAAAAATGTGACATTTCTCACAATTTCCACTTTTTCATATTAAATAAATGTTGAATGAAATAAATGGAAATATAAATTATTTTTTAAGTAATTATGTTTTTTTAAGGAGAATAAATGACGTTTAGAAGTAAAAAAAAACTCAAAAGGATTTCATAGAGAATTAGATGAAAGAGATTGTAAATTTTATTTGGTATAAATTATATTTTTTTAAGGAATATAAATGATGTTTAGGAGTAAAAAAAAACTTTAGAATGTTTTTTTTAATTAGATAAAAGAGATTATAAATGATAGTTGATAAAAAGTAAAAGGGCAATTTGGGAAAATAATGTTTTTTTAGTTTTAAAAAATATGAACAGACAAACCATTTGTTATGACTCAATTTTTAAGTTAGAAAGTAAAATATTGACACTTGTCAAAGAAAAAAGATAGAGTGGATTGGGAGAGTGTGTTGAGAGAGTGAATTGAGCACTCCTAAAAAATATAGTTGTTTTGCTGTTTTTTTTTATTCATGGTCAAATCCATGTCTCCATGCATATCATGCCGCTTAGATCTGGACCAAGCACGATTTTTAAGATGTCAGCTTCGCAATTTTTGGAATTAGCTTCATGGATTTACGTACCAAAATTAAGGTGCACCCGTGGATGCTTTCTAGACATGACCACGATTCAGTTCTAACCGTGGAAGTGAACTGGTACTATGGTTTTAAAACTGAACAAGAACTGTGGTTTTAATCGAAATTTGAATCAAAACCAGACCGTTAATCGGAACCATCGAACCGTGAATTGGTTCCAGTTCCTAAAATTTCAGAACTGTTTCAAAATCGGTGGTTTGGTTTCGATTCTGGAACTGGCGGTTCCAGTACCATATTTCTTTTCTTTTCTTAATTTTTTTTTATAAATTTTTTGGAGCCGTAGGAATGAGTATGAAAAATACCTTCTGTTAATAGCCAAATTTGGCTAAGGACCGAAGGGAAATTTTCCACCCTCTAAACCTGGTTCCATGCCCGAGGTCATCCACCATGAGACCATATTACCCGAAGCCGAGCTACGGTACCGCCCCACGGGAACAAGGACGGGCTCCAGAAACACCCGGAGTAGAGCCCGGCACGGTCAGATCGAGCCCGCATCACCGAACATGAAACCAGGAAACCCCTCCGAAGTCGGGATTACCTCACAATTTCTCCAGAAGCTCACCTATACCTCGCTGACATAGTGAGGTGTCTGTAGGAGGCCGCATCTAGCTTCAAAAGGTCAAAGGAGGCTAGACCTAGCTTCTGGCTAGAAGAAATTCCTTTATATCGGGGCTTGAACACTGATCGACTTCACTATCTGATATACCTCGCCACATTACATACCATATTCGATGACCCCTATGGGAGAACATACTAGACCTGAAGACACACATTATCATATCTTAAGACGTTACATACAGACAAAACAAGTAATAGAGTCCAAGTAGGAAACAAATTGATCTCCACCAAGATATCCTCGATTCAGCAATTAACTCAAAGTCAATAACATTTTAAATGTAAAATCCCGTCCGATAAGAAGGGAAGAGATGGAGAAAATCAAGGAGGGGAATCAATTAGTTTGACCTATGAAGACAATGTATAAAGGAAGGACTTGAACCTTCTGAAAGAGGAGACTACTTTTCAACAGGCATACGACAAGTACCCAACTACACCCTAGAGAAAATTTAGAGCAATTTGAGAGAGATTTATATATCCTACATTATCAATAAAGAGAGTATTTTTCTTTTTAATTCTTTTGGGTGGTGAATAGTATCATTGTTCCTTGTCATTTTATTAGGCACTGTTACACACACATTCAACTTTGGCCACCACCTACGTGGTAGTGGTCTCGAGGGTGTTAACTGAGATTTCTCATCTTGAGCAAAATTTCCGTTAACACTTTCTGGCCCTGTCTGTGGGAAAGAACCCTACACCCAGTTAATCAAGTCAACTATTTGCATTTGCATTTTCATTGTTTTACAGGAACCATGAGGCTCCGCTCTTCCCAAGGCCAACATGGAGTTTCGGAACAACCCTCGGAGAGGCCTAGGCGAAAGGCCCCAAGAAAGAGGAGGAACTCTGGATATGGAAATCAAGCTCCGGTCCAAAAAACTAATGTGCGGGCTTCTGGCCACCCTATAGTGAGCCATGCCGCACTCGACCAACAAGCGGCAGCCTTCGTGGAAACCGTCCGCATCCGCCTGCTCGCCGAAGGCATCCTAGTCCAGCCAACAAACCCGAATGATCAGGGAGAACCGAGTAGGTTCGGAGCTAGGCAGGCTGCCTTCGACTGCCTGGGACCTCCTCTTCCCGAGCCAACTCGGGACAGGACTGGGCCCCAAATTTCGATCCAGGATAGGCTAGGACCCATGCCTCCAGTTCCGAAAAGACCTTCACAATATCAACCCAGGCTAGTTAAGTCTGCAGCAGATGCCTTGACCCAGGAGCAACGAGAGGTACCTCACCCAACGTCATCAAAGAGGAACGCCCGGGCCCAAGAGGAGGAAAGTTGACAAACTTCCCATGTGGATCCTGTCCATGAAGGGGACCAGATAGAGGTCGCCAGTTCAACCGAGGGACTCGACAGCGAAGAATCCGATGTCAACTCAAGGAAACCTGGGAACAAGAGACTGATAGATCAGTTGGAAAAGCTACAGAAAGAGGTGTAGCAGATACGAAAAGGAAATCAAGGAGGATAAAAAAGATCCATTAAGCGAGATGAACGTTCCCTTGACTAGGAGGATCCGGGAAGCGGAGCTCCCACCAAAATAGAAAATGCCAGCAGATAGGTTCTCCGAAACGGAAGATCCTCTAAGCCACCTGAAGAGCTTCATCCAACAGATGGAGGTCCAGAAAATTACCAGAGCAGCTATGTGTAGGATGTTTCCAATAACCCTAACCGACTACGTGAAAACTTGGTTCAGGAAGCTGCCTGGTGGTAGCATGGATTCTTTCACAAAGTTATCAACAGATTTTTACTCGCAATTCCAAGGGGTCAAACCTCGTTCGAAGGATCCCATTCACCTCCAATATGTGATTCAGGAACAAAGTGAGACACTTCGATCGTACGTGGAACGTTTTCACAAAGAGGTCATACAAATTGGAGTTTTCACCGAGAAAGAGACTCTCGCCAATTTCAGGCGGAACCTATGGGCTAGAAGCTTTTCCGCTCCTTCGCCAAAAGACCTCCCGAGACATACCAGGAGGCCTACGATTGGGCTCTTGAGTAGGTCAAGATCGACGAGCAACTCAAAGTCAAGATGGAACATGACGATATAAGAACGGCGAAGCGTTAGAAAAAAGAAGCCCCTAAATCCGAGCCAGCTCAGAAGACTCAAAATAAACCTCCCAATAGGTCAACCTATTGCAACCCCCCTCTTCAGCACATGCAAGAAAAATATCCAGCAAGACAAACCCCACCTCGGGCTTCACCACCTCCCAGGACCGTGGCCCCTGTAATGCGATGGGAGAAATGGTATGACTACTACACTCCCTTGAACGCTTCCAGGGAAACAGCCTACCTTGCTATACGAGACAAGGGGCTACTCCAAAAGCTTGCTCCCATGAAAGCCCCAGTTGACAGGAGGAACCGGTACAAGTACTGTGAATTCCATAAAGACGTGGGCCACAACACTTCAGAGTGCTATAATTTGCGCAACCAGATTGAAGCTCTGATAAGGGGGGATGCTTGATTGAATTCTTACAGCAGATCACAGATAACATTCAGACTGGAACAAGCCGAGATCCATGAGGATGCAGAGAAGAGAAAGGGGGAACAAACTGATTTAATGCAACAAATCCAGGTGTTAACGGAAATTTAGCTCGGGGCAATAAATCTCAGTTAGCACCCTCGAGATCATTACCACGTAGGTGATGACCGAGGTAGAATGTATATATGTAACAATGCCTAATGAAATGACAAGGAAACATCGATATCATTAGCTACTCAAAAGAATAAAAAAAGGCTTCCTCTATTGATAATATGTGATATACATCTCTCTTTGCTCTCAATTCTCTCTCAAGTTGCTCTCAATTCTCTCTAAGGGTGTCGTTGGGTACTTGTCGTGTGCCTGTCGAATAGTAGTCTCTTCTTTCAGAAGGCTCAAGTCCTTCTTTTATACATTGTCTTCATAGGTCAAACTAATTGATTCTCCCCTATGATTTTCTCCATCTCTTCCCTCCTTATTGGACGGGATTTTACATTTAAATATCATTGACCTTGAGTTAATTGCTGAATCGAGGATATCTTGGTGGAGATCAATTTGTTTCCTACTTGGACTCTATTATTTGTTCTGTACCCATGTAATGTCTTAAGATATGATCCTGTGTGTCTTCAGGTCTAGCATGTTCTCGCAGGGATCGTCGAATATGGCATGTAATGTGGCGGGGTACATCAGGTAGTGAGGTCGATCAGTGTTCTAACCCTGATATAAAGGAATTTCGTCTAATCAGAAGCAAGGTCCATCCTCCATTGGCCTTTTGAAGCTAGGTGCGGCCTCCCGCGGACACCTTACTATGTCAGCGAGGTACTGGCGAGCTTCTGGAGAAGTTACGAGGTAATCCCGACTTCAGGGGGGAATTTCCTATTTTCAGGTTCGGTGACGCGGGCTTGATCTGATCATTCCTGGCTCTATTCCGAATGTTTCTAGAGCCCTTCCTTGTTCTTACGGGGCGGTACCGTAGCTCGGCTTTAGGTAACATGGTCTCCTAGGTGGATGATCTCGGGCCTGGAGCCAGGCCTGGAAGGTGGAAAATTTCCCTTTGGTCCTTAGCCAATTTTGGCTATTAACAGAAGTCCCCTCTGACTTGAACACCAGTTGTCGAGCTTGGGGTTGGGGTCAGATTTTTCATTTTATTTGGGAAATATTTCCTTCTTTACCATTACCAGAATATTGGGGAAATCTTCTTATTAACTACGTAAGTGACGTGGCGTGAACTGACTAATTTATTTCTGAATTAACCCAGTTGCGTTACAGGCAGTCCCCGAGATTCTTTACTGTTACTAGAATCTTGGGGAGATCTCCTCATTAACTGCGCAAGTGACGTGGCGTGAGCTGACTAACTTGTTTCTGAGTTAATCTGGTTACGTTACGGCAGTCCCCGAGAATTTTTATGATCTCAACCGAAGATCTCGACAGCTTGTGCTGCTGCCCTCTTGCTTATATATACTTGTTTATCTCAACGTCTTCCTCACATCTCTCAAACTCAAATTTTTCCCAAGATATACTTTCTCTCATAGCCTTTCTCTCAAGCTTATCTTTTTCTTCATTCTTCATCCTTACTGACTTCATCATGTCGAAAACCAGTCATGATTCAATTGACTCCATAGTTGACATCGAGGAGGTCTTTAGCCTTGCCCAGGGGAAACGGGCAAGGAGGAGCTTAGACAGCGACAATTCCCCACCCAACCCGCAGCGTCGGCGGTCGAACAAGAATGTGTCCATTGGGACTGGGTTTTCCAACCACCCTGACCATCCTTTGGATATTTCCGATGAAGACTCCGACAAAGAAGTGGGCGGTGACGTTGCGGGAGAAACATCGAATCTGGGCTTCTGGCCCCCATTTGGAGAGACTCCCTCCCTACGACTTCAGGGTTGTCCCTGATTCCATCATTGATCCAGTCGCGATTGACCGTTTGAGGTCGTAGTACGGCATCCCCGACAGCGTTTTCCATCTCGGTGCCCCCCAAGGGTTACGAGTTCTTCAACCCCCTTAAAGGTGTGCTTCCAATTCATATGGTAGCTCTCGAGAATGGGGTTAGGCTTCCCCTTCATTCGACTCTTCGGTGAGCTCTTAACGCAATCCAGCTTGCTCCCCTCCAGTTGATGCCTAGCTTCTGGAGGCATTTGATTGGCTTCCTCGTGCTATGGAGGGAACAATGTCAGCTGAGCAAGGTAACGAGAGAGCCGGGAGCAGAGGAGCTGGCCTATCTTTTCCAGATCAGGGAGCATGTCTAGCGCTCCTCGAGGCCAGTTTTCTGCTAAGGCTAAGAACAAGCTCAACTTTGTTATTCCTGGCGCTTCGAAGAAGGACCTCGCCTGGAAGGAAGAATGGATCCTTGCGGGGGATGATTAGGGGAGCTCGATTTTCATTGGAGGGCATGAGTTCGAGGTTCCCATAGCTTTCAGTAACAAACCCTCGTGGGACCGGGACTCCATGCCTTTGAATCTGAAGCTATTTTGAAGGCTATTTTAGCCAAGAATTACTTGAACTTGAAGTTCCCAACTGCTGAAGCCTTCGATCCTCGTAGGGTGAACCAATACCTGTGGATCTCTGACTCTACTCCTCGTAAGTGTCATTGAATTGCCTTGCCTTGCCTTGTTGATTAGCTTGGTTTTGACATTTTCCTTTTTAATTTGTTTATTCACAGTTTTTGTCGTTGAACCAGCTTCCCGACGACGACCAACGTTCTCCTCAAGCTAGAATTCCTCTTCCCTTTGCTGGGGTCGCACCAACTCTTACTCCATCTACCTCCCCAGCTAGGTCTAAGATGGCCAACCTTGCGTCGTGGGCTTTCCGGGCTTTGGGTAAAGCTCCTTAGGATGTTGGTCCGACTGCTTTTGCCCTTTCTGTTGTAGTCGTTAAAGTTGCTACCCCATCGATTCACCCTTCTGATTCTGCTGCGCTTCCAACCCCTAAAGCTTCGGAGGATTTTGGAAGGGGTGTCGCAAGGATTCCTTCTAGCCGTTCCCGCCCTTAGTTGAGCTTGACGGGGCAGGACGAAGTCCTGGAACAATTCATCGTGTATTGTCCGGGCAGTGGGATCTCCAGGATGGCCTCCATGCCTGTGGATGTCTTGATGACCAAAGGGTATGCTATCTTGGTTGAGGTAATTGCATTTCCTTCGTACTGCTTCTGCTAATTTGTTCAATCTCTAACCCTGACTTTGTCTTTTGTAGGCCTTCAAGTTTAATGTAGCGATGGGCCAGCAAGTAGCCCTCCTTCACGACCGGGCTGCAAAAGCCAAAACCGAAGCCGAGAAAGCCATGGGATTGCTCAAGCAGGCTTAGTCCTTAGTGGAAGAGATGACCTCCAACCAGGGAAAGGTTGAGATCGAGATGGCTGAGCTTCGTTGTGACCATGAGAGAACGAAGCAATCTTATGATCAAGAGCGTCTTCAATCTACCTGGCGGGCCAGACAGAGGGATTCTTGGAAAGCTGAGGCTAAAAAGTTGGACCTCGAGAATCAGGCTTTGATTGCTCAAGTGACGAAGCTGCAAGCTGACTGCGGAGACCTCCTTCAGTGATGGATACTTCTACGCTTCCTTTCAGGCCGCAGAAGCTCCCTTTTCCCTTTGACCTGTCATCTATTGCCTGTTGGGATAGACAGGAAATAATGACTAAGGCTGCTGAGCTATCTCGCCATGATGGTGATGAGGACGGTTCCTTCGAGCCAGGCAGGAGCTGGAAAATAGCCTGTCCAGACAGATCCTCCATTTCCTCCTCCTATCTTTACTACTTCAGGTCCAGTGGAGTCTTCCAATAAGGTTCTATCTTCTCGATCAGAGGGGGACCAGCCAGGAGCTGGGGAAGGAACTAGGAGCCTGTCTGAGGAACCCCCTATAATGAAGACGGAGGTCGACCAGAGCCAGACGGGGTCCATGGCTGCCCTTCTTGATGCGGCTATCTCGCCTGAGGTTTTGGAAGTAATTAATGAAGTCATGGAGGAAGATCCTGCTGACCAGCAGGTGGAGCCTCTAAATGGAGGGATGGTTGGCGAGGATAACCAAGATGGACAACTACCTGGAAGGGGGGGGGGGGGGGGGGTCGATGGCGAGGATCGGCGTGAAGGAGTAGGATCGGCAAAGGAAAACCAAGAGAGTTCCAAAGCTTGAAGCAGTTCGTTCATGACTTGTCTTGATTGCCCGGAAAAGGGGGTGGGCACCTCGTTTTGCTCTTATTTAGTTTAGCTTTTTTTTATATAGCCCGAGCTCGGGGGTTGGGCTCCCCGTTGGATAGATGTAGCCTTACCGGGGGATAGGCTCCTCTTATCTTTAATAAGGAATCAACTCGCTTTGAGAACTCTTATTCCATCCTTTGTCTTGAATAGGAACTAGAATTGCATCCGCAACGACAATTTGTTCATATTTCATTAAAACTTTGGTAGGGAATTCTTATTATGATGATCTTGATCCTGCACACGAAAACAAATATTTGTTTTTAAATCCGTCTTGGGAGAGGTAGCCCGATTGAGGCATCAGGAAGGCTGTTCAACTATTTCCTGGTCTCGAGATCTGGATATCAACTATGCTATTACACTCAGATCCTTCTTGGGGGTGGCAGCCCGACCAAGGTATCAAGAGGGCTATTTTAGTTATTTCCTGGTCTCGAGATCTGGATGGCAACTATGCTCTTATACTCAGACCCTTCTTGGGGGTGGTAGCCCGACCAAAGCATCAGGAGGGCTATTTAGCTATTTCCTGGTCTCGAGATCTGGATGGCAACTATGCTCTTATACTCAGACCCTTCTTGGGGGTGGTAGCCCGACCAAAGCATCAGGAGGGCTATTTAGCTATTTCCTGGTCTCGAGATCTGGATGGCAACTATGCTCTTACACTCAGACCCTTCTTGGGGGTGGTAGCCCGACCAAGGCATTAGGAGGTAGCGAGGGGGCTTCCCCGGCTAATCATTGGTCTTGAAGTGTTCATGTTGAATTTCCCATTCAAGGATGTAGACATTAATGTTGAACATAGCTGGAGATAAAGATGTAGACATTGATGATCGAGATGTAGTACATCTTTATTAGGGATTCTAATGAAACCTAAATTGAGGTAGTCTGCTTGAAAACTCCCTGCTCTAGGGTAGAATTTCCTCAAGTGATCCGCATTCCAAGTGTGGTTGATGGGTCGTCCGCCCATGTCTTAGAGTTTGTAGGCTCCATTGCGAGCAACTAGCTTTATTAAATATGGCCCTTCCCAATTGGGGCTTAAGACTCTATCCTGACCTTTTCCGAGTATTCAGGGTAATTTTCCTAAGCACCAGATCCTCTTCTTTGAAATTCTGGGCTTTGATCTTTTGGTTGAAATGTCTAGCGATCTTGCTTTGGTAGATTGCCACTTTCTCCTCTACCCGGTCTTGTTTCTGTTCTAGGAGGTCCAGATTAGCCTGGAGCTTGACCTCGTTACTTTCGGGGTCAAAGTGCTGTACCCTAAACGAGGTTAATTTATGCTCGATAGGGAGGAGCGCTTCAACTCCGAAAGCTAGGGAGTAAGGTGTCTCCCTGGTAGCTGTTCTCTTTGTAGTCCAGTATGCCCAGAGGACTTCTGGCAGTTCTTCGGCCCATTTGCCTTTTTTCAGCTGTAGTTTTTTTTTTAGAAATTTCTTGATAGTCTTGTTGGTAGATTCCATCAGTCCGTTAGTAGTCCGTTAGTCTAGGGATGGGCTACTGAAGCGAGCCGGAGGTTGATCCCCAATCCTTTACAGAAATCTTTGAATCGGGCGTTGTCGAACTGCTTCCCCAGGTCAGCTATAATGATGAGAGAGGTCCCGAATCTACATACCACGTTGGTTTTGATGAACTTGGTCGTATTCTTTTCTGATATCCGAGAAAGAGGCCATGCCTCGACCCACCTTGTGAAGTAGTCGATAGCCACGATAGCATGTTTCATTTGTCTGGGAGCGGTAGAGAGTGGTCCAATTAGGTCGATTCCCCACATGGCAAATGGGTAAGGTGAACTGAGGGACGACAGTCGCTCAGGTGGCTGGTGGATCAAGTTTGAAGTTCTTTGACATGGCTCGCAAGATTGAACAAAATTCCTTGCGTCTTAGTGAATGGTCGGCCAATAGTATCCCATATGAAGAACCTGATATGCTAGAGCTTCCCCACCTATGTGGTTCCCACAGTCCCAGAGTGGACCTCTCTTAGTGCCCATTTAGCATCATCAGGATGCAAGCGTCTAAGTAAGGGGAGGGATCTGCCCCTTTTGTAGAAGTACCCATCCACCAAACAATATCGGACCAAGAGTCTTTTAATTCTTCAGGCTTGGTCGGGCTCTTCGGGGAGCTCTCCTTCATGGAGATAGGCAGCGATCAGGTCCATCCAGCAAGGCTAGCAATCTAGGGAGCAGATTTCTTTATTTGTGGCTATGCTTGGTTGGGAGATCACTTGGAAGGGAATTCTCCGTGATGAGGATTGGCCTCTATTTGCAACTATCTTAGCCAGAACATCTGCGCGGTGGTTTTGGTGTCGAGGCACCTGATCGATCTTAAATCCCTTAAACTTATTTTTTAGCAACTGAGCTAGCTTTAGGTAGGCAGCCATATTATCTCCCTTTGCCTGGTACACCCCAGTCACCTGATTGACAATAAGCTATGAGTCGCTCTTGATTTGCAGGTAATCGGCCTCTAGTTTGATGGCTACCATCATCCTGGCTAGGAGGGTTTCGTACTCTGCTTCATTATTGGTGCCTTTAAACTCGAATCTGAAACAGTGGCAGAATTCAGTCCCCTTCCGGGTTTATTAAAACTATGCCAGCCCCTCCCCTAGCTTGCCCGGATGCTCCATCTGTAAAGAGGGTCCATGGCTTGCAGCCTTCCGGCCAATTATCGATCTCGGATGTCTTTTCAGGAGTCTCATTTGGTGCTGAGGGATTCTCTTGATCTGGGAGCGCTGAAAATTCTGCCACGAAGTCAGCCAAAGCCTGTGCCTTAATCGTGGTCCGAGTCTTATACTTTAAATCTAACTGAGTGAGCTCTAGGGCCCATAAGACCAGCCTTCCGGACACGTCTGGACTTTGTAAGAATTGGCGGAGAGGTTGGTCCGTTACCACTGCTATCGAATGAGCTTGAAAATAGGGACGGAGCTTCCTCGCTGAGGTCACTAGAGCATAAGCGAGCTTTTCTGGGAGAATGTAATTCCTCTCTGACTTGGTTAGAGCATGACTCACATAGTATATAGGTCTTTGAAACCCATCGCTATACTCCTTGCCCAAAGCCCGCTTACTGCAGTTTCTGAGACAGCCAGGTAGATCTGCAGCTCGTCTCCGAGAACTGGCTTGACTAATAACGGTAGGCTTGTTAGGTATTCTTTCAAGGCTTGGAAAGCTTGCTCGCTCTCCTGGCTCCATTTCATGTTTTTCCCTTGTTTGATGGCTTTGAAGAAAGGGACACATTTATCGGTGGAGCGAGAGATAAACCTGTTGAGCGCCGCTACACGTCCAGTAAGAATTTGTACCTGTTTGAGTGATATTGGGGATTGTAGGTCCAAGATAGCTTTGATTTTTTCTAGGTTGGCCTCTATGCCTCTCTCATGAACCTATGAAGCCTAGAAACTTCCCCGCTGTTACCCCTGAAGGCACACTTGGAGGGGTTCAACCGCATCTGGTTCTCTCTCAGTATGACAAAAGTCTTGCGGAGGTCTTCCCGATGTCCTTCTTCGGTTGGTGATTTTGTGATCATGTCGTCGATATATACCTCCATCGTCCTTCCTATCTCGGGCTTGAACAGTTTGTTAACCAGCCCCTGGTATGTAGCCCCTGCATTCTTCAAACCAAATGGCATCACCTTGTAGCAGTACAAGCCCTGCCCAGTAATGAAACTGGTTTTATCCTGGTCAGCCGGGTGCATTTTAATTTGGTTGTATCCTGAGAACGCATCCATAAAACTCAAGAGTTTATTTCCGGACGTGGAGTCAACCAGCTGGTTGATCTTTGGTAAAGGAAAACTGTCTTTGGGACAGGTCTGGTTGAGGTTAGTGTAATCGACACATATACGCCACTTCCCATTCGCCTTCGTAACCATGACCACGTTGGCGATCCATTCGGGATAGCGTACTTCTCTGATAAACCCTGCCTTGATTAATTTATCTACCTCTCCCTACACCGCAGCGTTCCTATCAGCGTTGAAGTGACGCCTCTTCTGTTTGACAGGCTTGACTGTTGGATCTACAGCTAGTCGATGAGCTGCCAATGATGCCGGGATTCCAGGCATTTCATCATGGCTCCAAGCGAAGATGTCGCTGAATTCCCTGAGAAGATTAATTAAACCTTCTTTCACTTCTGGTTCAAGGGTGGCCCCGATCTTGACAACCTTTGATGGATCGTCATTTCTGATGGGTATCTCCCCTAGTCTATTTACGGGCTGCCCGCTGGCCCACTCCTTGCTCCGTTCCTCCTCATAATGCATAATAGGTTCGCTTTCTGGATGCTCAGGATGCTCCGCGGGCTCTATCTCTTCCTGATTATCTGGGATGTTTCCATGTCCTTCTGGACGAATGCCACATGTACACACTGTTTTGCTAAAGTTGTAGGATTGGCAGACACTGCGTAGCACTTCTGTTAATAGCCAAAATTGGCTAAGGACCAAAGGAAAATTTTCCACCTTCCAGACCTGGCTCCATGCCCGAAAGTTCCCGCCAGGAAACCATTCTACCCAAAGCCGAGCTACGATACCACCCCGCAGGAACAAGGACGGGCTCTAGAAACATCCGGGATAGAGCCCGAAACGATCAGATATAGCCCGAAACGATCAGATATAGCCCGCATCACCAAAACTGAAAACACTTTCTTCCCCGAAGCTGAGGTCACCTCACAATTCCTCCAGAAACTCACCTATACCTTGCTGATACAGGGGATATCCCTAGGAAGCCGCACCTAGCTCTGAAAGGTCAGGGGAAGCCACACATCGCTTCGAAAGGTCAAAGGAAGCCAGATCTGGCTTCTAGCTGGACGAAACTTCTCAGATATCAAGGTCGAAACACTGATCGACCTCATTAGTTGATACACCACACCATGA
The DNA here is from genome assembly GCA_033220585.1 of Dipteronia sinensis. Taxonomy (NCBI): domain Eukaryota; kingdom Viridiplantae; phylum Streptophyta; class Magnoliopsida; order Sapindales; family Sapindaceae; genus Dipteronia; species Dipteronia sinensis. The sequence goes on from CM065641.1 coordinate 15,115,543, forward strand.
TACATTCAGCGACCCTTATGGAAATCATGCCAGACCCGAAGATATACAGTATCACATCCACATATATTATACACGTGCAGAACAAGTAATAGAGTTTGAATGGGAAACAAATTGATTTCCTAGATATCCTCAACGGAGCAATTAACTAAAAGTCAACTACATTTAAAGGTAAAAATCCCGTCCGATAAAAGGGGGATGAGAAAATGAAGGGGAAATGAATGAGTTCAAACCTATGAAGACATTGTATAAATGAGGGACTTCCTCCTTCAGAAAGAGGAGACTACTATTCGACAGGCATACGACAAAGACCCGACCATACCCTAGAGAGAATAGAGAGCAATTTGAGAGAAATTTGTATACCATACATGTTCAATAAAGAAAATATTTTTTGCTTTCTTTTGGGTGACAAATTGTATCAGTATTACTTGCCATTTTGAAAAGCATTGTTACACATACGATCAATCTTGGCCACCACCTACGTGGTAGTGGTCTCGAGGGTGTTAACTGAGGTTTCTCGTCTCGAGCAAAATTTTCGTTAACACTTTCTGGCGCCGTCTGTGGGAAGGCCTTACACCCAATTAATCAATTACTTGCATTTACATATTTTGTTTTACAGGAACTATGAGGCTCCGCTCTTCCCAAGACCAACATAGAGTTTCGGAGCAACCTCCGGCGAGGCTAACACGAAAGACCCCTAAGAAAGGGGAGAAAATCTTGATATGGTAGTCAAGTTCCGGTCCAAACAACCAATGCGCGGGCTTCTGGCCACCCTATAGTGAGCCAGGCCAGCGCTCGACCAACAAGCGGCAGCCTTCGTAGAAACCATCCTCGTCCGCCTGCTCACTGAAGGCATCACAATCCTAGCCAACTAACCTAAATGATTAGGGAGAGCCGAGCAGGCTCGGAGTTAGGCCACCTGATTTCGATCGCCTGGGACCTCCTCTTCCAGATCCGGCTAGAGAGAGGTCAGGGCCCCAACGTTCGATCCGGGATAGGCTGGGACCCATGCCCTAAGTTCAGAAAAGACCTTCACAATATCAACCCAGACGAGTTAAGTCTGCCGCGGATGCTTTTACCCGAAAGCCACGAGAGCTATCTCATCCGACTACATCTAGGAGGACCGCCCGGGTGCTAGAGGAGGAAAGTAGACAAACTCCCCGAATGCATCCTATCCATGAGGAGGACCGGATAGACATTGCCAGCTCATCCGAAAAACTCGACAGTGAAGAATCTGAGGTTAACTCGAAGAGATCTGGGAACAAACGACTGAGGGATCAGCTGGCAAAGCTACAAAAAGAGGTCCAGCAGTTAAGAAAGGGAAAGAATAAGGAGGACAAAAAGGATCCCCTGAGCGAGATGAACGCTCCCTTCACTAGGAGGATCCGGGAAGTGGAGCTTCCCCTAAAATTCAAAATGCTAGCAGATAAGTTCTCTGGAACGGAAGATCCTCTAAGCCACCTCAAGAGTTTCGTTCAACAGATGGAGGTCCAGAACACTACCAGAGCAGCTATGTGCAGAATGTTTCCAACGACCCTAACCGACTATGCGAAAACCTGGTTCAGGAAACTGCCCGTTGGCAGCATGGATTCTTTCACGAAATTATCAACATATTTTTGCTCGCAATTCCAAGGGGTCAAACCTCGTCCGAAAGATCCTATACACCTCCAATATGTGATTCAGGAAAGGAGTGAGACCCTTCGGTCGTACGTGGAACGTTTTCACAAGGAGGTCATACAAATGGGAGTTTTCACCGAAAAAGAAACCATCGCTAACTTCAGGCGGAACCTATGGGGTCGATGATACCAGTGGGGTCGATGATCCTCCCAGTAATCATCAGAATCACTCCTCTCCAACAGAATGTTATGACCGATTTTGTTGTGGTTGACACCCCATCGGCCTACAACGGCATCCTAGGGAGACCTTTCCTGTCCTCCTTGAAGGGAGTCTTGTTCATATACCACAACGTCCTGAAATTCCCGGTTGGAACCAAAGTATGAGAGGTATGCAGGGACTAGCAGGTAGCCAGGAAATGCTACGCAGTATCTGCCAATCCTACAGCCCTAGCAAAATAGTGTGTACAGGTGACATTAATTCAGGAAGACATGGATACATCCCGGATAATCCAGGAGGAGAAGGAGCCCGCAGAACATCCTGGGCATCCGGAGAGCGAACCTATTATGCCTTACGAGGAAGAACAAAGTAAGGAGTGGGCCAGCGGGCAGCCCGTAGATAAACTAGAAGAGATACCCATTAGAAATGACGATCCATCCAAGGTCGTCAAGGTCGTCAAGGTCGGGGCCACCCTTGATCCAGAAGTGAAAAGAGGACTAATTGACCTTCTCAGGGAGTTTAGCGACATCTTCGCTTGGAATCATGATGAAATGCCTAGAATTCCGGCGTCATTGGCCGCCCACCGACTAGCGGTAGATCCAACAGTCAAGCCCGTCAAGCAGAAGAGGAGTCACTTCAACGCTGATAGGAACGCTGCGGTATAGGAAAAGGTTGATAAATTGATCAAGGCAGGGTTTGTCAGAGAAGTACGCTACCCCGAATGGATCGCCGATGTGGTCATGGTCATGAAGGTAAATGGGAAGTGGCGTATGTGTGTCGATTACACCGACCTCAACCGGGCTCGTTCAAAAGACAGTTTTCCTTTACCAAAGATTGACTAGCTGGTTGACTCCACGTCCGGAAATAAACGTTTGAGTTTTATGGACGCATTCTCAAGATACAACCAACGTAAAATACACCTGGATGACCAAGATAAAACCAGTTTCATTACTGGGTAGGGCTTATAGTGCTACAAGGTGATGCCTTTTGGTTTGAAGAATGCGGGGGCTACATACCAGCGGCTGGTTAACAAACTGTTCAAGCCCGAGATAGGAAGGACGATGGAAGTATATATCGACGACATGATCATGAAATTCCCAACCGTAAAAGGACATCAGGAAGACCTTCGCAAAACCTTCTCATACCGAGAGAAAACTAGATGCGGTTGAACCCCTCCAAATGTGCCTTTGGGGTAACAACGGGGAAGTTTCTGGGCTTCATGGTTCATGAGAGAGGCATAGAAGGCAACCCAGAAAAAATCAAGGCTATCTTGGACCTGGAATCTCCAACCTCACTCAAGCAAGTACAGATTCTGACTGGACACGTGGCGGCACTCAACAGGTTTATTTCTCGCTCCACCGATAAATGTCTCCCTTTCTTCAAAGCCATCAAACAAGGGAAAAACATGAAGTGGAGCCAGGAGAGTGAACGGGCTTTCCAAGCTTTGAAAGAGTACCTAACAAGCCCCCCATTGTTAGTTAAGCCGGTTTACAAAAATGAGTTGCAGATCTACCTAGCCGTATCAGAAACTGCAATAAGCGGGGCTTTGGCCAATGAGTGTAGCGACGGTTTTCAAAGACCCATATACTATGTGAGTCATGCTTTGACCAAATCAGAAAGGAATTACATTCTCCTGGAAAAGCTCGCTTATGCTCTAGTAATCTCAGCGAGGAAGCTCCGTGATCGTGCCTAAATTGTTGTATATTTCGGCCCTCATTCCTATTCCTTTGTCTCGTTCTTATGTGTATTTTCTATATATTTTATGTCTAATAGGCTTTTTTGTGCTAATTGTAGGCAATAGATGTAATTCTGGTGTTAGAAGCTAATTGTAGTGGTTCCGGCAGAAAAGAGGCAAAAGGAAAGACAAAGGATCATAAGCAGCTCTATAGTGCGGGTCAAGTGCGGGTCAAGTGCGGGTAGTAACCGCACTCCAGCCGCACTCCTTCCTATAGCCGGGACATGAATCACGAAGGAAAGATAAAGTGCGGGTAAAGTGTGGGTCATCCAACCACACTCCACCCACACTATTGCTCAAGACAGAGGAGCTGATTCGTACCTGACAGATAAAGTGCAGGTCAAGTGCGGGTCAAGTGCGGGTCAAGACAGAGTTGGATTCATTAAAGTGCGCGTCATCCACCCGTACTCCACCCGTACTCACCCGCACTCCACCCGCAATATTGCTCAAGACAGCTCCACCTGACACTAAAGTGCGGGTAAAGTGCGGGTAATCCAATCGCACTCCACCAGCACTGTTGCTCAAGACAGAGGAGTGGATTTACACCTGACACCAGAGTGCGAGTACAGTACGAGTAAAGTGCAGGGTAAAGTGCGGGTAATCCAATCACACTCCACCCGCACTGTTGCCCAGATCAGAGAACTGAAGATGAAGAAAACCCATATAGTGCGGGTAATTCACCCGCACTCCACCCACACTTTGCGCGCAACAGTTTCTGGTTTCAAGCTTAAGTGACCTAATTTTCCATCCTCTATAAATAGAAAATGATGGGAACGAACCAAAAGATCACCATATCTCCCAACACTTGTAGTCTAAGCTAGAAACACATCTCTCTATCATCCAAACCATCTCTATACAATCAAAGGCAACTAGGAGACTCGGATTCAAGCTTCAAGGAAGGAGATCAATCTTCAAGGGTTCTCTCTACACTCTCTCTTAGTTTATTTGTTTGTAATAGAACATGAGTAGCTAAAATACCCCACTATGGGGTTGATGTTATTTGTTTGATGGATATTTGGGCTTTGTAAATAAACTCTATGTGTTATATTTATTCTATCTCTATGTTTTATTCCATTGCTTGAATTGATTTCCATTATTGATTTGCTTGGATACACCCTCTTTGCATGATTGATTTGGATTCCTTGAGTAGGCAATTAGGTTGTCTAATGCTCAATTGAATGGAAGGATTTCCGAAAATTCGGCTCTATAACCATGCCTTTAATCTAATCTTGAATTAGTGGCTTTCACTATACACTCTAGGTTAGCCACTTGTGAGAGAATTATAAGCCTCCACTATACACCCTAGGTCGGCTACTTTAGTGATTCTACGAGAACTAACCTTCGAGTAGAATTCGGTTGATAACCTAAAGCCTCAACCAATCTCAAACGGGTGGCCTTCACTATACATCCTAGGTCGGCCACTTGTGAGGGAATTGGAAGCCATCACTAGACATCCTAGGATGGCGACATTAGTAATAGGTTGAGCCATAGCTAGATAGATCAGCATTCATGGAACAAGTCCCGATTGAGTAACTAGCCATTGTTGGTTGCTTAGGAGGGATTAATCGCTAGTAGGAGGTCTTCGCTATAAACCCTAAAAATATCTCTTCATCCTCATATCTTTTGTATCTAGGTTGATTTGTTAAAGTTAGGAGTTGTGCATTCACTTTGCACTGCTGACCGCTGTCATGGGCACCGTGTGACCGCTGTGAATTATCACAGCGGTAGGCAACACAGTGGGTCACCGCTATGCGACCGCTGTGATAATTCACAGTGGTAAGCCACACAGTGTGTCACCGCTGTAAGACCGCTGTGATAATTCACTAGTGGTGGGCAACACAGTGTGTCACTGCTCTATGACTGATGTGACTATCCACAGTGGTCGTACCCTGTTTTGCCCAAAAACGGTGCCGTTTCATTTAGACCTGCTATATATACATTCTTAACTCTCCCATTTCTTTCTAAGAGCTTCCAAACCAATTCTTTCTCCATTTTTAAAGAGCTCAAGAGTGACTTGCAAGAAAAGTTAGCAAGATTGCATTTTTCCTACCCAAAACCCAAACACCAATCATCCATACATGAATCAAACATCATCTAGCTTCATCTAGGATGTTTTCTTACATGGGTTTGCATCAAAGTACATGACTTGGTAAGTAGAACACAGTCTCCATTCTTTCTTGTGCTCTAGTTTTCCAAGATGGCTCTTTTATGACTTATTTGCTTTAAGTTTGAGTTTTTTACTTTCAAGATGACATTTTTGTATGTTTGTTGGGTTTTGTATTGTGATAGCTATTGCATCTAGGTTTGTTTTCATTTCATATAGCTAAGTTATATGTATGTCATATAGCAAATGCTATCTAGGATTGTTTGAAGCATTCATACATGACTAGATAAGCATAATATGTGTTGACCTAGCATTTATTCATTTAGAATACTTTTCATATTTACTTTAGGTTGCGTATCTCTTCATTTAAGAGTTAAGTCTTGTATATGCTGTGGGTAGTGTACAAGCAAGAGCCTAAAATCACTATTAAAGGCCTGCGGCTAGCAAGAACGGATTAGTAACCGATTAGGTGTGATGTGGTCAACCTAGGTTGTAATCGTTTTCACAAATAGTGGATTTGAGGGTTCGACTGGCCTTAGGCCCGTGAATTTTTACCCTTTTAGGGTGTTCTCACTTAAAACAAATCATTGTGTCCCTATTTTATTTTCCGCACTTAATTACAATGATTGTTTGTTAGGGGCTGTTGTGATTAACTTTGACTAATCAAAAGATGGCAATTAATTTAGTTAAAACCTATTCACCCCCCTTCTAGGTTAGTTTTAATCACTCTTAGAGTATTTTCATGCATAAATTAAAGAGATAAGGGATAGAAAATAAAACACAATGATTTGTATGTGGTTCGGCCTCACCAACTCCACGCCTCCAAACTCTCCAAGCTTTCTAGAGGAAAACTCCACTATTAAGGGTACTCAAGACCCAACTAACAACAAATTGGTGTTTCTCTACACCAAGCTCACTAAGAGAACACTCTTCTCTTAGTCTCTCACACTCTCAAATAAATAATCTCACACTTACAAAGTATATTCCACTCTTAAATACAAATAATACAAATAATACAAATTAAAGCACAACACAACAACTCTCTCAAAGAGAAAATATAACAATCTTAGCACTTTCTAGTCTTTGATGTGTATGGATTCAAGATTTTGGCTCAACAAGACTTTATACAATTCATTTGGATGTTAAAGAAGTTGGCTAGGCTCTTAGAAGTCATCAAATGGGGTTGAAGGCATTAATTTATAGCCAAAACCAAAAATAGCTTTTTTTCCGTTGGAATGGCAAATTACAGTTTAATCTCTGAGTTTTCAGAATTTTTTTTGGCCCCTGTCATATCTCGTAATCGAAAATTACAAAGCAGTCTCTCGGGTTTTGTAAATTTCATTTCGACCCCTTACTCAACGGTAACTTCAGAAATATGACCATTGCAAAGGAAAATTATATTGTGGTCCCCTATATTCTAGAAATTCTAGTGCGCCCTAAATTGTTCTGAAATCATTCAGATAAGTCCTTATAAAATGACAGTTTTCATCCCAAAGTTTCAAAACAGTGCATTTATATCCTTGATCGACTATAATACATTATAGGTTGGTTTTTCATGTCGAAATGACCAATCTAAATCTCAACCAATCTAGATAGGGTCTAAGAACACTTTGGATTAATAGATAAACACAATTAATAGATCTTAAGGTCCAAACTAAATCACTTGAGCCAATCCATTCACATCTCATGGAATCAAAGACTAATTTACAATATATTAAAAATAATAAGCCTAAAACTAGTCTTGCTTCCTTCAAGCTCCACTAAATTATCCCTCTAATGTCTAAAAGCTTGATATTTTTTTCTTAATGCAAGTAGATGAATTCTTCAAAGTATTAGAACTTTGTATGGTGCCTTTTGCTCTAATTTTAATATGATTGAAACTTTACTATAACACATTGAAATTAAACTTTGTTAGAACTTCATCAATGTTTGTTATCATCAAAATAAAGCATTAAAGCCTTGAGGCTAACAAATTTCATAACCAGATTTCTCTAAATATGTATTTATCACAGTAAACAAATGCTTTTTTACATAAATGCTTTTGATGTGGAACTTCTGCCCGAGAACGGAGGTGAAGTTTCCCGAGACAAATGATGAATTACCGATAACAACTATTATCCTTTGATCCTTTAGGATGGCAATGGTTTTGGAAGATCAATTGAATTTCAATTCATGGAAAACTGGAGGTAACATTTTGGGTTTCTAACTCCAAATGACAGAAGTTGATCAAAGTTAATTGAAGTTTGTTGTGATGAAAGAGAGCGATCTGAAAACCCCTGCCCCATGTATTGCTTTGTAATTGGCTCTTCTTTTATGCTATAACTATTGTTACAAAGAGACACCATGGTCCATCTTAAGGCACAATTTTCTTGTGTGATTTTTCTTTTTATGTTTAATTGGTTTTACGTTTCTGAAGGAAATCATATTATACTACTATATTCTCTGTCTTAACTGTAATTCTAAGGATTTATTTTCATGTTATTAGTGGATACAAGAACTTCCTTTTCATTAATTTTTTCTCCCTCTGTTTCCTTTTTTGCTTTAATTAATATTCATTAATCTTGCCTTTGATATATTGAAAAGCAAATGCAGTATAAGGTGTGTAACACGAATATTTTGTTAATGATAAGAATTTTGTTAGTATTTATGTGCAGGCAGTGCATAAGAATATATAGTTTTCCTATTATGAATTCACTTGAGTTTTAGGAAGATATTAGCATAATACAAGATCCATAACTCATGTTCCACCACCCACATCAACCAGAGACTTCAAACCCTGATGAGAAGGTTTTTGCCGTCAGAAAACTGTTCGTCAAAACAATTTATAAAACCTATACGATGCGTTCACAAGTATAAATACAAGTAAAGCGGTAAACACGGGTGTCGTCCACTGAGATCGGGGTAGTGGTGATAAGATTAGGATTAATATAACTAGTATGCATAAAAGTAAAATGATGGTGAATAGAAATACAATATAAACTAAACTATGAAAGCAAATGAAATAGGATGATAATGGAGTGATGAATGAATGATGATGGAACTACGGGGTTGATGTACTTGTAAGTAAATATTGGGGCAATTGCAACAAACTCTCAATTAAGCACGTATTGACAAATGTAACCAACCTAGGGTGTATAGTGTTGGTATCTATCTCTAGCAAGAGGTCAACCTAGAGTGTATAGTGAAGACCTCCTACTAGCGATTAATCCCTCCTAAGCAACCAACAATGGCTAGTTACTTAATCGGGACCTTTTCCATGAATGCTCCTATATCTAGCTATGGCTCAACCTATTACTAATGTAGCCATCCTAGGATGTATAGTGATGGCTTCCAATTCCCTCACAAGTGGCCGACCTAGGATGTATAGTGAAGGCCACCCATTTGAGATTGGATGAGGCTTTAGGTTATCAACCGAATTCTACTCGAAGGTTAGTTCTCGTAGAATCACTAAAGTAGCCAACCTAGGGTGTATAGTGGAGGCTTCTAATTCTCTCACAAGTGGCTAACCTAGGATGTATAGTGAAAGCCACTAATTCAGGATTAGATTAAGGGCATGGTTATAGAGCCGGATTTTCGGAAATCCTTCCATTCAATTGAGCATTAGACAACCTAATTGCCTACTCAAGTAATCCAAATCAACATGCAAAGAGGGTGTATCCAAGCAAATCAATAATGGAAATCAATTCAAGCAATGGAATAAAACATAGAGATAGAATAAATATAACACATAGAGTTTATTTACAAAGCCCAACTATCCATCAAACAAATAACATCAACCCAATAGTGGGGTATTTTAGCTACTCATGTTCTATTACAAACAAATAAACTAAGAGAAAGTGTAGAGAGAACCCTTGAAGATTGATCTCCTTCCTTGAAGCTTGAATCCAAGTCTCCTAGTTGCCTTTGATTGAGTAGAGATGGTTTGGATGATAGGGAGATGTGTTTCTAGCTAAAAATACAAGTGTTGGGAGGTATGCTGTTTTTTTGGTTCGTTCCCATCCTTTTCTATTTATAGAGGATGGAAAAATAGGTCACTTCAGCTTGAAACCAGAAACTGGCGCGCACATAGTGCGAGTGGAGTGCGGGTGAATTACCCTCACTGTACCCGCACTGTAAAGGTTTTCTTCATCTTCAGTTCTCTGATCTGGTCAACAGTGCGGGTGGAGTGCAGTTGGATTACCCGCACTTTACCCGCACTTTACCCGCATAGTACTCGCACTCTGGTGTCAGGTGTAAATCCACTCCTCTGTCTTGAGCAACAGTGCGGGTGAAGTGCGGTTGGATTACCCGCACTTTATCTGTCAGGTACGAATCATCTCCTCTGTCTTGAGCAATAGTGCGGGTGAAGTGCAATTGGATGACCCGCACTTAACCCACACTTTATCTTTCCTTCATGATTCAGGTCCCGGTTGTGGGAAGGAGTGCGGTTGGAGTGCGGTTGCGACCCGCACTCGACCCGCACTTGTAGAGCTGGTTATGATCCTTTATCTTTTTTTTTGCCCCTTTTCTGCTGGAACCACTGCAACTAGCTACTAACACCAGAATTACATCTATTGCCTGCAATTAGCACCAACGATCCTATTAGACATAAAAGACATAAAATATATAGAAAATACACTCAAGAACGAGACAAAAGAATAGGAATGAGGGCCGAAATATACAACAATTTAGGCACGATCAAACACCCCCAAACCAAACCTTTGCTCGTCCTTGAGCAAACATAATCTAAAACAAAATAGGACACAAACTAAAAATGACTCAAACTAAGAACTTCCTAGACACAAAGAAAAACTTGCTGCAGAACCAAATAGCAGAGAGATACGCAAAAGCAATATGGGAGTGAGGATTGAGCATATGCAAAATGTTCTAAACAACTCGAAGGCACCTTAAGGGAAACTGGCACAACATGAATCCTACACTTAAAATGCCCGCGCCTCAGAAACTACTCACTCTCACACCTTTAGCATAATTCGCTTCGACACTAAGTTCTCACATGGATTTTCTCTTATCTTTCCTCTCAAAAACTAGGTTCACACTCATGCAACATGTATGCCAATGAATTTATGTAACTGAATCAACTTAGTTGCATACATTTAATGTAGAATAAACGTTGTTTCAGTGATTGAGTCTCATGAAAGAATCACGTGTCATGAACGTGGAAAGAGCATTCATCAACTAATATTCCCAATCTAGACGTCCCCTAAGATCAATTAGGTCTTTCCATTTGGTTGTAACGTGGCCACGGCAAATGGTGATTAGAAGAATGAGAATTTAGGCACAAGCACTAATCAACCAAGTTAAGGCAATACATTCTACGCTTTAAGCATTTAATTTCTCGTGCAACTCCACTTCCAAATACAATATGGCGTCCAGGCATACAATTAGACTCTACGTGCAATCTTTAACTACTCATGTTACCCGTTTGAGTAGCATTTACAATTTACACAAGGCATTTGAAGCATATTTTTCTTTTGTTACTTTTTGCTTCTTTTCTTTTCTTTTCTTTTCATGCCTTTTTACTATGCACATTTTCACAACTCATTACTCTTGCCTAGGTACACGCCATTTATCAAATTAAAGCACAACTTTGTATTCCTAAGCCTCAACAAGATCAATTAAGAGAGGGTTGGCTAAGTGTTTAGGTTGCTTGGGTTATGGATAACGTGGATGTAGAATGGAAAAGTCTATATGTGTTTGGCTTCAAAATTGGCTTAGGAGCACACATATTACGGGAATGGGAAGTATTTAGGCTTTCTTTTTGAGTGGCTAAAACACACATTGCCTAATATCACTTCAAAGGATCAATCTACCAAGGGAATAAAAGTTTCTGTCAAGCAATCCACATATATGATGCATGTTCAATGACAAATGATGATTTTTGATGTAGTGAGACTATGCATGGTGTTTGAATAGTGTTTACAGACATGAAAAACATTTTCCCTCAAATATACATGCTTTGGGCTTGTGTTTGTGATCTCACAAGGGAAATCTCCACTATTAGAACAAGGCGTTTGAGCACCGAGTTCCCTAAACTTTGACACTAAAAGATGAGACTAGCCCATGAAGTGCAAGTGAGACCCCTAAAGTGACTAAGAGTTATTGAATAAGCACACAAAGCATACACACATTCGCCACAAACACTATGCTCCAGGTATCTCACCAAGCTAAATAAGCTCAAAGTTATGGCTAAGCAGCAACTTTTTTTCAAAAATAAGACACAAAAATGACTCAAGACACAAAAGACGACTCAATAAGGCATCTACACCCCCAAACCAAAATCCAACATTGTCCTCAATGTTGAAGACAAAAGAATCCGGCCTAGCGGCATGCACCTAACATGACTCAAACAAACCTAGGCACTAATCAAACACAATCAATGCCCCAACAAAATAAAAATGACTCAAACAAGGCTCACAAAATAAAGGCAATTCATGCAATATATCATTGAAGCACAAGTCAAGCTTAACATCATGCATTTGATCAAAAATGACGGAATGGGGCATGAACCCCCAAACCGAATTAAACAATATAAAGCACATACATTCATACTTGCACAAGAGCCCCCGGCTCTTTCATCCACAAATATAATCAATAAATTCAATGTGCAAATATCTACAAAATATAGCATTCGAACAAAACTATCCCAACATCACAATTTATTGAATTTAAATAACATAAAACATAAAACTAACTACATGCATCAAAATTATTCAATGGGATGCATTCAAGGAGAGGCTAGGGTCCTCTAAGGGTGGTTTGACCAAGTTAGGAAATTCTCTATTTTTCACTACCCAAATAAATTTAGGTGACTTCATTATCTTTTTCTTTTTCATGTTCCTATATAAGTGCACTTGGTCTTTCTTTACCCATATTTGCTTGACCCTAGGTGGAGTCCATCTATTCCTAGGACCTCTAGTTTTCCTATGTTGATTTGGCTTGTAATTTTTAGCCTTAAAATGCTCTATCCTAGAACATGCATAGCAAAAGGTATTAGAGTTAGAAGAACTCCCCTTTGGTGCGTGGTCTTGAGGAAGTTTGATTTGGTTCACTTGTAGCGCCTTGACCTCCTCCTTCTTTTTGCTTAGTGCTACCTTTGCTTCCTCTAAGGCATTGGCTTTTTGATCAACCTCCGTTTGCATCTTCATTGATTTGTGAGCTATCTCATCTTCAAAATCTTTTGATAGCCTCACTAAGTTCTCCAAATCCTTCGATGCGGTACTCTTTTCGGCTTCAAATCTCTCAATTCGTTCTTCCAATTCTTTGTTCTTGTCGGAGACTTCGCCATTTGTCTTCTTGAGAGTACCATTCTCAACCCTGAGCATCTTCACTTCAAATAATAATTTCTTGTTCAACTCTTGGAGATTACTCACCTTTTGCATTCCCAAGGCTTCTCTCTCTTGAAGTGCTTCATTCTCTTCCTTCAACACACCCCTTCCCAACACTAGCTCTGTGCTCACGCTCATAAGCTCTTGGTTCATCTTGATCATCCTGTCCATCTCGTCCATTCTCTTGCTTCGCTCCACTTCAAATTCTATTCGGAGCTTATACATGTCTTCTTTTGAGAAATTGGAGGGATCCACTGGTTTGGTAGCTTTAACTTGGAAACAACTCTGATTTACCGGGGTGGACTGCTGGGCGGATTCGAGCATTTGGGTGGTTTTCTTTTCTATGAAGGCTGGAGTTTCTTGTTGAGAAGCTATCATCTGCTCAGTCTCCCGCACATGATTCTTCATGAAATTTCTTAGTTGATCTTCAACGGAATTTGACTGGAATGATGAGATGTAGGCATTCTCATTAGGCTCGTAGCTTGACCCTGAATTTTGCCAAAAGGAATCCATAGAGTCCTGAAACAAACAAAAACAAAAACTACCAAAGAAATAAAAAGAAACTAACAAAACTAAAAACAACTAATAAACTAATAATATTAAAACTAATCTAATCACTACTACGCACACTGATCCTCGGCAGCGGCGCCATTTGATGAGAAGGTTTTTGCCGTTAGAAAACCGTCCGTCAAAACAATTTATAAAACCTATGTGATGCGTTCACAAGTATAAATACAAGTAAAGCTGTAAGCACGAGTGTCGTCCACTGAGATCGGGGTAGTGGTGATAAGATTAGGATTAATATAACTAGTATGCATAAAAGTAAAATGATGGTGAATGGAAATACAATATAAACTAAACTATGAAAGCAAATGAAATAGGATGATAATGGAGTGATGAATGAATGATGATGGAACTACGGAGTTGATGTACTCGTAAGTGAATATTGGGGCAATTGCAACAAACTCTCAATTAAGCACGTATTGACAAATGTAACCAACCTAGGGTGTATAGTGTTGGTATCTATCTCTAGCAAGAGGTCAACCTAGAGTGTATAGTGAAGACCTCCTACTAGCGATTAATCCCTCATAAGCAACCAACAATGGCTAATTACTTAATCGGGACCTTTTCCATGAATGCTCCTCTATCTAGCTATGGCTCAACCTATTACTAATGTAGCCATCCTAGGATATATAGTGATGGCTTCCAATTCCCTCACAAGTGGCCGACCTAAGATGTATAGTGAAGGCCACCCATTTAGATTGGATGAGGCTTTAGGTTATCAACCGAATTCTACTTGAAGGTTAGTTCTCGTAGAATCACTAAAGTAGCCAACCTGGGGTGTATAGTGGAGGCTTCTAATTCTCTCACAAGTGGCTAACCTAGGATGTATAGTTAAATGCCACTAATTAAGGATTAGATTAAGGGCATGGTTATAGAGCCGGATTTCCAGAAATCCTTCCATTCAATTGAGCATTAGACAACCTAATTGCCTACTCAGGTAATCCAAATCAACATGCAAAGAGGGTGTATCCAAGCAAATCAATAATGGAAATCAATTCAAGCAATGGAATAAAACATAGAGATAGAATAAATATAACACATAGAGTTTATTTACAAAGCCCAAATATCCATCAAACAAATAACATCAACCCCATAGTGGGGTATTTTAGCTACTCATGTTCTATTACAAACAAATAAACTAAGAGAGAGTGTAAAGAGAACCCTTGAAGATTGATCTCTTTCCTTGAAGCTTGAATCCAAGTCTCCTAGTTGCCTTTGATTGAGTAGAGATGGTTTGGATGATAGGGAGATGTGTTTCTAGCTAAAAATACAAGTGTTGGGAGGTATGCTAGTTTTTTTTGTTCGTTCCCATCCTTTTCTATTTATAGAGGATGGAAAAATAGGTCACTTAAGCTTGAAACCAGAAAATGTCGCGCGCATAGTGCGGGTGAATTACCCGCACTGTAAAGGTTTTCTTCATCTTCAGTTCTCTGATCTGGGCAACAGTGCTGATGGAGTGCGGTTGGATTACCCGCACTTTACCCGCACTTTACTCGCACAGTACTCGCACTCTGGTGTCAGGTGTAAATCCACTCCTCTGTCTTGAGCAACAGTGCGGGTTAAGTGCGGTTGGATTACCCGCACTTTACCCGCACTTTATCTGTCAGGTACGAATCAGCTCCTATATCTTGAGCAATAGTGTGGGTGAAGTGCGGTTGGATTACCCGCACTTTACCCGCACTTTATCTGTCAGGTACGAATCATCTCCTCTGTCTTGAGCAATAGTGCGGGTGAAGTGCGGTTGGATGACCCGCACTTAACCTACACTTTATCTTTCCTTCATGATTCAAGTCCCAGCTGTGGGAAGGAGTGCGGTTGGAGTGCGGTTGCGACCCGCACTTGTAGAGCTAGGTTATGATCCTTTGTCTTTCCTTTTGCCCCTTTTCTGCCGGAACCACTGCAACTAGCTTCTAACACCAGAATTACATCTATTGCCTACAATTAGCACAAACGAGCCTGTTAGACATAAAAGGACATAAAATATATAGATAATACACTCAAGAACGAGACAAAAGAATAGGAATGAGGGCCGAAATATACAACAATTTAGGCACGATCAAAACCCTTGAACACTTCTTTACATTATTTGATCACAAGTTCACAACACTTGAAATAATCTCAGAGTCAATGGTCATTGCATCATAAAATATGTTCTCCCCTTGAACACCTCTTTACATTCTTTGATTACAAGCTCACAACACTTGAAATAATCTCAAATTCAACGGTCATTGCATCATAAAATATTTTTGTTAACTGAAAAATCCACTCGAGGAGTGAAATTCCAGTTAGCACCCTCGTCCATTACCGGTAAATGGCAGCGGGGTAGGTACCTTTGGTACCGGGATAATTTTAGGTCAGAGATTGAGAGATAAGAATATAGAGGATAAGAATAATACAAAAGACATTGTTTTATTGAATATTTGCTTATAGGGATAGTACAATACACTCTCTCTTCTCTCTTTTTACATAGGGTGGTGATGGAGTACTCGTTTATATCGATAAGTAGCTATAAATCCTCCCAGTGATTGTCTCAAAACTCTCACTAGCTGTAGAGAGTTCAAAAGAAGTTTCTCCAAAGAAAAAGATCTCTCTCTCCTTCTCCCCAATTCGATCCCTCTCTTTCGTCTTTCATGGCCGTATATAAAGGTATCTAATATTCCTGAAAATATGGTCCTATTAACGAGGATTATTTAGAGTTCTTTTTTAGGCGTTGAAAGATGTTGAGTAAGGCTAAAGACATGGGGTTTGATCCCTTTAATCACTTTCGTATTTATGCTACGATGGGGTTGACTGTTTGGTCTCATTTATGGCACTTTGAATGGAGAATGAGTCAACTTCTTCCTTCCACGTTGCTTGGAGGGAAGTACTGGTTCCATCTAATGATGGCATAGTGCGTTGGCGTACCGATCTGACTTTTACTGGTAGGGCGCTTGTTCTTCTTTGCACCTCGATGGTGTGGTACACTAGCGTACCAGTCTCACTGGCGTGGCGCTTGTTCTAGCATACTGATGGCTTTGTGGCGACGTCCTTCTGGCTAAATGGATAGGATACTTGTCTGGCGTGGATTCCAGGTTGGGGTTGATGTGCCCCGGGGTACCGGATTCATGTCGCGGTACCAGCTTCATCAGGTGTCAGAATATACTTATAGTTTGGTACCTGCTCTTCCTGATTCGTACTTCTGGTGCTTCATCCAGGTAGATAGATAGTCGAGGTTCTATCCCTACCAGGTACTGATTCCTTCAAGGTCACTGTATCAATCCTGCTAGGTAACTGGGAGCTAGGACTGGTTCCTACTAGGTCTTAATCTTGGTGGAAAATTCTCCTTTGGACCCTTGCCAAAAAAGCCTGTTAACAATTTTCTTTTTAACTTAGGCTACTGAGATACACTATCCCAAAATGGTTTCCTATTTGCAGTAGTCTCAAACAATATGGGATCATCATTTTAGAACCAAGTGCTCATCGAATGAAAAGGGTCACTTATATATAATCGGATCAAGTATGACATTCACAAATGGAGCTACCTTCAAAGGCATATCTTTAAGGAGGAGCTTGGAAGAAGCTAGTGTAGGAAAATACTCTTATTCTTGCTCATTATAGTTCTTACTTGTTTTTTGTTGAGCAAAGAAACCAGAGTGAGCTAGAATGCGCATAAGGCATCAAAGAGAATCAGCTATGTTTGGGATGATATTGAGGGCAGTGACTAGCTTGAAAAAAGTCATGGGTTGGCCATTGTTGTGGATGAGAATTGGTATGCCTAGTTCAATTGGGTTGGAAACTGGTGTGTGACAAATTCTGTTTCACCACTTTCGTAAAAGTTCCTCACTCATTTGCCACCATAAGTGATAACCAATTTCATTATGTCCATTCCTGCATGTCAACAAATAAATATCTCACATTAAGATTGAAATTTATTAAACTCACAACACATTAAACACAGTGCGTGAATTAAACCTGGTGCCAGTAATTAAACACACCATGTTTCAACAATTAAACACACCAGGTGACAGCAACGATACACACCAGGTGCTATGTGGCATCCGTTAAGCACACCAGGTGCAAACATTTAAACACACCATGCGGCATCAAGAATTAAACACACCAGTTCAGACCAATTAAACACACTACATACAAACAATTAAACCCACCAAGTGTATCAGCAATTAAACACACCAGGTCCAAACAATTAAACACACAATGTCCAAACAATTAAACACAACATGTGGCTGCAATTAAACATGTAAGTTCATCATATTTTGATTGGCTTAATTCGTTGACAAATCACATTGGAGATTTGCTTGTAAGGGTATATTAGGCCTTTTTGTTCGTGATCCTTCAATGACATCCTCCAGCTCAAGAGCACTTTAAAGATATATCACTTGTGATGAACTCTCTTTGAAGAGAATTAATTGCATACACACATTTTCAAGCATGCCTTACACATCTTGCATATGTTTTTTAATTTTTTGTGTGTGCTTTCTTTACACTTCTCACACGTTCACCTTGATGTTAGTTCTAAGTGTGGCTGTGTTTTATGGGTTTTGCTTTCCGTTGGTTGTCCGAAAATGTCCGCACATGCAAGTTGGTGTGCTTTCCTTAGCGCGTTAAATGACCTCTTTATAGGTCTCTGATGCGCGGGCGGTGCGCGGGTACATTACCAGCGTAGTACCCACACATTGCAGCCTGGGTTGTCTCGGGTCGCTTTTGTGCAGGTTGTGTACGGGTCCCTACCCGTACAGTACCCGCACACTAAAGACTGGTTGGTCTCAGGTGTCTGTTGTGAGGGTTGTGTGAGGGTCCCATACCAGCGCAATACCCGCACTCTACATCATTTCTGGTGTTTTATCTTACATTTTTTTCAAAACGATGTAGCTTTAGTTTGACCTTATATATATGTCATCTTCTCTCCATTTCGTTTCAAGGAGTCCATAATTGTTTTCTAGTGAGAGAAGGTGATTTTTTAGAGAGAGACTCCTAAGAACCCATTTTTACTCAACCAAATTCATACCCATATGCATCTAGCTTCATTCTTGCATCTTTTCTTCATGGGTCTTCATGCTCTTCTTGGCTAGGTAATTCAACATGACTTAGAACTTCTTGTTTCATCTTTATGTTCTTGTTTGCCCAGGGTTAGCAATTATTTGGTTATTAATTGCATGTTCTTTGGTT
Organism: Dipteronia sinensis; assembly: GCA_033220585.1. Lineage (NCBI taxonomy): Eukaryota > Viridiplantae > Streptophyta > Magnoliopsida > Sapindales > Sapindaceae > Dipteronia > Dipteronia sinensis. The sequence continues at coordinate 15,134,267 of CM065641.1, forward strand.
AAGCATGTTTTTTAATATGTTTGGAATGTTGTTTGTTGGTTGAGAATACATGTTCCTTGATAGACAGTTGTTATAGGTAAAAATCATCATTAAGGACACGTCATTACAGTAAGGGGCCACGTAAGCAAAGTCGAGAAAAGTCAAGCGTTAAAGGGCGGAAATTCCCCAAGGAAATTTACTCGGCAAAGAGCAAAGCAACCCGACCACAGACGAAGAAACCGGCTCGGGCATACTCGGGATCAGATAATGAAGTCGAGTACTTCACAAACATATGGACAGAATCAGCAGCAAGCAACTCCACAATAAGCAACGATACGACTATCAGAGTTCAACTGAAAGGCAAACAGATTTCCCGCAGATAAAGGGCGAGGAATCCGACGCAGATTCGGACTCAGTCAAAAAAGGAAACAGGATAAACTCAGAAAGAGACAGACTTCAATTAGAACTAGGAAATCACACAAAATACGGGTATCACAACACCAAACCCTAGCAGTACGTAAACCCTAATAATAACATGTATAAATACCCCTGTAAGAAACATAACAGAGGGAGGTGAGAATTAGCAGGAGAAGTCAGAGAGAAATACTTTGTAATTGAGTTTTTCATAGTGGATTTGACTTTGTTGCTCAAGCAACAACCCGTGAATTTTTCTCCAGTTAAAAGGAGTTTTTACCACGTATTTGTATCTCTTGATTTATTGTTTTCTTGCGGTATTACACTTATCTGTTCTTATTTTCGCTTGATACAAGTTCGTTGATAGTGACGACGAAAAATCACCATCAACAATTGGCGCTAGAAGGAGGGGGAGTCAAGCAAAACTTGTGACAATGGCTGGCGAAGGAGATGGTAGCGATTCCAGGTATAGTCAAGGATTGCCAATCAATGAATTGGAGGATGATGCCACCCTTAACACTGCAGAGGTAACCTTGGCAATGGCAGATCAGTCAACTGCCCTGGCTGGCATTCAGCGTTTTCCTCCAACTAACGAAGAGATTACGCAACGATTCCGCGCTTCCTTGCAGCAACTTATATCAGACGCTGCAAGGCAAGGGGTTGATCTCTCCACCACGGAAGGTTTGATGTCACCTCACAATCTTTCTGCTCCAAATCAGCAAGCAACGAGGTTGCGCTCCACAGTGGTGATACCAACGCCTGATGCACCCATAAAGGCAAGCCGTGATCCGATTGACAGGACCGGTGATTTTTTCTGAAAGGCCAACCAGGGGAAGTGGAGAACGTGGAGAGGAGAATGACTCGGACAGAAGGTATGGTCATGACCAGACGGCTAGGGATAGAGACCGTCCAAGAAGGGGTACTCATCGGAGAGATCGATCGTCGTCCTCGAGAGAGAGTGAGCAGAATTATCATCACAAGCGCCAAAGGGGCACAGTTCGGCTGCACAGGTTTAAATCGGGATCAAAGAGAATCGAATCTGGAAGAAAGAGGCCAAAAACTGACTATAAGTCAGAATTTCAATGCTGTGAGGGAGCCGGAGGGAGACAGAGATATACTCATACAGAGTTTGACCTGGGAAGTGGAGAATAACCGCCGACAAATGGATGCGTTAGTCAGGCGATACGGGCGTAACGAGTTGTCAGATGATGAATCCGGAAGCCTTTTCACCAGTAGGATCCTGAGGACGCCATTCCCGGAGAGGTTTAGAATGCCACATGTAGAGCAATTCAAAAAGGACACGGACTCTAAGGAACATGTCAGAAGATACAAGAGTGCCATGGCCCAGTATGTTTACAATGATGCCCTACTATGCTTAAATTTCCCTCAAACTCTTGGGGATCTGGGCTCTAGGTGGTTCGGCAGGTTACCAACGGCCAGCATAAGTAACTTCAGCGAGCTGAGTAAGGCTTTCTCAAGGCAGTTCCTCGGGAATGTGCACAGAAAGAAGTCGGTGGCCCACTTGTCTCAACTTAAGCAAGGAAAGGATGAGTCACTTAAGAAGTATTTGGGAAGATTCGGTCAAGAAGTGTCTGAGATTGGAAGTGCAAACGACGAGGCTATAATTGCAGCGTTCATCAATAACCTCCAGAATGGTCAGCTGTCATTTAACCTGAGAAGAGCCCGTCTAACCAGTTATGCTGACATGATGGATATGGCTGGGGGCTATGCCTTGGCGGAGGAAGAAGAAATTGCCACGGGAGGATACTTCGTGCATGGCGGACGCCCGGAAGGGTCTAAAGCCAAGGACCAAGCGAAGGCGCCCGATGCGAAAGGTGATATACAAAAGAATAAGACACGGGATAGTCGGGATGGTCGTCGGGCATATGATCCGAAGACAGATCAGCCGCGGTAGAAGTTCCAAGGCAGATATACAAACTATACCCCACTGAGGAAGGATCAAGAGGAAATTCTGGCAATTCTGAAGGAGAAGAACATGTCTAAAGAACCTCCTAGACAGTCATCCTATGCCCGGAGGAACACCACCAAGTATTGCAGGTTCCATAAGGAGAATGGCCACGAAACTTCCAAGTGTTTTCAACTTAAGGATCACATAGAGACCCTCATCAGGGAAGGACACTTGAAAGATATCGTCCTGAGGAAAACCGACAAGGTAGACGGATAGAGAGATAACCGACAGAATGGTCGGGCAAGAAAACTTAGCCCCAAGAAAGCTGAGGATGAAGGAGCGATCAACATGATTTTTGGTGGACCGTCAACGGGCAAAAGTAATAGGGAGAGGACCCAGGAAATTCAGGAAGCCATGGAGGCTAGAAGAGATTTAGGTGTCAATTCTATTGAACCCGACCCAAAAAGGATCAAGGGAGGCTGGGATCCCGTCATATTCACAGAGGCTGACTCACATGGAGTAGATGTAAGACCGAACGATGCACTGGTAATCAGCGCACATATTGGCCATAGGGAGGTCCATCGGATTTTGATCGACAATGGAAGCTCAGCGGATATTTTGAGTGCATAAGTTTATGACCAGCTGAGGCTGGACAGGAAAGACCTGCAGCCTTTTCCTACACCTCTTAGAGGATTTGGCAGGGTGGAGGTAAGGCCGCTCGGCACAGTAAAATTACCGGTGAAAATTAGGATAAGAATCATGACGTAAGCTGTACGGGCACGAACAGAAGGGCCGCGTCTCATAAATGCCACGTACCACGGCCAAACAAAAGAAGACAGGTGGCAGTAAAGAGAGGCACCGAGCCGTCGAAGAGACAGTCAGTCACCATCAAAAGATCTTCGAATAAGAAAAGAATCAAACGCGTGCAGGCGTAATTAAGACACGCCATTAACGTTTCGAAGCGAACGAGGAATTTGAAATCCGACATTGATGAAGAAGACGATAAACGAGAACAAGTCATGAAAGAGTTAAATATTTATCCCGAGTAAGCAGGATACATTCGGTTCAAATATTTAAGGGGGTATTGTTATAGGTAAAAATCATCATTAAGGACATGTCATTACAGTAAGGGGCCACGTAAGCAAAGTCGAGAAAAGTCAAGAATTAAAGGGCAAAAATTCCCCAAGGGAATTTACTCGGCAAAGAGCAAAGCAACCCGACCACAGACGAAGAAACCGGCTCGGGCATACTCGGGCATACTCGGGATCAGATAATGAAGACGAGTACTTCACAAACATATGGACAGAATCAGCAGCAAGCAACTCCACAATAAGCAACGAAACGACTATCAGAGTTCAACTGAAAGGCAAATAGATTTCCCGCAGATAAAGGGTGAGGAATCCGACGCAGATTCGGACTCAGTCAAAACAGGAAACAGGATAAACTCCAGAAAGAGACAGACTTTAATTAGAACTAGGAAATCACACAAAATACGAGTATCACAACACCAAACCCTAGCAGTACCGTAAACCCTAATAATAACATGTATAAATACCCCTGTAAGAAACATAACAGAGGGAGGTGAGAATTAGCAGGAGAAGTCAGAGAGAAATACTTTGTAATTGAGTTTTTCATAGTGGATTTGACTTTGTTGCTCAAGCAACAACCCGTGGATTTTTCTCCAGTTAAAAAGAGTTTTTACCACGTATTTGTATCTCTTGATTTATTGTTTTCTTGCGGTATTACACTTATCTGTTCTTATTTTCGCTTGATACAAGTTCGTTGATAGTGACGACGAAAAATCACCATCAACAACAGTCTTTAGGACCATTTTTCCCTTTAGCTAAATCTTCTTGCTTTGCATTTAGATATTGATATCTAGGATTGTTTTAATTTCTATCATTTAATCCTAGATAAGCATTTAGTGTAGCCTAGCATTAATTGCATGTTAGAATTTTTTTTTACATATTCACATAGGTTGTTATATCTCTTCAGGCTTTGTGACTAAGTGGATTAGTTCACAAGCTAGTTGGTCTAGGATCACCATTAAAGGCCCGTTGGGTAGAGTGAAAGGGTTAGTGACCAAGAATGGTTTGATTTGAGGTCAACCTAGGTTGTAAACGTTTTTACAAATAGTTGATTTGAGGACCGTGTGTGGCTAGAAGGATAGTCCGTGAGTTTTTCCTAGTTAGAGGGTTTCTCACGTAAATCAATCCTTGTGTTTTTATTGTTTTCCATTTGCTTAGTGCTAATTTCTTGCTTGCTAATATGGGGTAGATTTGGTAACTTTGATTAATCGAAAATTTGGTAATCAATTGATTAAATCCTATTCACCCCCCTAGGTTAGTTTAGACACACTTTATTTATTTTCTAAACACACCATGTGGCACCAATAATTAAACACTTCATTTCCAAGTAGATTAAACACACTAGTTCAGACCAATTAAACACACCACTTCATACCAATTAAACACATGTATTTAATAAATTAAACACACTCATATTCCATCTTCTTCAACCTAAATTCAAGGCTTCTACTTAAATGAATACCCAATCTAGTTCATGCCTTTTAAACTAATTAAACTATGGTTTCAAATACATACCTTGAGAAGAATGACCATATCAATCTTGATTCATCATTGAAATACGAAGCTAAATCCGTGAAATAAATTATATTTCAATTTATTTCTTGAAAATCTGAAGCTCACATATGGGTTTCATGTGCAGGTGGCTTGAGAGAGGAGAGTAAAGATAAAATAAGACCTGTTTGTCTGAAAGAAAAGAGGGAAGACACAGAGTTTCAAACAAAAAGAAGAAACAAAATGAAATAAATAAAATAAGAAAATGAGGGGCAATTTGGTTTCTATAGTGGATTATTCAGTAGAAACAATAAAAATATTAATTCTGGGTAAAATTAGTAAAGCCCATAATTTTTTGGTTACTTATGAATTTCACCCTTAAGAATATATGGCACATGCCTGTTATTTTCCAACTTATATCCCCATTTACTTTGTTCTTGTCTCTGAAATGTATTCCTTTTAACTCTTATATTAGGACAAGTTAGTGTCACTTCTTTTAGGTTATGGTCACTTCTTTTGTACTAAATTAGAATACATTTTCATTTATATACAGTTCGTAGAGGCATGGCAGAGAAAAGAATGAAATAAAATGGGTTGAGGAATCTAACTCAAATTTCGTTAGAAAATATAAGTAGAGCTTTGCCACCAAGCTATCAAATATTCTTTTAAAAAGCTATACAAAAGCTTTACAAGCACAATGCCAATTAATATTTTGGACAGATTTTCCACAATAACAAGAACAATGATAGGCAATGACATCCAGGCTCAAGCACGATATCAAACTCTCTTTCTTCTCCTTAATAGCTACCATCAACCAGACAACTTGAATGCAGCATGATAAATTGCCCATCATTTGCTAGTTAGATGGATAAGACCTGAACAAGAAAGCAGTAATTGTTACTCCATAATTTATTATCCTAGATAACTTGATTCAAAATTTAAATTCATTACCCATTAATTAAAATGTATCCAAAAAAACATAAGCACTGAAAACATACCAACATGTAGTCATGTAACCGAGGCAGAGCACAAGTGACAACACTAATTTCTCAATTAAAAATCCTAAATTGCACTGATATCTCAATTCAACAACTGGATGAAACTCATTAATCACACTAAACTGAAGAAAGGGTTTTGCCATTACAAGATCAATCCAGAATTTTCCACTGCTAAAACAAGTCTTGAATCGAAACAGATCAATTAACAAAGCAATGAAGCACAGAAAGATAACAACGAAGCACAGTAATGCAAGAACATGCACACTCAATGTGACCAACCTTATGAAAGAAACAAATTCAAGAAAGCAAAGAAGCGAAAACGAAAAATAAAAATATAGAAAAGATAAAACAAAAACCCACTATCCTTGATGAACAATGGAGTATGACCCTTCACCGATCATTTTCTCGACATAGACAAGTCCGGGCCTTAAATCTTAATGAAAAAAAAATAACCCAACAAGACATCAACAAGAACACTAATATCAACAAGAAAAACTACTTATTAAACTTACAAATGAGAGATTAGTTGTAATAATACTGGAGACTGTTGGGAATTTGAGCTGATGAACGTGGAAATGACATGCCTAATATTCGCACATAGCTCACAGCAATTAACATCTATATCAGAAAATTAAGATGAGAGAAAATAAACAATCACACAACACAAGATATACGTGGAAAACCCTAATCAGAGAAAACCAGGGGCCGTCAGGACGACAGAAAAAGTTCCACTATATGATAAATGTTATAACCATATACTCTAGGATACTCTCTCTAACCTCAACCCTAAACCTTTAAGCCTTACCAAGTCCCCAAGCTCACAAACTGAGCTTCACACCATGACTCTCAGCTCACGAACACTCACAAGATCCTCCCGAAGAACCCCCTAATATCCCTTAGGTCTCCCCTGAATATCACCCACGGATCTCTAATTTGATCCACCGATATTCCCCGGATCCCTCTTAGGATATTCCCTAGGGTCTCCCCCGGATCTCACCACTCTCCGATATTACAGGTGTTCTTTTAACTCCACACTAAAATATCCTAGATACAAGGTTCTATTTATACTAGTTACATGGAGTTTAAGATTAAAGGAATTCGAACTCTTAAACGTAAAAGACTTTCTTGTTTTTTAAAAGACTATTTCCTTTTATGCATAAGTCTTCTTATTCCACGCAAAGAGTATTCATTTTCCTTCAAGCACAAGAACTTCTAAAAGAAAACCATTCCTATTTCTACGTAACTTCTAGTACCTGTGCAAAATGCGCCATCACCGCGGTCTAGGTCACGGTTAGCCACCCATGCCCGACACAGCGGAATACTTCTAGAAACGACGGCTCAGTAAACCACGGTCTACATCTCCTATTTCCAGCTGCGGTCTGCACCGCGCTATACTCACTGGAATCGACCGCTCCTTGTGCCGCGGTCCATGCGCCTTGTCCGCACCGCGGTCCACACTGTGTTTCCTTCCAAAATCTGATTCTTCAGTTCTACATGGTCCTCAAACCTCCCTCAAACACCATCTCTAACTTCCAAAAATTTCCCGGATCTCACCAGTCTTTGATATTACAAGTGTTCTTTTGACTCCACACTAAAATATCCTAGATACAAGGTTCTATTTATACTAGTTACATGGAGTTTAAGATTAAAGGAAATCCTACTCTAAAACGTACAAGACTTTCTTGTTTTTTAAAAGACTATTTCCTTTTATGCACAAGTATTCTTATTCCATGCAAAGAGTATTCCTTCTCCTTCAAGCACAAGAACTTCTAAAAGAAAACCTTTCCTATTTCTACGCAACTTCTAGTACCTATGCAAAATGCTCCATCACCGCGGTTTAAGGTCACGGTTAGCTACTCGTGCCCTACACAATGGAATACTACTTGAAAAGACCGCTCAGTAAACCACGGTCTACATCTCTTGTTTCCGTTGCGGTCTACACGGCGCTATACTCACTGGAATCGACCGCTCCTTGTGTCGCAGGTCCATGCGCCTTGTCCGCACCGCGGTCCACGCCGAGTTTCCTTCCAAAATCCAATTTTTCAGTTCTACGTGGTCCTCAAACCACCCTCAAACACCATCTCTAACTTCCAAACATTTTCCAGCATCTCCAGGAAGTTCCACATCAGTTGAGTCTCATTTGGTTAACATTTGGTTCACTTAATAATACAAGCCAAAACCTAACAATTCTCCTATTTGGCTTGAATTCTCAAACCTTTTTCCATAGCCACGACTCTCCATACCGAGAATCACCATTCCCCACCACGAGGTATAACCACTTAGGAACGAACCATCCTAAGGTTTTTTTTTGTTCGTTGTTCCGCACCATGTCAAAAATAACCTACTGAAATTGTGGTGCAAATCCTCATGCCAGATTTCTAAGGAGTTTGTCAACCATCGACATACTTGTCCACCATACACCTTGCATCACTTTCTGACCAATGCCTTAGTGCAAAATTATGGACCACTAGCAGCAACATATCCTATTCCATGGCTAGTGGGAAAAATTGCCAAAAGGATAAACATGTCCTTGCATCACCTAACCTAGTGAAATACCTGCTATCCTTGCATCACATATTGTGGTGAAATACCTGCTACTAGTACCAAAAGTGCTTTTCCGGATAAGCCCCACACCACACCAGAGACTTCGAATGTTTAATTTTTTTTATCGCCTTGTGACACCATGATCGGATCTCCATGGCTCTTACCTACCATTACAAGCCAAACTTCTACTCCATCATTATTCTTCTTTTCATCAAACCCTACCGAGTTTGAAACTGCTTTCAAGACATAACTCCTTTACTAAACCCATACTAGCTAACCATGAAGCATCATCTTAATGCCACCAAGTCCTCCATATGATCTCTCGTAAAGACTTGACACCGCCATCGCCATATGTGGGGCTCTGATACCAGTTGTTGGGAATTTGAACCGATGAACGCGAAAATGATATGCCTAATATTCACCCATAACTCATAGCAATTAACGTCTATAGCAAAAAAATAAGATGAGAGAAAAAAATCAATCACACAACACAAGCTATAAGTGGAAAACCCTAATAAGGGAAAAAACCACAGGTCGTCAGGACGGCAGAGAAATTTACTATATGATAAATTGTTACAACCATATACTCCAGGATTCTCTCTCTAACCTCAACCCCAAACCATTGAGACTTACCAAGTCCTCGAGCTCACAAACAGAGCTTTACATCGTGACTTTTAGCTCACAAACGCTCACAAGACCCTCACCAAGAACCCCCCAATATCCCCTAGGTCTCCCCTAAATATCACCCATGGATCTCTAACTTGATCCACTGATATTCCCCGAATCCCTCGCAGGATATTCCTTAGGGTCTCCCCCGGATCTCACAACTCTCTGATATTACATGTGTTCTTTTAACTCCACACTAAAATATCCTAGATACAAGGTTCTATTCATACTAGTTACAAGGAGTTTACGATAAAAGGAAATTATACTCCTAAAAGTACAAGGCTTTCTTGTTTTACAAAAGACTATTTCCTTTTATGCACAAGTCTTCTTATTCCACGAAAAGAGTATTCTTTTTCCTTCAAGCACAAGAACTTCCAGAAGAAAACCTTTCCTATTTCTGTGCAACTTTCAGTACTTGTGTAAAATACGCCGTCACTGCGGTCTGGGTCGTGGTTGGCCACCTGCGCTCTACACCCTGGAATACTTCTGGAAATGACCACTCAGCAAACCGCGGTCTGCGTCTCTTGCCTCCGCCACGGTCTGCACCACGCTATACTCATTGGAATCGACCGCTCCCTGTGCCGCGGTCCGTGCGCCTTGTCCGAAATCTGATTCTTCATTTCTTCATGGTGTTCAAACCTCCCTCAAACACCATCTCTAACTTCCAAACGTTTTCCCACGTTTCTAGGAAGTTCCACATCAGTTGAGTTTCTTTTGGTTAACATTGGATTCACTTGAAAATATAAGTCAAAACCTAATAGAGACCAACTCAAACAAACAAAAATCACAAAAAGTACACATCATATGTACTACACACCAAGTTAATTTTGTTTTCATTCATTTTCGAGTATCAAATCATGTAATAAGAAATTTAAATAAACATTCATGGTGTGAACAAATTTCTATTGTCAACAACCCAACTAACAAAAAATGTTATAGTTTTCTTTTCTCAAATTTGATTTTTCTCCTATCAAGTTAGCAAAAATATGTGGATTTTTCTCTTGCCCCATTAAACTGAGTTATTAACTAATCTTCTTACCCATCACTATATTAACATTAAACTATAAATTAAAATCAACAATAGCTACAAACAATAAACCCGAATTCAATATCCATTTTTTTTAAATACATACCCTAATTAAACATACCCACAAATTAAAATACATTACACCAAGTAAACATAATTTTTTATTGAACAATAATGAAATCGGAAAAAAGTTAATATATATATATATATATATATATATAATTCCAATGGTACAAAAAGTAAACTTTAAACTTACTTCATGAGAAGGAATTGCTTCCAGATGCTTGATATCATTCTCATACTCTTTCATAATATTTTGTATGTATGTAAGAAAGCAAATTTTAAGGTTTAAGAGTTAAGAAAAAATATTCTAACAAAAACATTATGAGTGAACATATTTTTTTTATTATTATTTTAAAGAAGGGGTATATTTACTTTACAGAAGATTTTTTTTTCCTGTATATCTCTTAAAGTAATTTCGATACATGAAAAAAAATACTAATTAATTTTAAAAGTGGGATATTATTAATAATGGTTGGCAATAGGGGTGGGGACAAAAACCGTCAAACCGAACGGACAAAAACCGTCAAACCGAACGGACAAAAACCGTCAAACCGAACAACCCGTCCAATCCAAACCCATATAAACATGTTGGATTGGTTTTGTTAAATAAAATAAAAAACCAATTGGGCTGTTTTTGAGCAACCCAATTGGTTTGGGTTGGTTTGTGGATTGTATTTTATCAAACCGCATAACCCAGTCTAAACCATTACAATTACATATTTTTTTTATATATAGTATATACGTTACAATTACATACTTAATATATATATATATAATAATTTATCAAATAAAATAATAAAAAGTAAACTTAACCTAATTTTTAATTTTTTTTTTGAGTTCTAGCCCCACTATTTCTTCTCAAAGCTTAAACATTCCAAATTGTATCCACTAACACATAATCTTTTTAAGAGTAAGTAACTATTCTTTATATTTAATTTTCAAAGAATTATTTTTTATATATAATTTTTTTAATGTTTTGTAAAAAAAAAAAGGCATTGCATAATTGTATGATTCTGTTCATTTTTCATACCATATGATTCGACTCTACCAACGAAATTGTAATAATTGTTTTATTTTGTTCCCATATGTATTAGGCGATGGTAACCAGCTACGTGACTTTTCTTTTTAACAATTAATGTTTCACACTTGAGTTAAATATAGTATTATTTTAATTATTTTCTATAAACTGTGAAATCAAACTGAACCAAACGATATTTATGGTTTGGTTTTGATACAGTCAAATTCAACCCAAACCAACCCATACCCACAGTTGCCAATAGCACAACACATAACCAAAAGATGTCATATAATTTTGAAAAAGGAGAGTGTCTTAAAATTTTCAAAAATGGTCACAATTTTACAAGAAATAGTCCATACTGTAGAAGTCTCGACTGTCGAACTTTAACATATTTGGGTAAATAACTAATTTTACCCTCAATTTTAAAAAGGTTGCTATAAAGACTGTTTTTTTCTCACTTAATTCATAAATATTTACAAATTTTACAATTTTTTAATAAAAAAAACTTATATGCCGTTGCAAACAATTGAGTATTACAAAATTGTCAATACATTATTGAATTTTTATAAAATCAGAAAAAAATATGACAATTACTATTGACACCATGTAATAATTTGATATTACAATTTTAATCCTATAATATTTATTACAAAAATGTAATAATTTGATATTACAATTTTACCCCTGTAATATTTTATTAAAAAATATGTTGACCTCCAATATTGAAGGCTTGCCCAACAGAACTCCAACAGTGGATGTCTATGCAAGGAGGTGATCTGTTGTCTTGGCATATCATTGTTTGGAGTTCTACCCAGACATCCAAACAAATAATTTTTTAATTTTATGAAAATAAAATAATTTAAAACAAATTGGAGTGACATTTTTGTCACTTCAAGGACAAATTAAAAGTTCCAGCAGTAGAAAAGTTTTTGGAGTTTTTAGAGTTTGATAAATATAGAAAACCATAAGCTATTTCTAGCTATTTCTTCGATCTCTTTATTTCACTTCTCACATTTTAATTGAATGAAAATATTCTATCACATGCAACTTAAATTATAAATCAATTTCAAGTTGGAATTTTAGCATAGTTGATTGTAGTAATTTGGAATATTTATATCAAAATTAGTCAAGCTTTTGTTTTATTTTTTTAAGTATCATTTTCCCTATTAGAAACCAAATCTTGCTGAGAAAAAAATTATTGACAGCAATACAGATACGGTTAGTTTTGATAAAAAAAAATTCAAGCTTTTGTTCTTTAACGGCCAAAGTATCGATTTTTTTCAGTTAGAAATCAAATCTTGCTAAGAAAAAATTATTGAGAGCAAATACTTTTAGAGTTTGATAAACAAAAAATATCAAGCTTTCTGATTTCTTTTTTGCTTCAAAAAATTCTTGAGTGCAGATGCCGTTAGTGTTTGATAAAAGAAAAATCATGTTTTTAGATGGATAAAGGATCCCATTTCAGATTTTTCGTCTCAAACCTCTAAAAAGTTAAGACCAACTATATATATATATATATATAAAAAATTAGAAATGATGAAAGACCAAGAGACCTAGCTAGCTAGAAATGTCACAAATGCAATTAATATATGTAAGAGTGGGTCCATGAATTTGAGTATATTCATGCATAAACCCTCATAGGCTCAGCTCATCATATCATAACGTCATTATCAATAATCATCATATCATAAAATAGTTCTAGTTGTAATTATAGGGATGTACACATAAGAAACATATAGTTGCCGTTCTATTAGGTGTGATGAAGATGATATCATTCATAGTTTCATACTGGATAAATTAGGAGGAAGCCAGTGGGGTTTCAATCTGGCTTTATTTCTCTTGTTAGCATCTTGTTTTGTGATGACAATTTAGACTACTTTTATTATCGATAGAGAAGATTCCCATCACAAAACAGATTGTAAGCTGAGATGAAACTGTTATGTATTTTTTCCAATCAAGGAAAATACATATAAGAATTTAGAAAAGAGACAAAGAATGGATATATAGATAGAGAGAAACATATGAGATATTTGCTTAATATTCGATGTCTTTCATTGAATTCAAAGTTAGTCCTTATAAAGGTTTTACAAAACAACTGACTCTAAGCAACTGATCAACTGATTACAAATCAACTGACCGTTAATATAGGGAAAAACAACTACCCACTAATCACTAACCAACATCCACTTACTAAAAATAAGGAGCACTAACGATAAGGCCTCCAAAAGAAAGGAAACATGCAATCACTAACTTATTTTGATGATGACCAGACTTGGTCTACCTACATGTATGGTATGAAGCTGCACGAACACATCATTTCCCATCCCTTAAAATTCACTTGCCCTCAAGGGAAAAATCTGGATATAACTAAACAAATCGACACTGATTTTCCCAGGTTGCGTCTTGCGAACGTGCACCAACCCAATTCACCAAGATTTGTGTTTTCAGACGATACCTTCCCTTGTTCTTCAATTTGCCAACAACTCGAATGGTCCGAGAATGGTTCATTCTAGCCACAGGCGGAATTGGTTATGTGAAAGAAGAGTCGTTAGGCAATTCTTTGAGTGTGGCAGAAAAATATGGTTATGGTTCCGGAGTGATATGGGTGGGGGTTGCAGTAATATGGTGGCTGTGAGCATGGGTGGTGGTGAGAGTGATATGATTGCTGTGAGAGGTTTTTGCCGGGGTAAATGAGGTGAGCTCCTTCTTGATGGTGTTACCATTATGGTTAACCTGTAGGGCTCGGAGATTAGTCAGGATGGAATGAAGGGTAGTGTGGACTTGGTTGAGGTTGTTGTTGAGGAAGTCAAATATGGACTCATGGCGAGCCAAAATTTTGTAAACTCCATTACAGAATTCGCGTTCCATGAACCGAACGACCCTGACACCAAATTGATGTGTATTTTTCCAATTAACATAAATACATAGAGAAGTTATGATAGTATTTTAGACTTGAAATACATAAGAAGAAACAGAGGAGAAATAGAGAAAATGTAAGGGAGACAATTTGCCTTAATAATTTGATGCCTTTCATTGAATTCAAAGTTAGCTTTTTATAGGCTTTACAAAACAACTGACTCTAAGCAACTGATCAACTTTTTACAAAACAACTGACTAGTGAAAATAGGGAAAAAAATACCCACTAATTACTAACCAACATCCACTAACTAAAAATAAGGAGCATTAACAACAAGGCCCCCAAAAGAATTGAAACTTACAATCACTAACTTATTTTGATGATGATCAAACTTGGTTTACCTACATGTAGAAGGAGATGGTTGAGCTCCTTCTCGACGATGTTACTGTTATGGTTAACATGTAGGGCTCGAAGTTCAATTAGGATAGAATGAATGGCAGTGTGGACTTGGTTGAGGTTGTTTATGAGATCAAATCTAGAATCGTGATGAGCTAGAATTTTGTAAACTTCATCACGGAATTCGGCATCCATGAACCAAACTAGCTCTGATACCAAATTGATGTGTATTTTTCCAATTAAGGTAAATACACAGAGAATTTACGATAGTATTTTAGACTTGAAAAACATAAGAAGAAACAGAAGAGTAATAGAGGAGATACAAAGGAGACAATTTGCCTTAATAGTTCGATGTCTTTCATTGAATTAAAAGTTAGCCTTATATAGACTTTACAAAACAACTAACTCTAAGCAACTGATCAACTGATTACAAAACAACTGACTGTGAATATAGGGAAAAACAACTACCCACTAATCACTAACCAACATCCACTAATTAAAAATAAGGAGCATTAACAACAAGGCCCCCAAAAGAAAGGAAACATGAAATTACTAACTTATTTTGATGATGACCAGACTTGGTCTACCTACATGTATGGTATGCAACTGCACGAACACATCATTCCCTATCCCTTAAAATTTCCTTGCCCTCAAGGGAAATATCTGGACATAACTGAACAAATCGATATTGATTTTCCCAGGTTGCGTCTTCCGGCGGTGCACCAACCCAATTCACCAATATTTACAGTTTTCAGACGATGCCTTCCCTTTTAAATTATACCTTTCCTTGTTCTTCAATTTGCCAACAACTCGAATAGTCCAAGGATGGTTCATTCCAGCCATAGGCGGAATTGGTTATGTGAAAGAAGAGTAGTTAGCCAATTCTTTGAGTGTGGTGGAAATATATGGTTCAAGTTCTGGAGTGGTATGGGTGAGGGTGGGAGTAATATGGCTGTGAGCATTGGTAGTGGTGGGAGTGATAAGCGTGAAATGATGGCTGCGAGGGGTTTTCGCCAGGGTAAATGGGTTGAGCTCTTTCTCGACGGTGTTACCATTATGGTAAACCTGTAGGGCTCGAAGTTCAGTCAGGATGGAATGAATGGCGGTGTGGACTTGGTTAAGGTTGTTGTTGAGGAGGTCGAATCTAGACTCATGCCGAGCCATAATTTTTGTAAACTCCATTACGAAATTCAGCATCCATGAACCGAACGGCTCTGGTACCAATTGTTATGTATTTTTTCCAACCAAGGAAAATACATAGAAGAATTTAGAAATGAGATAGAGAGGATAGATAGATAGAGAGAAACAAGAGAGATATTTTCTTAATATTCGATGCATTTCATTGAATTCAAAGTTGGCCTTATATAGGCTTTGCAGAACAACTGACTCTGAGCAATTGATCAACTGATTACAAAACAACTGACTGTGAATATAGGGAAAAACAACTGCCCACTAATAACTAACAAATATCCACTAACTAAAAATATGGAGCATTAACAACAAGGCCCCCAAAAGAAAGGAAACTTGCAATCATTAACTTATTTTGATGATGACCACACTTGGTCTACCTACATGTATGGTATGTAGCTGCATGAACACATTAGAAACTCACTGTTGTAGTGATTGTCTTCTCACTTCTTCAGTTGATTGTAACATACATTAATATGGTTATGACAATTTCTGGTGTCAAGAGATATAACAATGAATTGGTCTTTCCACTGGCATTTGCTATAATTACTTTTGTGTTCGCCTTTAGAACTTATGATCATGAAGGGGTTTCGGATTCACCAGCAGGCGTACATACATTTTTATCAAACAGTTCCACTGTGTCGGTGTTTGATTCCGATGAAAGTGATGAGCATACTATTTCTTCAAATTATTTTGGCTAACCTTTGATTATTATTATTATTATTTCATTTTTGCATTTTTCTTTTAGTTTTTACCTGATCTCCATCCTTATCTTGATATGGTCGGTGGAGATCCATTTAAAAAAAATTATGATGTTTGTTAATAACTTTATCAAATTGATGAAAATAAGCTTAGGTGGTGATCATTTTTTATCTGATGTCTTATACGACCTTAATTGTTTAGACATATGGATAAGTCTTATCAATTAAGATACTATGATACATTTATTTTTTTCATTTTTTAGACAACCCTCACCCCCCTTGGAATTGGTTAGGTTGCGTTACTGGTTTATTCAAAATTGGGAATTTTTGCAAAATTGATTTTTAGGGTTTTCTTTTATGGTTAAAATTTTCAAATGTTTGAATTGTAAAAGACATTTATGGAAATTTACTAAAAGACTCTACTGTATCACTTTTTCAGCAAGATAAAAGCTAAAATTTGTTACTTTTTCTATTAGACATATATATATATATATATATATCTTAAAACAAGATATAAGTTAGAAAAACAAACAAACTGATTTATCTTAATTTAAGAAATAAGAGACAATAAGTATTATAGTGAAAAAAAAACAAACAGCCCAAACTAACAGTTACTATTGACACCATGTAATAATTTGATGTTACGATTTTAATCCTATAATATTTTATTACAAAAATGTAATAATTTGATATTACGATTTTAATCCTATAATATTTTATTACAAAAATGTAATAATTTGATATTACAATTTTACCCCTGTAATATTTTATTAAAAAAATTATGTTGATCTCCAATAGTGAAGGTTTGCCCAACAGAAATCCAACATTGGATGTCTATGCAAGGAGGTGATCTGTTGTGTAGATATATCATTGTTTGGAGTTCTGCCCAGACATCCAAACAAATAATTTTTTAATTATATAAAAATAAAATAACTTAAAACAAACTGGAGTGGCATTTTTGTCACTTCAAGGACTAACTAAAGGTTCCAATAGTAGAAAAGTTTTTGGAGTTTTTAGAGTTTGATAAATATAGAAAACCATATATTGTTTTTGCTATTTCTAGCTATTTCTTCAATCTATTTATTTCACTTCTCACATTTTAATTGAATGAAAATATTATATCACATGCAACTTAAATTATAAACCAATTTCAAGTTGGAATTTTAGCATAGTTGATTGTAGTAATTTGGAATATATATATTAAAATTAGTCAAGCTTTTGTTTTTTTTAAGTATCATTTTCCCTATTAGAAACCAAATCTTGCTGAGAAAAAAATTATTGACAGCAATACATATACGGTTAGTTTTGATAAAAAAAAATTCAAGCTTTTGTTCTTTAACGGCCAAAGTATCGATTTTTTTTTCAGTTAGAAATCAAATCTTGCTAAGAAAAAATTATTGAGAGCAAATACTTTTAGAGTTTAATAAATAAAAAAAATCATGCTTTATGGTTTCTTTTTTGCTTCAAAAAATTCTTGAGTGCAGATGCCGTTAGTGTTTCATAAAAAAATCATGTTTTTAGATGGATAAAAGGTCCCATTTCAGATTTTTCTTCTCAAACCTCTAAAAAGCTAGGACGGACTATATATATATAATTAGAAACGATGAAAGACCAAGAGACCTAGCTAGCTAGAAATGTCACAAATGCTATTAATATATGTAAGAGTGGGTCCATGAGTTTGAGTATATTCATGCATAAACCCTCATAGGCTCAGCTCATCATATCATAACTTCATTATCATTTATCATCGCATCATAAAATAGTTCTAGTTGTAATTATAGGGATGTACACATAAGAAACATATAGTTGCCGTTCTGTTAGTTGTGATGAAGATGATATCATTCATACTGGATAAATTAGGAGGAAGCCAGTGGGGTTTCAATCTGGCTTTATATCTCTTGTCAGCATCTTGTTTTGTGATGACAATTTGGACTACTTTTATTATCCATAGAGAATATTCCCATCACAAAATAGATTGTAAGCTGAGATGAAACGGTTATGTATTTTTTCCAATCAAGGAAAATACATATAAGAATTTAGAAAATAGAATAGTAGTTGATTACTGTTGTCTAAGTATGAGAGAGAAAGTTAGAGAGAGAGGCTCTCACTTCACTAACAAAGGAAGATGGGAGGAGAACCTCAGAAATGTCGAAAGAGATGGCTCCGATGGGAGGAGAGATTTTAGGGAGAACCTGTTTTCTGTCTTCATCGACAATCTAAATCCCAAGGTGGATGTGGCCGGTCCTTTGGAGCATCTTCAAAGTGTTTGGAAGAGTGAGGGATGTATTTCTATCTTCCAAGGCTAGCCCTAGAAGGAGTTGCTACGCTTTTGTTCGTTTCGCCACAAGGGAGGAGGCTCACAAGGTTGCCAAAACAGTGGCTGGAATGCATGTTTATAGGTGGGCTATCGGTGCAAAAGTGGTGGCCTACAGCTTGAGTAGTAGGAAGTCCCCTGAAGTCAGGAAGAATGGGTTCACGTTGAAGGGGGAGCATCACGGAACTGCAAGGCCAAGAGGTGGGAGTGATGGTAGATTTTTTAAGGGAGGGATCCAAGACCGGTCTTTTGCAGAGGTAGTGAAAGGACCATGGACCAAACTGTTTGAGAATACAGAGGAAAGAAAAGATCATGGTATATACATGTCATGGAAGACACATAAGTCTACTGTCGAATGGCTATCAAGATATGCGATAGGTGTTCTGAAGAAATTTTCTTCCGTCTCAAGTGTCAATACAAGGTTGTCTAAGAGGGATTTCATTTTCTCATCCTCTTATTTAGGAGAAAAAAGGATCTTATGATGCTTTGATTCGGTTGTGGAAACGAAAGGCTTCATCAAAAACAAGTTTTTTTTTTTGCGAAGATTGCTTTTCCTCAATGAATAACAGAGCGGACTTATGGACTCCTAAACTGAAAACTTGTTTGGATCAATGTTTTTGGTACCACAGTGAGTTGCTGGGAGGAGTCTTTCTTTGAGAAGCTTGGTAATCAGTAAGGGGAAACGATGTGGATAGATCAGGATACTTTGTCACTTTGTCAAGGAAAAGGCTGGATAAAGCCAAGCTTTTGGTTTTGATTCCACATGACTTGAAGAGCTCTTGCATTACAAATGTTGCAGTGGAGGACTGGTCTTTTCAGTTAGAACTGGAAGTCGATCCAGACTCAGTTTCGTTCAACTGGCTGACCGAATTCTTGGCCTTAACAGTGGAGCCAGTCTCACAGGAGATTAACCAGGATGGCCAACATATGGAACTCGATTTAGCATTCCAAAGAGGATATGCAAGGGAGGGTGATATAGACAGCTATCAGCCAACTAGCAAGCCTAAGAACTACCAGGCTCTACGCAAAGTAGGAAATGGTAATATAGACAAGGCAGAGTCGAAAGGCATTTGTACCCAAGCCAAGTCAGTGAAATTTCAAAACTCGATGGTAAGTAGGGAGGTGGCCCATGTGGGTGATGTTGACAAGGGGAAACAACCTTGGGCCCGGAAACAGAAACCAAAGACTCTTCCTTTGTACTATCAAAATGCCAAGTTGATCATTGGAAAAAAGAATGGTCAGATTTTCAAAAAGGTGGCAGCTGAGAGTTCAAACTCTTTTTCATCTTCTGACAGTGTGGGACCGGGGCTTCTAAAGGGCGAGTGTTCCATGAAGAAAATAAAGGAAAGGTTGATGTCGTATGGGCCATCAGCGAATGGGCCGGGGGAGATCATGTCGGACTCATCTTCCGATTTTGGGGTTGGAGGTCTAAAAGGCCCAGTGGAAAGAGGTCTTGGACAGGGTAATGGTAATTTTATACATAAGGAGATAACTGGCATAACAATTGACCTGACTGTGGACCGGGCCAATGAAGAGCTATTGGGTTTGGTTCACTCGCTGAAGGACCTAGAAGGGGGAGGTGGTCAAGATAAAGTTGATCGAACATCCTCTTCTCCAGCTAGAAGTAAGGGTTGGGTGCAAGAAAGAATCACATCCGGGAGTCAAGTTATACCTTCAGAGTTAGGTCAGATTTTGGACACCAACTTAATTCTAGAAGATGATACAGCTAATACAGGTATTCCTCCCAAAACCCCAAAGAAAAGGAAAGGTAGTAAGAGTTGTTATTCTTCCAAAAGTCATGGCATGAGAACTAGAAACTCTAAAGCTCATGAAACCAGGCTTGATCAAACCTTATGCATTCCTTCGAAATGGAATGTGGAGGAGGAAATTGCTAAAGTCATAGAGAATGGAGTGGCTCTTGGTGTTGAATTTAATAAAGCTGATGATGTTAGTAGTTCTAAAGTGTCGCAAACTACTATTAGAGACCAATGGAATTTAGAGGATGAGGTAGCTAAAATTATAGAAACGAGGGTAGCCCTCGGTTTTGACTTTAATGGCAAGGAGAAAGAAGTGGCGGGGATTCTAGCTAGGAAGGAAACAGAGGATGAGGAAAGGTGTCGTGTTGACAAGAATAGGTAGGTTTGATGTTTGGTGTTTGGTTTGGTATGTTTGGCTGGAATTCTTTTCTTTAGATGTTAGTCATTTCTTGGAATATCAGAGGTTTAGGAAGGGTAGAGAAGAGGAGGGTTGTGAGAAGCATGGTGGGTTTACACAGACTCATGATCTTATTTCTTCAAGAATCCAAGTTAAAGAATTTTGATAGCAGAATTATCAGCTCTTTAGGCGGTGCTTGGCTCACTAGAGGCATAGGAGTGGAGTCGGAAGGAACGGCTGGAGGTCTCATCACTCTATGGAACGAAGACTTATTCACTGTCAAAGCTTGCATAAAAAATAATAGGTGTATTATCTTAGCAGGTGTGATGGTTAAACAGGAGAGAGACGTTGTGTTTTGTAACGTTTACGCGCCAAATGTCAAAAGAGAAAGAGTGGAGCTATGGGATTTTATTGTGAGAGCTCAATCTTCGATCCCCATGCCTTGGTGCATAGGTGGGGATTTCAACACTAGTGTTAAACACGACTGAAAGGAGAGGTGGATACTATAATACTGGGTCCATGAGAACTTTCAATTCTTGCTTGTTACAGGCCAAGGTAATAGACATTCCTATGCATGGAACTTCTTTCACATGGTCCAACAACAGAGAACGAGGGATGTGGGCTCGGTTGGGACAGATTTATCATATCGCCTTGGATCCTTTCGTGGTTCCCTAAGCTGTCTCAGAAGGGATTGTCTAGAAGCGTTTCAGATCATTGTGCCATTTTGTTAGGTGAGCAGCGAGAGGATTGGGGTCCTAGCCCGTTCCAATTTTATAACAAATGGTTGGAGGATGAGGAGATGATGAAGGAGGCTAGGGAGGGGTGGTCCAGCTACAAGGTGGGAGGTTCTCACGGTTTTGTTTTATCTTCTAAGAGAAAATTAGTGAAGGAACGCATGAAACGTTGCATCCTTCAAAAGAAGAAAAATACTTTTTCTGCTGAAGGTCTGTGAAGATCGGTTACAATCAGTGGAATTGAGGGCTATTAACGATGGGTGGAATGAGGTGTTGAGAAAGGAGAGGATCGACATTCTCTCGGATTTATGGTCAAGAATCTGAAAGGAAGAGCAAATGTGGCGTCAAAAATCGCGGATAAAATGGTTAAAGGAGGAAGACAAGAATTCGAGATTCTTTCATTGCATAGCTAACGGAAGAAAAAGAAACAACTGCATTGGGGACATTCTGATAGATGATGTTAGAGTTTCGGAATCGGGCAGAGTAAAAAGAGGGATTTTTGACTTCTTCAAGAATCAGTTTAAGAAAATGCCTTGGCAAAGACTGCAAATTCTCGGGTGAGGGGTGAAAAAACTAACGGAGGTAGAAAGTTGTTCTTTGGAGCAGTCCTTTAGTGAGGCGGAGATCTATAAAGCGGTGAGTGGTTGCGATGGTAATAAGGCGCCGGGCTCGGATGGCCTCAATCTCAACTTTGTCAAAGCCAATTGGAAGATGATTAATGACGAATTTATGAGATTTATTCAAGGTTTTCATGTGGATGGATCCATTGTTGGAGACCTGAATAAAACCTTCATAGCCTTAATTCCTAAGTATGGTAAGCCGGAGTCTTTGAAGGACTTTAGACCGATCAGTTTAGTGGGATCCATGTACAAGGTGTTAGCTAAGGTGTTGGCTAATTGTATAAAGAAAGTCATGAATTCAGTGATCGGGGAATCGCAAATGGCTTTTGTGAAGAAGCGTCAGATTTTGGATAGCTTTGTTATCACAGAAGAAATCATCCAGTTGTGGAAAAGGGTCAAGGAAGGGGGATTGGTAGTCAAGTTGGACTTCGAGAAGGCGTACGATAGTGTTGATCATGAATTCTTGGATTTTATGATGATGGAAATGGGTTTTGGGGAGAAATGGAGACTATGGATGACGTACTGCATATCCACTGTGAAACTTTCGGTACTGGTCAATGGAAGCCCCACCTCACAATTTTGTGTGGAGCGTGGCCTTCGTCAAGGCGACCCTTTATCACCTTTTCTGTTTACCATCGCTGCGGAAGGCTTGAGTTGTCTACTTAACAAGGCAGTTGGTATGGGTTTGATAAAATGAGCTACTTTCGGTCAGGATAGGGTTCACATTTCCCATCTTTAATTTGCCGATGACACAATTCTTTTTCTCAAGCCCAATTTAGAGTATCTTCGTAATGCTAAAAGAATTCTCAGATGCTTCGAATTGACATCGGGCTTGAAAATTAATTTTTCCAAATCGTGTTTGGTTAAGATTGGATCCAATGTTCCGGATAAGGTGGACTGGGCGGAAGCTTTTCATTGTAAAAAAGAAGCCCTACCAATAATGTACCTAGGCTTGCCGTTGGGAGCAAGGTCGGGTCGCAAGGATTTCTGGAACCCTATCATGAAACGCATCGAAAATAAATTGGCTCCATGGAAAAGGAAATTCTTGAACAAAGGTGGTAGATTGATTCTAATCAAGTCATTTTTATCTAGTATTCCATCTTATTATTTATCTGTTTTTAAACTTCCGGTTGGGGTGGCTCTTGCAATTGAAAAGGTTCAAAGATCTTTTTTCTGGGGGGATGGAGTTGTGAAAAAGAAACTCCATGCTGTTAATTAGGAATCTGTTTGCAGAAGAGAGAGCTGTGGAGGGTTGGGCATCGGAAGAATGAGTAACAAAAATAAAAGCCTTCTTACCAAGTGGGTGTGGCGGTTCGGCTCAGATAACAATTCTTTGTGGAGAAGGGTTATATGTGTTAGATATGATGTCTCATCTTCAGACCTTAAATGGAATTGGACAGGATCAAACTTTGCTTCTCCTTTCGTTAAGGCAGTAGCGTCTCTGTTCGTTGAAGGGACTGCCGCTAGTAGAGTTTTGAAAGAGGAGCTGAAAGTCATTATTGGGAATGGCTGCAGAGGAAATTTTTGGCTAACAATTCTCATATTTGGCTTGAATTCTCAAACCTTTTTCCATAGCCACGACTCTCCATACCGAGAATCACCATTCCCCACCACGAGGTATAACCACTTAGGAACGAACCATCCTAAGGTTTTTTTTGTTCGTTGTTCCGCACCATGTCAAAAATAACCTGCTGAAATTGTGGTGCAAATCCTCATGCCAGATTTCTAAGGAGTTTGTCAACCATCGACATACTTGTCCACCATAGATGCTTTCAAATTCAACATAGATGGTTCCTCAAGGGGTAAGCCAGGAAACGCCAGTACTGGAGGGGTGCTGAGAGATAAAGTAGGAAAGGTGTGGGGTCTTTTTTCTGGTTTCATTGGGATTTTGGAATCCAACCCAACTGAGCTGATTCCAATCCATAGAGCTGTTTCTTTGTGCAGCCAATCTCAGGTGTTGATAGGAAAGGAGATAGACATTGTGAGTGACTCTAAGGTGGCGGTTTCATGGGTGAATTCGAAGGGCACTGGAAATTTGAAGCATGTTGACATCATCTTGGATATACGGAACATGCTATGCTTCCTTGGCAACACCTGAGTTATCTACAACTCTAGAGATAGCAACTTTCTTGCTGACTCTCTTGCAAAAAAAAAAGTCTGCTTTAGAGGGGGATATATTGATTTGGGAGATTCATTGAGCTTTGTCTTGGTACAGGGTTGCTAAGCTGATCTCCTCTGCTTTTGCTTTCTTGTTTTCCTTTCCTTGTTCCTGCCGTTTTCATGCTTGTATGTTCGTGGTCTTGTTCCTTTTGCTTTGGGGCAGTTTTGTGGTCTGCAATGCTGGTGCTCTTCCCTTTTTAGGGGTCCTATTTGTTTGCCTTTTTTGGCTTCCTTAGCATTGCCTAATAAATCTTTCTAAGCTGTTCAAAAAAAAAAAAGAATTTAGAAAATAGATAGAGAATGGATTTATAGATAGAGAGAAACACATGAGATATTTGCTTAATATTCGATGTCTTTCATTGAATTCAAAGTTCACCTTATAAAGGCTTTACAAAACAACTGACTCTAAGCAACTAATCAACTGATTACAAAACAACTGACCGTGAATATAGGGAAAAACAACTACCCACTAATCACTAACCAACATCCACTAACTAAAAGTAAGGAGCATTAACAACAAGACCCCCAAAAGAAAGGAAACATGCTCACTAACTTATTTTTATTATGACCAGATTTGGTCTACCTACATGTATGGTATGCAGTTGCACAAACACATCATTCCTTATCCCTTAAAATTCCCTTGCCCTAAAGGGAAATATCTGGATATAACTGAACAAATCGATGCTGATTTTCCCAGGTTGCGTCTTTCGGCGGTGCACCAACCCAATTCACCAATATTTACGTTTTCGGACGATACCTTCCCTTGTAAATTATACAATCCTTGTTCTTTAATTTGCTAACAACTTGAATGGTCCGAGGATGGTTTGTTCCAGCCATATGTGGAATTGGTTCTGTGAAAGCAGAGTAGCTAGGCAATTCTTCGAGTGTGGCGGAAAAATATGGTTCTTGTTCTGGTTCAGGAGTGGTATGGGTGAGGGTAGGAGTAATATGGTGGTTGTGAGCATTGGGGGTGGTGGGAATGATATGATGGCTGTGAGGGATTTTTTCCAGGGTAAATAGGTTGGGCTTTTTCTTGACAATGTTACTATTATGGTTAACTTGTAGCGCTCGGAGTTCAGTCAAGATGGAATGAATGGCAGTGTGGACTTGGTTAAGG
This sequence comes from Dipteronia sinensis, assembly GCA_033220585.1. Classification (NCBI taxonomy): domain Eukaryota; kingdom Viridiplantae; phylum Streptophyta; class Magnoliopsida; order Sapindales; family Sapindaceae; genus Dipteronia; species Dipteronia sinensis. Next base: position 15,159,705 of record CM065641.1, read on the forward strand.
TTGCTGTTGAAGAGGTCGAATATGGACTCATGACGAGCCATAATTTTTGTAAACTCCATTATAAAATCGGTATAAATGAACCGAACGGCTCTGATACCAATTGTTATGTATTTTTTCCAATCAAGGAAAATTCATAGAAGAATTTAGAACCGAGATAGTGAGGATAGATAGATAGAGAAAAACACGAGAGATATTTGCTTAATATTCGATGTATTTCATTGAATTCAAAGTTGGCCTTATATAGGCTTTGCAGAACAACTGACTCTGAGCAATTGATCAACTGATTATAAAACAACTGACTGTGAATATAGGGAAAAACAACTACCCACTAATAACTAACCAATATCCACTAACTAAAAATATGGAGCACTAACAACAAGGCCCCCAAAAGTAAGGAAACATGCAATCATTAACTTATTTTGATGATGACCACTACTTGGTCTACCTACATGTATGGTATGTAGCTGCATGAACACATTAGAAACTCACTGTTGTAGTGATTGTCTTCTCACTTCTTCAGTTGATTATAACATACATTAATATGGTTATGACAACTTCTGGTGCCAGAGATATGAATTGGTCTTTCCACTGCCATTTGCTATAATTACTCTTGTGTTCGCGTTTAGAACTAATGATCATAAAGGGGTTTCGGATTCACCAGCAGGCGTACATACATTTTTATCAAACAGTTCCACTGTGTCAGTGTTTGATTCCGATGAAAGTGATGAGCATACTATTTCATCAAATTATTTTGGCTAATCGTTGATTGTTATTATTATTATTATTATTTCATTTTTGCATTTTTCTTTTAGTTTTTAGTTGATCTCCATCCTCCATCTTCATATGGACAGTGGAGATCCATTTAAAAAAAATTCTGATGTTTTTTAATAATTTTATCAAAATGATGAAAAATTGAAAATAATCTTAGGTGGCGTTCGTTTTTTATCTGATGTCAGACCTTAATTTTTAAGACATATGGATAACTCTTACGAATTAAGATACTATAATATGTTTATTTTTTCACTTTTTAGACAACCGTCACTCACCTTGGAATTGGTTAGGTTGCGTTCGGGTTTATTCAAAATTGTGAATTTTTGCAAAATTGATATTTTGGGTTTTAGTTTGTGGATAAATTTTCAAATGTATGAATTGTGATAGGACATTTATAGAAATTTACTAAAAGATTCTACTGTATCACTTTTTTTATAAGATAAAAAGCCAAAATTTGTTACTTTTCTATTAGACATATATATCTTAAAATAAGATATTAGTCGGAAAAATAAACAAATTAAATTTTTTTAATTTAATATATAAGAGACAATAAGTCAAAAAAAAAAAAACAAACAGCCTCTAAGTCTTGACGGCCAAGCTTAGTCAACTGCTAAGTTTAACCAAATTTGACTAACGACAAGAGAGACGAATGTCAGTTTTTAATAAAATTGATTTGGCATTTTAAAAATGGGAAACCTCACGGAGGTTGGATGTTATTAGCTCTTTCAATTGAAAATGTGTACATTATTAATATTACTCCCCCAATAAATACATGGAAAATCATTGGCACAAATTAATAAGAGATGATAAAAAGATCATCATCAAATCAAGAATGGAAAACAGCAGCAATAAATAAAAGCAACCCGAAGAACAAAGCGAGATGATTGGATTTGATTAGTGATTGTCCTCCTTTTTCAGGGGTGGATTTAATTAGTGATTGTCCTCCCGTTTCAGGGGCCTGTGCAGCTGAAGGTGAGGGCGAAGACGAAGTTGGACTGGCAGTAACTTTCTCCAAAACAAGCGTATCCTTAGCTTTGAGATTTTTTGGTTGAAAATCATGCATTTGTGGCTTACTGTCTGTCACCTGACCACCCACCTGCCATACTATGTTCAACTTGTCTGCTTTTTCTGCAACTTTCACTGACCCATAGATTACCAGATTCCCGTTCGAGGTGGCTTCGGCGCTCAAGTCCCAAGTTTCAAAAGACAACTTGGATTCGGTGATGGAACTGTAAGAAGCCACGTCAAAGGTTTTGACGACCACTTTGCTGTTAGATTTGAAGGCCAATAAAGCCTGGGCACCGGCCATGCCTTGGCCAGTTGGGTTGATAGCCCAAGCGACCCAACCCTCGGGTTTTGCCGGAGGGGCCACGAAGGCGATCGACAGTGATGAATTTGTGGCATTGTACGAGTAGTGGAGGTAGGAGTCAAGTGAAGGAAGGTCCAGGCACTGATCGAATTTATGATTGCTTTTCAAGGTCTGAGAAGTGCAAGTGAGTGAAACAGCCGGTGAAATGAGCAGAAAACAGACGCAAAGACCTAGTAGGCTCGCAACGGCAATGGAGAAGGGCATCATTTTGCAGACTGCGTTTCTAGTTGAACTTTCAAAGGAATGAATGAGATATACAATGTGTTTGAGGGAGGAGTATTATTTATACAACCTAAAATACCCAACGACACCTCGTCCTCGGATTCTACTTTCTTACAACTCCTTTTTGATGTCGAAACAGAGTTAGTTCCGGCGGTGATCGAGATGCACTGGGGGTGGTTAATCTGGTTAATACCGGAAGACCATTTTTGGATATCATCGGTCTTATTATATATAGTGACATTTGTTTTTTTTTTTTAGATACAGAATTCTATTGTTGGCCCTGTGTTGCATGTTTCTAGGGAGGCAAATGTTGACCCTGTCTTTTGTTGAGGACTGTTTTTGGTTAGAGAGTTTTCCTCCATACGTGGAGAAGCTAATCTTAAGGGATTTTCAAGGTTAGCCTTGTTTTCGGGTTTATTAATATATGTCTTTTCAAAACAAAATCTGACAACCAATCAATTTATTTTTATTTAAAAACTGTTACTATTATAAATAAAATACAAATTAATTGAAATATTAAAAACAATCCGATCCAAAAACTACATATAATTTATCAACAAAAAAAAAAAACTATTTTCATAAGGTGATTATTATATATGTTGGTGTAGATTCTTTAAAACATGTATGCATATGTTCATATTAATTTTCAGATATCAAGCATTTTCCCTAAAGAGATTTAAAAATATATTATATGATGGAAACATCCTTTTCAAAATTATTTTTGTAAAACTCATTATTTAAGATTAGTTTTCGAATATATTTTAAATATTCAGTAGATACGTTCAACAGATGGAAAGTAAAATTCCTTATTTTGACTGAATTATATTCTACGATTAGTCATAACCCACCAATATAAATTGCTTTAATTAAATTACGGTCTATAAATAATTATTAGTCAACAATTTTTTTTTAAAATAATAATAAAGAAGCCATCGGTCTGCTTTTGGACCAGCATATCGGTGGCTCCAATGTTGGAAGGAAGAGAAGTAGGATTGTCACGATTCACCAGGTGATGAAGAAAAAAAAATATGTTTTTATTTATTAAAAAACAAAATGAAAAGCATCTCTAAATTGTTTTCCATATTTTTCAATTTTAGCACTAGTTTTGTTTACCATTTAGTTTTTGTTTTTTGAAACAATGTAAAATACTATTAATGAACACGAATACGAAAACGGGTTTTGAAAAACAAAAACAAAAATTGGCTTAAATACAATACTGGACAGCCCATTAAATTTTTACATGATTTTCTCGGACTCAAAAAAGAGTCAGGACGAGTCTTGTCGGTTCCTACTGACCCTCTTTACCTTGGCCTCTAGTGTAACATCTCAAGTCATTCATGCGTGTTGACTTAAGTTACAATCTCGTATAAGAAACAAAGAAAGTCGGTGCCATGAACATGGTTTGAAATGAGGAAAACGGGAAAGTCATGCTTGTAACAACTTAATTCTATTTTGACCAGATCATATGTCAAACTCGTATAAATGCATTGTTGATAATATTAATATTATATTGATCAATAATACACTATTGATCTCTTAATGGTGATTATCATATATACTATGTATTTTTTCAGTTCAGAAAATTATAAGGAGAAATTAGAAGGAAAGACTGAAAAGTAGGGGAAGATTGATAATTGTATAAATTGATATCTATTGTATTAAATCACTGGCTATTTATAAACCATATGCAGCAAGTCATACAGTTACAGATTCCAATAAAATAGGCATAAAGCAGAAAATAAAACAACTAATACAAGTGGTGCAAACATAAGCAACCCACTACATATCGTGCAACAATAACAAAGTCCACTAAGACCACAACTAATACCTGACTTATTCAGCCAAACCTCTTTAACTTATTCCATCAATTGTCTTATTCCACCAAACAATTGACTAAGTCAACTTACTTGCATGGTTGCTTGCATGGCTGCTTGCATGGCACTCGCATGGCTTTAGACATATATTCCTCCCCACACGGAATATCCTTAGCCTTAAGGACAAAATCGGGATAGGTTTGTAAGAAACGCCACTGGTTTTTCCACGTTGCATCCTCTTGTGGCGCACAGGCCAATTTTACTCTAATCTCCGTTTTGGACCGATATTTTTCTTTACGAATGACGCGACTGTCCAAAATGGCTTCCGGCTAAGGAAGTTACTAAGAGTCATCTGAAATCGGCGGAAGACGATGTGATAGTTACGGAAGAGGTCCCATCTATTTTTTTAAGAGACTGACATGGAACACATCATGTATTTTCGAATTGACCAGTAACTTCAATGATAAGCAACAGGTCCCACCCTTGCAAGGATTTTATTTGGGCCAAAGAATCGCGATGATAACTTGAGATTTCTATGAAAAGCCACTGTCTTCCGCCGATAAGGTTAGAGCTTCAAGTACACGAAATCACCCATATCGAAATTGACTTCCTGATGGTGCTGGTATGCGAGGTTTTTCATTTGGTTACTGCCAACAATTAGGTTATGGCGTAAGGTATGTAAAATGTAATCTCTAGTGCAAAGCATAGTGTCCACTGCTTAAACTTTAGTGGTGTTCAATATGTACGAGAGTAATGTACGCGGAGGCACACCATCAACAACTTTGAAATGGGAGATTGTGGTGGCGGAATGAATAGAGGTGTTGTAACTACTCCGCCCATGAAATCCAGTCAAGCCAATTCTTGGGTCGGTCACTCAGGAAACACCGAAAGTACTGCTACAATGTTCGATTGACCATTTCCGTTTGTCCGTTAGTTTGGGGTGGTAGCTGGAACTCATTCAGAGGGTTGTACTTTGTAATAGAAACACTGTTCTCCAAAAAGGGCTGACAAAAACCTTGTCCCTGTCATTTACTATAGAAGCCGGAATGCCATGGAAACCGACAATTTGTTCCAAGAAAGCCTTAGCAATAGTCAAGGCTGTATACAGATGTTTTAACAGCACGAAGTTGGCGTACTTGCTCAGTCGATCAACCCCAACCAGTATGATTGTTCTCCCTTATGCAGGCGGCAACCCTTCTGTGAAATCTTTGGAGATTTCGGTCTAAATTTTCTCTGGAATTGAAAGAGGTTGAAGAAGACCAGTAGGTTTTGCATACTCAGTCTTGCAATGCTGACATATGCTGCAAATACATATGAAATCTTTGACGAAAGCTCACACATTCAGCCAAGAAAAACTCGACTTCACACGACCGAGTGTTTTATGGTAGTAGAAATGGCCTCCTACTGAGGATAAGTGACTCTATGCTAAGATTGGTGGAATTAAAGATGAAGTTGGACTCAAATAGACTCTCCCTTTTTTGAAGCACATTTCATCACGAAAAAGAAGTCGTTGTTGGCCAAGAGTTTGAGTTGCCATCTGTAATTTACTGTAAAATGGATCATGTGTTATCTTTTGTTATTAGGTAGTTCACCAGTCAGCCACTAGTAGGGATATTGCAAAAATTTCAATCTCCGCAATTCGGGAAAGTGTGTTTGCACCTTGGTTCTCTTTCCCCTTTTTATACTGGATGACATATTTGTAATCCAGAATCTTTGGTAACCATCTCGTCTGAGTGGGCATCATGATACGTTGTTCCAAGAGGTATTTTAAGCTTTTCTGGTCTGTTTGAACAATGAATGGTTTGTCGAGGAGGTAAGGTTGCCACTTTCTAATCGCTTTGACAATGGCTATCATTTTTTTTCATACGTCGAGAGAAGCAATGCGGATCCCTTTAGGGCCTCACTGAAGAAAGCCATCGAATGATCATGCTGAATTAAAATAGCCCCAATTCCCACTCCACAGGCATCGCTTTCAATAACAAACTGTTTAGAAAAATATGGGAGCTGTAAACCCGGATGAGATATGAGCTCCTGCTTTAATTGAACAAAAGCTTTCGCCGATTCCTCAGCCCTTATAAAGGATGTTTTATCCATTTTATACTTGCTCCTGAATGAGCAATATCAAGAAAGTAAATTTGGATATATTTATATTCATAAGATATCAAAACATACCCAGGAGTGGATGTTTGTGAATGACAAGAGAAAAAGTTTATAGAATAAACCTATTGAAAAGATTATTATCATTTCAGATGATATATAAAATAACATTACACATAATGTCCATAAAATTCCCAAAAGGGAAATATATGTCTTGCCTAGAGTTCAACGACTCATACAATTATGCGGAGTCAGATATATTTTATGAATTGGACTTTCATCTGAGCAAATATTAATACTGTATCAGGTCCAACGGATCTGATAGAAAGCTCTGGAAGAGCCATGATAAAAAGCTCTAAAAGAGCCGTGATATTGTTATCAAACAATACTAAATCATGTATCAGTGATAATTGATATTATTCAAGCAGAACATAAAAAAATATGCTCAGTTCAAAAGCATATAAAGTTAATGCCAGATCAAATCCAGCGAACCTGATCAAAGGCTCTAGAAGAGCCAAAATCTTATTACATAAATGGTATTAAATTGTGTACCGATGATACTTTATATCATTCAAATAGAATTTAAATGAACCTGCTTAGTTTCAAAGATATACGGAAGAATGAATATCATATTGAAACTATGAGTAATTAGAATTTTTAATATATATGCATTACTTTCTCATGATTCAGGCCAGAACTCATTATAGAAAAGCTGTGTGCTTTATCATCTGGATTATATTACCCTATTATAAAGAGTATAGATATTTATACAATTATGAATCAAAAGTTCCTAGATCCAAAAATGTTCGTACTTTGGCGTGACCGTATCGATCACCTAGGATCTACAATGATGCGTATAATCATTGAAAATTCTCATGGATATCCATTAAAGAACCAGAAGATTCTTTATCCAATAAGAACTTATGTACTGCATGTTAACAGAGGAAACTAACAGTAAAACTATCTTATTCTAAAAGTTGGTTTTTAATCCTGATCATTCTTACAAAGAATTCAAGGGGATATATGTGGATATATTCATCCACCAAATGATCCTTTTCATTATTATATGGTTCTAATTAATGCATCTATGAGATGTTCACATGTTTGTTCATTATCAAACATCTCCATATTACTTGCACTAATTATTAGTTCTCCTAGATATACTCATAATCAAAATGGATCAGTGGAATCACTTATCAAATGTTTCTAGTTTCTCTAGAAGAGAAAAGTAAATGAAAAGTTACTTATATACAAAATAGATATACCAGTTCGGTTATATATATATATATATATATATATATATGTGTGTGTGTGTGTGTCTCATTTCAATCTTTGTATCTCTCAAATATGAAAGATAATTGATCATCAGATAATTATTAATCTGTTACCTAATATATTTAAGGTAACAAGATTTTATAAGTTGCCATTTTATAAACCCCGGCCGGGTGATTGTTCTTGAAGAGCGATCAGAGAAAAATGCAATAAATAAGTAAATCGATGCATATCATAAGCTTATGGACCTTTTGAAAGGTATTGTTATTGGGATCCCAAAAGTAAACAAAACTCGAGTTATAAATAAATCCACTTTCTCTAAATCCACTTTATAAGAGTCCAATATATTTAAAGAGACACAAGTCTATGAAATGACTAAATCCATTGAAATGGGAGAAATCTCAACAGAGATACAAGAATATAGAAATTGAGAGAAATTGAGAGAAATTCTATAAATCATACAGAGTCTATGAAACTGACTAAATCCATTGAAATGGAAGTAATCTCAACAGAGATACAAAAGTATAGAAATTGAGAAAATTTCTATAAGTCATATAAGAGAAATGTGAAATCATGAAGAAACAATCATTGATGATGTATTTTTATACACAGTAGCGCTACTAAAATTATAAATGATAATTATGATATTCATAATATCAAGTGATTATAGACAAAAAAGGCATGATTGGCCTAGATAAAAGATGCAATTCTAGAAGAATTGACTTCATAAGCCAAAAATAAAGTATTTAGATCAATAGTACTCCAGACACTTGGAGATGTCAAACTAGTTGGATACTAATGGATCTTTATACGAAACGTAATGAGAAAAACGAGATTGTGAGATATGAGACACGACTCGTAGTGCCAGGTTTCTTATAGAAACATGGTATTCACTACTGATGAATACGATTACGTTGTTGATAAATTTGGCTGATTTAAAAGGCTTGAAATACGTCTTCTAAACGTAGTAATCATTTATATATATATATATATATATGATTCACTCAATGCAGAAATTTATAAATTCTGAAGGATTCAAAATGCTAGAAGCATGTAAATCGAGATCTCATAATCTGTATTTCATGAACATACAAAAATCCTTATATGTATTAAATACAATATGAACAGATGTGGTATAACCGTCTCAATTAATATCTGATAAAGATAAGGATATAATAATCATATTATATACTCATGTGTCCTCATAGAGAAATGAGAAAGAAAACATTGTCTCGACCTGAAGGTCAAGCATAGATCAAACAGAATGCTTGTCCATAAATCAGAATATGTTGAAAAGATTCTGAAAAGATTCCATATGGATACTACTTCACAAATAAAGTCTTTACTTATACTCCCTTCAATCATTTATGATGTTATTACATTTCATGAAATAAACATTAGTGTGCTTCAGTTCAGTAATCTAGAAGATTGCTTCAAAAGAACTTTTATCAGGGGGAGCGTCCCATTAGGGGAGCGTCTCATATGAGGGAGTGTATCAAATAAAGTATATTAATCATTTTGGGCATATGTCCATTGTACTATTTTTCCTTTCAATCAGGTTTTTATCCCACTGGGTTTTCCTGACAAGGTTTTAATGAGACAATTCTCTAAGCATACCCAAAAATCATTTGATACATAAAGATTATCATAAATATTACATGATCCAGTAGATCATCGTATATATGTTGTCTTGATCAAGAAGATTATTGTAAATATTACTTTGATCTTGCTAATCATCGTATATATGTTACTTTGATCCAGAAGATCATCATAAATATTACTTTGCTCCGACAGATCAATGAATATCTTTACTCAGGTTTTTATCCCACTGGGTTTTCCCTAACAAAGTATAAATGTGAGAAATGTTTTGAAGAAAACAATAAATCTGGACAAATGTACACTATACTCTTTTTCCCTTCGATCAGGTTTTATCCCACTGGGTTTTCCTGACAAGGTTTTTAACGGGATAGTTTTGAGAACATCCAGCACCAGAAGATCTAGAAGATCATTGAATATATTTTACGAAGGTTTTTATCCCACTGAGTTTTCCCTTGTAAATTAAAATACAAGTGATGGAAATCCAATGGGAGAGTGTTATAATAGATGTGGCTTTCCTACCACTTGTGTAATACACACAATAAACTCCCTCTAAATCTCACCGCCTCTCTTGCCTATTTATATGAGTATTGTATCACTTGTAAAGAATGCTCCAGAATATCAATACATCAGCCTTCTCTCTCTCGTGTATTGATGGTGAAAATCATGTTATTAAAAACTATACTCGCAAGTGCACGAATCGTGAAGATAAGCACAACGGCAAGTAAGGTTCGTTCCCACGAGGAAAAGATATTTATTAATTAAAACTAATTCTAATTAAAGTTAAATTAAAGTAACCAAAGATTTGTTGATGATTTAATTAAACTAAAACTAAATTAAATTAAGCTAAGAAAACAATTAAAAAGAATGTATTTGTGATCAATAGAAAGAAAACACTAAGTCATCAATGATCCCCAATTATGAACACTCAATGTATGGAATTAATTTGTAAACAAGATTCAATCAATTCTAGGGTTCATTCTTTGTCTTTAATGTGACTATTACCGTATGGTCATGGGATGAGTCACGTGTTCCCAATTATTATTCACTCTTGGTCTATGGTGTAAACAACGATTAGAAACCCTTTAAGTGCAAGAAATAAGAACCAAATTCTATACTTTGCTTGGCCTATGCTAAAGATAAAATTCATTCATTCAAAAGAGCATTAATCAAGGTTAGGTTTGGTCTATACTCTAACCCTAATTCTCAGATAGTCTTAACCCTAAAATCATGCCAAATAATCATCCACCCTTGGTCTATGGTGTGAATAAATATTAAAACTAATGAGGAAGTAAGCAATTAAGAACAATGAATAAATCAAGAATTAAATTGATGAAATAATAATTAATCCATATATGAGCATTCACAAAAGGTTCACAATGATTCCCTAGTTATGGGATTAGTTACACATGTTGAAAATAAAAAGAGAAGAGAAAGAAAAGATAAAACATATTAAGATCTCCAATGATGAATTCTCCTTCGTCTTCTAATCGTCAATGTGTAAAGATGGATGAGTGTGTGGTGATGTATGGTGGTGGAGTGATGGGGGACGGCCCCCTTAGTGGCTTGGGACCTCCCTTCGCTTCTCTCTCCCGAAATTAGGCTTCAAAGGGGTTTAAATAGGCTTTAGATGATAAGCCAAGTCCTTAAACAACAAGGAAATTGGTTCCCTTTTGGAACTCTACCTTTTTTGGGATTTAATTCTTTCCTGATCCACTCGAATTGATTACTTATTGAAGGATGATAAGGATTATGTGTCAACTTGCTTTCCAAGACTCACACTCATGTCCAAGAAGGTAATATTTCCCGTTCCACAACTTGCAAAATAAATCCCGTCACTATTTGCGGAATTATGACTGATCTGACAATTGAATACTAAAACGGGCATAACTTCTTCTAGGAATATCGGAATTGCAATCCGTAAAGTGCGCCAGAAACTAGACGTCCGGGGCTTTCCAACCATAGGTGGTAGAACACACAATTCAAACCGAGGAGAGAGATATGGGGCCAGCAATCTGGGTGATGTGGACTAGCTGAAATTCAGCTTTTTGCTCCTTTTCTTCAAAATAACTTCTAACACCTCTTCCATGGAATGTGACCTATAAATGCTCAACAAACACATAAAATACCTAATTTCACCCAAGAACAAAGCACAAATAATAGGAAATGGGGACTTAAAATATGTATAGAAATAGACCGATCATGTATCTCTCTCTCTCTCTCTCTATCTCTATCTCTCTCTCGTTTATCTCTCTCTCTCTCTCATCTCAGTCTCACTTTGTTCACTTATTTGTTCTTTATTAATTTATTTATAACAATATGTCCTTTTTTTTAATATTACAAGAATTATTACAATAGGACTGTCGGGACCTGCTGAAATCAAAAAATATATATCTGGCTTGGATATCTATTTCCCATAATTCGGGAAGAAAACTCTCCACACATGCTTGTAAAATGTGCATGGCGGGATTTTTACCTCTCACCTCTTATGTAGAAGGGAGGTGCACTGACAATTCTACTTAGAGGTGATGTGCAAAAAAAAAAAAACTTATATGCCCTTAAAAACAATTGAGTACAACAAATTTATCCACACATTATTAAATTTTTATAAAAACATAAAACAATATGACAATTACTATTGACACCATGTAATAATTTGATATTACAATTTTACTCCTATAATATTTTATTATAAAAATGCAATAATTTAATATTCCAATTTTACCCCTATAATATATTATTAAAAAAAACAATTTGACCTCCATTGCTGGAGGTTTGCACAACAGATCTCCAACAATGGAGGTCTGCGCAAGGAGTTCTGTTGCAGACCTATCCATGTTTGGAGTTCTGCCCAGACATCCAAACTAATAATTTTGAGACATCTAAACAAATAATAATATTATTTCCAAGGATATTATTTAAATGTCTAGTAAAATCATAAGATGATGATGTGTTACTATACTTGGTGATATTTTGAGACCTTATTGATTATTATTTTTTATTTTTCTGAAATCCGACTTCAATTGAATTAGGCCTTTCGGAACTTGATTAGATCAACCACTATAAGTATGATCTAAAATGCTACTCCCTACTACAGGAAGGGGTGCGACCTTACCTGTTAATCTAGGTGATGATACATATTATTAGTTTTGTTGTAAGTGGATTCCCACCTTTCCCACTTGTGCCCCCCACTTGTGCCCCACTTGTGTCCCCCTTGATACACCCGTCATGATCACCATGTCATTTATCATCATTTGCCTATCCTCTTTTGCCTATTCATATGCAAGGAATAAAATATCAGTATCGGTATCGGTATCAGGCTTCTAAATTTATGGATATATCGGGGATATTAACGATACAGGTAGATATTCTGTCAAAAATTTAAAAATGATGGATATTTACATTTAAAGTTAGAATTTTTTTTATGGAATTTTAGGACAAGCTTCAACAAGTAATTATAAATCAAATAAATCATATCTCAACAATAAATTAGCATAGTTATGACTTGATTATAAATTATAACGTAGATAAAGTTTGTATATAATTTTTAAAATTGCGTATTTAATAGAATAATATTTTGTTTCACTTTTACAATATTATATACAACATAAAGAGATTAAATATTTATAAACAAAATTATTATTAAAAATATATATAGTTCCACACTTCTAAGATTCTATCATAAATCATAATTCATACATAATAATCCATTGCATGTGTGAAATTTAAAATGAAAATGAATTCCTTACTGGTTCAAATACATAAGATACATTTCTATCTTGATTTGAACAATAATTTTCCCTGCAAAACGTGCTTGCATAATTCTCAAGGTAGTTATTAATATGTCACATGTATGTTGCTTGATCTCTTCCAACTGATCCATGAATTTGACAGTTTGGATTTACCCAACTTAGTGGATATTGTTGATCTGCATGCATAGGTATTGCATATGGCATTTCTGGAGAAGGATAATCAAATATATTGCAGCCACCATAACTACCATAATATGGTACATGAGAACCTGACATTGTTTGCGAATCACCCAAAGAACTATTTTCTGTGTTTATACTAATTAAGGAGAGAGTCATATTCAAAGATCTTCATCAATTTGACTTATTCTTCCATGTTGTCTATCACGATTTTGATCAAAAGTACCTACATGAGCATCCCAACCTGTTGCGCTAGCATTCCAACCTGTTGCACCAGCATCCCAACCTCTGGCTCGAACATCCCAACTTGTTGCACTAGCATTCCAACCTCTTGCACCAGAATCCCAACCTCCTGCCTCATCCTTACCATCCCCATCATCTTTTCCTCCACTATTTCCATCAGAGGTATGTCGTTCATCGGAAGAGCTAGTAACAATAACTCCACGATCTAAACCAACTTCGTCTCTAATCACTTTGTTCAACATTTATTCACATGTCTCGATCATGAGAAGCAATTTGTGGATCCGGATTTCCCTCATCATCATCAAAGGAGGCAGGTCTAACCTAGTCAAAAATAGGATTCTCATTATCATCTCCTGCTTCAGCAACTACTTGAAGTAGATCTATAAAATCAGTTTCATTTACTTTATATTTTTCAGTTGCCATATCCCTAAGTTTTCAACTTTATATTATAATAACAATAAACAAGTTGTTCAAGCTTAGAATAGACAAAACGGTTCATTTTTTTGTGTGGATTAAAGCAAATAGTGAACCAATTTCCTGAAGATGATGATGTTTCTGACAGTATGTGAACTGTTATTGCAGGTAATGATGGAACACAGATTCCATACATTACCCACCAACCAGCTATAATAGAAATTATTAAGTATTATAAGTATGAATATTATTTCAATGATATTAATATTTATTATGAGTAATTGCACAAACATTCCTCAAGTTTTAGCATAAATTACATGGATATTGAACTTTTTCCCATAATTACACAAACGTCCCCTGTTGTCTGCTATCCTCCATAAGAAGTTAACGGATCAAGGGTAAAATCGTCCATTTCAGTTAATAATTATTTAAATAATAAATCAATAAAAAATATAATAAACTTTTTTAGGAAAAAAATATAATAAATTGATGGAGAAGATTAGATCTCTTCCATCCAATGGATATTATGAATATATTTGGAAAACATAAAAAACAAAATAAAAGAATTTATGGAGATCAGGATCTAAAAAAATGATTTCTATTCCAAATTATTTTTCATTTCTTGTATTTTATTTTTCATAACTTTTCTCACTATCAAAACACCAAAATTTAATATTTTTTCTCTCAACACAATTTTCCAAAAACCAAACACAAACAAATTTTCAATCATAAAAAAAATTCCAGATACCAAATGCAAAACAAGTCTTCAAAAACCAAATTCAAAACTATTTTTCAATTAACATAACTTTCATCTTCAGTCAATTTCAAGAAAATTACAATCCTCCATTTTTGTTTGAGTACTGCATATCATTCAAAAACACAATTACAAAAAAGAAATACTAGATATCAATCTTCTTTATCTTTTTCCCCTTTAATCTTCTTCTTCTTCCGATCTTCCAACCAAGTGTAGAAGTGAAGAATGGCCAACCCGGACCAAACCGCTCCACTTGGAATGCAGATAGACGCAGATCTAGATCGTCAAGTCGAGGTACAAATCACTCCGGCGAGGTTGCGATGATTCAAATTGTCAAGGTCGAGCGATGTGAGGAGCAGATCGTCGGATACAGAGGTGACGCGGCCATCCAGGTCGACCAAGAAGACCACCTGGGTTTCAGGTCGCCATTTTCCAGTAGATCTTCTTGAGGTGTTCTTGGATTGTTTTATTGATTTGTTCAAGAAAAAAAAGGAAAAAAAAATCATTCTTTTTTAGGAGTTGGTAGAAAAAATAGTTAGAGATTAAAAATAATTACTTGATTTAATTTTGAGGGTTTTGATTTTGTTGATTAATAAAATTGTTTGTATTTATAAATTTTGATTGTGTTGATTAAGTAAAATTGTTTGTGGGTTTAGGTGTAATGGGTGATGAAATTGGTTTTTGAAATCTAAAATGGTGTGACGATCGTCCTGATTAATTTGCTTTATTTTCTTACTTTCTTTGTTATCCATTAAAAAATTTGTTATCCATAAAAAAAAATCTGAAATGGTGTTTGGGGGTTGAGAAAATCGAAGAAAATTGAAGAAAAAAAAGAATTTGGAAGAGAAGAAAGTGCATTGACTTTTTTTAATGTTTGAATATATTTAAAATAATAAAATAAAAGATAAAAGAAGTTATTAGGGCTTTTTTGGTCATTTCCGTTTAAAATTGTGGTCAAATCTTAAAGTTGACTGAAGTCAACTAACGGTATGGGATGTTTGTGCAATTATCGACAAAAGTTCCACATCCATGCAATTATAAATAAACTGAGGGGAGGTTTGTGCAGTTGCTCCTATTTATTATTAATATGTAAATTTTTGTAATAGAAGTTATATACTCAGTTTCATTTTGCTTCTAGCTGCAATGACTGCTCGTTCACAAAATTTTACATATTTTACACGTCAACTCTTTGGTTCTTTGTCCAATTTTACTTCAGGTCCTCAATAATATTTAGTATTGACTATTATGTTGGAATTTTTTTATATATTTGTTAATGCTTCTTCTAAAATAATTTTCAATCTAAATTATTTTAACAATAATTTAATTGTTTAGGATTAAAAAAATTATTTTAATAATATGCAAAATATCAATGGACTTTCGGGGTGAAATTCGTGAAATTTTGGGAATATCGGGATATTTCGGGAATATCGGGAAATTTTTGCGGATATTTCGAAATCGACCAGATATTCTGCAGGATATTGGATATTTGCCTGTTTCGATATCAGTCCCTCCAAAATACTGATATATGAGTGGATATTTTGATATATCTAACGATATTCAGTTCCTTGTTTATATGCTATGTATCCTTTGTAAAGTGACATGAAAAATCAATCAAAAATCAATACAAGTAATCTTTCTCTCTTTCTCTTGTCTCTCTCTTTTCCCTTCATCTGTTCTTATATTGTTTATTTATTTTGTAACACGTTATCAGCACGATTATATGTAAGTAGAGAGGATCCCTTGATGGGTGATTTACTTACATCTCAATATTCTAGATCTATATATATTTATGTATGCTATATGGCTTATGCCGTCAACAGAATATACAGATATAGTTCCGGATTTATTTATTTATTTATTTATATATGTTGTGTCTCCAGATAAATTGTTTAAATATTCAGCATTTATTTTTATACAAAATATTAGACTGGCTTATACTGTGTCTCGGGACTAGCTTATGTTGTGTCTCCAGACTGGCTTTTGTTGTGTCTCTAGATAAATTGTTTAAATATTTAAGATTTATTTTAATGCAAAATATGAGACTGGCTTATGTTGTGTCTTGGGACTAACTTATGTTGTGTCTCCAGATAAATTGTTTAAATATTCTGTATTTATTTTTATACAATATATGAGACTGGCTTATGATGTGTCTCCAGAATGGCTTATGCTGTGTCTCCAAATAAATTGTTTAATTCATTATACTATTTAATTATATTCACACTAAATTAAATTACAATTTAATTTACAGAAAAAAGAAGCTGTAAGCATGGCTAAACTTGCGAATTTACAGTTTGATGCACTCGAAGTTTCGGGAGACAATCATATGTCTCGGGTTATTGATGCAGGGTTATACTTAAAATCCCAAAGCTTGTATTATACCGTTGATGATGATAGCCAGACTAATGAACATGATAGATCCACAACAATGGTGATAATTTGTCATCACTTAAATGAAAATTTAAAAGCTTAGTATCTTACTGTCACAGAACCAAAAGATCTGTGGCAAGAGAAAAAAGATCGTTATGATCATCAGCATGATTTAACAAGTGGTGAAAAGGTATCTGAAAAAGACATGTTGGAAAAGACTTTCACAATTTTCCATGTCTCAAACATAATATTGCAACAGCAATATCGAGAACGCAGATTCTCAAAATATTCAGAACTTATCTAATGCCTTTTAGTAGTAGAAAAAATAATGAGCTACTAATAAAAAAATCACGGATCACTCCTGATTGGTTCTACATTATTCCTAGAAGTGAATGCTAATACTATCGGAAACCATGGTCATGGTCGTGGTCGAGGCCGTGGTAATGGTCGTAATCCTAATCTCAATCGTGGTTATTGTCGTAATCTTGGGCTGGGCCGTGATCGTAGTTTCAAAAGAGGACGTGGTTACTCTGGATCAGGTGGTTATAATCAAAACACTTAGCAACAGTGGAATCTTCACGAGGCCAAACAATATAAATGAAAAAATGTTCAAAATAAGCCTAATGCAAATGACAATGTTTGTTTTAGGTGTGGATGTTATAATCATTGGTCAAATGAATGCAATACACCTAGACATCTGGTGAATCTGTATCAAGCATCAATCAGAGGAAAGGGAAAGAAACCTGAAACTCATTTCATTGAAGATTCATATCCTAAAGATATTACGCATCTCAATGTTACAGAATTCTTTCCAGACCCAAAAGACGTGCCGGCTACGTCTGTTGGTGATGGGAATGTCCATACCAATTAAATGCTACTTACAGTAGTATTAATTTGTTATTTTGTTCATGTAAAATATTTCTCAATGCAATATATACTACTTTTGGATCACTTTGCCTGATATGCATTTTATTTTTCTTTATGAAGCATACAAAATGAATCTAAACGATAAAATGAGGGTTATTGAAAAGCTAGAAGGAATCTGCTTAGTTTCAAAGACATACAGAGGAACGGATATCATATTGAAACTATGAATAAAGATAATATTGAATATCTGTGCATTACTTCTCATAATTCAGGCCAAAAACTCATTATAGAAAAGTTGTGTGCTCTGTCTTCTGGATTATATTACACTATTATCAAAGGTGTAGAAACTTATGTAGTTATGAATCAAAAGTTCTCAGATCCAAAAAAGTTTGTATTTTGGCATGACCGTCTCGGTCATCCAGGATAAACAATGATGTGTAGAATCATTGAGAGTTCTCATGAACATCCATTAAAAAACTAGAAGATTCTTTTAGCCTATGAGAATTTATGTACTGCATGTTCCCAATGGAAATTAACAATAAAACCATCTCTTTCTAAAGTTGGTTTTGAATCCCCATCATTTTTTTACAAAGAATTCAAGGGGATATATGTGGACCTCTTTATCCACCAAGTGGGCCATTTCGTTATTTTGTGGTTCTAGTTAACGCATATGTCAGATGCTCACATGTATGCTTATTATCAACACGTAATGTTGCTTTTGCAAGATTACTTACACATATAATCAAGCTTCGGGCTCATTTTCCCGATTACTCAATTAAGTCCATACGCGCTAATATTACTGGTGAATTTACTTCCAAGGCATTTGTTGAATATTGCAAAGTGGCTGGAATTGATGTTGAACATCCAGTTCCACATGTTCATACTCAGAATAGATTAACATAATCACTTATTAAACGTGTCCAGATAATTGCAAGGACTTTATTATTACGAATGCAATTACCGATTTCTGTATAGGGGCATGCTATTTTACATGTTGCCGCATTAATCCGGATTCGGCCCACTGCTTATCATCAGTATTGGAAGTGCGGTATATGTGTCGATTGTACCAACAAAAAAAACTGAAATAGGACCCCAAAGACGTTTGGGAATATATGTTGGTCTTGATTCACCATCAATTATCAGATATTTGAAACCCTTGACTGGTGATCTTTTTACGGCACGATTTGCAGATTATCATATTAATGAAACATGTTTCCCATCATTGGGGGAAAGAAAAACTTCTTCTGAAGAGCAGCATGAACTTTCCTGGAAAGTTCCTAATCTAACTAATTTAGACCCATACACATCTCAATGTGAGGATGATATACGTAAGATAATACATCTTCAAGCAATAGCGAATATGTACCAGATGCATTTACAGATGCTACTTGGGTAACAAAATCATACATCCCTGCTGTTAATGTACCAGCACGGGTGATTGTTCCAGAAAAACAATATAAACTGAAAATACACAAAGTGTGTCTAATACAACCTAGAGGGGGGGGGGGGGGGGGGGGGGGGGGGGGGTGAATAGGTTTTAGTTGATTTATTACCAACTTTTCGAATTAATCAATTTTAATAATCCTACTCCATATTAGCAATCAATCAATCCAATATAAATATGCGGAAAACAATAAAAACACAAGGATTGATTTACGTGAGAAACCCTCAAACTGGGCAAAACTCACGGGCTATCCTTCTAGCCACATACGGTCCTCAAATCCACTATTTGAACGAAAGTTTACAACCTAGGTTGACCTCAAGTCACACCTACTTGGTCACTAACCCTTTCACTCTACCCAACGGGCCTTTAATAGTGATTCTTGACCACAAGCTTGTGCACTAACTCACTTAATCACAAAGCTTAACAATCAATGAAGAGGTTAAACAACCTATGTGAATATGTAAAAGATATTCAAACATGCAATAAATGCTTATCTAAGGATTTAAAGATGTTAATAAATGCAAATCCTAGATATCAGTATCTAAATGCAAATGCATGAAGATTTAGCTAGAAGGGTAAAATCGTCCTAAATGCTAGCTATTAATGAACAAAGCTCTCAACCAACAAACAACAACTTAATCATGTAATAAATGCCAATGAACATAAAGATATGCAATAAAATCACATAAAAGAGCTAACCCTAGGCAAACAAGAACATAAATAAATACAATGAGATTTAGGGCATGTTCAAGTTACCTAGTTAATGAAAGCAAGAAGAATCCATGATGAGATGATGCTTGAAGATGTTAGATGCACATGGATTTGTGTTTGGTTGAGTAAAGATGAGTTCTTGGGAGTTTTTCTCTCTAAGGGAAGCTTGGACTATCAAAAATGGCTTCTTGAACTCATAAAAAACGAGCAAGGAAGAAGAGAGAGTATATATAAGGGAGCCCTAGTTAGAACAGCATCGTTTTGGACTTAGGGCACCAAATCTCGTCAATACCGCTAGATGGACTGCGTCGCAGGCAAGTGTCCAGACCGCGGTACACACAGCAGTGCAACGTCTGGACAACAACGCGGTGCAGGGCGCTGTGCATGCAGGTGCACAGGCCGCGGTATGGGCAACAGAGGCCCACTGGACAACACCGCAACTTGGGTCGCTTTTCGTGCAAGTGTACAGGAAGCGGTACAGGAAGCATGACCCTGCTGAGGTATACCGCTCTGTATGCCGCGGTGCAAGCATGTTTTGCCAAGCGGTCTAGGCCGCGCTAAGAGAAGAAATTCTCTTTTCTGGGCAAACTCAACACACTAAGAGATGTGCAAAATGTGCAAGTGTGGAGTGTGAAAAGAGGCATACAATACATCATTCAATTACATGAAGATAGGAACATAATGCATGCAAGTGAGTGTGTGCAACTAGATCTCTTCAAAGAAAGTTAAACTAGTGAGATACCTTTGAAGTGCTCTTTGAGAGAGATGATGTCCTTGAAGCTTGATCACACCCAATGAGCCCTAAATTACCCTTACAAAGAATAATCCCCAATGTGGTTTGTCAACGAAATAAGCCAATCAAAATATGAGGAACTTACAATCTCCCCCTTTGGCTATTTTGTGACAAAACCACCTCTCACAAATCATCCTCACAAAAGAATAAAACTAGAGGTCAACAAAAAGATATTCTACATTACAAAAAGATACCTAGATACTAGGTCTTCAAAACTTCAAGCTCTTGTAGAATAGCCACCTTCCCTACAAAACAATGAGACTACACTTTCCAAGACAAGTGCATGTGAGGTGAGAGATAAATAAATAAGAGCAGTTTGCATAATAAAAGAAAACTTCAACATGCAACATGCAAATGCTCCCCCTATATAGGTTACTCCCCCTCAACGGGACAATCTTTCCAAATATGCAATCCCCTTAAATAAAACCCCCTTAAATAAAACCCACCCACATTACTCCCCCTTTTTGTCATGAGATAGGCAAAGGAGTATTCCCCAACCGGGTTACTTTAGCAAAGAGAACTATTTGCAAGATAAGTGCATAATCATATACAACAACTTTATGCAACTTAATTAATTGAGAGAGAATCATTGAGGGTTTATTGTTTAGAGGAAAATGTGTGACTTAGTTGCTTTGGATGTAAGACATGTAACATCATAGCTCAAGCAAATGGTATTTGGCAAGGAGAACATCAAAAGGTTTCCAAAAGAATTCAAACCAATTTGTATCCTTTTGTCATAAGCAAACAAGATATAGTGTTTCAAAAATGAATTTCAATTTAAAGAGCAACTATACCAAACTTTTGCACCCTTTCAATTTAAGAAACAAGACATGAGCGACTTTTGCACCCTTTTTGATTTTTCCAGGTAAGATACCCGTATGATAGTAGCCTTGTTCAACTAATAAAGAGAGAGAGAAGACTAAATTTGGATGAGACATCCTTATTTATTGCATGGATACTAGATCCTTATTGGGTTTAGTCTTCTCATTTGCTTTCACACATATTTTGCACTAAAGCAATAAAAAACATGTCATGCATATCATTTTGAGCATGTCATAAACACGTTCACATGTCATGGAGATAAATTATAGGTCATTCAAATGTACTTCCCAATCAATTCTCCTAATCCAAAAATGCATGTTTGAACATAGAGGTGATGGATTACACACCAAGCAAGGCACACTTATTGAATAAAAAGCCATATAAGATTATATATAAGCACAACCAAGAATACTCAAGCAATTAATAAAGAAGCATAAAGTTGATCAAGTTTTTGCTTATTCCAACATGCAAGGTTTCTCTCTTTGCTTGAGTTCCCCATACAGGGTCAATCACCAAAACACATCAAGGCATATGACAAATCCCAATAGACCTACTAAGTGACTTGAACCTAGTTGAGTCTAAGGGCTTTGTAAATAAATCCGCTAGTTGATCATTAGTGCCCACATGCTCAAGTGCAATGCATTTGTTTTCAACTAGTTCTCTATTGAAATGATGCCTAATGTCTATATGCTTTGCCCTAGAGTGCTGAACAGGATTCTTTGAAATGTTAATTGCACTCAAGTTATCACAATAGAGGGTTAGAATACCTTGATCAAAGCCATAATCCACGAGCATTTGTTTCATCCAAAGGAGTTGTGTGCAAGCACTCCCGGCGGTTATGTATTCAGCTTCAGCTGTGGATAGAGAGATGGAATTTTGCTTCTTGCAAAACCATGAGACCAAGTTGTTACCTAGGAAGAAGCAACCGCCCGATGTACTTTTCCTATCATCACAATTTCCAGCCCAATCTGCATCACTAAAGCCAACTAAGCTAGCATTAGTGTCAAAAGAGTACCATATCCCATAGTTGGATGTCCCATTCACATATCAAATGATTCTCTTCACGGAGGAGAGATGGGATTCCTTGGGATCCGCTTGGTACCTAGCATACACACCCACACTAAAGGCTATATCGGGCCCACTTGCAGTCAAGTAAAGCAAGCTACCAATCATGCCACGATAAAGACTTTGTTCCACACTCTTGCCACTAGCATCCTTGCTTAGTTTCAAGGTGGTACTCATGGGTGTGTCACAATGTTTGGCATTCTCAAGGCCAAACTTCTTCACTAGGTTCTTAGCATACTTAGCTTGGGATATGAAAATCCCATCATGCAATTGCTTGATTTGCAAACCTAGGAAGTAATTGAGCTCCCCAACAAGACTCATCTCAAACTCATGAGACATGACATCAACAAATTTTTGGACTTTGGATTTGTTGGTGGAGCCAAAAACAATATCATCAGCGTAAATTTGAGCTATGAAAAGCTCTTCTTTGTTCCTCTTGATGAATAAGGTTTTGTCAACACTACCCCTAGTGTAGTCATTATCAACAAGAAATTGAGTGAGACGCTCATACCAAGCCCTAGGTGCTTGTTTCAACCCATATAAAGCCTTCTTGAGGCTATAGACATGATTGGGGTGGTGTGGATCCACAAACCCCTTGGGTTGCTCAACAAACACTTCCTCATGCAAGAAACCATTTAGGAAGGCACTCTTAACATCCATTTGATGCAATTTGAACTTGTGCACACATGATATGGACAAAAGAAGCCTTATGAACTCAAGACGGGCAACCGGAGCAAAAGTCTCCTCAAAGTCAATACCCTCAATTTGAGAGTATCCTTGTGCTACAAGTCTAGCCTTGTTGCGCACAATGTTGCCATTTTCATCCGACTTGTTCCTATATACCCATTTGGTACCTATGACATTAGTATCCTTGGGTCTAGGAACAAGAGTCCAAACCTCATTTCTTTCAAATTGGTTTAGCTCTTCTTGCATGGCAAGAACCCAAAACTCATCATTCAAGGCTTCATTAACCTTTTTGGGTTCAATTTGAGAGGTGTAGCAAGTATAGCTAATTTGATTAGCTATTTGACGCCTAGTCCTAACACCTTCATTCATATCTCCAAGAATGTCATTCTTATTGTGGAGATGTCTAACCCATGGAGCGGGTTCTTTAGAGTCCAAAGATGGATCTCTATCAAGAGGTTGGATGACCTCTTCATCAAGACTTGACTTCACATCAATTGAAGTCTCACCATTCTTCTCCAAGGAAGGATCATCAAGCACAATGACCTCCTCATCATGGTCTCTAGTCTTAGGCCTACAATCATCTATGACGACATTAGATGATTCCATGACACTCTGAGTTTTTAAATTGAAAACTCTATAGGCCTTACTATTAAAGGCATAGCCAATAAAAATCCCCTCATCACTCTTGGCATCAAACTTGCCAAGTTGATCTCGGTCATTTAGAATGTAGCATTTGCTCCAAAATGAGTGGAAGTAGCTAATATTTGGCTTCCTACCCTTCCATAATTCATAGGAGGTTTGCCTAGTGCCGGGCCTTAGGAAGACTCTATTTCCTATGTAGCAAGCCGTATTGACGGCCTGGGCCCAAAGGTTCCTAGGGACATTGTTGCTAAGCAACATCACACGGCCCATCTCTTGAAGGACCCTATTCTTCCTCTCAACAACCCCATTTTGTTGAGGAGTTCTAGGAGCCGAAAACTCATGGGAAATGCCTAAGCTATTGCAATAGCTTTCAAAACAAGCATTTTCAAATTCCCTCCCATGGTCACTCCTAATTCTTTTAATGCTTTTAATGCGTGAGTTCTTTTCATTTTGAATTTTAGTGCAAAGCATTTTAAATTTTTCAAAAGTTTCAGATTTTTCTCTAAGAAAATATGTCCATGTAAATCTAGAAAAATCATCAACACAAACAAAAATGTATCTCTTGCCGCCGAGACTCTCAGTTTGCATGGGACCCATAAGGTCCATATGTAGAAGCTCTAATGGCTCCTTGGTGGCGAGATACTTGCCTTTCTTGTGCATACTTTTGGTTTGTTTCCCTTGTTGACACGGTCCACAAACGCCATCGACTTTCTTCCCAAGCTTAGGGAGGCCACACACAACCTTGAACTTATCTAAGATCCTCAAATCTCGATAGTTCATGTGACCAAGTCTTTGATGCCATAACTCAATTTCCTCACATTTGGACATATTGCAAGAGATAGCACTAGCTTCAAGACAATAGCAATTGTCACTAGATCTCTTTCCTTTTAGCAAGGTTTGTCCATTTGGCATTAAAATAGAGCAATCATTTTGGTTAAACAATACAGAGAGTCCATCATCATTAAGATGAGAAATGCTTATAAGATTGGCTTGCAAGCCATCAACAAGTAAAGCATTGGACAATGAGGGTAAATCGGGAACGGAAATGGTTCCTTTCCCTATGACTTTCTTTCTAGATCCATCACCAAAGGTGACAAATCCTCCATCCTCCAAGACAAGGGATTTAAAGAAGCTCTTGTTCCCCGTCATATGCCTAGAACACCCACTATCCAAATACCAAGTGTTAGAGGCATTTGCCTTCAAGGCAATTTGAGCCACATAGCAAGAATAATTATCCTTTCTAATCCACCTAGGTGTAATTTTCTCATTCCTAGTGGTATTAGTCACATTGGCTCTAGATTTCCTAGGATCATGCAAATTTGCTCTAGATTTCCTAGGAACATGCATTCTAGCTCTAGCTCTATTTCTTTCAATCATGCTCTTGATTCTACACATTTCAATGTATTTGAAGCAATTAGGTCTAATGTGACCATCAACACCATAAAAGTGACAAGTGGGAATAAAATAAGAAGACATACCATGCCCTTGTGAGTACAAATGGGCTTTCCCACGCATTTGAGCTTGTCTTTAGTGTTGGATTGGTTCTCTTCTTCTTTGTTGTTGAGTTGGAATGAATTGCTTCCTTGGTTGACCTTGCATGAATTGCTTTTTGGCTTGATGGTATTTCGGTTGAGGGAAACTTGCTTGATGCACCATTGTTGATTGAGCTTGAGCTTGTTTCCCTTGTGCTACCTTGACTTGAGGATCTTTAGAGCACTCTCCTGGTTCGATCTTCTTCCTAGGATGTTGTGGGGGTGGAGGCTCTTTGTTATCCAAACTCTTGACAAACACAATCTTGCTTAAGGATGAGGTCTCCTTGTCATCTTCATAGCCAAGACCTTTCTTATCACTTGGCCTCTTGCCAACTCCCAACATGTGGTCAAGTTTATTCATGCTTGAAGTCATCTTAGCAATGATCTCTCTAGCTTCTTCAAGCTCCATTTCCATCAATTCCTCATTCCTTTTGGCTATCTTCACTTCTTTATTTAAGTGAGTAGCTTCGGTAGATAGCTTGAGATTCTCTCCTTTTAGCCTTTGAATCTCTTTCTTCATCTTCAATCTTGAGCTTTGAAAATGCTCAATGAAGCCTTCAAGATCCATTCCTCCTACATCCATAATTGTTGAATGGGATGAAGAGTCACCATCACTAGAGTCGTCTTCACTTTGTTTCTCTACCTCTTCATCATCTATTGCTTCCTTACTCTTGAGAGAAGATGCGAAGGCAATAAAGTTTGCCACATGATCCTCATCATTCGAGGATTCTCCTTCTTCTTCCACGTCACCACCATCGCTCCACGTGACGGCCATGGCCTTTCCTTTCTTCTTGTTTTTCAAATTTCCACAATCCGTGGAGATGTGTCCGAAACCTCCACATTCGAAGCATTGAATCCCTTTTCTTGTGGGCTTGTCTTCACTTGACTCAAACTTCTTGAAAGGAGTCTTCTTCTTCAGTTCCTTTCCTTTGGATCCAAATCCCCTCTTCTCAAAATTGATGAACTTCTTGAATCTTTTCACCATGAGGGCCATTTCTTCATCTGAGTCTTCTTCCTCCTTCTCAACATTAGAAGTCTTCAGAGCAATACTCTTTTGCTTCTTTTGAGGTGTAGGTGTGGGAGTCCATCTAGACTTATATGCTAGAAGCCTTCCAATAACTTCATTTGGCTTCATATTCTTGTAGTCACTATTCTCCTCAAGAGCCGTCACTTTTGACTCAAATCTTGCTGGAAGCGACCTCATAATTTTTTGCTTTATCCTCCTATCCGAATAGGGATCACCAAGTTGATGGCTTTGATTGACTATGTCCATCAACTTCACTTGAAAATCGTTGAAGCATTCATCCTCCTCCATCCTAATTTGCTCGAATTGTGTTTGGAGGACTTGAAGCTTGGAGTCCTTGACCACCTCGGTTCCCTCATGGACCATTTCTAGAATCTCCCATGCCTCTTTTGCAATTCTTGTTGTTTGGATCAATTTGTACTGATTTTCATCCATTGCACAAAGAATAGCATGCATAGCCTTGTTGTTCCACTTGGATGCTTCAAACTCTTGAGTTGACCACTCCGACTTTGGGTTGGGAACTACACTTTCGTCTTCAAGAGTCTTTTCCGGAAGAGTGTAGCCATCTTCAATTGCCATCCATGCTCGGTCATTTATTTGGCAAATGTAAGATTCCATCTTGCCTTTCCAAGAGGCATAGTTTACTCCGGTGAGCAAAGGGGGTCTTGTGCTAGAGGCTCCCTCATTACCACTTCCGTTCCCACTCATAGTGTTTGGGAATGAATGAGATGAATGTTTATGATGCAACAAACACAAACAAAATGCAAGACACACAACGAGCAAGGATCACCTAAGTGTATCTAGGAACCCGCTCTGATACTAATTGAAAATACACAAAGTGTGTCTAATACAACCTATAGGGGGGGTGAATAGGTTTTAGTTGATTTATTACCAACTTTTCGACTTAATCAATTTTAATAATCCTACTCCATATTAGAAATCAATCAATCCAATATAAATATGCGGAAAACAATAAAAACACAAGGATTGATTTACGTGAGAAACCCTCCAACTGGGCAAAACTCACGGGCTATCCTTCTAGCCACATACGGTCCTCAAATCCACTATTTGAACGAAAGTTTACAACCTAGGTTGACCTCAAGTCACACCTACTTGGTCACTAACCCTTTCACTCTACCCAACGGGCCTTTAATAGTGATTCTTGACCACAAGCTTGTGCACAAACTCACTTAGTCACAAAGCTTAACAATCAATGAAGAGGTTAAACAACCTATGTGAATATGTAAAAGATATTCAAACATGCAATTAATGCTAGGCAACAATAAATGCTTATCTAAGGATTTAAAGATGTTAATAAATGCAAATCCTAGATATCAATATTTAAATGCAAATGCATGAAGATTTAGCTAGAAGGGTAAAATAGTCCTAAATGCTAGCTATTAATGAACAAAGCTCTCAACCAACAAACAACAACTTAATCATGTAATAAATGCCAATGAACATAAAGATATGCAATAAAATCACATAAAAGAGCTAACCTTAGGCAAACAAGAACATAAATAAATACAATGAGATTTAGGGCATGTTCAAGTTACCTAGTTAATGAAAGCAAGAAGAATCCATGATGAGATGATGCTTGAAGATGTTAGATGCACATGGATTTGTGTTTGGTTGAGTAAAGATGAGTTCTTGGGAGTTTTTCTCTCAAAGGGAAGCTTGGCCTATAAAAAATGGCTTATTGAACTCATAAAAACGAGCAAGGAAGAAGAGAGAGTATATATAAGGGAGCCCTAGTTAGAACAGCGTCGTTTTGGACTTAGGGCACCATGTAACTCAAGACTTTGTATGAAAATCCCTGAAGGATTTAAAATGCCAGAAGCATGTAACTCAAGACTTTGTAATTTGTATTCAATAAAATTACAAATATCCTTATATGGATTAAAAGAATCTGGAAGGATGTGGTATAACCGTCTCAGTGAATATCTAATAAAAGAAGGGTATATTAATAATCATATATGTCCATGTGTTTTTATTAGGAAATCAGAATCTGGATTTGCTATCATAGTAGTTTATGTTGATGATATGAACTTAATTGGAACTCTTAGGGAACTCTTGAAAACTATTGAATACTTGAAAAAGGAATTTGAAATAAGAGATCTGGGAAAGACAAAATATTGTCTCGGCCTTAATATCGAGCATAAATCAAATGGAGTACTTGTCCATCAATCAACATATACTGAAAAGATTTAAAAAAAATTCCATATGGATAATACTTATCCATTAAGTACTCATATGACTGTTAGAACTCTTGATCCTAAAAAGGATCCATTCCATCCAAAAGAAAATGGTGAAAAGATACTTGGTCATAAGGTATCATATCTTAAAGCAATTGGTGCTTTATTATATCTGACTCAATGTACTAGACCAGATATTACATTCTCTGTGAATGTACTGGCTAGATTCAGTTCAACACCAACTCGAAGACATTGGAATGAGATCAAACATATTTTTTGTTACCTTAGTGGAACGAAAAATTTAGGATTATTTTATACAAAATCTAACAATTTTTCAGGTTTACTTGGTTATGCTGATGTTGGGTATCTGTCCAATCCCCACAAAGCTCGTTCACAAACGGGATATGTTTTTACATATAATGTCACGTCAATATCATGGCGCTCCACCAAATAGACTTTGGTTGTTACATCCTCTAATCATTTTGAAATCATCGCACTTCACGAGGCAAGTCGAGAATGTGTTTGGCTAAGGTCAGTTATTCATCATTTCAAAATACTTGTGGATTTTCTTTATCTACAGAAATGTCAACACCGATATTTGAAGATAATGAGGATTGCATTGCTCAAATTAGAGGTGGATATATCAAGGGAGATAGAACCAAACATATTTCTCCTAAATTCTTCTATACTCATGAGCTTCAACAGAGTCGACAAATTGATGTTAAGTAAATATGGTCTATAGATAATATTGCAGATTTGTTTACCAAAGCATTACCTACATCAACATTTGAGAAACTGGTATATGGAATAGGCATGCGTCAGCTTTGTAAAATACAAGATTGATGCTAATGTTTTTATGAGGAGAAACATTCAATCAGGGGAGGCAAAATTTCGAATGGACATGTGTGCACTATACTATTTTTCCCTTCGATCAGCTTTTGTCCCATTGGGTTTTCCTGACAAGGTTTTTATTTAGAAAGTTTTTAATGTCCACCCCTTCCAGATCTAGAAAGATCATTGTACACATTTTGCTTAGATTTTGTCCCATTGGGTTTTTCTTAGAAAAATAAAAGATACAAGCGGTGGAAATCAGGGGAAGTGTTGTAAGTGGGTTCCTACCTTTCCCACATGTGCCCCCACTTATGCCCCACTTGTGTCCCACTTGATACACCCATCATGATCACCATGTCATCTATCATCATTTTCCTATCCTCTTTTGCCTATATATATGCTATGTAACCTTTGTAAAGTGACACACGAAAAATCACTCAAAAATCAATACAAGTAATCTTTCTCTCTTTCTCTCGTCTCTCTCTTTTCTAATCTTTTTCTCTTTCTCTCATCTCTCTCTTTTCTCTTCATCTGTTCTTATATTGTTCTTCATTTATTTTATAACAAGTTTAACATTCTAGTACTATATGAAACAATAAATGTCTCAAATTTTGAGAGAAAAAAAAATAGAGTTTTCGAGTTATAGCATAAACATATTCACCCTAAGAAATTATTAAGTCACCCTAAGATTTGCATGATTTGTCAAAAATATTTCGAAATTATATTCAAACTTTATTTAGAAAAATAAGAGTTTTTATAAGATTCTCTCGAACTCATGAGAGTAGTTAGGAAGATCTTATCAATACATTAATGTGATGTAATCATTTTCCCCCTGAGGTTTGCCATATTAGACACTTTACCCATTCTAGTTTCAGTAATGGTCATTCTTCCCCGTAAAAATGAAACTATTCACCATTTTCCCCCTTTCCGATAGATTTTTCATCCGAAAAGTTAATTTTCATGTTACAAGACATTTTTACCCTTTAGAATTGTGAATAAATGGGTTGGAAAAAAATATAATCAAATATATATATATATATATATTAAATGGATCTCTACCATCCATCTGTTAGATGGATGGTGGAGATTAAAAGATATTTTACAAAAGAAAATGTTAACAGTCATTTTTGGCAGGGGTCCAAAAAAGAATTTTCCATCCGGCAGGTACCTGGTAGGACCTAGATCGGGATCTTTACCTAGATACCGGGGATGATGTACACCATGAACCGGAAAGAATACCACGTCTCACAGTCTACCAGGTACCAAGCAAGGCTATACCATGATACCTCCTACCTGGTTCCTAGGTACCACGATAGCTCATACCTGATACCTAGGTACCGCGACATCTACCCGGTACCCAAGTACCTCGATATCAGTCCAGGATCTAACCAGAATGTGTATCCTACCCGCCAAGTAAGAAGAATGGAACCAGGAAGAGGTACCAGCATGCTAGAACAAGGGCCACGCCAGCAAGCACTCCGTTACACCAGTGTACCATACCACCGGGATACAGAGTCAGAATTTTCCTTCAAGCAACGTAAAAGAGAAAGTTGACCTCTCTGGTAAATTAATGGAGATAATCAACACCATTAATTAGGGAATCGGTCAACTCCATTAATGGCCATTCACAACTCCATTGATGAGGGAATCAGTCAACTCCATTAATGGCCATTCACAATGCCATTAATGAGGGAGTCAACTTCATTAATGAAGATAATCAGACTCTATTAATGAAAAGATATTCAACTTCATCAATGAGAAGATATTCAACTCCATCAATGAGAAGATATTCAACTCCAATAATGAGAAGATATTCAACTCATTAATGTCGATAAACCAATGAAGTGGGCAACAAGGATGAACAGATATAAATATAACAAGTCACTCTCTAAGAAAAGGGTCGATTCCCCAATATTTCTCCAGTCGAACATTTCTCCAACAGAGGTTCGAATAATAGACACAGTCCAACAGCCCTCCAGTATCTCGATATCTCCAGCAGCTCTCCAACATCTCCATGTCTTCGATCCCAGATTTCGCCCATTTCTCCACTAGGAATATGAGTTCGCCATCGCCTGGAGTGTAAAAGG
Source organism: Dipteronia sinensis (assembly GCA_033220585.1). Lineage (NCBI taxonomy): Eukaryota > Viridiplantae > Streptophyta > Magnoliopsida > Sapindales > Sapindaceae > Dipteronia > Dipteronia sinensis. The sequence goes on from CM065641.1 coordinate 15,191,253, forward strand.
GACCCTGCCCGAATTTCCTCTACACCACCATTGTATCGACTGCTATGTATGTCATTTTTCGCCATGAATGTACCAGTACCAAATGGTCCCTCTCTAACTGTGACCTACTAGGACTCAATTTGTATTAATGTAAGCTCTCCGGAACACCTCTCGAGATATATAAATATAAAGAACGGCCTTTCTCCCTTCCAATGTATACTGCCTGGCGGTTTTTCAGCATGTGATCAATCGTGATGTTTTTCCCCCTAGGTCAGTCTACCACTACTAAAAGAGTTGTCATTCTCCAACCTATCTCCTTTTTATGAATGCATGTATGCGTGCTAGGCACCGACCATGCTGATCCTAGCTCTCATGTACCTCTCTTGGCTCATTATCTAGGTCGGGGGAATATTGAAGGCATCTAGAGAGGTGACTAGGTACCAGGATCAGATTCCAAGACCGGGTACCAGCCTACTGCACCAGATGGGAGGGATGACTGTTCTCCTACCATGGTATCTATCTTTCTTTCACCTTACCAGAACCACGGTACGAAGTACCTACCCACCCGCTGCGACCTTCGGGGTAGCGGGTCGAAGGTGTTAATTGAGATTTCACTCCCCGAGTGATTTTTCGGTTAACACTTTTTGACGCTGTCTGTGGGAAGCTCACCGACATGGCTTCCTTATCTCTACATGCACTATTGACAATATGGTACGTGGGACTCCTGGCAAAACTGGTCTACTATGCTGCCATATGCAATAAACCTGCTCATATACTTGCGGAGCTCCTCTACAGCAGGTCCGCTCCGGTACATCTAGAGCTCCTATGTAGCAGAGCTGCATGTCTCCTGCTACCTTACAGAGGGTTTACTCCGCTTTTAGCAGATCTCCTCAGCAAAAGATCCGCTACGATCTCATATGCAGCATATCCGCTACCAGTAGATCTCATATCTAGCAGATCCATTGGATTTGCACCAGTTCATGTGGATCCTCTCATGTCACCGGATCTATTCCTTAAAAGATTCTAGGTAGCAGGTCACCGCATATACCCGAGAAGCCAACTCAACTGTATGAGCAGCATGACCGGTAGAGTCCTAGTGGCTCCTCACTTTGTGTACCGGGCCAGTCAATACCCAAGTGAGCAACTGTGGTTTCGTTTCTTTCCAGGAGGGTCCAGACCTTCATTTCAGCTACTAGGGACTTCTAGAATCCCAAGCATGCCTCTAAACCAGTATCATGCTGGTGGCTCCCTACTTTCTATACCGGGCCCTTCAACGCCCTAGTGAGCCACCTATATCCCGATCCGTTTGGGGAGAGCTCAGAGGCTTCCCACTTTGCTGAGGCCTCCTACATGCCAAAGCAAGCCTCTAGAGTAGCAGCCCAGCTGCATGGCCCTATGGCTCCTCACATATTGTTCCGGGCCGGTCAACGCCCAGGTGAGCCATTGTGTTCTGATCCATTCGAGCATGGTCCAAAGCTACATTTCAGTTGTTGGGACTTCTAGGATCCCAAGCATGCCTCTGGACCAGTATCACTCCGGTGGCTCCCGACCTCCTGTACCGGGCCACTCAACGCCCTAGAGAGCCACCGATGTCCAGACCTATTGGGGGATATCCTAGAGGCTTCCCACATTGCTGAGGCCTCCTACTTGCCAAAGCAAGCCTCAGGAGTAGCAGCCCAGCTGCATGGCCAGTGGCTTCTCACTCCCGGTACCGGGTAGTCATCGCCCAAGTGAGCCACTGTGTCCCGATTTATTCCAGGATAGTCCAGAGCCATATCTCAGTTGCTAGGGATTTCTAGGATCCCACGCATGCCTCTAGACCAGTATCATGCAAGTGACTCCCTACTTCTTGTATCGGGCCCTTCAACGCCCTAGTGAGCCACCTATGTCCCGATCCATTCGGGTAGAGCTCAAAGGCTTCCCACTTTGCTAAGGCGTTCTACATACCTTAGCAAGCCTCTGAAGCAGCAGCCCAGCTGCATAGCCCAGTGGCTCCTCATTTATTGTACCGGGCTGGTCAATGCCCAGGTAAGCCACTGTGCCCCGATCCATTCGAATATGGTCCAGAGCCACATTTCACTTGCTAGGGACTCCTAGGATCCCACGCATGCCTCTGGATCAGTATCATGCAGGTGACTCCCTACTTCTTGTACCGGGCCCTTCAACGCCCTAGTGAGCCACATATGTCCCGATCTGTTCGGGTAGAGCTCAGAGGTTTCCCACTTTGCTGAGGCCTCCTACATGCCAAAGCAAGCCTCTGAAGTAGCAGCCTAGTTGCATGGCCCAGTGGCTCCTCACATATTGTATCGGGCCGGTCAACGCCCAAGTGAGCCACTGTTCCCCGATCCATTCGAGCATGGTCCAGAGCTACATTTCAGTTGTTAGGGACTTCTAGGATCCCAAGTATGCCTCTGGACCTGTATCACTCCGGTGGCTCCATACCTCCTGTACCGGGCCACTCAACGCTCTAGAGAGCCACCGATGTCCCGACCTGTTGAGGGAGATCCCAGAGGCTTCCCACATTGCTGAGGCCTCCTACATGCCAAAGCAAGCCTCTGGAGTAGCAGCCCAGCTGCATAGCCCAGTGGCACCTCACTTATTATACCGGGTCGTTCAGCGCCCAAGTGAGCCATTATGTCCCGATTCATTCGAGGACGGTTCAGAGCCACATTTCAGTTGTTGGGGACTTCTGTGATACCAAGCATCACACCGGTAGCTCCTTACCTCTGTATTGAGCCCTTCAACGCCCTAGTGAGCCACCGATATCCCGATCCGTTCAGGGAGAGCCGTGAGGCTTCTTACACTTGCTGAGGCCTCCTATATGCCTAAGTATGCCTCTGGAGCAGCAGCACTACTGCAAGATCACTGGTTCGTCACTTATTGTATTGGGCCCTTCACAGCGCCCATGTGAGCTACCTAGATCACAACTGCAAGATTGTTGGTTTCCGATCTTTTATACCAGGTTACTTAACGCCCCAGCGAGTTGCCGAGGTCCAGGTTTGTTCGAGCAGAGTCTCAAGTCCCTTTACGATTTGTGAAGACTCTTATTCACTCCTAGCAGGCTCTTAAACTGGTTACATCACTTGGGGATTAGAAGCTCATCAGTCTCCCTAGTCCTCCTATGGAAGGGGTAGTGACCTCAACATGAGAAAAGTTCTTATAGTGACCAGTCCACAATAAGAAGCACCATTACAGTAGGTCGCTCTACTTACCTATACCGGGAACGCAGATTATCCCAGAAGGTCTCAGTCCACAATAAGAAGCACCATTGCAGCAGGTCACTCTACTTACCTATACCGGGAACGCAGATTATCCCAGAAGGTCTCAGTCCACAATAAGAAGAACCATTGCAGTAGGTAACTCTACTTACCTATACCGGGAATGCAGATTATCCCAGAAGGTCTCACCAATGAAACCTGCGGGGTGAGCATTGACCAGTATCGCCTTGAGTATTATCGCCTTGATAGTTCTTCTACGATCGCCTTGGTAGTTCTCATATGATCGCCTTTCGCCTATGATCGAGACCAGGATAGCCACATGGCACTCCTGATGCTTTGGCTGGGTACCACCCCCCGCCAAGAAAAACCTGGTGCTAAAGTGGCCTTAGTTGCCTACCAGGACCATCACTTGAAGACCAGGAGAGCTACACAGCACTCCTGATGCCCTGGACCGGATTAATCCCTCCAGGATGATCGCCATAAAACCAGGAGAGCTACATAGCACTCTTGATGCTCTGGACCGGATTAATCCCTCCATTAGGATCGCCGTAAATCTAAGAGAGCTACACAGCACTCCTGATGCCCTGGACCGGATTAATCCCTCTAGGAGGATCGGCATAAAACTAGGAGAGCTACACAGCACTCCTGATGTCTTAGACCGGATTAATCCCTCTAGGAGGATCACCATAAGTCTGGGAGAGCTACACAGAACTCCTGATGCCCTGGATCAGATTAATCCCTCCAGGAGGATCACCTCAAGACCAAGAAGGACCATATGGCTTTCCTGCTGCCTTGGCCGGGCATCACCCCCGGCTAGGAAGGATCTGGTACGTAAGAGCATAGTTGCCCGACAAATCAAACCTCGGCCGGGCACCACCCCCCCTGAGAAGGATCTGAATAGTAAGAGCATAGTTGCCAGCCAGATCAAGGCCTTGGCCGGGCACCACCCCCCGCTAAGAAAGACCTGGTGCTAAAGTGGCCTTAGTCGCCTACCAGGATCTTGTTGCCAGTATATATTCGCCATTGTTTTCACCAAAGTACCAAGATTCCTCGAACAGGAATGCAAGGTACCAAGATTCGCCAATGATTGCCTCAAGACCAGGAAGGACCATATGGCTTTCCTGCTGCCTTGGCCGGGCACCACCCCCCGCTAGGAAGGATCCGGTACGTAAGAGCATAGTTTCCCGACGGATCAAACCTCGGCCGGACACCACCCCCCGCTGAGAAGGATCTGGATTGCCAGCCAGATTAAGGCCTTGGCTGGGCACCACCCCCCGCTAAGAAAAACCTGGTGCTAAAGTGGCCTTAGTCGCCTACCAGGATCTTCCTGCTAGTATATGTTCGCCATGTGTTCGCCAAGGTACCAAGATTCCTAGAACAGGAATGCGAGGTACCCAGATTTTTCAATATGTTCTCCATGTGCTCACCAGAAGACCAGGATCCCTTGAACAGGAATGCCAGGTACCTAGATTCGCCAAAGCCAAGAGTGCTGTGAGCGTTTACTCTTTTCAAGTAATAGCTACAAATAAGAAACGATGAGAAAAATTCTTCAAGCAGTATAAGATCCTGACTCCAACCCCAACTTAATAGCGGTGTTCAAGTCAGAGGGGACTTCTGTTAATAGTCATTTTTGGCAGGGGTCCAAAGAAGAATTTTCCAACCGGTAGGTACCTGGTAGGACCTAGATCGGGACCGATACCTAGATGCCATGGATGCTGTACACCATGAATCAGAAAGTAGTCAGTACCACGTCTCGCAGTCTACCAGGTACCAAGCAAGGCTATACCATGATACCTCATACCTGGTTCCTAGGTACCATGATACCTCATACCTGGTTCCTAGGTACCACGATACCTACTACCTGATACCTAGGTACCGCGACATCTACCCGGTACCCAAGTACCGTGATATCAGTCTAGGATCTAACCAGAATGTGTATCCTACCCGCCAAGTAAAAAGAATGGAACCAGGAAGAGGTACCAGCATGCTAGAACAAGCGCCACGCCAGCGAGCACTCCGGTACAACAGTGTACCATACCACCGGGATACAGAGTCAGAATTTTCCTTCAAGCAAAGTAAAAGAGAAAGTTGACCTCTCTGGTAAATTAATGGAGATAATCAACACCATTAATGAGTGAATCAGTAAACTCCATTAATGGTCATTCACAACTCTATTGATGAGGGAATCAGTCAACTCCATTAATGGCCATTCACAACGCCATTAATGATGTAGTCAACTTCATTAATGAAGATAATCAGACTCCATTAATGAGAAGATATTTAACTCCATCAATGAGAAGATATTCTACTCCATCAATGAGAAGATATTCAACTCCATTAATGAGAAGATATTCAACTCCATCAATGAGAAGATATTCAACTCCATTAATGAGAAGATATTCAACTCATTAATGTCGATAAACCAATGAAGTGGGCAACAAGGATGAACACATATAAATATAACAAGTCACTCTCCAAGAAAAGGGTCGATTCCCCAATATTTCTCCAGTCGGACATTTCTCCAACAGGGGTTCGAACAATAGACACAGTCCAACAGCCCTCCAGTACCTCGATATCTCCAATAGCTCTCCTACATCTCCATGTCTCCGATCCCAAATTTCGCCCACTTTTCCACTAGGAATATGAGTTCGACATCGCCTGGAGTGTAAAATGGACCCTGCCCGAATTCCCTCTACACCACTATTGTATCGACTGCTATGTATGTCAGTTTTCGCCATGAATGTACCAGTACCAAATGGTAACCCTCTAACTGTGACCTACTAGGACTCAATTTGTATTAATGTAAGCTCTCTAGAGCACCTTTCGAGATATATAAATATAAAGAAGGGTCTTTCTCCCTTCCAATGGATACTGCCTGGGGGTTTTTTAGCATGTGATCAATCATGATGCTTTTTCCCCCTAGGTCAGTCTACCTCTACTAAAAGAGTTGGCATTCTCCCACCTATCTCCTTTTTATGAATGCATGTATGCGTGCTAAGCGTCGACCGTACTGGTCCTAGCTCTCATGTACCTCTCCTGGCTTATTATCTAAGTCGGGGGAATATTGAAGGCATCTAGAGAGGTGACTAGGTACTAGGATCAGATACCAAGACCGGGTACCATCCTACCGCACCAGATGGGAGGGATGACTGTTCTTCTACCATGGTATCTATCTCACTTTCACCTTACCAGAACCACGGTACGAAGTACCTACCCACCCGCTGCGACCTCCGGGGTAGCGAGTCGAGGGTGTTAATTGAGATTTCGCTCCCCGAGTGATTTTTCGGTTAACAGAAAATAAAAAAAACTACAACAAAATGATGGTGGAGATCTACCATATCTCTATTGATGGAGAACATCACTACCACCTGAACCAAACCCAAACACCACAACCACCATCGCCACCACTAGCAGCTACCAAACCCACTAGGAATCCAAAAAACCATCAAATCCAAAAATGAAACCCATCAACCAATTCAAAACCCAGTAAGCAAAAAAACCCTAACCCCCAAATCCTATCTCCAAATCGAAACTGTCCAAATCGAAATTAAACAAAGAAAATCAAAACTAAACCCAGAAATCCCCATAAAATCCAGAAAAATAAAACCCAAAAATAACTATCAATCCCTTATATTCTATCTCTCTAACACCCACACAAACCCATGAAAACTGAAACCAAACCCAAAGATCTAGTGTGGTTTGAAATGTGTCCAGATTTTCTTGTGTTCTTTGTTGTAGTTGTTGTTCTATTGTTACCATTAAAAAAAACCAGCACAAACAGCAAACTCCCAAACACCATCACCGAAACCAATTGCTCCACCTCCCAACACAGAACAAAAATGTAGCAAACCCTAACTCTCCCACCATCTCAATTGGTGTCGCGCCACAAAGAAACGGGGAAGAAGAGAAACGCAAATCACTGTAAACGGAGAGCTTTGGAAGAGAGAGAGAGAGAGAGAGAGAGAGAGAGAGAGAGAGACCAGAGAGATATTAGATATGACAAAAGAGAGAGAGATAGAGCTTTTTTACTTTTTTTGAGAGAGATGACAAAATAGAGAGAAAGAGAGCGTTGGAGAGATTTTTTTAATTTTTATTTCAAAAAATCTTCATTTTAATTTTATATTTTGTTAAATTAATTTTAATTTAACATTTTACCATATTACCCTTCTAGTTTAACAGTCACCGGGAGGTTTTAACATAAAAGCTAACGGTGTTGCGGGTGGGGGGTGTTTATCCCTACATTAATTGGTTGCTTAGATTGTTTAATTCATAATTGTCAAGCATCCACCCCTTGAAATTATTATTTGCATTCATCACAATAATAATAATAAATAATAATCTTTGCTTGTCTTGGATATCCCAACTAAGTACATGACAATTACATGAGTCGGGACATATTTTTAAACTTGATCCAGCGAGCATTCCCACTAATTATACAACTTGATGAAGGTGGTGTCTGTTTTTTTTTTTTCTAAAGACTTAACGAGTTCGTTTGTTTTTTGTTTTCTATTGTCTGAATTAAGGTTGCGTTTGATTTTTCGTCTGAATACTGAATTGTACTGAAGACTGAATAGTGACTGAAAACTGAAAACTAAAGAATATGTTTTTTTTTCACTGAAACTGAATATAAGTGATAAGTTGTTTGTTTTTTTAAGTTACAAATATTTAAAAATTAATACTTTTACATCAATGCCCTTTCAACTATTATTTATTATATATTTTAATTTTAATATATTAAAAGACAGCTATAGCAAGTAATTTACACTATTATTTGTTATGTATTTACATTTCAATATATTAAAAGACATTATACAACAAGTAATTTAAATACTTCAAAAAAAAAAGTAATCTCAAAATATTATTTAAAACACATATTATAGTTTGAGGCCATCACTTCAATTTTGCTGTGTAGCTCTCGTACATGGAACTTATATAATTTTAATGATCAATCTAGTCTCAAATTGTACAAGTAAAAGAGATGTCAAGCTCTAAAATAAAATTAATAAAACTAATCAAAATTGTTTAAAAAAAAGTCCTTAATAGAATAGAATATAGTTGGAAATCAAAAAAATAAAAATGCAGTAGTTTAAGTCCTAAGGCAACTAGGTTTTATGGCTGTTAATTTTTTTTTTAAAAGATGAGAAGAAGAAAAAAAAATATTATGGTTAGGGTCAGGAGAGAATGGAAATTGGAAATGTATTATGTTTGTGAGGGCAGTTTTGGAAATATAAAATTGATATAAATTTAAGTTGTTTTCAATTAAGTGAAAAGTGGAAAAGTTTCACTTTTTAAAAAAGGTGATTGTAAGAGTTATTTAAGTGATTTTATCACTTAAAAACAGTGTTCTAGTAAACACTAGGAGCTAGTTGCGCGGTAGACCAAAGCCTAACGCCTAGGCGGCTGATTTTTTTTTTCATACGTATAAAACCAATAATAAAACTCATATTATGATGAAATTCAAACAAAACCATCAACATAAATTCCCTTTTTATTTTTATGTCTTGTACCTATTTAATATAGTTTTACTTTTTATTGTATATTTTAGATTTTTGCATTGAAATAGGGTGTCTTTTGTTATTTTAGAAATGAACTTTTGTTATTTTAGATTTTTGCATCGATTTAGGTAACAAGGGTCACGGTTAATTAATTGGATTGTCCAATTAATTGTGTTACGAAAGTGACACGTATTTATTCGGGAATTAATTGAATAATGAGATTATTTAATTAATGAATAATGATGATTAAATAAATTAAATAATAAGATTATTTAATTATGTTGTTAATCACTAAATGGATGGTCTTAGTTGATATTTGATTTTGAATAAAATAAGATAATATGATTATTTTATTTTATCAAATTAAATATTTGAAATTTGAATTTAAAATGTTTGAATTCAAAAATAAATATTTAATTAATTTAAAAAAAAAGATATGAGATATCTTTGAGTTTTTAAAAATCAAATAGATTTTGGTTTGTTTTTAATATATATGAGATATATATATTTTTTAATTTAAACCGAATGTCGGTTTGTTTGTTTTTAAGATATATGAGATATATATTCAAATGAAAACAAAAGAGAACAAAATGAAACAAATTAGAAAAGTAATGAGATTACTTTGAAAAAGAGAAAGTGAAAGACATACAAAGCAAATAAAAGTGTGATCGTCACACAGCAGACAGCAAAAGCAAAAAGCAAAACAAAAAGAAAGAAAAAAAATAACAGGGTGTGGTGAGACCACAAGTTCTATTTTTCTAGGTTTTGATTTTGTGTGTGTGTGTGTTCTTCTCTTCTTCCTCCATACAGGTCCTGATATCGTGACGCGCACATACGCTGTTACCAGTTCCGGGAGATAGAGAGGAAGATCACGTGGTTCAAATCAGGAGCAGTTCGTATCAAAGTGAAGGAGTCTCCTACGTAGGTATGAAAATGTTTCATCACTTTATTATTGCATTTGATTATTACTGTACAAATGGGTTAGTTTAATGATTTCATAAAAAAATTTAAAACCTTCTGATGCGCAATCTGTAACCCTTGGGTCCAACAATTGGTATCAGAGCCTGGTTTTGTACAGTATAATCGAATTCGATTACTCCTGAAATGTATGAATGTGTAGGCACATATTTTTTGATGAGTGTATGATGTTTTTTAATTAAATTGTTTAATTTAAAAAAACATGGTTGATCGTAATTTTTTATGGTGTTGTGGATTTAGAGTGTTTCTGGGTTGTATAATGTTGTTATAATTTTTATTTTATTTTACTGTTGTATTATTTAAAAAAAAAAACAACATTGTAATCGCAAGACCTGCCACCAGCGATCCCACGCAGCTGCGCGAGCCTACCAGCGCGCAAAGCAGGCTACCAGCGCTCAAAGTCCTGCGCATGCTTCCAGCGCACGCCACCAGCGCAAGCCCACCAGCGCACTTCCTCCAGCGCGTACAGACCAGCGCACTTCCTCCAGCGCGCACAACACAGCGCACTTCCTCCAGTACGCACAGTACATCGTACGCATGCCTACCAGAGCGCACAGCACATCCCACACATGACCTGAAGAGATTGGAAGTCTTAGGAAATTACAAGAAGACCAAGGGATGCCTTGGGAATATTTTTTTTGTAATTAGATTCCAATTTTCTAATGGTGTCGCGGAGAGGAGAAATAGAACCCTAATGAAAATGGTGAGATCTATGATTAGTTTCTCATCATTACCAAATTCCTTTTGGGGATATGCGTTACAAACAGCGGCATACATTTTGAATGTAGTGCCATCCAAATCTGTTCCTGATACTCCTCTAGAGTTGTGGAAAGGTCGTAAAGCTAGTTTATGATATTTTCAGCGTATGGGGGTGTCCAGCACACGTGCTGAAGAACAGAACTGGAAAGCTAGATCCCAAGTCTGTGGTCTGCTTATTTGTAGGATACTCCAAGGAGACCAGAGGTAGGATACTTCTATAGTCCTGAAGATAACAAAGTATTTGTATCGACAAATGCAACGTTTCTTGAGGATAACTATATAAGTGATCATAAACCTCATTCTAAAATTGTATTAAATGAGTTGGAGCCTGGTGAGACCAGTACTCAGTCAACTAGAGTTGTTAATCCATTAACATCCGAAAGTCAGATAATTCCTAGTCAGGATACACTACCACCTAGACGTAGTGAGAGGGTTGTGAGACAGCCTGAACGCTATTTGGGTGTAAGTGAGGGACAAGATCTTGTCTCTGCTGATAGTGTGGATGATCCATTGACATTTAAGAATGCAATGGAAGATCCTGATAAAGAGGAATAGCTTAAAGCCATGAATCTCGAGATGGAGTCTATGTACTCTAACTCAGTCTGGGAACTTGTAGACTTACTGAATGGGGTAAAACCCATAGGATGTAAGTGGATCTACAAGAGGAAGAAAGGAGTAGACGGGAAGGTAGAGACCTTCAAGGCAAGGCTAGTGGCCAAGGGTTATACCCAGAAAGAAGGGATCGATTATGAAGAGACATTCTTGCCAGTAGCCATGTTTAAGTCTATTCGGATTCTCTTATCCATTGCTGCCTATTTAGATTATGAAATTTGGCAAATGGACGTCAAGACTGCATTCTTGAATGGCAATCTTGATGAAAGCATATATATGATGCAACCAGAGGGATTTGTGTCTCCAGATCAAGAGCAAAAGGTTTGCAAGTTGCAAAGGTCCATTTATGGACTTAAGCAAGCATCTAGATCTTGGAACATAAGGTTTGATGATGTAATCAAAACCTATGGCTTCGAGCAAAACGTTGATGAGCCTTGTGTCTACAAGCATATCATTGACAAGAAGTAGTTTTCTTGGTCCTATACGTAGATGACATCCTACTCATTGGGAATGATGTAGGAGTGTTGTCTGATGTAAATGGCTGGCTGGCTAGCCAATTCCAAATGAAAGATTTGGGAGAGGCGAGTTATGTTCTAGGGATCCAACTTATAAGGGATCGTAAGAACAAACTCATAGCATTGTCTCAGGTATCATATATCGACAAGATTCTTATGCGATTTTCGTTGCACAACTCCAAGAAAGGTAATTTACCTTCTAGACATGGGGTTCACTTGTCTAAGGAACAGTGTCCTAAGACACCTCAAGAAGTTGAGGATATGAGACGTGTGCTATATGCATCAGCAGTAGGTAGTCTCATGTATGCTATGTTATGCACGAGACCGGACATCTGCTATGCAGTGGGAGTAGTCAGCAGGTACCAGTCCAACCCAGGATTAGATCATTGGGTTGCTGTCAAGACTATTGTCAAGTATCTTCGGAGAACGAGAAACTATATGCTAGTGTATTCCGGACAGGATTTGATCCCGTTAGGATACACAGATTCTGATTTTCAGTCAGACAGGGATTCTAGAAAATCCACGTCTAGATCAGTATTCACCCTAGGTGGTGGAGCCATTGTGTGGAGAAGTATAAAGTAATCTTGCATTGCTGACTCCACCATGGAAGCCGAATATGTAGCCGCTTGTGAAGCTACTAAAGAGGCTGTTTGGCTCCGTAAGTTCTTGAGTGATCTGGAAGTTGTTCCAGATCTGGATAAACCCATCACACTTTATTGTGATAACAGTGGTGTTGTGGCTAATTCCAAAGAACCAAGAAGCCACAAGAGAGGGAAGCATATAGAGAGAAAGTATCATCTCATTAGAGAGATAGTGCAGAGAGGAGATGTGATCGTCACCAAGATAGCCTCACAAGACAATCATGCTGATCCATTTACGAAGACCTTACCGGCTAAAGTGTTTAAAGGTCACCTAGAAGGTCTAGGGTTACGAGACATGACTCACATGCTTTAGTGCAAGTGGGAGATTGTTGGGGTTTTTTTGCCCTAAACCTTGTAATATGTAAATATAATTTGAACATAAATAAAAGAAGTAGTATATTCATTCATTTTGTGTCATACTTTATATAACATGTGCACTTAACATCCAAAATTACCGGATGTAATTTCGAACTGAGTATATGAGTGTCATATATAGATGGATTCAGTTTGAAACGAGCAATCTAAAGAGTCCGTAGATAGCAAATAAAGCTGGGTACTTTATTTGTGGTTAATCTACAGCTGCGGTCTATTTCGTAGTGTACGGTGATCCTATCCTGGATCATTCATATGTAGATATGAGAATGGAGGCACCTTGTATGATGTGATCATATAGGACTGGGCCATGATTTATATGAATCTCTCACTAAGATCCGTTTAACGATGAGATTCATATATATCAACTAATGATGGCTATATGTGGGTGATCTTAATCCTGAGTGTCTTATCGACTCCTTCAGGTTAGATCGTGGTCTTTGATATACCATGGGTGAGGTCGGAGTTGCATTCCCGTTCAATATACTCCGTATGTTGGGAATCGCGGTTTGGCTTGTGGCTGGGAAGGTTTGTGCACAATAGTGGAATCCACTCCTTCTTGTGAGAAGTAGATGGTAGTTCCCTTAAGGGTTGATTCGGGGCTTGAACAATATGAGCGCTCTCCTAATTCCGTAAGGAATGTAGGATTTATTGTTCAATAGAGAATCAATAGTACTTAATGGAAAGATATGATTAGAGGGGTATAACGGACATTATGACCCAGCTCTAATTATGAACTACTTGTGGAGGATTATACTATATGTAATAGTTATATCGATGGACACCGAGAGTTATTGGTTTGTGTAAAAACGTCTACAGTTGAGATAGTGTAGCTTCGGGTTTTTAGTGGAATAACACCGAAGTTAATAATCATGAAATATTAATTAAAGAGTTTAATTAATAATTTCTAAGGATTATTGGAGCTGAAAATACTGTGGGTCCATTAGGTCCCCTTGCTAGCCCGATCGATTTAGGTAACAAGGGTCACAGTTAATTAATTGGATTGTCCAATTAATTGTGTTACGAAAGTGACACGTATTTATTCAGGAATTAATTGAATAATGAGATTATTTAATTAATGAATAATGATGATTAAATAAATTAAATAATAAGATTATTTAATTATGTTGTTAATCACTAAATGGAGGGTCTTAGTTGATATTTGATTTTGAATAAAATAAAATAATATGATTATTTTATTTTATTAAATTAAATATTTGAAATTTGAATTTAAAATGTTTGAATTCAAAAATAAATATTTAATTAATTTAAAAAAAAAAGATATGAGATATCTTTGATTTTTTAAAAATCAAATAGATTTTGGTTTGTTTTTAATATATATGAGATATTTTTTTTTTAAAAATTTAAACCGAATGTCGGTTTGTTTGTTTTTAAGATATATGAGATATATATTCAAATGAAAACAAAAGAGAACAAAATGAAACAAATTAGAAAAGTAATGAGATTACTTTGAAAAGGAGAAAGTGAAAGACATACAAAGCAAATAAAAGTGTTATCGTCACACAGCAGACAGCAAAAGCAAATAGCAAAACAAAAAGAAAGAAAAAAAATAATAGGGTGTGGTGACACCACAAGTGCTATTTTTCTAGGTTTTGTTTTTGTGTGTGTGTTCTTCTCTTCTTCCTCCATACAGGTCCTGAATATCGTGACACCCCACACGCTGTTACCAGTTCCGGGAGATAGCGAGGAAGATCACGTGGTTCAAATCAGGAGCAGTTCGTATCAAAGTGAAGGAGCCTCCTACGTAGGTATGAAAATGTTTCATCACTTTATTATTTCATTTGATTATTACTGTACAAATGGGTTAGTTTAATGATTGCATAAAAAATTTAAAACCTTCCGCTGCGCAATCTGTAACCCTTGGGTCCAACACACCATTAAATCTCGGTGCCATTTTGGTGGACCGTTGCAGTGGTCGTTTGAATGGCAGAGGTTTGATTTTGGGTTTTGGTCTAAGGTTATGATTTTCACGATCTAGGAAGTGGCAATTTTTTCGGTTTGGGTTTTGGTCTAGGCCGTTTTGATGAACCGTTTTTAACTGGCTATGCGGGTCAACGATTTTGATCCTGCCTAGAATGATTAATCTCTTCAAAATCAGTCCGACTCGGCTGCTTTTCCGTTGACCGCCATCGACTGATTTTATGGCCGAAATTGCTAGATTCGGTACGGTGGCATGCCGTGCAATGTCTAGGCGGCCGCCTAGAACGTGTTTTCTAACACTGCTTAAAAATTTAAACAAAACAACTTAATGAAACACATTAAGTGCCATTAAGTGTTGTTAATAGCCAAAATTGGCTAAGGACCAAAGGGAAATTTTCCACTTCCTAGACCTGGTTCCATACCCGAAAGTTTCACCTGAAGACCTCTATATCCAGAGCCAAGCTACGATACCACCCCAGGCACAAGGGCGGGCTCCAGAAACATCTGGGAGAAAGCCCGGACCCGAGAGCTTCCACCAGGAGACCTCTCTATCCAGGGCCGAACTGCGATACCACCCCAGGAACAAGGGCGGGCTCCGGAAACATCCGGGATAGAGCCCGGAATGATCGGACATAGCCCGCATCATCAAAACTAGAAGCTCCCCGAAGTCAAGGTCATCTCGCAAATGCTCAAGAAACTCGTCTATACCTCGATTGACACAGAAGAATGTCCTTAGAAGGCCGCGAGGTCAGTCGAAGCCACACCTAGCTTCAGAAAGGTCAGTCGAGGCCACATCTAGCTTCGAAAAAGTCAAGAGAAGCCAGATCTGGCTCCAAGCTGGATGAAACTTCTCAGACATCAAGGTCGAAATACTAAACAACCTCCCTGGTTGATGCATCACACCATATCGTCATGTCCCGCTACTTCTATAAGGATCATACTGAAAGGATACGAGGAATGCATTAAATCATACCTGGAAGCGTTATCTACATGCAGAATAAGTAATGAAATCCAAAAAGGAAACAAACTGATCTCCACCACGATACTCTCAATTCGACGTCAATCTAAAAGTCAAATGATATTAACGCAAGAAATCCCGCCCGATAAGGCAAGAGACTGAGACAATCACTGAGATAATCAAGGGAGAATCAGTCTGTTGACCTACAAACCATGTATAAATAGAAAAGAAAAGAAACGAAAAGAGGAGACTACTATTCGACAGGCATACGACTAACAATCGACCATTTCCCAGAGAGATTTGAGAGAAAAGAGAGAAGAATCTTTGTATTCGTGTACCATTCATGCTAAATAAAAACATTCTTGCCTACTTGTCATTTTATAAACCACTATTACATATATAAATAATTTTGGCCACCACCTACGTGGTAGTGGTCTTGAGGGCGTTAACTGGGATTTCTCATCCCGAGCAAAATTTCCGTTAACATTTTCTGGCGCCGTCTGTGGAAACTTTTCCTACACCCGATTAACCGATTGTTTGCATTTATATTTTCATTGTTTTATAGGAACTATGAGGCTCCGCTCCTCCCAAGGCCAACACAGAGTCCCAGAGCAGTCTCCGGCGAGGCTAACCCGAAAAGCCCCAGGAAGGGGGAGAAAGTCTGGATATAGTAGTCAAGCTTCGATCCAGACAACCAATACGCGGGCTACTGGCCACCCCATAGTGAGCCAGGCAGCGCTTGACCAACAAGCGGCGGCCTTAGTAGAATCCATCTGCATCCGCCTCCTCACTGAAGGCATCACAATCCAGCCAACCAACCTGAATGATCAGGGAGAGCCGAGCAGACTCGGAGCTAGACCACCTGCTTTCGATCGCCTAGGCCCTCCTCCTCCTGAGCCTGCTCGAGATAGATCAGGGCTCCAACGTTCGATCCAGGATAGGCTGGGACCCATGCCCCCAGCTCCTAAAAGACTTTCACAATATCAACCCCGGCTAGTTAAGTCTGCCGCGGATGTTTTTACCCGGAGGCCGCGAGGGCTATCTCATCCAACTACATCTAGGAGAACAACCCGGGCCCTAGAGGAGGAAAGTAGACAAACTCCCCGAGTGGATCATGTCCAGGAGGAGGACCGGATAGAAATTTCCAGTTCATCAGAAAGATTCGACAGTGAGGAATCTGAGGTTAACTCGAAGAGACCCGGGAACAAGCGACTAAGGGATCAGCTGGCCAAGCTACAAAAAGAGGTCCAGCAGATAAGGAAGGGAAAGAGCAAGGAGGACAAAAAGAATCCCCTGAGCGAGATGAACGATCCCTTCACTAGGAGGATCCAGGGAAGCAGAGCTCCCCCCAAAATTTAAAATACCAGCGGATAAGTTCTCTGGAACGGGGGATCCTTTAAGCCATCTATAGAGCTTCGTTCAACAGATGGAAGTCCAGAACACTACCAAAGCAGTTATGTGCAGAATGTTTCCAACAACCTTGACCGACTATGCTGAAAAACTGGTTCAGGAAACTGCCCGTGGGTAGCGTGGATTCTTTCACAAAGCTGTCAACCGATTTTTGCTCACAATTCCAAGGAGTTAAACCTAGTCCGAAAGATCCCATACACCTCCAATATGTGATCCAGGAGCGGAGTGAAACTCTTCGATCGTATGTAGAGCGATTTCACAAGGAGGTCATACAAATGGGAGTTTTCACTGAAAAAGAAACTCTCGCTAACTTCAGACGAAACCTCAAGGCAGGAAAGCTTTTCCGTTCTTTCGTGAAGAGAACTCCCGAGAAATACCAGGAGGCCTATGACCGGGCTCTTGAGCAGGTCGAGATCGACGAACAACTCAAGGTTAAGATAGAACATGACGACATGAGAACGGCAAAGCGTCTGAAGAAAGAAGCCCCCAAATTTGAGCTGGTGTAGAGAGCTCAGAATAAACCTCCCAATAGGTCGACCTATCGCTCCCCCTGCACCTCCGCATAGGCAAGAAAGATATCCAGCAAAACGAATCCCTCCCCGGGCTTCGCCGCCTCCTAGGACTGTGGCTCCAGTAATGCAATGGGAAAAAGGGTATGACCACTATACTCCTTTGAATGCTTCTAGGGAAATAGTCTATCTTGCCATACGGGATAAAGGATTGCTCCAAAAGCCCGCTCCCATGAAGGCCCCAGCTGACAGGAGAAACCGGTACAAGTACTGCGACTTTCACGAAGACGTGGGCCACAACACTTCGGAGTGCTATAACTTGCGCAACCAGATTGAGGCCTTGATAAGGGGAGGATGCCTGATTGAATTCCTACAACAGGTCAGAGATAATATCATAACTGGAAGGGAGGTGCAAGCTGAAATCCGCGAGGACGCAGAAAAGAGGAAAGAGGAAGCAGGCTGACTTAATGCAACAGATCCAGGTGATACACACTATCAGCAGAGGTCCTACATGGCCGGCGTGTCCAATAACTCCCTGAAAAAACCACGCTAGAAAGGTTCCCCACCTTGGAGAGAGCCAGGGGATCTTCGAAGTCAGCCAGAGCCCGACAGAGCCCTCCCAGTCAGCTCAGATCGTATTCACCGAAGCAGATGTCTTCAACACTGTGCAACCTCATGATGATCCAATGGTCATCACGATACAGATCGCCAACTGTCTGGTCCATCGCGTGCTCATGGATACGGGTAGCAGTGTAGATATCCTCTTTAAGGATACCCTAGAAAAACTGAACCTAAAGCAACATTGCTACAACAGCTGTACCACTCCACTTTACAGTTTCACTGGGGACTCGATCATACCAGTGGGGTCAATGATCCTCCCAGTAATCATCGGGGTCACCCCGCTCCAACAGAATGTAATGACCGACTTTGTTGTGGTGGACACCCCATCGGCCTACAACGCCATCTTAGGGAGACCTTTCCTGTCCTCCTTGAAGGGAGTCTTGACATTGAGATGAATCTATCCTCCTAGAAAAATTTGTTCTTATTAAAACCGTCTCTTTGGCATTTCGATTCAAAGATCCACACAGTGTACTTGTCCCCCAAGATAAGCCGAGTTGAAAGAGAATCCTCTTGAAGTCAACCGATAGTTAACACTTGAGACGTTCAAGAACTCCTTCAAAGTCCCAACTGCACACCTAGATAACCAGGAATCTTCATTGATTTTGCTATTCCATGTCATAAACAGAGACTTCATACCTACTCATCTTTAGAGTAGACCCTGCTACTAGGGCCGCCTTTTCCAACTTCAGCAAATGAGCGTTTTTCTGGTCGTCTATCGTTGTGGACTCTCTCGCCACCAACTCTCTCTCTTTTTAAACTGTCCATCAGCTCCCCATTGAGCACTCTATCCAGGTGTTGTGGCACTACGGTTTTTCCATCCCACAGTCGCCATCTTAGAAGATGTGGGCCAGCCGTAAATATGTATTCCGTTCACCTTTGGTGTTACCTTAGTCGCTTCTTCCATAGTCTCCAAAACGGATGAATGAGAAGAAACTATCTTGGACTATGACGACTTTAATTTTTACTGATTTATGCTTAACTTATAGAAAGTCAAGATTCACCACATAATTTGGAAAAAGCGTAGGTAATTGCTTCATTGATGTATTAAAAAATTACATTTAAATTAATTATTTAATTATTGGATGTTTATTATTTGTTTTTAGGGTGAACATATTATTAGAGAACGTTATTACAATGATTTTTGCCGATTTGTATTGAATTTAATATATTATGCTATAGAAATAAAAATGGTTGAGATATAGATCTCCACCCCAAATCTCCATCAATAGAGTTTTTAAATAGAGCAAATTGCACTAAACTTCCTTACCTCCATGAGGTTTGCCATCTTACACTCATAAACAACTTTATCAAAAATTAACACCTACACCCTCTACCGTTAGTCAAACTTGGTCAAACTTAACTGTTTACCAAGTTGGACTGTCAAAAATAAGCTTTCAAACATTTTAAAAAAAATTACTAAAAAATTAAACAAAAATGCAAGTTAATTGAAAAAGAAAGACATGAAATATTTTAAAAAAAAAATGGATCTCCATCATCCATCTCAAAGATGAATGGTGGAGGAGAAAAAAAAGAGGTGGAGATCCAATCTGGATAAGGATCCTGGAGACTCCATGGATCTCCATCTTCCCACCCTTCAATCTGCTTTTCCAAAGGGTGTTTAGAGTGTTTGTAGCTACGGTTTCGAGGGTGGGAGTGGGACTAGTGATGGCAATTTGACCCGCACCCGCCCAAACCCGACCCTGTAGGGTCGGGTTTGGGTGATGAATTTATGACCTGCGAACCCGTATAAAGAAAAACCCAAAGGGTTTGGGTGCTGGTGTGGGTTGGAAAAACGAACCCGCTAGTGAACCCGCCAACCCGTATAAATAAAAACTATATAATATTTATTATTTAAAATATTATAAATTTAAACTCCAATGGAAACATTTTAACCATATAGAGAATAAAATATAAAATCTCCACTTATTCTGAGTTTGAGAATTACAATTCTCAACTCTCATGTATATATAGCTAATGGTAGAACCTTGGACTCTTGTTTTTTTAATAGTGGGACTTTCAAAAGTCCCACAATGAAAAAACAAAGTGTAAGGTTCTACCATTAGCTATATATATATATATATATATATATATATAATGTGTTTTGCCTTTTGCCTCAACTAAGAAACACAATTGTATTTGTAATTCTCCATGATATTTATAAATAAATAGGAGTTTTGTATTGTATAATTAAATATAATTAAAATTAAATATTTATAAATTAATATATTTTGCTGGTTGGTGGGCGTGTTCTGTGAACCTGTGAACTCGTATAACCCGAACTTGCTTATTTTCACGGGTTCGCGGGCGGTTGTGGATGAGGAAACATTTCGCAGGTACGGGTTTGGATTTTGCAAAACCCCGCCTAAACCCGACCCGTTGCCATCCCTAGGTGGGACTAACTTCGAAATTTGAATTCAAATTTGGTTAACCTGATTGCAAGATAATCGGGTCGCTCAGGCCTGTTGATGCCTTCATGGTAGGGGAGGGAGGATGATGGAAATCCATGGAGATCTCCACGGATCTCCTCTCTCTCTCTCTCTCTCTCTCTCTCTCTCTCTCTCTCTCTCTCCATGGAAATCCAGGGAGGATGATGGAAACATTTATTTTTTCTCATTACACCCATTTCTTTTCATTTGCTTCTACCACTGCAAAAAAAAAAAAAAAAACTTGTACGTACCATTTCTTCTTAAAAAAAATACATATAATCTCTTCGTTCCATTTAACAAATATTATAGAATTTCCTCTGATAAAAAAAATGTCGTATTCAAATAAAACTCTACAACTAAGATTTTACTTGGGCAAAAATATAAAACAAATTCAACTCTAAAACTAATTATATATTTTTTCCATTGTTACTTGTGGAATCAACGTTTTGAATTATCTAAAAAAAACCATGAAATCAAAATAGTTTACACATTTAATCATCGTCATAGAAAACAACAATAGTAATAGTTAAACCAACATCAATATGTAGCTTCTTTTGTCTTAAAAAAAACATTTTTTCAATCATCAAACAAATCAATTTTTTCCTCAAAGAAAAAAGAACAAATCAATTTTTTCATTTAAAAATTTGGTTTTTTTTAAATCCATCCACTAAGTTTTTCGGTTTATAAACCAATTAAATTAATAAGAATTTGTAGTTGAATTAAAGTAGAGTGAATAAGGGAGTTGTGTTTGAGAACTTTATAAACTTGATCGAGTTCTATATTTGCTTTAAAAAAAAGTTGTACAAGACTACAACTGCAACAATTTTTTATTCAATCACAAATAAATAATAAAATTGAAAGTAAACGTACCTGAATACATTCGGAATCAATGAAATCAATTATTTGTTCATTCATTCCTGGACTATATGTGAAAGAAAAAAAAAATCTTGATTGATATTGGTTTGATTAAGTATATATTATTAGGGTTTATTTTGATTGACTTTTCAACTTATAGGTGTAGGAAGTAAATTTAATTTTCAATTATAAAGCATGTATTTTATGTAATTAAATATAAGGATATTTAGAAATAAAAAGTTTCATTAAAATATGGGTGTAGGAAGATATTTTGTGGCCCTTTATAAAATTGCTTTGTTTTTTGATTTTTTTTAATTCAATTCTTAAAAATTTTATTTGATAGATGGTGGAGATCCTTTTTTTTAAAATGTTTTTTGTTGTTGTTTAAATTTAATTAAGGGATCATTGGTAGTTTAGTCTTTTGACAATCAAATTTGGACAATGGTTAAGTTTAACTAATAGGGGGAGGTGTGAGTGTCAATTTTTGATAAAGTTGTTTTTTGATACGCGCAAGAGGGCAACGTCAAGGAGGTTTTACTGCAATTTGCTCTATTAAATATCATTGATACTTTGAATGTTTGCTTTGTTTTGGCGATTTCTGGGTCTAGTCACTCATCCTCTCCTCAACTAATTGGATCTTTGATCATGTCCATGTTTCTCTTCCGCTCTTTCTTTTCCTTAATCTTCTTCTCTTGGTTGTGGCCTTGTGACCATCATTCTTTTCAAATAAAATTCTCTTATTCACAC
Source organism: Dipteronia sinensis (assembly GCA_033220585.1). Classification (NCBI taxonomy): domain Eukaryota; kingdom Viridiplantae; phylum Streptophyta; class Magnoliopsida; order Sapindales; family Sapindaceae; genus Dipteronia; species Dipteronia sinensis. The sequence continues at coordinate 15,213,289 of CM065641.1, forward strand.
TCTGTTATCTCCATTAACAACCTCTCATTTGCTCTTCGCATTAAAAGAATCCAAATTGATTCATCTCATATTTCATATCACAACACTCACAGTTCTAATTTCTACTTTGAATTACATTCTTTTTATTAGCCATGAATGATATCAATGCGTGTTAATCGAAACAGAGAAATATATTCATAAACATTAATTAAATAAACATAAAAATCAAAACTTTACACTACTGAAATGAAAAAAAAAATACCGTCACCTATTACTCATATCAACACTTTTAAACATAATCAACTTTAAAAAAAGAATCCAACTTTTGAGATCTAATCTAAATCACTCGACATGCCTGATAGAAAAGCAAAAACATGAAGTGACAAATCATATCGTAAAGCATCAAAAAAGAGTACCCGGGTGTGCTTGAAAGAGTAGGAAACGACATTCAATTTTATAGAAAATTAATTGGAAAATGAAGGGTTAAAAAATAAATTTTTAATATTCTATATAATATTCTTATTAATTAGTTATTAATTATAATAAATGATAATCTAATTTTATTTTTCTAAAGTGATGGAGAGTCTTAACCTTCCATTAATCTATATAAGTATAAATTGGCTTAAATTATTATTAAATAGTTATTAATTGTAATTTTAAGAACAGATCACATACACTCATATAGCACTCACCCAACCTGCTAATTATTTCCATTACACTTTCATTTATATCATAATTAATAATTGAAATTTCATTTAATAAATAATATAATTTTTTTGAGAAGACTTTTGCTTACCCCATTTCAAGGGGGTGAGCATTACCCCCCTTTCCAATAAATGACATGTGTCCAAAGAGGGGTATTTTTATTCAAAAACTCTCATATGTTTGGACAAAACTACTATCTCCCTAGACACATGGCATGTATTGGAGAGGGGGGTAATGCTCACCTCCCTTGAAGGGGGGTGAGCAAAAATGGACTCCATTTTTTTTTCCCAAAAGAGATGGAGAGTCTCAACCTTCAATTATATGATATAAATTGCCTTAAATTCTTTTTAATTAGTTATTAATTGCATTTTTTTATAGATTTGAATAAAAATTATTATTTTAATTTTTCGTTACGAAAAAAATCATTAATATATTACCATTGATATGTTTTAAAATTTTACCATTAATTCCATAAAAAACCGATTACCATTGATTTGATATTACAATTAATATTTTAATTTGTTTTGAAAACTAATTATTAATAACCATTATAAGAATAGTTAAAATTCAAAAACATTTACTTTGAAAATAATCATTGTGTATTTAATGCATATTTAATACATTCTAAATAATAAATAAAAAACAAAACAAAATGGTAAAAATAAAAAGAGAATATAAATATTTGTAATTATATAGACAGATAAATAACTATTGAGATTTGCTATTTACAATCAATTCTTTTTGTTCTTTTAACATCCTTTTTTCTTAATACATTTCATTTTTAAAAATTAAACTCTAAATACACCCCAATTTACTTGAAAATGCCATTTTTATAATTTTTGGGGTTAATTTCATTTTAATCCCTATAGTTTGACCTAATACACAAACTGATCCCCGGTTTTCAGTATTATGTTGACAGGTCCCTCTAGTTTCTAAAAATCTGTATTTTGATCCCTGCTGTCCAATTCTGTTAGGGTTCAGTCAGATCATTAAGGGTATAATGGTAAAAACAGGTTAAAATTCATAATTTCAATTAAAAATAATTAAAAAAATTTATTTTAAACAAACTAATATTTTAAAAGAACAAATAAAAAAAATAAAAAATCAAATTAAAAAAATAAAAAATAAAATTAAAAAAATAAAAAATAAAACTAAACCCTAAAACTAACCCTCAAATCATCATCATCGACCATCACCAACATCATCTATTCATCTTCATCAAACCCATCTAAAAAAAAAATATCTTCTCACACACTCTCTCTCGATCGATCCCTCACTCTCTCTTTATTATATCTCTCACTCTCTCGATCCTCACTCTCACTCTCGATCCCTCACACTCTCTTTCTCTCTCCTAAATGGTTCGCTGTTCGCGGATCCGTTCACCGTTGACGTCTCCGTTCGCCGTTCGAGGCTTCGTTCTAGGTTTAGGTGTTGGGAGGTTTGATGAACTGGGTTGGGTTTCTTGGTTTGGGTGTTTGGAGGTTCAATCTCTCTCTCTCTCTCTTTGTCTCTCGATCTCTCACTCTCGATCCCTCACTCATTTTCGATTTCTAGGTTGTTTCTGAGTTTGGGTGTTTGGGCTTAGGTTATTTGAACAACCCAGAAACGGAAATCTCTTTGATTAATACCCAGAAAGAGAAACCATTAATACCCTCACTCTCGATCCCTCAATCTCTTTCTCAACCCAGAATTCTTCCCTATCCCACTCAACTGGTTAAAGGTTCGATTTGATTTGTTGTGCGTGTGGGTATTAATTATTTGATTTCTGATGGGGTGGTGGCTGTTGATGGGGTTGAGTTGGGTTTTGGGTTTGCTATGTGGGTTCTGATTTTTTAAGTTTGGGGATTAAGGGTTCTGATTTTCTGGTTTGAGGGTGGTGGGTCGATCAACACTAGTGGGGGCAGTGTGTTTGTGGCTAGGGTTTGGTGATTGATGTTGAATGTGATAGGTGTTGAACACATTGAACACCAGATGAAGGTGATGAACAGATCAATTGGTCTGGGTTTGATTTGGTTCATAGATCAATAATTCTTTTTCAAATTTTGTGTTGGGTGTTTAAATTTGTCAGTGATGGCTTGAATCTGGGTTATATGGGTTGGAGGTTTGATAGAATGCATGTGGCGTACTTATTCTCATTACATATTTTGGTTTCAGAAGCATGTTGCATAGAAAGGAGGATTGGGTTTCTGTTTGGACTTAGGTTTGGGTGGTTGGATTTGAGGGTTTGGTGATTGGAGATAAATGGTGATGGTATATGGTGATGGTGTTATTTTTTATTTTGGAGAATTTTTTTATATTTTTGTTTGTTTGATTTTTTTAATTAGGGGTAGTAGGGTCATTTAACCCTCTGACCCTGTCAGTCAACGTTATTTTAACAGAAATTTTAAGAGAATGACTAAACGAGATAATACTGAAAATCGGAAGACCAGTTTGTGTATTATGTCAAACTAGAGGGACTAAAATGAAATTAACCATTTTTTTGGGTGTGGATATTGACACCCATAAAACATATTAGTACACCCAATTTTATAAGTACACGCATGTCTAAAATTTTAAAAATAAATATTACTATAAGCACTCATTCTAATGTCAATAGTACCCTCATTGGAATAAATATATTCATTTTAATACAAATTAGTTATAAACACTCTTAAATTATTATCGCATCCATTTTATAAAAAAAATCTATTTTTGGAATTAAATCATCTTTTAATGATGGTCTAATTTACTTTTGAAATTATCTCGAATGTAAGAGCATTATAAAAGGGAATATGAGGAACCGTATATGGGGTCATGAGATTTTTAATATGGAAATCTCTTATTTATACAGCTATCTTAAAAAACGAATATACTGATATCTACGACTATCTTAAAATAAAACTTGTTTATATCTACAACTATCATTTAAAAAAAAATTGTTTATCAACAAAGTTTATAACTATACATAAAAAAAAGACAAAAACCATATGATAATCATCTAATGAAGAGAAAGTTTGAAACTTGAAATAAATTTAGAGTTTAATTAGGGTTTATCATAAAAATTAGGGTTTATCAGAAGTTTTGTTTATTGAAAGGTAAGTTTTTTTTTTAATAAAGAAATATAATTGAAGATATGGGTGTAATTAATAGTTGTATATAGTATTACATTTATTTTTAATTAAAGTAATTTGTCATTATTGGTAAATTTCTATTGGGATATTTTTGTAATTAAATTTTTTAATAAAATATGGGTGTACTAATAAGTTTGTTAATATCGGCATCTTTTTTTCTATATAAAAACGCTTATTCTAGAAATAGTTGTAGCGGTATTCAATTTTTTTTTAAACTTCGTGGAGGTAATTTTCAAACCTAGTGATAAATTAATTTATTTTTCCACATTTCTTTTTTAAAGACAATCCATCTTTTTTAATAAACTCATTTCTAGATTATTTTTTCCACAAGTCAGATTCATAGATGATTCAATAAAAAAATGAAAAGGTGAAGACTTTTATGGAGATGCGAATAGTAGTGTAGTTATTTTGTTATTATCTTACAAAAAATATTTATTTATTACCATTAATAAAAAAATTATGAGTGAATTTCCTATATTTAGAAAAACAATCTATTGAATTGAATGCAATAATTAATGTTTTTAATGTGTTACCATTAATATTTGATTAAATATTTTTATTTTTTATTTTTTTGTTATGTTATCATTAATATATTACCATTGATTTTTTTTTAAATTTTACCATTAATTCTATAAAAAAATGGATTACCATTAATTTGGTATTACAATTGATACTATAATTTTTTTTGAAAAATATTTATTTATTACCATTTATAAGAATAAGTAAAACTTAAAAATATTTATTTTTGGAAATAATCATTATGTCTTTAATGCATATTAAAAAACAAAATTAAAAGGAAAAAAAGGGTTTAAAATAGAAAGAAAACAACCGTAAAAAATATGTGTAAATTCATGTGGTGTATTAAATACCACAGTTATCTCACTCTCTCATCATCGTCGCAATCTCATGCCCATCTCTCTATTCCTTCCTCGTATTTTTTTACAGATTTCTTTCTCATTCATTTTAATTTGTTTCTCTCTCGAAACCTCCATCTCACTCTCAAGCCTCTTCTCCCCATATCTCTTCTCTCTTCCTCTGTATAATCTCTCGGCGGTTTGAGAGTGAGATAGAGGTTTTGAGAGATAAACAAATTCTTAATCTAGTGGTCATTTTGATAGTGTTTTATCAAATTGATGGTCACCAATGTAATTATCCCTAGATTAAATCATTTAAATCTAAAGCTCTCCCACTGCGACACGTGACACTGTGAGATTCAGTTTTTATATATTATACAGATAAAATGACTATTTTGAAACCAATTCTTAATCTAATTTTGATAGTGTTTCATCAAATTGATCATCACCAGGTAATTATTCCTAGATTAAATCATTTAAATCTAAAGCTCTCCAACTGCGACACGTGGCGCTATGAGATTCAGCTTTTATATATTATACATATAAGCACTTGGAAAGTGAATTAATTTATTTGCCAAGGAATTCATTTCCGGCCAAGAATATAAAGTGAATTTTTTGTATAACCAACAACACCACGAAATCTTGTTGATGGAAATCTGCAAGTATACAGATATATCATCTTATACATTTTTTTTAGGTTCGAAAAATTTCTAATAGGTGTTTAATTACTGTAATCTTTGTCTTTATGTATATCTAAACACATTAAAAAAAAATGTTTATAAGATATTTTGTTAATATCATCAATTGAAGAAAATATAAAAGGAATTTCAATTTTATGTTTCTCCTATTATGTGACAACTTCAGGTGTAAATTGGTAACAACGGAATAATGTGTTTATTCTCGATAGTAATTTGGTATTATTTTTTTTTTTTTATCAAAGTTCTTATCAAATACCAATTCTACATCCAAATTCAGTCAGCAAACAAACATATTAACATATATAATTTTCTAATTAGTTACAACAACATATGATCGAAACTCGTCCACAAATGCCTTGAGATTGTTATGAGAAGACCCACCATCCTTGGCAGCATCTCTAGTCAGATTTTTCCATTTCTTTACATTTTCACTCAACACTTGTGTTTGCTCTCCTCCTCCCATCACCACTTTCAAGCACCGCCCTATCTCCTCCCTCTCAGCCACCCCTTGTTCGTTCAACTTCACTCTCACTCCTGTCCTCCACTCTTTTTCAATCAACATCGAATTCGTCGTTTGGTCCGAACACTGCGGATACGCCACCACCGCCACCCCAGAAACCAAGCTTTCCAGCGTCGAATTCCACCCACAATGTGTCACAAAACACCCCACAGCTGGGTGTGAGAGTACCTCCACTTGTGAACACCACGTCACTATCATCCCCTGTTGTTCCAGCTCTTCCATGCAACTCAACTTCTCTTCCTCATCTCCATTTCCTTTCTCTGATCTTATCACCCACAAGAAAGGGTGTCCAGAATCAAGCAACCCACGAGCGATTTCCTCCATTTGTGGCTTCTTTAGCACCGCTAGGCTTCCAAACGATACATAAACAACCGATGATTCTGACTTGGAGTTGAGCCATTCTTTGTAGTCCTTTGAATTATGACCGTGGAATATATCTCCTCCAAAGCAAGTGTCATTCGGGTCTTCTCCATCCAAAAATGCTGATGGAATCGACGGCCCGATTGCCACCATGTTGACCTTATCAATGGCTCTTAAAGCTTCAGGCTCTAATGCATCACATGTGTTGACAAGTATTCTAGGCTTTGTTTCCTGATCAAGTGTTTTTAGTTGTTCTTGAAACGAAGGTAACGCAAAACTGTAATTGTTTGAAGAGATCAAAAACGAAGGAAGATCACGGCTGGTCAGCGGTGGCAGCCCTGGTAAATTTATCAAACATGAAGGGTCATTTCTACTCTTTGTAATCACATCACCATAACCATAGAAGTAATAATAATATATATCAAAAACCATGGCGGGTTGAATCCAAAAATGTACGGACGGGATATGAAGTCCACGCGCCACCTCCGAAGCCCAAGGCAGCAGCAGAGTGTAGATCAAGCAACTTACGGGCCGGCCTTCCATTTCACTACCAGCAATCAAATGGGTTAGGGTTTCTGACCCACGGCGTTTGAGAACGGACAAGTACTGCTGCACATTATCGTCGTCAGGGGAATTCAAACCGTCGTCGTATCCGTCTGAAAAGGCCACGAACGTCAAACCGTCGGGACGATGGGCGGTTGCCGTCATGCGGCGTTGGGCGGAGACGCTGGTGGCGTAGGTGACGCGTGCGCCCATGCGAAGAAGACGCTTGGCGAGCTGGAGGGCAGGGTTGATGTGGCCTTGGGCTGGAAACACTACAAGGAGGAAGTGGGGCGGTGGCGGCATGGTGGTTGCTACGGTGGTGCTTCAGGAAGTTGTCTTGAGAATATTGAAATTATATATATATGTATATTGCTGTATGTATTGTGAATTTGTGATGTGGAAAAGCAAAGATTAAATAGTGGATTGGAAGTGGAAAAGTGACCGCTTGCGGTGACGGTTGGTAGAGGGTTTTATGATTTGCGCAATGTTTTGTGTTTTTTTTTTTGGACTAATCGTACAAAGGGGTATTAATACTAAAGTCCCTATTTGTTCATGAATTATCATCTTCTTAAACGTCTTTGCCATATTAGTCACTTTAGTCCCTTATTTTTTCAAAATATATCACTTTAGTCCATTTGACCAAAACTAAGGGTCAACTATAATATAATATATAAAAATATAATTTTACCCTTTATAGTTATTTTTAAAAAATTTCTTTTTAGTTCCTCTAGTTTTAATAATAACCGGTCAATCCCTGAAAAAGTAAAATGCTTTTATCAAGGATTGAACCTTCAACCTAGTGATTAAAAGCAATCATCTTTAACCAGTTGAGCTACTCTAGTTTATTGTTAAGGATTTGTTGATTTAATTGTATATATATCTAATCTGTTTATATAATTTAAAATAAACTTATATTTAATAATAATAATAATATATAAAAACATATTTATGAAAATGAAAAAGAAAATAACAAAATAAAAGGAAATCCAAAAAATCTAAAAAATCAAAGTCCTGTAATTGTTTTTCTTTCTTTTCTTTTTTGGATTTTTTTTATTTTCAAAAAATATATTATTTCAATTTGATAAAAAAAAAACCCCAGAAAATCAAAGACCCCGTAAATTGAAAAGGGAAAAAAATCAACAACAGAGAAGAAAAATAAATAAAAATTCCTTTTTTTTTTCCTTTTTTTGCTTTTATTTTGTTATTTTCATTTTCATTTTCATAAATATGTTTTTATATATTATTATTATTATTATTATTAAATATAAGTTTATTTTATATTATATAAACAGATTTAAATTAGTTTAAACAAATTATATAAATATATATATATATATATATATTTAAATCAACAAATTCTCAATAACAAACTACAGTAGCTCAATTGGATAGAGGTTATGGCTTTTAATCACAAGGTTGAAGGTTCAATCCTTGATAAAAGCATTTTATTTTTTTAGGGATTGACCAGCTATTATTGAAATTAGAGGGACTAAAAGGAAAAATTTTAAAAATAACAATAAAGGGTAAAATTGTATTTTTATATATTATATTATAGTTGATCCTTAGTTTTTGGTCAAATGGACTAAAGTGATATATTTTGAAAAAACCAAGGGACTAAAGTGGCTAATATCGTAAAGACGTTTAAAAATGTGACAATTCATGAAAAAATGGGGACTTTAGTGATAATACTCCTTGTACAAAAATCCATGACATTAGACCTAATTGCACACGTATGCAACTTTGTTCAAACTTACACTGATATCTTTTACTATCGACTTCCGTCAACTTTAACTATGACCACCCTTTTAATATGAATTGACTAAAATACCCTAGTTTAATATATATTTTTTTTATCCCTTACTTATATTTTTAGGGATTTTAGCAAATATGCCCTATTTGAGGGCCAAAATTTCTAATATACACAATGTAGTCAAAAACTTACAAAAATACCCCAAACTTCCAAAAAGTACCCCCATTTAAATAATAACCCGCACATTTAATGCCATTATTACTTTTTACCAACCAATGATACAAAAACAAAAGAAAAGAAGTAAATAATAGATTGTTTGAATAAGTTAAGAGCAACTCTAACGGACTAGTTAATTGAGATTGTTGGAAAAGTTAGATGAGCCACATAAGCAAATATGGTTCCAACAGACTGGTCAAATTGTATTCTTCAATTGAGAAAATCTTTCTTACCCTTCAATATTGTCGAGTGATTTCTCACTCTTCAGAGTTTATTTTATTATTTTTTATAACCATCATTAATTACTACACCAACTGTTTTTGACAACTTTGTCTAATTTTAAATTTAAATAACCCTTTACAATTTCAACCATTTCAAACAGCTCAATTTTAACACAACATGTAAACAACAAACAGCTATATTTTAACGGCTATGGAATTTTTTTACCCAATAAATATCATTAAATCCGATTAAAAATTTTACCATAATTTTTATTATTTCAAATTTACTCTTTTTTTTCACTACATCTTATCAAATGGATCAATTTGATCATCCAAAATTTTCTACACAATATCCAAATTCATCCCAATTTATTGAATCATCTTCACCACCAATTCCACCTAGATTTATTTCACAGAAAAAACGCGGAGAGGCTTTCTCAGTGGAGGAGGATAAACATCTTACTTCATCATGGTTAAATATTAGTTTGGATGCTATACAAGGAAATGATCAAACTCACAAAAGTTTTTGGGGTTCGAGTGTGAGAGTATTTTCACAAATACAAGAATTTTGAATCGGATCGGGATGACAAATCGTTGATGCAACGTTGGTTAAGGATTCAACAAGCCACAAACAAATTTCATGGTTGTTTTACCCAAATTGAAAATAGACAACAAAGTGGTGTGAATGAACAAAACAAGGTACGCATTTTTTTTCCTTTTTGTTCAGTAACATTAAGTTTTTTTTTTTCAAGAATATTAAGTTATTTCAAGAACATTATTGTTCATATAGTTGTGTTTAGAAGATAGATGGAATCTTGACTTGGCCTTTTTGTTTGAATAATATTCACAATAACATGAATTTCAGTAACCCTTGTTTAATGGTCACACCACAGAATGTTAATTGGTATAGATTACTGTATATTTATGTAATATCATTATCCAAAAAAAAAAATTTATCTAGTGGACACATGTGTTTGAATTTTAACCAAATGCAGATATTGAATTTAACTAGTTATATGTAACCCAAATGAATGAGATTTGATCCAGTTAGTAATAGTATTTAATAATTAGCATAATATGTATATGTTTTGATACAGTGAATGATTTAATTAACTAATTAACACTAGAGAAAAAAAAACAACAGAAAACTTTCATAAAAACAAGTTATAAATAAATTTTAATCTTGTTTTTTTTTATTGAATTTGCAAGTTGTTGTTTCAAATCCTATATATGATCTAGTTGTTTTATTTGATTAAGATTCTTTCAAATCTTTGTTTTGAAAAACCTGTTTAATTTTTTTCTCTTGAAGGAAGTACACATCCACTACCACTAGTGGTCTAAAACAAAAAAAAAATTAACTGATTTTGTCTGCATAATTTAGCTTATGTAAGTTTAATTGAGTTTATTATTATTATTATTATTATTATTATTATTATTGTAGATTATGAATGCAAAGACACTGTACAAAGAAATCGTCAAGTCAAAATTTATATTCGAACATTGTTGGAATATATTGAGGTATCATCCAAAATGGTTGAATGATATTCAAGCAAAAAAACAAACAAAAAAGTGTTTGACTTCAACTTCATCTCCAAGTATAGCATCTTCATCGCCTACAAACACTCCTATAAATCTTGATGAACATGGCAATATCGACACCAACTTTGTTGATTTAGAGAGGTCACTTGGAAAACAAGAGTGAAAAACGTAAGATTAGAGAAAGAAATGATGATCCTCTCATGAAGATTTTAGAAGATATGCGGGCAGACAAAAAAGAAGAAAAAAAAATAAGAAAATCAGACATTTCTGAAAAGAAGTACCTTTTAGAAAAAATAGTGGTGGAAATTGAAAAACGAATGATCGATTTAGAACAATTACGAGAAGAAGAGAAAATAATACAAATGGATACAAATGGAATGCCTCCTCATCTTCAACAATATTATTATCATCGTCAAATAGAGATCATTAAAAAAAGAGTTAATAATAGTTGATGGAATAGCTGATTCTTTTCTCTATCTTGGTGTCTTGGGTCCTGGTTGCCTTGCGGACGCTCTTGTTTTTTGTTGTTGTAGATCTGCGCTGTTTTGGCTTCTTGTTTCCTCTGTTTCTTTTTGTTGCTGGCTTCATTGCCCTGCTTTTGTTGGCTTGTTGGTTGTTGTGTTGGTGTTTATGTTCTTGTTTTAATTAAGTTTGCTGTCTAAAAAAAAAAATAGTTTTATTTTCCATAGGCATGTAGTAATTACAAATTGACAAACACAATAGGAAAAATATATCAAGAGAAAATGAAGAAAATTAATTATAAATATGATTAAAATCATCACTAAATCAACATGTTATCAAATTACATGTCCCTACGAGATCCTTGATTTTTCCATAAGTGTTCAATAAGATCATTTTGGAGTTGAGAGTGGGTTTCTCTATTTCGAATTCGATGATGATTCTGATTGAATTCCATAATCCCAATTGTTCGTTCAAATGATGGTATAACCCGAGGATTTTCATCACTTTCATCGTCATTTAAGTCTTCTATATCTGTACCACGCTCATTTTCAACAGTCATATTGTGCATTATAACACACGCATTCATGATATCGTTAAGCGTATCATATCCCCAAAAGTGAGCAGGTCCGGGCACAATTGTAAACCGAGCTTGGAGCACTATGAATGCTCGCTTAACATCCGTTCTAGTTAACTCTTGAGCTTTAGCAAAATTCATATGCTTGTTTTCTTGTGGGTATGGTATTGTTTTCACAAGAGTTGACCATGGTGGATATATACCATCTGCAAGATAATACCCCATTGTATAATGATGACCATTGATAGAATAATTTATCGACGGAGCGAGCCCTTCAGATAAGTCTTAATGACCATTGTAGAGATGGAATTAAGCGGAGAGAAATTGGATGATAATTGATTTGAAGAAAGGGAATTAAATGGAGGGAAATTGGATGATAATTAAAATTTGTGAGAATGAATTAAAAGAGAGGAAAAAGTTGAAATTCTCATGGAGAGAAAAAATGGAGGGTAAATTAAATTTGTTAGAGGGAAAAAAAATAAATGCTTTCATTAAAATAATATAAGACTATTTCTATTGGATGAGTCTTTTTTTTCCACTCTTCAAATTGCCACATAGGTAAGCAAATTGATATTTGATGAGTGGAATTAGAAGAGGCTTTTAGGGTTGCTCTAAATGAGATGGAACTCTTTTAATTCTTTTTTTTCCTTTTGGATGCATAAAAGTGTTGAAGAAATTTAAATGACGTGATGACAAAGTGAGTTTTCAAAAAAGATAACAACTATTTTCTTTCATCACAATCCATATATTGATAGAAATAATATGAGTAAGTTTTTTTTTTGGGTTAATTTGTAAACGTTGTTCGGGTCAAGGATGACCCGATGTTGGGTCACAATTGAGTTGAAGAACAATTTTCGATCTTCAGGTAGGGGGCAATCTGAAGCTCTGAAATTGTTCTTCGGGTCATGGGTGACCTGATATCGGATTACCATTGACCCGAAGAACAAAAACAATTATTTAAAAAAAAAACTGTTTATGTATTTATATAAAAATTTACACTTCTTATGTTTAACGTAGTATAATTTATTTTTTTGAATTGATAATCTATATTTAAAATTTTGCAGGTGCAATTGGGAAGGCTGGTAGGGATTGCTAGGACAACTGACAATTGATTGAGGAATTGGGGTCTATACATTATTAAGGGTAATTTGGGGGGGGGGGGGGGGGGGGGGGGGGGGGGGGGGGGGGGGGGTGGGGAATTTGTATTGAATTAGGATTTTCTATGACATTTAAAGACTTTATAAATCTGGGATTATTCAATTCGGACATTTGAAGACTTTAAAAGAGTCTATATTAATCCAGTGGTATTCAATTTAGATTTCTATAGACTTTTAAAGATTCTTTCCAAATCCGAGTATATTGAAATGAGACTTTAAAAATGTCTGTAAAAATCAAGGTATATTCAATTATGACTAGATTTTAAAGAATTTTCTTAAGTCATGGATTTTGGTGGACTTGATGGTGAAAAGTATAAATATCAAAGGCCATAAAAAGTCCAGTCTTCTCCCCAAGGATTTTGAGTTTTTCTTGTTGCTAGGGTTCGTTGCTTCTATTTTCCTTTATTTATCTATTTCATGGTTGAACTTTTAGAATATGCTAGGTTGTGATTCTTGATATGTAACTTGATGAAAGTAGAGACCATGAGGATGATTTAAAGCCTATTCAATAGATAGTGGCGGTTATTAGATTTTATGTGTTTTCGAAATATACAAAGGCCTGCTGGAACCCCTCTATTTTAACAAATGGCCAGAATTTGTAAATCTATTTGGATGGGTTATTCTATCTAGAAAATTATGAAAATTATATGTAGATAGAATGATATTTCTAATATTATTCTACAAAATTTCGTGATTTATAATTCAATATAAAAATTGTTATAAGTTTTGGAGTGAACAAAGGTCAATGTTGATTTCTGTTGGACAGATTCGGGAAACAAGAAAAGAATGAATGTTTCCATATATAAATGACTATGAATTAAATTGATAATTTTACTGTAGTAATTCATATATGTCTAGATTATCCATGTCAAATTTGTAAGATTTGGACTTGTAGAGAATAAATTAAAAATCGTAGATCAAAGGGTGGTCAGTTGTGACAAAATTATGTTTTTTTTTTTTCAATATTTTATGTATAGCTTTGCTTAGTTATTCAATTAGTTGATTATTGTTTGTTTATATGATTAGTTGAATAACAATGAGAATCAGTGAAGATGAGTTATGAATGTTGAGTATTTTCCTTTTAATTTTGCTATGAAAATTGTTATAAACTACGTCACTTTCTTTCATTTGTGATTGACTTTAATAAAAATTATTGCCTTAGTTTTCTTTTTTGGTGTGCAACATTTATTCATACGTGAAGTTTTATGCATTCATATATATATATATATATATATATATATATTGATTTATCATGAAAGTTGAGATCTTTGTGAAAATTAAGCTTTGAAGTGGAGCTTCTCTTCGGCTGACTGATTGGGCCATATACTTGTATAATTCCTCCATCCATAATAGAAGTCTAAAATAACAAATCCATAAAAGTCCGAGATAGATGTCTAAACAAATACATACAAGTCTAAGATAGATGTCTAAACAAATCAATGGAAATCCATGTGGATTTATAAAAGTCCGTAGAAATCCATGAAAATCTGTCACTTTAAAAAATGTCTTTAAATGTCATCAAGAATCCTAATTGAATACACCTCCCTTAATCTTTTGGGGGTAATTTTGCTAAAAAAAAAAAATTATTTTGAGGGTAGGCTTGCAATTCAGCCCCTCAAATAGAGCATTTTTTGTTAAAATCCCTATTTTTTATTCCTTAAAATTTATATTTTAATATTTAAAATAAATGATTCAAAAAAAAGAAAATGCAATCATCATCTACTCCACTACCATCATCATTGGCTCAATACTCTTTTTTTCCTCCACTTTCTTACTCTCCACACACAAAATTAACCAATGTCATCATCCAAACACCAAATTTCCAGATTCTAATCAACCAATTTCCTCACCCCCAAACATTCAACTTCTTCACCCAAACATCCCTTCTCAATTTCCCCACACAAAATCCAACATCTCCATGACTAAAGCAACATCATATCCATCAAAACACACACAAAATAAACATCATCAAAAACCATAAACAAAACCTTTTTCATCAAAAAAACATCAACACTCACAAATTAAATCAATTGTTTTTTTCTAAATACAAAATTAAGAAAATGGCGTGATTGTCGCGTGAATGTGATTTCCAATAAAAAATAAAAGCTTTGTCTCTTACTCTCTTCTCTCTCACTTTCTGTTCTATGTGTACCACACAATTCCCTCCCGTCCAACTCCTCATCTCTGCAGCAGTCTTCACACGCGCCAGAGCCACCGACCACTCCGTCATGGCCACTCGTCGACCCCGCCCGGTCCCAACCGATCGACCACCACACCTTCACACGCGGAGGAGCAGATCGATTTGCTCCTCGAACGGAGGATCAGACGTTGGATATGGTATCTTCCTTTTTTTCTCGAGATGAAGCACCACCTCCGGATGTCTTTTTAGGGTCAATTGTAATAGCATACTCTCACAATTGCTCATAATACTGTCAGATCGAACATGTACTATAATTATAAAAAGATATCATTCACTGCTTTTGACCACAGTTGGACTTAACAGTACACTAACCGGTGTAGGGGCAAAAGGGTCTTTTTCTTAACAAATCAATCAAAAATTCATTTAAGAGAGCTTCTATAGACAATCAAATTTTTTCTTTTTACACTTCTAACGATATTTTATTCTCAAAATTTAAATTTAAAAAAAATCTAAATACACTTCCTTTAGTTCTAAGATTATCTTGTTTATCTTTTAACACTACTATTCTAAAACACTTCATTTTAAAAAGTATATTTATAATGACATTTCATTTTATTTTAATAAAAGTTATGACGAATCATCATAGTATTTGGATTCATCTAATGATAATCTTTTCTAAATTAAATTATTACAAAAAAATTATCTCTCAAACACTCTCTCCTAAATTTTTAATTACCGTGTAAAACCCTCTCTCCTACAATACATATCTTTAATTTTCTATCTTCATTCTTTCTCAATAAAGACTAGTAGTTAAGAAAAAAAACTTACGAATAAGTTTGATTTTTAAGAACCGTATATATGTATATATTAAAAAAAAAACTCAAAAAAACAAGTACCCTATTTTTCAATAAATAAAATATCGAAATATGAAAATGTTTTTTGTTACTTTTGTAGGTATGTAATTGTCTAGAGAACTTTAATTCTTTTCATTAGTCTTAGAAATTATAAGTTTAATCGAATCTGGTTGCAACAAATCAAGTTTTTAGATATCTATTTTTTTTTTTTTAAACATGGTGTTTGTATTGACTTGTTAATATATATGTGTATATATATATATATATATATATATATGTGTATATATATATATATATATATATATATATTACTATTAGTAAAAAAACCAAAAATATTCATAAGTTTTTTTTCTTTAACAATTAATCAGAGATTGATTGAGAAAGTATGAAGATATGATTTTTTTTTTTGAAAAAAGAGAGAGTAATTAGGAGAGAGTATTTAATATGGTAATAACATATTTAGGAGAGATAATTTAATACGTAATATTTAATCTAATAATTTAGGAAAGAGAATTTTTTTTCAATAATAATTTAATTAGTTTGGAGTGTCTTTAGAATTGTTTTGTCTTGTTTAGTAATTTTAATTTAAGTTAAAATTATCATTAATAAAAAAATCAAATTTGTGGATTGTGAGGAGCTCTCTTATTTAATTATCAAAATAATAAAATTTTGAATTTTCTTTTAATCAAAATATATAAATAAATGAATAATTGAAAAAAAAATAAGAATAAAAAACTTTGAACCCTCCACTAGAGATCAGAATTCTTTCTTCTTCGTCAGATTTTCTTTTCTTTAATCTGGGAAATTCAAACACATCATTAAAATCTAGATCCAATAAAATTCAACACAAAAGAAAATATCCACTTTTTTTCTCTTCAAATTTTTATTTCTTAAACCTGGAAATTCAAACACATCGTCAGTCCATATACAAACGCCCCCTACTTCATATTTAATCAAAATTCTAACACAGAAAAAAAAATTACAATCACCCATCCATGTTCAATCGTTTTCAGAGGAATCTTCATCTTCTCCAGTCGCAGATGGGTCACCAATTTTTTTCTTCAATCGAAATCACATCTTCAATCGCAAATGGTTCATCAGAAGATGCGACCCATCAGCGAGAGAGCAAGACTCCATCGGACTTTATGAGATGGAGTTGACTCCATTTCAGATAGAATCAAGCTCCATCAGACCCCATCTGAGATGGATATTGGAGACCCTCTATCTCCATTGATGTAGCAAACACAAATCACACCATATCTAAACCAAAGTCTAACTTCTTCTTGTTCATAGCTTCCACCAAATCAAAACTGGTTTAATGGAGGGAGAGTTCACCATGGCTTTATTTATGTATCCTAAAAATAAGCATTGAAGGCTCTTCAGGCATGTAGAAAGGAGAAGTAGGGTGGCGGCTAGGTTTAGGGACCGAGGGTTCTGTGAATGGTGATTGTAGTATGGTTTAGGTGTTTAGACATGCCGCCGGTTCCGGTTCCGGTTCCGGTTCCGGTCCGGTTCCGGTTCCTCCGGTTCCGGTTCCTCCGGTTCCGGTCCGGTTCCGCCGGTTCCGAACCGGAACCGGCCTATTTTTTTTTTTATTTTTTTTTATATCATATTTCATTAAAAAAATTAGCAATGTAGAAATATAATTGGTAAATGTATTTTATTGGGTCATCCGTAAAATAAAGTTAAATAAATAAATGACAAATTAAAAAATAAAATAAAATAAAACAAAACCCAAAAAAATAAAATTGGCCTTGCACTTAATTTTTACCACAATTAAGTTGCCTACGTATCCTCTTAAGGGTTTAGAGGAATCAAAGGCCACGTAGTTCTCTTACCTTTTATTGTAGATTTGGACTTTGGAGTTTGGAGATGCGGATTTGGCGTGGAGTCGACGAGTCGTGGAGACGTGGACTAATCGTTGCCTATGATCATCCGTTCGACTTTCAGCCGGTTGATCATCTTTAAAGAAATCGTATGGTTCCTCTTGATCGATTTCTTGTTGTCTATTTTGAGCCTTCGTCCAATCTTCAACACAAGCTTGTATCTGAAGTGATTTCGGACTCATAAGGGAAAGTCTTGGGTCTAAAATATTCCCACCGGCACTGAACTGTTGTTCTACCGCCACAGTAGAAACTGGTGTTGAAAGGATTTGTTTGGCTATCATAGCCAAGATTGGAAAGTACCTTTCATGCTCTTTCCACCAGTTTAGGCATATCAAATTTTTTATCTTCAGTGTCTTCTATGAACCCAAAAGAGGTACTTAGATAAGATTCAAGCTCGGAATATGTGGTGGAGCTTGATGAAGAAGAACCTCGTAATTTTTTGGATTTTTTGATAAAAGATTATACCCTAAATTAACAAATGAAGAGGATGATGATGATGAAGGAGATACATTTTGAGTTTGTGGAACATCTATGTTCAGTGATGGACCGTAAACTTTAATATATTCATCATATAATTCATACAATAATGTCTTAACCCTAGCACAACACATATCAACATCATAATTTATTTTTAAACCTTGTTCATAATAAACAGAAAGATAATCAGGCAAACTTTCTAATCTACAACGTGGATCAAAACACAAGGCAATCAAATAAATATTTGGAAACTCCTTATAATATTCTAACCATTTATCCTTCATAGCAGTAACAGACTCATGTAATTCTGAGTCGGATTCACAATGAGCAAATGCACCAGCAATATTAAGACTCTCAATAATAAATAAATTAGTTGTAGGATAATAAACACCAGATAAATTGTTAGTAGCAGTATAAAAAACTTTTAACAAACCACAAACATTGCTACAAGCATCCCAATGACTTTGATAAAGATTAATGTGACTAACATGATATTGAATAAAAGTAACTAATAAATCCTTATATTCATAACTTCTAGCAAGCAATTTATAAATAGAATTCCAACGTGTTGGAACATCACGAGGAAATCTAATGGCACGCTTACCATTTTGTTTACAATATGCTGCCCATAATTTCATTACAGAAGGATGTTTCCACAAAAAATAGAGGGCATCTTTAATAGGTTGAATAAACTGTTCAAGAGTTTTTAATCCTTTTTGAACACATAAATTGAAAACATGGCATGCACATCTTTGATGAAAAAATTTACCACCAAGATAAGGTTTGCATAATTCAATTAAAGCAGGAATAACATCGGTATTGTTAGAAGCATTATCAAAACCAATTGCAAAAATTTTGTTCTCAATTCTATACTCTGTGAAAATAATTCTAAGATGTCTAAAAATATTAGCAGCAGTGTGTTTTTCATCAAAAACTCTAAATGCAAGAATTCTTTTTTGGATAGCCCATGCATTATCCATATAATGACAAGTGACACCTATGTATGAATGCATTCGCCAATGATCACTCCATATGTCGGCACATACGGAAACACGACCATTATATTTTTCAAAAAAATTTTCCAACATTTTCTTTTCTTTTTCATAAATGTTTTCAAGTGCTTCTGTGAGCGTGGTTCTAGGAACACGACATGCAGCAGGATTTAATGCTCGTTGACAATAATTATTAAAACCAACTTTTTCACCAAAACTAAATGGTAAGTGTTCTACTACAACCATTCTAGCTAATTCTTCTCTATTTTTTGCATCACTATATTTAAATAATTGTTGGTTAGGGGTAGCGTACCTGGGAATTTGAGATTGTGAACTCGATTTGGCCTGTGCATTTGGATGTGAGTTCGTTATATGCTTCCGATATGAGCCATATCCTCCAGATTATTGCCATTTAAATACGTTTTTGCAGTAATTGCAAATCACTACTGTGCTTCCATCTTCATTCGTAACTTTCTTCATATGGAGTACGAATAGATCAGATTTGACCTGCTTCGGTAACTTTTCTTCCATCTGTGGATAAAAATCAAAATCTTGATGTGGGTTGGGATCAGGGTCATCATGCTCATCACCATCATGGCCAAGATCAGGCATATTTTCTGATTGGCTTGTCAAAATGGGGGTGACATTGAGATCGGGTTCAGAAATTCTAAGAGAGGGATGAGAATGAGGAAAGTTTAGGCCTAAGTCTTCAGCATAGACTTGTTGTTGTAGATACTCGTGATAGGCACGGTCGTCATGACCGAGATTATCCGTCATACGACCCTTACCTTTCATCGAAATGGAGCGTCTAGGAGCGTCACCACTTCCTTTTGCCATTTTAAAAATTGAATTGTAAAATTCCTTGAACAAAAAATATTAAAAAATTGATTTAAAAAATAATTAAATGGTTGGAAATAAATTTGGAAGAAAATTAGAAACTTAGTAGTTAGTAATTGCAAGTTGCAAATAAAATATATTGTAAATAAAATAAATTGGATATAAAATAAATTGCAAATAAAATAAATTGGAATATATAGCAAATAAAATAAATTGTAAATAAATGATATTGGAAACTTAGTAATTGACTAATTGCAAATTAAATAAATTTGAAATAAGAAATATTGCAAATAAAATAAAATTAGAAACTAAGTAGTTGTAAATAAAATAAATTGGAAACTTACTAACTTAGTAATTGCAAATAATATAAACTGAAAACTTGGAGACTTGGAGTTTGAGAATTGAGACTTGGAGAATTGAAAGTTTAGAGAGAATTGAGAATTAGAGAGAATTGAGGAAATTGGAGTGAGGAAAAATGAATAGGAGGGATAGGGGTATTTATAGAAAAGAAAATTAAAAGAAAATTAAAAAAAAAAAAAACATGAACCGTTGGAGGCCCAACGGCCTGCTGACGTCAGCGGACCGTTGGGCCTCCAACGGTTATTTAAAATATATATATATATATTTAAAAGAAGAACCGGGCGGTTCGAACCGGACCAGAACCGGCGGTTCTGGTCCGGTTTGAACCACCCGGTTCTTCGTTGAAGCGAACCGGAACCGGTTTTTTCGGTTCCGGTTCCGGTTCTCTGACGGCGGTTCTGGTTCGGTTCTCCGGTTCGAACCGAACCGCCGTCATGTCTATAGGTGTTGGGTTTTTTTTACTTTGTTTTTTTTTTCTATTTCACAAAACAAAAAGTTGTTACTGATTTTATTTAAAATTTTCTTCTTACTTTTTGATATATTTTTTTAAGTTTTTTTTTTATTGTTTTCTGTTATTGGTATAATTTGGAAAGATAACATGTCAGCATAAACAACGTGAATTGCGGGAACAACAAGTGACGTGTCAATAAAGAAGAGTTCAAATCAACACCCCTAAAATGGTCAGTAAACAACCCCGAACAATTGATCAAAATCACCTAGATGGTCGGGGTTGGGAAATCCCAACCATGGTAAATAGATTGATCGGGTGTAGCAGTTCGATCGGGAATGAATCCCTGATCGGGGTGAGCGAGATCTGATCGGGTCTGGTAGATGATTGGTTAAGCAACACATGTACAACTGTAAAGATGTCCTCAGATGACCTGATGTACTTAGAATTCAGAATTCAACATGATCACGGCTCAAATACGCAGATAAAGAGTTCAACTCAAATAAGACATCTCGAAGTATATTCTGATAAGGAAACAAACTACCTTATAAGTAGCAGAGTCTCAATCAAGCAGCCAATCTAAGTCTTTCAATTTATACAAGATGTAAACAATTCCGATAAGTCAGAAGTTTATTAAACCTGTATCACATTTTTCCTTATTTGTACTCCGAGAATTAAGGATTATGCATGTATAAATAACCCCTGAGAACATCCAAGAAGGGGTTAATTAATTATGAGTTTATGAGAGCGATCAAGGAAGGCTAAGTGTGTAATCAAACTTATTCATAGTGGATTTCTATCTCGCCGTCTGGAAACCGTCGGCGTTTCCTCACTTTAAGTTTTACCACGTAAAATCTTTGCTGTTTGATCTGTTCGTTATTTATAATTCCTTATTCAATTGTTAGTTCAACATATTTTGTGTGACGCGTGATCCACATAGTTCGATCCAAAAATCACCGTCAACAATTGGCACTAGAAGGAGGGGTCTGAACTTTCGATGAACCTGTGAAGCAGCAATATAACAGACAACAGGGATGGAAGTCAATCCCCACGTGACACTGGTACCCCGCGTGATATCAACGGCTCCGATCCAGTGAACGCCAGTATCGCCGGAGGAAGCTTACCTCCAGTGACTCCAACTTCGATTGGTCAAGCCGCCATAACTTCCACAAACACTCTCCCAGCAATCTCCCCAGATGCATTCCAACAGGTTCAAGAGTCCCTACGGGGAGTCGTCGAGGACGCCGCTAGACAGGGAATCAACATAACTGCCATCTCAAATTTAACTTCGCCATTCCAGTTACACATGCCCGTAGTGGCACGGGATCACAGAATACAGTCTGAGATAGTAATTCCAACTCCAGACGCCCCATAGAAAACTGGTAAAAATAAGAAAACTACCTACGAAAAGAGGGATCGATCCTAAAGGAATGATGGTCGGCTTGGTTACCAGGACCACAGAGGGAATGGAGACCAAACCAGCCAAAAAAGAAGGGAGCGTAGAACGCATGATGATGTCATAAGAAGTCAAGAACAGGAAGTGAGTTATGACCGAGGGGACAGATATGACGGACACAGGAGGAGGTCTCGGTCGCCTTCAATTGACAAGGAGGAACCCCTAAGGAGGCATAGAGAGACAGCCCCCGCTCCCAGATACAATGTTCAAGATACTCAAATCACTATGGAGAGCATCTAGAGACCCCTATGGTATCATCATCCGTCAGAAATTTGATGAGCACGGTGAGCCAGAAGGAGAGCGCGAAGTTCTACTAAGAAGGATAAAAGCGCTGGAACGAAGACAAGGTAGAGGAAACTTGTTGATAGGCAATTCCGGAAGTCCGTTTACCGCTTCCATAAGACAAGCTCGTTTTTTAGAAAAATTCAGGATGCCTCATGTGGAACAATTCAAGGCCAACATCGACCCCAGAAGCATGTCAGAAGATATCAGAACGCGATGGCACAGTATGACTATGATGACGCGCTCTTATGTAGAATGTTCCCCCAGACATTAGGTGATCAGGGGTCTAGATGGTTCGGCTGGCCTTGCGAGCGGGTCGATCAAGAATTTTGAGGAACTAATACAGGCCTTCACTAGGCAGTTCATGGGAAACATCCAACGTAGGAAGTCAATATCCGTCTTTTCAACCATGAAACAAAGGAAGGACGAGAAGTTAAAGGACTTCCTTGCCCGTTTTTCACAGGAAGTCTCAGAGGTGCAAGACCCCAATGATAATGCGGTTGTAGTGGCATTCGTCAACAAATTGCAGCATAGCCAATTGTCACTCAGTCTAAGACAAAAGGGCCCAACCACTTATGCTAATATAATGGATGTACGTAGGAGGATATGCGATGACCGAAGAAGAACAGATAGCCCATGGAGGGGAATTGATACATGGAGGCCGACCAGGAGAAAATTCGAAGTCCAAAGATAGCGGCCCGAAGGGAAACCCCAAAGGTGACCAGAAAAGTAATTCTGGGAGAGGTAAAGAAGGTCGCAAAGAAGATGATCAGAAGAGCAACAAGAAGATAAGAGTTTATATATACTATACTCCTTTGGCTCAGAGACAGGAAGAAATTCTGAATGTAATTGAAGATAAGAGTTTATATAAGAAGCCTCCAAAATAGTCCAGTTTTGCTCAAAGAGATATTTCTAAATACTGTTGTTTTCACTGAGAGAATGGCCATGAAACTTCTTAATGCTACCAGCTGAGGGACTATATTGAAAAGTTGATTAGAGAAGGACACCTGAAAGACCTAGTTCTTAGAGGAAATGATGATCCCCCGAACGATCCCCTAAAACCCAACCAGAATAAGAAAGAGAGTCAAAGGGGAAGTTCAGATGTCGGGGCTATCAACACTATTTTTGGCAGATCGTGCACGGAAAAAAGTAACAGGGAAAGAATGTCTGAAGTCCGTGAAGCGATAGACAGCCAAAGAAATTTGGAAGTGAACTCAATAGGTCTTGACCAGAAGAAGCTCAAGCAAGGTTGGGACCCGATCATTTTCTCCGAGGCTGATGCTCATGGATTGGAAGTTAAACCGAACGATGCAATTGTTGTTTCAGTTCGCATTGGTCATCGGGAAGTGAGAAGAGTGCTGATCGATAATGGGAGCTCGGCAGATATTCTGAGTGCCGGGGTATTTGATCAGTTAGGGCTCCAAAGAAAAGATTTGCAACCATTAGCAATTCCTCTCAGAGGGTTCGGGGGAGCCGAAGTGAGGTCATTGAGAACAGTCAAGTTGCCAGTCGAAATAGGAAATTTTCCATGTCAAAAAGTAGTGTTGCTTGACTTCGTGGTTGTTGACACTGAGAATTGGCCATGTAATGCTTTATTTGGTAGACCATTCTTAAACAAAACGAAGGCAGTTACATCAACATACGCTCTGGCAGTTAAGTTCCCAACAGAGGCCGGAGTCAGAGTATTGAAATGGTCACAGGAGTGGGCGAGAAAAGCTAACCTGGCTATCTATAGAGAAAGAGCCGAGCCGGAAAGTAATGCAGATAGACTCCGCCGAACAGAGAAAGAGCTCAAAATATGATGAAGGAGAAGAGAGGGCTGAAACGCCAACTCAGTTTGACTTAGATCCAAGAGAATCATGTCCAAAAGGTAAAGGAAGCCGGGAAGAAGAGCCGACTATAGAAGTTATAGTGGACGACAGAAACCCTGCATAAATGGTTAAGCTGGGAGCACAACTAACCGAACAAGTACATGGTCAACTGATCAATCTATTGAAAGAGTACAAGGATGTGTTCGCCTGGAAACACGAGGACATGCACGGAATCAATGCCAAGATAATTTCCCATGCTCTGACTGCTTGATCCCGAGCACAGACTAGTGATACAGAAAATGCGAAGATTTAACCCTGAAAGGAGCCAAGCGATTAAAGAAGAAGTCCAAAAATTATTGGTAGCAAGATCAATCAGGGAAGTTCAGTATCCCGAATGGGTCGCCAATGTAGTTCTCAGTAAAAAAGAAGAATAGGCAGTGGAGGATGTGTGTTGACTTCACAGATTTGAACAAAGCATGCCCAAAAGATAGTTTCCCTTTGCCCCGAATATATCAGTTGGTCGATACAACTGCGGTCCATGAGCTATTGAGCTTCATGGATGCATATTCATGGTACAATCAGATCAAGACGTTCGGCCCATATGAAGAAAAAAATGCTTCTATAACAGATCAATGGCTTTATTGCTACAAAGTGATACCTTTTGGTCTGAAAAATGCCGGGGCGACTTACCAAAGATTGGTAAATAAGATGTTTGCCCGACAGATCGGCAGAAACATGGAAGTCTACATAGACGACATGTTAACTAAAAGTGTCACAACAAGTGTTGACAGTCATTTTTAGCAGGGGTCCAAAGAAAAATTTTCCATCCGGCAGGTACCTGGTAGAACCTAGATCGGGACCGGTACCTAGATACCGGGGATGCTCTACACCATGAACCGGAAAGAAGTCAGTACCACGTCTTATAGTCTACCAGGTACCAAGCAAGGCTATACCTCGATACCTCCTACCTGGTTCCTAGGTACCACGATACCTTCTACCTGGTACCTAGGTACCGCGACATCTACCCGGTACCCAAGTACCGCGATATCAGTCCAGGATCTAACCAGAATGTATATCCTACCCGCCAAGTAAGAAGAATGGAATCAGGAATAGGTACTAGCATGCTAGAACAAGCGCCATGCCAACGAGCACTCCGGTACACCAATGTACCATACCACCGAGATACAGAGTCAGAACTCTCCTTCAAGCAACGTAAAAGAGAAAGTTGACCTCTCTAGTAAATTAATGGAGATAATCAACACCATTAATGAGGGAATCAGTCAACTCTATTAATGGCCATTCACAACGCCATTAATGAGGGAGTCAACTTCATTAATGAAGATAATTAGGCTCCATTAATGAGAAGATATTCAAATTCATCAATGAGAAGATATTCAACTCCATCAATGAGAAGATATTCAACTCCATTAATGAGAAGATATTCAACTCATTAATGTCGATAAACCAATGGAGTGGGCAACAAGGATGAACATATATAAATATTGTTAACAGAAATCTTGCTCGGGGCAATAAATCTCAGTTAGCACCCTCAAGATCATTACCACGTAGGTGATGACCAATGGTAGAATACATATGTATATAAAACAATGCCTAATAAATGACATGGAGATAACAATTTCGTTAGCTACTCAAAAGAAATAAAAATATTTCTTTATTGATAACATATGATATACATCTCTCTATCTTTCTTTCGAATTGCTCTCACTTTTTTCTGGGAAATAGTTGGGTGTTTTTTGTATGCCTGCCGAACAGTAGTCTCCTCTTTCTGAAGGAGGAAGTCCCTCCTTTATACAATGTCTTCATAGGTTTAAACTCATTGATTTCCCATTGATTTTCTCATCCCCCTCTTATCAGACGGGATTTTTACCTTTAAATGTCGTTGACTTTAAGTTAATTGCTCAGTTGAGGGTATCTTGGTAGAAATCAATTTGTTTCCCATTTAGACTCTATTACTTGTTTTACACGTGTATAATGTCTGTAGATGTGATACCGTGTATCTTTGGGTCTGGCATGATTCCCATAGGGGTCGTTGAATGTATCATGGTGTGGTGCATCAATTAGAGAGGTCAATCAGTGTTCCGACCTCGATATTTGAGAAGTTTCATCCAGCTAGGAGCCAGGTCTGGCTTCCCTTGACCTTTCGAAGCTAGATGCGGCCTCCTATGGACATCCCCCTATATCAGCGAGGTATAGGTGATTTTCTAGAGAAATTACGAGGCGACCTCGACTTCGGGGAATTTCCTGTTTTCAGATTTGGTGATGCGGGCTTAGATCTGATCATTCTGGATGTTTCTCGAGCCCGTCCTTGTTCCTGCGAGGCGGTATCGTAGCTCGACTTTGGGTAGAATGGTCTCCTGGTGGAAACTCTCGGGCATAGAGCCAGGTCTGGAAGGTGGAAAATTTCCCTTTGGTCCTTAGCCAATTTTGGCTACTAATAGAAATCCCCTCTGACTTGAACACCAGACGTCGAGCTTGGGGTTGGGGTCAGATTTTTACTTTATTTGGGAAATCTTTCTTTTTTTACCGTTACCAGAATATTGGGCAAATCTCCTCATTAACCTGCGTAAGCGACGTGGCGTGAACTGACTAATTTATCTCCGAATTAGTCTGATTGCGTTACGGCAGTCCCCGAGATTTTTTACCGTTACCAGAATCTTTAGGAGATCTCCTTCTTAATTGTGTAAGTAATGTGGTGTGAGCTGACTAACTTGTTTTTGAGTTAATCCGGTTACGTTACGGCAGTCCCCAAGATTCTTTACGATCTCAACCGAGGATCTCGACAGCTCGTGCTGTTGCCCTCTTGCCTATATATATCTATTTATCTCCACAGTCTTCCTCACATCTTTCGAACTAAAATTTTTGCTAAGAAATATTTTCTCTCATAGCCTTTCTTTCAAGCTTGTCTTTTTCTTCATTCTTATCTTTCTCTTCATTCTTCATCCTTACTGATTTCACCATGTCGAAAACCAGTCATGATTCAGTTGACTCCATAGTTGACGGTGAGGAGGTCGTTAGTCTTGCCCTAAGGAAACAGCTAGGAGGAGTTTAGACAGCGACGATTCCCCGCCCAACCCGCAACGTCGGCGGTCAAATAGGAATGTGTCCATTGGGACTGGGTTCTCCAACCATCCTGACCATCCTTTGGATATCGCCGACGAAGATTCTGACAAAGAAGTGGGCGGTGACGCAGTGGGAGAACATTGGGTCCCGGCTTCTAGCCCCCTGTTGGAGAGGCTCCCTTCTTATGACTTCAGGGTTGTCCCTGACTCCATCGTCGATCCAGTCGGGATTGACCGTTTGAGGTCAAAATTTGACATTCCCGATAGCATTTCCATCTCGGTGCCCTCTAAGGGTTACGAGTTCTTTAACCCCCCTAAAGGCATGCTTCCAATTCATGTGGCGGCTCTTGAAAATGGGGTAGGCTTCCCCTTCATCCGACTCTTCGGCAGGCTCTTAACGCCATCCAGCTCGCTCCCCTCCAGTTGACGCCTGGCTTCTGGAGGCATCTGATTGGTTTCCTCATACTATAGGGGGAACAATGTCAGTTGAGTATGGTGACGAGAGAGCCGGGAGCAGAGGAGCTGGCCTATCTTTTCCAGATTGGGAGCCTGTCTGGCGCTCTTCGAGGCCAGTTTTATGCTAAAGCCAAGAACAAGCTCAACTTCGTTATTCCTAGGGCTTCGAAGAAGGACCCCACCTGGAAGGAAGAATGGATCCTTGCAGGGGATGATTGGGGGAGCACGATTTTCATTGGAGGGCATGAATTCGAGGTTCCCACAGCTTTCAGTGACAAACCTTCGTGGGACCGGGACTCCCTGCCTTCTGAGTCTGAAGCCATTTTGAAGGCTATTTTAGCCAGGAATTACTTGAACCTGAAGTTCCCCACTGCTGAAGCCTTCGATCCTCGTAGGGTGAACCAATACTTGCGGATCTCAAATGCTACTCCTCGTAAGTGTCATTGAATTGCCTTGCCTTGCCTTGTTGCTCAGCTTGGTTTTGACATTTTCCTTTTTAATTTGTTTATTCACAGTTTTTGTTGTTGAACCAGCTACCCCCTAAGTCTCACGCTCTCCTCAAGCTAGAATTTCTCTTCCCTTCGTTGGGGTCAAACCTGCTCTTTCTTCATCTACCTCCCTAGCTGGGTCCAAGATGGCCAATCTTGCTTCGCTGGCTTTGAGTAAAGCTCCCCAGGTTGTTGGTCCGACTACTTCTGTCCCTTCTGCTGTGGTTGTTAAAGTTGCTACCCCATCGATTCGACCTCCTGATTTCGCTGCGCTTCCAACCCCCCAAGCTTCGGAGGATTCTGGGAAGGGTGTCACAATGGTTCCTTCCAGCCGCTCCCGGCCTCAGTCGAGCTCGACAGGGCAGGACGAAGTCCTGAAACAATTCATCCCGTCTTGTCCGGGCGGTGGGATCTCTAGGATGGCTTCCATGCCTGTGGATGTCCTGATTACTAAGGGGTCTGCTATTTTAGCTGAGGTAATTGCATTTCCTTCGTACTACTCTTGCTAATTTGTTTAGTTTCTAACTCTGGTTCTGTATTTTGTAGGCCTTTAAATTTAATGTA
Source organism: Dipteronia sinensis (assembly GCA_033220585.1). Taxonomy (NCBI): domain Eukaryota; kingdom Viridiplantae; phylum Streptophyta; class Magnoliopsida; order Sapindales; family Sapindaceae; genus Dipteronia; species Dipteronia sinensis. Next base: position 15,242,108 of record CM065641.1, read on the forward strand.
GCGATGGGCCAGTAAGTAGCCCTCCTTCACGACCGGGCTGCAAAAGCCGAAGTCGAAGCCGAAGTCGAGAAAGCTAGGGAATTGCTCAAGCAAGCTCAGTCTTTAGTGGAAGAGATGACCTCCAACCAGGGAAAGGTTGAGATTGAGATGGCTGAGCTTCGCTGTGACCATGAGAGGACGAAGCAATCTTATCTTATGATCAGGAGCGTCTTCAGTCTATCTGGCGGGCTAGACAGAGGCATTCTTGGAAATCTGAGGCTAAAAATTTGGACCTCGAGAATCAGTCTTTGATTGCTTAGGTGACCAAGCTGCAAGCTGATGCGGAGACCTCCTTCAGCGATGGTTATTTTTACGCTTCCTTTCAGCCCGCAGAAGCACTCCCTCTTCCCTTTGACTTGTCATCTATTGCTGGCTGGGATAGACAGGAAATAATGATTAAGGATGCTGAGCTATCTCGCCCGGATGGCGATGAGGTGTTTCCTTCGAGCCAAGTAGGAGCTGGAAAACAGCACGCCCAGTTAGATACTCCATTTCCTCCTCCTACCTTTACTACCTCAGGTCCCGAGGAGTCTTCCAGTAAAGTTTTGTCTTCTCGATCCGAGGAGGACCAGTTAAGAGCTGGGGAAGAGGTTAGAAGTCCGTCTGAGGAACCCCCCATAATGGAGATGGAGGTCGACAGAAGCCAGACGGGGTCCATGGCTACCCTTCTTGATGCGGCTATCCCGCCTGAGGTTATGGAATTGATTAATGAGGTCTTGGAGGAAGATCATGCTGACCAACAGGTAGAGCCTCTAAATGGAGGGGTGATTGGTGAGGATAACCGAGGTGGACAACTACCTGAAGGGAGGGGGGGGGGGGGGGGGGGGTGATGGTGAAGATCAGCATGAAGGAGGAGGACCGGCAGAGGAGAACCAAGATAGTCCCAAAGCCTGAAGCAGTTCATTCATGGATTGTTTCGATTGCCTGGAAAAAGGGGTGGGCACCTTGTTTTACTCTTATTTAGCTTAGCTTTCCTTTTTTTTATAGCCCGAGCTCGGGGGTTGGGCTCCCTGTTGGATGGATGTAGCCTTACCGGGGGTTAGGCTCCTCTTATCTTTAATGAAAAATTGAATTGCTTTTGAGAACTCTTGTTTCATTTCTGGTCTTGAATAGGAACCAGAGTTGCATCCGTAGCAACAATTTGTTCATACTTCATTAAAACTTTGGTAGGGAATTATGATGATCTTGATCCTGCACACGAAAACAAACATTTTATTTATTTATTTATTTTTATTTTTATTTTATCTTGGGGATGGTAGCCCGACCAAGGCATCAGGAGGGCTGTTTAGCTATTTCATGATCTCGAGATCTGGATAGCAACTATGCTTTTACACTCAGATCCTTCTTGGGAGTGGAAACCCGACCAAGGCATCAGGAGGGCTATTTAGCTATTTCCTGGTCTCGAGATCTGGATGGCAACTATGCTCTTACACTCTGACCTTCTTGGGGGTGGTAGCCCGACCAAGGCATCATGAGGGCTATTTAGCTATTTCCTAGTCTCGAGATCTGGATGGCAACTATGCTCATACACTTAGATCCTTCTTGGGGGTGGTAGCCGACCAAGGCATCATGAGGGCTATTTAGCTATTTACTGGTCTCGAGATCTGGATGGCAACTATGCTCTTACACTTAGACCCTTCTTGGGGGTGGTAGCCGACCAAGGCATCAGGAGGGCTATTTAGCTATTTCCTGGTCTCGAGATCTGGATGGCAACTATGCTCTTACACTCAGACCCTTCTTGGGGGTGGTAGCCCGACCAAGGCATCATGACGGCTATTTAGCTATTTCCTGTCTCGAAGTGTTCATGTTGAGTTTCCCACTCAAGAGTGTAGTCACTAATGTTGAACCTAGTTGGAGATAAAGACGGAAGAGAAAAAATGAGTTTATTGATGATCGAGATGTAGTACATCTTTATTAGGGACTCTAATGAAAACTAAATGGGGGTAGTCTGCTTGAGAACTCCTTACTCAAGGGTAGAATTTCCTCAAATGATCTGCATTCCAAGTGTGGTCGATGGATCGTCCGTCCATGTCTTCGAGTTTGTAAGCTCCATTGCGAACAACTAGCTTTATCAAATATGGCCCCTCCTAATAGGGACTTAAGACTCCATCTGACCTTTTTCGAGTATTCAGGGTCACTTTCCTAAGTACCAAATCCCCTTCTTTGAAATTCCGGGCTCTGACCTTTCGGTTGAAGTATCTAGCGATCTTGCTCTGGTAGATCGCTACTTTCTCCGCTACCCGGTCTTGTTTTTCTTCTAAGAGATCTAGATTAGCCCGGAGCTTGACTTCGTTACTTTCAGGCTCAAAGTGTTGTACCCTGAATGAGGTCAATTTATGCTCGATGGGGAGGACCGTGAAAATACACTCTAAGCGTCTGTCTAACAACCTAGAGGGGAGGGTGAATGGGTTGTTAATCGATTATTACCAATTTTTCAATTAGTCAAAATTAATAATATAACCCAACATAAACAAACATACAAAATCAAGTAAAAGTGCGGAATATAAATAACACTTGATTTTTACGTGGAAACCCTTCAACAAGGGAAAAACCATGGGCTATCCTTCTAGCCACACACGATCCTCAAATCCACTATTGTAATGATGTTTACAACCTAGGTTGACCTCTAGTCACACCATTCTCGGTCACTAACCCACCACTACTACCCAACGGGCCTTTATAGTGAATCCTTGGTCACTTTGCTTGCCAACCACACCTTGGTTGCAAGACTTAACTTGCTTGTGCACTACACCTTGTAGTCACAAGACTTAACTCTCAAGAAGAGATTAACAACCTAAGTGAATATATGAATACTCAAAATACAAATAATGCTAGGCAACACTAAATGCTTATCTAGGGATTTAATATGACACTAAGTACAAATCCTAGATATCAATGTCTATATGAATGCTCATAAAGACCTAACTAGATATAGATGTGCAAGTCTAAACTCTAGTCATCAAACAAAGCCATATCAACATATGTTGTCATTAATCATGGTAAGGACAATAAATGCAATAAACAAATGCAATCAATGAGTCCTAATTAGCTAGAGGGCAAACATGTCCTAAACATTAGCTATCACAATACAAACCCCAAACATGTCATAACTTCAATTGATATACAATAAATATGAAGATTTGCTATCCTAAGTAATAAATGACATGTCTTGATAAGCTAGAACAATAAATGAGCAAGGATATGAGTTATACTTACCAAGTAAAGACATTAATGAAGACCCATGCTTGAATGATGCTCTATATGCAAGATGATGATGGGTTTTGGGGTTTGGAGAGTCAAGTAACAAAGCTTGAAGCTTTCTCTCTCATAAAAAATGGGTTCTTGAAGCTCTCTCTCTTGGAGTCACTTTCTCTCACTAAGGATGTAAATTTCTGAGCTCTAGGGTTAAATGGTGGAGAAGATGAAATATATAAAGGAGAAAAAACGAGCTGTCGTGAAAAGATGAAAATGCCCAGTTCGGGTGACAGAGGCGACATGCAAGGTGACATGACCAAGTCGCCTTGTAAGTCGCCTAACACACTGGAAAGAAACATACGTAGCCTGAGGCGACATGTAAAGCGACATGCCCAAGTCACCTATGAAGTCGCCTAACACACTGGAGGAAAATTACAAGACAAATGCGACATTGGAGGCGACATGCACAAGTGGCCTTGCATGTCGCCTAACACACTGTGAGAAAAACCAAAGTCTAAGGTGACTTGTCAGGCGACATGCACAAATGGCCTTGCATGTCGCCTAACCCACTGTGCAGCCTATCAACTCCAAAGTGCAAAAGGTGTGAGTGTGTGTATGTGTGTTCAACCATACATGCATGTCAATACAAATGCATAGAATGTGAGTGTGTACAACTAAATCTCTTCAAGAGTTAAGGACAAGTGAACTACCTCTCTTGAAGCTCTTTAGGATGATCGGAAGCATGTCTTCGAGAACCTATGCTACCCGTTACATAAACATCCCCAATGTGATTTGTCATGAAACAAGCCAATCACAAAAGTGAGGTTCTTACAAACCGATTCAACCCCGAAAGCCAGGGAGTACGGCGTCTCCCAGGTAGCTGTTCTCTTTGTAGTCCGGTATGCCCAGAGGACTTCTGGTAGCTCTTCGGCCCATTTTCCTTTTTTTATGATGTAGCTTCTTCTTTAGAAGTTTCTTGATAGTCTTGTTGGTGGATTCCACCAGCCCGTTAGTCTGGGGATGAGCCACTGAAGCGAGCCTGAGGTTGATCCCCAATCCCTTGCAGAAGTCTTTGAATCGTGCATTGTCGAACTGCTTCCCTAGGTCAGCTATAATGATGAGAGGGGTCCCAAATCTGCATACAACGTTGGTTTTGATGAACTTGGTCGTATTCTTTTCTGATATCCGAGAAAAAGGCCCTGCCTCGACCCATCTTGTGAAGTAGTCGATAGCCACGATAACATGTTTCATCTGTCCGGGAGCGGTGGGAAGTGGTTCGATCAGGTCAATTCCCCACATGGCAAAGAGGTAAGGCGAACTAAGAGACGACAGTCACTCGGGTGGCTGGTGGGTCAAGTTTGAAGTTCTTTGACATGGCTCGCAGGATTGCACAAAACTCCTTGCGTCTTGGTTGATGGTTGGCCAATAGTACCCCATACGAAGCACCTGATATGCTAGAGCTTCCCCACCTATGTGGTTCCCACAATCCCCAGAGTGGACCTCTCTCAGTGCCCATTTAGCATTATCAGGATGCAAGCACCTAAGTAAGGGGAGGGATCTGCCCCTTCTGTAGAGGTACTCGTCTACCATATAGTATCAGACTAAAGTCTTTTAATTCTTCGGGCTTGGTCGGGCTCTTCGGGAAGCTCTCCTTCAAGGGGGTAGGCAACATCTGGGTCCATCTAGCAAGGTAGGCGATCCAGGGAGCAGATTTCTCTATTTGTGGCTATGCTTGGTTGGGTGATCACTTGGAGGGGAATTCCCCATGGTAGGGATTGGCCTCCGTTCGCCACTATTTTAGCCAGAACATATGCGCGATGGTTTTGGTGTCAAGGTACCTGATCGATCTTGAACCCCTTAAACTTATTTTTTAGCAACTAGGTTAGCTTTAGATAAGCAACCATATTATCTCCCATTGCCTGATACATCCCAGTCATCTAATTGACAACAAGCAATGAGTCACTCTTGATTTTCAGGTAATCGGCCTTTAGTTCGATGGTTACCTTTATCCCGGCTAGGAGGGCTTCGTACTCTGCTTCATTATAAGTGGCTTTAAACTCGAATCTGAAACAGTGACAGAATTCTATCCCCTCCAGATCTATTAAAACTATGCCAGCTCCTCCCCCAGTTTGCCCGGATGCTTCATCTGTAAAGAGGGTCCATGGCTTGCAGCTTTCTGGCCAATTGTCGACATCGGATGTCTTTTCAGGGATCTCATTTGGTACAGAGGGATCCTCTTGATCTGGGATCGTTGAAAATTCTGCCACGAAGTCGGCCAAAGTCTGTGCCTTAATCGTGGTCCGGGGCTTATACTTTAAATCGAACAGAGTGAGCTCTAGGGCTCATAAGACTAGCCTTCCAGACACGTCTGATCTTTGCAAGAATTGGCGAAGAGGTTGGTTTGTCACCACTGCTATTGTATGAGCTTGAAAATAGGGACGGAGCTTCCTCGCTGAGATCACCAGAGCATAAGCGAGCTTTTCCAGGAGAATGTAATTCCTTTCTGATTTGGTCAAAGCATGACTCACATAGTATATGGGTCTTTGAAAACCATCGCCACACTCTTTGGCCAAAGCCCCGCTTACTGCAGTTTCTGATACGGCCAGGTAGATCTGTAACTTATCTAAGAGAACTGGCTTGACTAACAACGGTGGGCTTGTTAGGTATTCTTTCAAAGCTTGGAAAGCCCGTTCGTTCTCCTGGCTCCACTTCATGTTTCTCCCTTGTTTGACGGCTTTAAAGAAAAGGGAGACATTTATCTGTGGAGCGAGAGATAAACCTATTGAGCGCCACCACACGTCTAGTCAGAATCTGTACCTGTTTGAGTGAGGTTGGGGATTCCAGGTCCAAGATAGCTTTGATTTTTTCTGGGTTGGCTTCTATGCCTCTCTCATGAACCATGAAGCCCAAAAACTTCCCCGCTGTTACCCTTAGGGCACATTTGGAGGGGTTCAATCGCATCTGGTTTTCCCTCAGTATGAGGAATGTTTTGCAAAGGTCTTCCAGATGTCCTTTTACGGTTGGGGATTTCGTGATCATGTCGTCGATATATACCTCCATCGTCCTTCCTATCTCGGGCTTAAACAGTTTGTTAACCAGCCGCTGGTATGTAGCCCCCGCATTCTTCAAACCAAACGGCATCACCTTGTAGCAGTACAAGCCCTGCCCAGTAATGAAACTGGTTTTATCATGGTCAGCCGGGTGCATTTTAATTTGGTTGTATCCTAAGAATGCGTCCATAAAACTCAAAAGTTTATTTCCGGACGTGGAGTCAACCATCTGGTCGATCTTTGGTAAAGGAAAACTGTCTTTTGGACAAGCCCGGTTGAGGTCGGTGTAATCGACACACATACGCCACTTCCTATTTGCCTTCATAACCATGACCACGTTGGTGATCCATTCGGGATAGCGTACTTCTCTGATAAACCTTGCCTTAATCAATTTATCTACATCTTCCTGCACCACAACGTTCCTATCAGCGTTGAAGTGTCGCCTCTTCTGTTTGACTGGCTTGACTGTTGGATCTACCGCTAGTCGATGGGTGGCCAATGACTCCAGGATTCCAGGCATTTCATCATGGTTCCAAGCGAAGATGTCGCTGAACTCCCTGAGAAGATCAATTAGTCCTTTTTTCACTTCTGGTTCAAGGGTGGCCCCGACCTTGACTACCTTGGAGGAATCGTCTTTTCTGATGGGTATCTCTTCTAGTTTATCTACGGGATGCCCGCTGGCCCACTCCTTACTCTGTTCCTCCTCATAAGGCATAATAGGTTCGTTTTCCGGATGCTCAGGATGTTCCGCGGGCTTCTTCTCCTCCTGGATTATCCTGGGATGTTTCCATGTCTTTCTGGACTAATGCCACATGTACACACTATTTTACTAGAGCTGTAGGATTGGTAGACACTGCGTAGCATTTCCTAGCTGCCTGCTGGTCTCCGCGTGCCTCTCCTACCTTGGTTCCAACCGGGAATTTCAGGACGTTGTGGTATATGGACAAGACTCCCTTCAAGGAGGACAGGAATGGTCTCCCTAGGATGGAGTTGTAGGCCGATGGGGTGTCGACCACAACAAAGTCGGTCATAACATTCTGTTGGAGAGGGGTGATTCCAATGATTACTAAGAGGATCATCGACCCCATCGGTATGATCAAATCTCCAGTGAACCCATAAAGTGGAGTGGTACAGCTGTTGTAATAATGTTGCTTCAGGTTTAATTTTTCTAAGGTATCCTTGAAGAGGATATCTACACTGTTACCTGTATCCACGAGCACGCGATGGACCAGACATTGGCAAACCTATATTGTGATTACCATTGGATCATCATGAGGTTGCACGGTATTGAAGACATCTGCTTCAGTGAAAAGGATCTGCGCTGACAGGGAGGGCTCTATCGGGCTCTGGCTGACTTTAAAGATCCCTAGCTTTCTTCGATGCGGGGAATCTTCCTCACGTGGTTTTTTCGGGAGTTATTGGAAATGCCGGCCAGTGTAGGACCTCCGCTGATGGTGTGTATCACATGGATCTGTTGTATTAAGTCAGCTTGTTCCCCCTTCCTCTTTTCTGCATCCTCACGGATTTCAGCTTGTACCTCCCTTCCAGTCCGAATGTTATCTCTGATCTGTTGTAAGAATTCAATCAAGCATCCCCCACTTATCAGGGCTTCAATCTGGTTGCGCAAATTATAGCACTCTGAAGTGTTGTGGCCCACGTCTTTGTGGAAGTCGCAGTACTTGTACCGGTTCCTCCTGTCAGCTGAGGCCTTCATGGGAGCGGGCTTTTGGAGCAACCCTTTATCTCGTATAGCAAGGTAGACTGTTTCCCTGGAAGCATTCAAAGGGGTATAGTAATCATACCCTTTCTCCCCTTGCATTACGGGGCCACGGTCCTGGGAGGTGGCGAAGCCCGGGGAGGGGTTCGTCTTGCTGGATATTTTTCTTGCTTGTGCTGAGGAGCAGGGATGCGATAGGTCGACTTGTTGGGAGGTTTATTCTGAGTTTTCTGAACTTGCTAAAATTTAGAGGCTTCTTTTTTCATACCCTTTGCCGTTCTCACGTCGTCCGTGTTCCATCTTGACTTTGAGTTGTTCGTCGATCTCGACCTACTCAAGAGCCCGGTCGTAGGACTCCTGGTAAGTCTCGGGAGGTCTCTTGGTGAAGGAACGGAAAAGCTTTCCTGCCCATAGGTTCTGCCTGAAGTTAGCGAGAGTTTCTTTCTCGGTGAAAACTCTCATTTGTATGACCTCCTTGTGGAAACGTTCCACGTACGACCGAAGTGTCTCACTCCGTTCCTGAATCACATATTGGAGGTGTATGGGATCTTTCAGATAAGGTTTGACCCCTTGGAACTGCGAGCAAAAATCTGTTGATAATTCGTGAAAGAATCCACGCTGCCAACAAGTAGCTTCCTGAACCAAGTTTTCGCATAGTCGGTTAGGGTCGTTGGAAACATCCTGCACATAGCTGCTCTGGTAGTGTTCTGGACCTTCATCTGTTGAACGAAGTTCTCTAGGTGGCTTAGAGGATCTTCCGTTCTGGAGAACTTATATACTGGCATTTTGAATTTTATTGGGAGCTCCGCTTCCCGGATCCTCCTAGTGAAGGGAGCGTTCATCTCGCTCAGGGGATCCTTTTTATCCTCCTTATTCTTTCCTTTTCTTATCTACTGGACCTCATTTTGTAGCTTTGCCAGCTGGTCCCTCAGTCCCTTGTTCCCAGGTTTCTTTGAGTTGACCTTAGATTCTTAACTGTCGAGTCTCTCTGATGAACTGGCAACCTCTATCCGGTCCCCCTCATGGACAGGATCCATTTGGGAAGTTTGTCTACTTTCCGCCTCTTGGGCCCGGGCGGTCCTCCTTGATGCAGTTGGATGAGATAACTCTCGTGGCTTCTGGGTAAAAGCATCCATGGCAGACTAAACTCGCCTGGGTTGATATTGTGAAGGTCTTTTCGGAACTTTGGGCATGGGTCCCAGCCTATCCCGGATCGAACGTTGGGGCCCTGACCTATCTCGAGCTGGCTTTGAAAGAGGAGGTCCCAGGCGATCGAAAGCAGGCTGCCTAGCTCCGAGCCTGCTCGGCTCTCCCTGATCATTCAGGTTGGTTGGCTGGATTGTGATGCCTTCAGCGAGCAGGCAGATACGGATGGTTTCTACAAAAGCTACCGCTTGTCGGTCGAGCGTGGGGTGGCTCACTATAGAGTGGCCAGAAGCTCGCGCATTGGTTGTTTGGACCAGAGCTTGACTTCCATATCCAGATTTTCTCCCTTTTCTTGTGGCCTTTCGCGTAGGCCTCGCCGGGGGTTGCTCTGAAACTCTATGTTGACCTTGGTAGGAGCGGAGCCTCATAGTTCTTGTAAAACAACAAAAATGTAAATGCAAATAATTGATTAATTGGGTGTAAGGCCTTTCCCACAGACGGCGCCAGAAAGTGTTAACAGAAATCTTGCTCGGGGCAATAAATCTCAGTTAGCACCCTCAAGATCATTACCACGTAGGTGATGACCAATGGTAGAATATATATGTGTATAAAACAAGGCCTAATGAAATGACATGGAGATAACAATTTCGTTAGCTACTCAAAAGAAATAAAAATCTTTCTTTATTGATAACATATGATATACATCTCCCTATCTTTCTTTCGAATTGCTCTCACTTTTTTCTGGGAGATAGTTAGGTGTTTTTTGTATGCCTGTCGAATAGTAGTCTCCTCTTCATGAAGGAGGAAGTCCCTCCTTTATACAGTGTCTTCATAGGTTTAAACTCATTGATTTCCCCTTGATTTTCTCATTCCCCTCTTATCGAACGAGATTTTTACCTGTAAATGTCGTTGATTTTGAGTTAATTGCTCAGTTGAGGGTATCTTGGTAGAAATCAATTTGTTTCCCATTTAGACTCTATTACTTGTTCATGCACGTGTATAATTTCTATAGATATGATACCGTGTTTCTTCGGGTCTGGCATGATTCCCATAGGGGTAGTTGAATGTATCATGGTGTGGTGTATCAATTAGAGAGGTCGATTAGTGTTCCAACCTCGATATCTGAGAAGTTTCATCCAGTTAGGAGCCAGGTCTGGCTTCCCTTGACCTTTCAAAGCTAGGTGCGGCCTCCTATGGACATCCCCCTGTATCAGCGAGGTATAGGTGAGTTTCTAGAGAAATTACGAGGCGACCTCGACTTCGGGGAATTTCCTGTTTTCAAATTTGGTGATGCGGGCTTAGATCTGATCATTCTGGGCTCTGTTCATGGATGTTTCTGTAGCCCGTCCTTGTTCCTGCGGGGCGGTATCGTAGCTCGGCTCTGGGTAGAATGGTCTCCTGGTGGAAACTCTCGGGCATGGAGCCAGGTCTGGAAGGTGGAAAATTTCCCTTAGGTCCTTAGCCAATTTTGGCTATTAACAAATATAACAAGTCACTGTCCAAGAAAAGGGTCGATCCCCCAATATTCCTCCAGTCGGACGTTTGTCCAACAGGGGGTGGAACGATATACAAAGTCCAACAGCCCTCCAGTATCTCTATATCTTTAATAGCTCTCCAACATCTCCATGTCTCCGATCCCAGATATCACCCACTTCTCCACTAGGAATATGAGTTCGCCATCGCCTGGAGTGTAAAAGGGACCCTGCCCGAATTCCCTCTACACCACTATTGTATCGACAACTATGTATGTCAGTTTTCGCCATGAATGTACCAGTACCAAATGGTACCCCTCTAACTGTGACCTACTAGAACTCCGTTTGTATTAATGTAAGCTCTCCAGAGCACCTCTCTAGATATATAAATATAAAGAAAGGTCTTTCTCCCTTCCAATGGATACTGTCTGGGGGTTTTTCAGCATGTGATCAATCGTGATGCTTTTTCCCCCTAGGTCAGTCCACCACTACTAAAAGAGTTGTCATTCTCTCATCTATCTCCTGTTTATGAATGCATGTATGCGTGCTAGGCACCGACCATGCTAGTCCTAGCTCTCATGTACCTCTCTTGGCTCATTATCTAGGTCGGGGGAATATTGAAGGCACCTAGAGAGGTGACTAGGTACTAGGATCAGATACTAAGACCGGGTACCAGCCTACAGCACCAGATGAGAGGGATGACTGTTTTCCTACCATGGCATCTATCTCACCTTCACCTTACCAGAACCATGGTACGAAGTACCTACCACGCCCGCTGCGACCTCTAGGGTAGCGGGTCGAGGGTGTTGATTGAGATTTTCACCCCGGGTGGATTTTTCCGTTAACACTTTTTGGCACCGTCTGTGGGAAAGCTCACCGACATGGCTTCCTTATCTCTACATGCACTATTGACAAATATGGTACTTGGGACTCCTAGCAGAACCGGTCTACTGTGTTGCCCTATGCAATAAACCTGCTCATATACTTGCGGAGCTCCTCTACAGCAGATCCGCTCGGGTACATCTAGAGCTCCTATGTAGCAGAGCTGCACGTCTCCTGCTACCTTACAGAGGGTTTACTCTGCTTTTAGCATATCTCCTCAGCAAAAGATCCGCTACGATCTCCTATGCAGCATATCCTCTACCAGCAGATCTCTTATCCAGCAGATCCATTGGATTTGCACCAGTTCATGCGGATCCTCTCATGTCACCAGATCTATTCTTTAAAAGATCCTAGGTAGTAGGTCACCGCATATACCCAAGAAGCCAACTCAACTGTATGAGCAGTATGACCGGTAGAGTCCTAGTGGCTCCTCACTTCGTGTACTGGGCCAGTCAACGCCCAAGTGAGCTACTGCGGTTTCGGTTCTTTCCAAGAAGGTCCAGACCTTCATTTCAGTTGCTGAGGACTTCTAGGATCCCAAGCATTCCTTTGGACCAGTACCAGTACCAGTACCAGGCCGGTGGCTTCACTTCATTTGTATTGGGCCATTCAACGCCTTAGAGAGCCACCAATGTCCTGATCTGTTCGGGGAGATCCCAGAGGTTTTCCAGATTGCTGAGGACTCCAACATGCCAAAGCAAGCCTCTGGAGTAGAAGCTCAGATGCATGGCAAAGTGACTCCTCACTTATTGTACCGGGCCGGTCAACGCTCAGGTAAGCCACTGAGCCCCGATCCATTCGAGCATGGTCCCGAGCTACATTTCAGTTGTTGGGGACTTCTAGGATCCCGAACAGGCCACTCAAAGCCCTAGAGAGCCACCGATGTCCCAACCTATTGGGGAAGATCCCAGAGGCTTCCCACAATGCTGAGTCTTCTTACATGCCAAAGCAAGCCTCTGGAGTAGCAGCCCAGCTGCATAGCCCAGTGGCTCCTCACTTACTATACCAGGCCGGTCAACGCCCAAGTGAGCCACTGTGTCCCGATTCATCCCAGAAGGGTACAGAGCTATGTTTCAGCTGCTGGGGACTTCTAGGATCCCAAGCATGCCTCTGGACCAGTATCATGCTGGTGGCTCCCTACTTCCTATACCGGGCCCTTCAACGCCCTAGTGAGCCACCTATATCCCTGATCCGTTCGGGGAGAGCTCAGAGGCTTCCCACTTTGTTGAGGCCTTCTATATACCTTGGCAAGCCTCTGAAGCAGCAGCCTAGCTACATGGCCCAAAGGATCCTCACTCCTAGTACCGGGCTAGTCATCACCCAAGTGATCCACTGTGTCCCGATTCATTCCAGGATGGTTCAGAGCCACATTTCAGTTGCTAGGGACTTCTAGGATCCCAAGAATGCCTCTGGACTAGTATCATACATGTGACTCCCTACTTTTTATACTGGGCCCTTCAATGCCCTAGTGAGCCACCTATGTCCCGATCCGTTCGGGGAGAGCTCAGAGGCTTCCCACTTTGCTAAGGCCTTGTATATACCTTAGCAAGCCTCTGAAGCAGCAGCCTATCTACATGGCCTAGTGGCTCTTCACTCCTAGTACTGCGCTAGTCATCGCCCAAGTGAGCCACTATGTCCCGATTCATTCCAGGATGGTCCAGAGCCACATTTCAGTTGCTGGGGACTTCTAGGATCCCACGAATGCCTCTAGACTAGTATCATGCAGGTGAATCTTACTTCTTGTACTGGGCCCTTCAACGCCCTAGTGAGCCACCTATGTCCCGATCCGTTTGGGTAGAGCTCAGAGGCTTCCCACTTTGATGAGGCCTTCTACATACCTTAGCAAGCCTCTGAAGCAGCAGCCCAGCTACATAGCCCAGTGGCTCCTCACTTATTGTACCGGGCCGGTCAACGCCCAGGTGAGCCACTGTGCCCCGATCCATTCGAAGATGGTCCAGAGCCACATTTCAATTGCTGGGGACTTCTAGGATCCCACACATGCCTCTGGACCAGTATCTTGCAGGTTACTCCCTACTTCTTGTACCGGGCACTTCAACGCCCTATTGAGTCACCTATGTCCTGATCCGTTCAGGTACAGCTCAGAGGCTTCCCACATTGCTGAGGCCTCCTACATGCCTAAGCAAGCCCCTGGAGCAGTAGCATAGCTGTATAGCCCAGCGGCTCCTCACTTATTCTATCGGGCTAGTTAATGCCCAAGTGAGCTATCGTTTCCCTATTCATTCCACTATGGTCCAGAGCCACATTTCAGTTGCTGGGGACTTCTAGGATTCCAAGCATGCTTCTGGACCAGTATCATGCAAGTGGCTCCCTACCTCTTGTACCGGGCCCTTCAACGCCCTAGTGAGCCACATATGTCCCGATCCGTTCGGGTAGAGCTCAAAGGCTTCCCACATTGCTGAGGCCTCCTACATGCTTAAGCAAGCCTCTGGAGGAGCAGCCTAGCTGCATAGCCTAGTGGCTCCTCACTTCTTTTATCGGGCTAGACAACGCCCAAGTGAGCCACTGTGTCCCTATTCATTCCAGGATGGTCCAGAGCTACATTTTAGTTGCTGGGGACTTCTAGGATCCCAAGCATGCCTCTGGACCAGTATCATGTATGTGGCTTCCTACCTCTTGTACCGGGCCCTTCAACGCCGTAGTGAGCCACCTATGTCCTGATCCGTTCGGGTAGAGCCTAGAGGCTTCGCACATTACTGAGGCCTCCTACATGCCTAGGTAAGCCTCTGGAGCAGCAGTACTACTGCATGATCAGTGGTTCCTCACTTATTATATTGGGCCCCTCACTGTGCCCATGCGAGCTACCTAGATCACAGCTGCAAGATTGTCAGTTTCTGATCTTTTATACCAGGCTACTCAACGCCCCAACGAGCTACCGAGGTCCAGGTTTGTTCGAGCAGAGTCTCGAGTCCCATTACAATTTGTGAAGACTCATATTTACTCCAAGCAGGCTCTTAAACTGGTTATATCACTTAGGGACTAGAAGCTCATCATTCTCCCTAGTCCTCCTATGGAAGGGGTAGTGACATCACATGAGAAAAGTTCTCCTACTGACCAGTCCACAATAAAGCTCATTTGCGGAAGATCGCTCTATTACTTATACTTGGAACGCAGATCACCTCAGAAGGTTTTACCCATGAAGCCTGCGAGGTGAGCATTGACTAGTATCGCCTTGAGTATTATCGTCTTGGTAGTTCTCATTTGATCGTTTTTCGCCTATGATCGAGACCAGGATAGCCACATGGCACTCATGATGCTTTGGCTGGGTACCACCCCCCGCTAAGAAAAACCTGGTGCTGAAGTGGCTTTAGTTGCCTACCAGGACCATCACTTGAAGACTGGGATCCCTTGCATAGGAATGCCTGATGCCCTGGATCGGATTAATCCCTCCAGGAGGATCGCCATAAAACCAGGAGAGCTACACAGCAATCCTGATGCCCTGGACCAGGTAGATCCCTCCAAGAGGATCGCCATGAATCCAGGGAAGCTACACAGCAATCCTGATGCCCTAGACCGGATTAATCCATTCAGGAGGATCTCCTCAAGACCAGGAAAAGCCACATGGCATTCCTGCTGCCCTGGCCGGGCACCACCCCCCTCTACAAAGGATCCGGTACGTAAGAGCATAGTTGCCCGACGGATCAAACCTCGGCCTGGCACCACCCCCCGCTGAGAAGGATCTGGATAGTAGGAGCATAGTTGCCAGCCAGATCAAGGCCTTGGCCGGGTACCACCCCCAGTTAAGAAAGACCTGGTGCTAAAGTGGCCTTAGTTGCTTACCTAGATCTTGCTGCCAGTATTATTTCACCATTGTTTTCGCCAGAGTACCAAGATTCCTGCAAACAGGAATGCGAGGTACCCAAATATGATCGCCTCAAGACCAGGAAAAGCCACACGGCATTCCTGCTGCCCTGGCCGGGCACCACCCCCCGCTAGGAAGGATCCGGTACGTAAGAGCATAGTTGTCTGACAGATCAAACCTCGGCCGGGCACCACCCCTCCCTGAGAAGGGTCTAGATAGTAAGAGCATAGTTGCCAGCCAGATCAAGACCTTGGCCGGGCACCACCCCCCACTAAGAAAGACCTGGTGCTAAAGTGGCATTAGTTGCCTACCAGGATCTTGTTGCCAGAATGTTCACCATGTATTCGCCAAGGTACCAAGATTTCTAGAATAGGAATGCGAGGTACCCAGTTTCTCCAGAATGTTCGCCATGTGTTCGCCAAGGTACCAAGGTACCCCCCGCTGAGAAGGGTCTAGATAGTAAGAGCATAGTTGCCAGCCAGATCAAGGCCTTGGCCGGGCACCACCCCACACTAAGAAAGACCTGGTGCTAAAGTGGCATTAGTTTCCTACCAGGATCTTGTTGCCAGAATGTTCACCATGTATTCGCCAAGGTACCAAGATTTCTAGAACAGGAATGCGAGGTACCCAGTTTCTCCAGAATGTTCGCCATGTGTTCGCCAAGGTACCAAGATTCCTAGAATAGGAATGCGAGGTACCCAGTTTCTCCAGAATGTTCGCCATGTGTTCGCCAAGGTACCAAGATTCCTAGAATTGAAATGCAAGGTACCCAGTTTCTTCAGAATGTTCGCCATATGTTCGCCAAGGTACCAAGATTCCTAGAACAGGAATGCAAGGTACCAAGATTCTCCAATATATTCACCTACATGTTTTCCCCTCAAGACTAGGACAACCAAATGTCCCTCTTGCTGCCTTGGCCGGACATCACCTCCCGTCTGGAAGGATCCTGGATGACATAGTTGCCTACTAGGATCGTTTTTGCATATGTACCCAGATTCCTGAACAGGAATGCCAGGTATCCAGATTCGCCAAAGCCAAGAGTGCTGGGAGCGTTTTCTCTTTTCAAGTAATAGCTACAAGTAAGAAACAACGAGAAAAATTCTTCAAGCAGTATAAGATCCTGAATCCTACCCCAACTGAATAGCGGTGTTCAAGTCAGAGGGGACTTCTGTTGACAGTCATTTTTGGCAGGGGTCCAAAGAAGAATTTTCCATCAGGCAAGGTACCTGGTAGGACCTAGATCGGGACCGGTACCTAGATACCGATGTTAATAGCCAAAATTGGCTAAGGACCAAAGGGAAATTTTCCACCTCCCAGACCTGGTTCCATACCCGAGAGTTTCACCAGGAGACCTCTCAATCCAGAGCCGAACTGCGATACCACCCCAGAAATATGGGCGGGCTCCGGAAACATCCAGGATAAAGCCCAGACCCGAGAGCTTCCATCAGGAGACCTCTCTATCTAGAGCCGAACTGCGATACCACCCCAGGAACAAGGACGGGCTCTGGAAACATCTGGGATAGAGCCCGGAACGATCAGATCTAGCTCGCATCACCAAAACTAGAAGCTCCCCGAAGTCGAGGTCACCTCACAAATGCTCCAGAGACTCGTCTGTACCTTGATTGACACAGAGGAATGTCCCTTAAAGGCCGTGAGATCAGTCGAAGCCACACCTAGCTTCAAAAGGTCAGTAGAAGCCACACCTAGCTTTCAAAGGTCAGTCGAGGCCACACCTATCTTCGAAAGGTCAGTCGAAGCCATACCTAGCTTCGAAAAGGTCAAGGGAAGCCGGATCTGGCTCCAAGCTGGATGAAACTTCTCAGATATCAAGGTCAGAACACTAATCAACCTCCCTGGTTGATGCACCACAACATATCATCTCCAACGACCTCTATAAAGATCATACTGATAGGATACGAGGGATACACTGAATCATCTGGAAACGTTACCTATATGCAGAACAAGTAATATAATCAAAAAATGAAACAAACTGATCTCTACCACGATACTCTCAATTCGGATGTTAACTCAAAGTCAATGACATTAAAGCATAGAAATCCCGCTCGATAAGGAGGAGACTGAGAAAATCAAGGGAGAATCAGTCTGTTGACCTACAAACTATGTATAAATAGAAAAGAAAAGAAATGAAAAGAGGAGACTACTATTCGACAAGCATACGAAAAACAATCAACCATTCCCTAGAGAGAATTGAGAGCAAAGATAAAAGAATTTCTGTAGTTGTATACCATGCACGTTCAATAAAATATTCTTGCTTTCTTGTCATTTTATAGATCATTGCTACACATACAATAAACCTTGGCCACCACCTACGTGGTAGTGGTCCTGAGGGCGTTAACTGAGATTTCTCACCTTGAGTAAAATTTCCGTTACAACTTTCTGGCGCCGTCTGTGGGAAAGAAATCCTACACCCAATTAACCAATCGTTTGCTTTTACATTTTTGTTGTTTTACAGGAACAATGAGGCTCCGCTCCTCCCAAGGCCAACATAGAGTCCCGGAGCAACCTCCGGCGAGGCTAACACGTAAAGCCCCAAGAAAGGGGAGAAAGTCTGGATATAGTAGCCCAGCTCCGATCCAGACAACCAATACGCGGGTTACTGGCCACCCTATAGCGAGCCAGGCAGCGCTCGACCAACAAGCGGCGGCCTTCGTAGAATCCATCCGCGTCCGCCTCCTTGCTGAAGGCATCACGATCCAGCAGACCAACCTGAATGATCAGGGAGAGTCGAGCAGGCTCGGAACTAGGCCACCTGCTTTCGATCGCCTAGGACCTCCTTTTCCAGAACCGGCTCGAGATAGATCAGGGCCCCAACGTTCGATCCGAGATAGGCTAGGACCCATGCCCCCAGTTCCGAAAAGACTTTCACTATATCAACCCCGGCTAGTTAAGTCTGCCACGGATGCTTTTACCCGGAAGCCACGAGGGCTATCTCATCCAGCTACATCTAGGAGAACTACACGGGCCCTAGAGGAGGAAAGTAGACAAACTCCCCGAGTGGATCATGTCCAGGAGGAGGACCAGATCGAAATTACCAGTTCATCAGAAAGATTCGACAGTGAGGAATCTGAGGTTAACACGAAGAGACCTGGGAAACAGCGACTGAGGGATCAGCTGGCAAAGCTACAAAAAGAGGTCCAGCAGATAAGGAAGGAAAAGAGTAGGGAGGAAAAAAAGAATCCCCTGAGCGAGATGAACGCTCCCTTCACTAGGTGGATCCGGGAAGCAGAGCTCCCCCCAAAATTCAAAATGCCAGCAGATAAGTTCTCTGGAACAGAAGATCCTCTAACCCACCTAGAGAGCTTCGTTCAACAGATGGAGGTCCAGAACACTACCAGAGCAGCTATGTGCAGATTGTTTCCAACGACCTTGATCGACTAAGTGAAAACCTGGTTCAGGAAATTGCCCGTTGGTAGCGTGGATTCTCTCATGAAATTATCAACAGATTTTTGCTCAGCAATTCCAAGGAGTCAAACCTCGCCCGAAAGATCCCATACACCTCCAATATGTGATCCAAGAACGGAGTGAAACTCTTCGATCAGTACGTGGAGCGGTTTCACAAGGAGGTCATACAAATGGGAGTTTCCACTGAAAAAGAAACCCTCGCCAACTTCAGGCGAAACCTCTGGGCAGGAAAGCTTTTCCGTTCCTTCGCCAAGAGACCTCCCGAGACTTACTAGGAGGCCTACGACTGGGCTCTTCAGCATGTCGAGATCGACGAACAACTCAAGGTCAAGATGGAACACGACGACATGAGAACAGCAAAGCGTCTGAAGAAAGAAGCTCCCGAATTTGAGCCAGTGCAAAAAACTCAGAATAAACCTCCTAACAGGTCGACCTATCGCCTCCCTGCTCATTTGCATAGGCCAGAAAGATATCCAGCAAAACGAACCCCTCACCGGGCTTCGCCGCCTCCCAGGATCGTGGCTCCAGTAATGCAATGGGAAAAAGGGTATGACTACTACACCCCTTTGAATGCTTCCAGGGAAGCAATCTACCTTGCCATACGAGATAAAGGGTTGCTCCAAAAGCCCGCTCCCATGAAGGCCCCAGCTGACAGGAGAAACTGGTACAAGTACTGCGACTTCCACGAAGATGTGGGTCACAACACCTCAGAATGCTATAATTTGCACAACCAGATTGAATCCCTGATAAGGGGAGGATGCTTGATTGAGTTCTTGCAACAGGTCAGAGATAATATCAGGACTGGAAGAGAGGTACAAGCCGAAATCTGTGAGGACGCAGAAAAAAGGAAAGGGGAGCAGGCTGACTTAATGCAGCAGATCCGGGTGATACATACTATCAGCAGAGGTCCTACACTGGCTAGAGTTTCCAATAATTCCTGGAAAAACCACGCAAGAAAGGTTCCCTGCATCGGAGAAAGCCGAGGGATCTTCGAAGTCAGCCAGAGCCCGACAGAACCCTCCCAATCAGCTCAGATCGTATTCACCGAAGCAGATGTCTTCAACACTGTGCAACCTTATGATGATCCTATGGTAATCACGATACAGATCGCCAACTGTCTGGTCCATCGCGTGCTCGTGGATACAGGTAGCAGTGTAGATATCCTCTTAATGATACCCTAGAAAAACTGAACCTGAAGCAACGTTGTTACAACAGCTGTACCACTCCGCTTTACAGTTTCACTGGGGACTCGATCATACCAGTAGGGGTCAATGATCCTCCCAGTAATTATTGGGATCACCCCGCTCCAACAGAATGTTATGACCGACTTTGTTGTGGTAGACACCCCATCGGCCTACAACGCCATCCTAGGGAGACCTTTCATATCCTCCTTTAAGGGAGTCTTGTCCATATACCACAACGTCCTGAAGTTCCCGGTTGGAACCAAAAGTAGGAGAGGTACGCGGAGACCAGCAAGCAGCCAGGAAATGTTACGCAGTATCTTCCAGTCCTATAGCCTTAGCGAAACAATGTGTACATGTGACATTAGTCTAGGAAGACATGGATACATCCCGGATAACCTAGGAGGAGAAGGAACCCGCGGAGCATCCTGGGCATCCTGGAGAGCGAACCTATCATGCCCTACGAGGAAGAACGGAGTGAGGAATGGGCCAGCAGGCAGCCCGTGGACAAACTAGAAGAGATACCCGTCAGGAATAACGACCCCTCCAAGGTCGTCAAGGTCGGAGCCACCCTTGATCCAGAAGTAAAAAGAGGACTGGTTGACCTTCTCAGGGAATTCAGCGACATCTTCGCCTGGAACCATGATGAAATGCCTGGAATCCCGGCATCGTTGGCCATCCACCGACTAGCCGTAGATCCAACAGTCAAGCCCGTCAAGCAGAAGAGGCGTCACTTCAACGCTGATAGGAATGCGGCGGTGCAGGAGGAAGTTGATAAATTGATCAAAGCAGGGTTCGTCAGAGAGGTACGTTACCTCGAATGGATCACCAACGTGGTCATGGTCACGAAGGCGAATGGGAAATGGCGTATGTGTGTCGATTACACCGACCCTCAACCGGGCTTGTCCGAAAGACAGTTTTCCTTTACCAAAGATCGACCAGCTGGTTGACTCCACATCCGGAAATAAACTTTTGAGTTTTATGGACGCATTCTCAGGATACAACCAAATTAAAATGCACCCGGCCGACCAAGATAAGACCAGTTTCATTACTGGGCAGGGCTTATACTGCTACAAGGTGATGCCGTTTGGTTTGAAGAATGCAGGGGCCACATACCAGCGGCTGGTTAACAAGCTATTCAAGCCCGAGATAGGAAGGACGATGGAAGTGTACATCGATGACATGATCACGAAATCCCCAACCATAAAGGGACATCAGGAAGACCTTCGCAAAACCTTCCTCATACTGAGGGAAAACCAGATGCGTTTGAACCCCTCCAAATGTGCCTTTGGGGTAACGGCAGGGAAGTTTCTAGGCTTCATGGTTCATGGGAGAGGTATAGAAGCCAACCTAGAAAAAATCAAAGCTATCTTGCACCGGGAATCCCCGACCTCGCTCAAGCAAGTACAGATTCTGACTGGACGGGTGGCGGCACTCAACAGGTTTATCTCTCGCTCCACCGATAAATGTCTCCCTTTCTTCAAGGCCATCAAACAAGGAAAGAACATGAAATGGAGCCAGGAAAGCGAGCAGGCGTTTCAAGCTTTGAAAGAGTACCTAACAAGCCCCCAATTGTTAGTCAAGCTGGTTCTCGGAGATGAGTTGCAGATCTACCTGGCCATATCAGAAACTGTAGTAAGCGGGGCTTTGGCTATGGATTGTAACGACTGTTTTCAAGACCCATATACTATTTGAGTCATGCTTTGACCAAATCAGAAAGGAATTACATTCTCCTGGAGAAGCTCGCTTATGCTCTAGTGATCTCAGAGAGGAAACTCCGTCCCTATTTTCAAGCTCACACAATAGCAGTGGTGACAGACCAACCCCTCCGCCAATTCTTGCAAATACCAGACGTGTCAGGAAGGCTAGTTTTATGGGCACTAGAGCTCACTTAGTTCGACCTAAAGTATAAGCCCCGGACTACGATTAAGGCACAGGCTTTGGCCCACTTCATGGCAGAATTCTCAGCGATCCCAGATCTAAATAATCCCTCCGTATCAAACGAGGTCCCTGAGAAGATATCTGAGGTCGAAAATTGGCCGGAAGGCTGCAAGCCATGGATCATCTTTTCAGATGGAGCATCCGGATGAGCCGGGGGAGGAGCTGGCATAGTTTTAATAGATCCGGAGGGGACTGAATTATGTCACTGTTTCAGATTCGAGTTTAAAGCTACCAACAACGAAGCGGAATATAAAGCCCTCTTAGCCGGGATGAAGGTAGCCATTGAACTAAAGGCCGACTACCTGCAGATCAAGAGCGATTCGTTGCTTGTTGTAAACCAGGTGACTGGGGCTCTACCAGGCAAAGGGAGATAATATGGTTGCCTACCTAAATCTAGCTCAGTTGCTAAAAAGCAAATTTAAGGGACTCAAGATCGATTAGGTGCCTCGACACCAAAACCATCGCGCAGATGTTCTGGATAAAATAGCGGCGAATGGAGGCCATTCCCTACCAAGGGGAATTCCCCTCCAAGTAATCACCCAGCCAATCATAGCCACAAATGGAGAAATTTGTTCCCTGGATCGCCTGCCTTGCTGGATGGACCCAATTGTCGCCTACCTCCTTAAAGGAGAGCTTCCGGAAGAGCCCGACCAAGCCCGAAGAATTAAGAGACTCTCAGTTCGATACTGTATGGTGGACGGATACCTCTACAGGAGGGGCAGATCCCTCCCCTTACTCAGGTGCTTGCATCCTGACGATGCTAAGTGGGCATTGAGAGAGGTCCACTCTAGGGACTGTGGGAACCACACAGGTGGGGAAGCTCTAGCCTATCAGGTGCTTCGTATGGGGTACTATTGGCCGACCATCCACCAAGACACAAAGAGTTTTGTGCAATCCTGCGAACGTTGCCAAAGAACTTCAAACTTGAACCACCAGCCACCTTACCCTTTTTCCATGTGGGGAATCGACCTAATTGGGCTACTTCCTACCGCTCCTGGACAGATGAAACATGCTATCGTGGCTATCGACTACTTCACAAGATGGGTCGAGGCAGGACCTATTTCTCGAATATCAGAAAAGAATACAACCAAGTTCATCAAGACTAACGTGGTATGCAGGTTCGGGACCCCTCTCATCATTATAGCCGACCTAGGAAAGCAATTCGATAACGCCCGATTCAAAGATTTCTGCAAGGGATTGGGGATCGACCTCAGGCTCGCTTCAGTGGCTCATCCCCAGACTAACGGGCTGGTAGAATCCACCAACAAGACTATCAAGAAACTTCTGAAAAAGAAGCTTCAGCAGAAGAAAGGTAAATGGGCCGAATAGCTGCCAGAAGTCCTCTGGGCATACCGGACTACAAAAAGAACAACTACCAGAGAGACACATTACTTCCTGACTTTCGGGGTTGAATCAGTCCTCCCCATAGAGCATAAATTAACCTCGTTCAGGGTACAGCACTTTGAGCCCAAAAGTAACGAAGTCAAGCTCCGAGCTAGTCTAGACCTCTTAGAAGAAAAGCAAGACCAGGTAGCAGAGAAAGTAGCGATCTACCAGAGGAAGATCGCTAGATACTTCAACCAAACGGTTAGAGCCCGGAAATTCAAGGAAGGGGATCTGATACTTAGGAAAGTTACCCTGAACACTCAGAAAAGGTCGGATGGAGTCTTAAGTCTAAATTGGGAAGGGCCATATTTGATAAAGCTAGTTGTTCGCAATGGAGCTTATAAACTCGAAGACAAGGACGGACGATCCATCAACCACACTTGGAATGCAGATCATTTGAGGAAATTCTACCCTTGAAAGGAGCTCTCAAGTAGACTACCCCCACTTAGTTTTCATTACAGATCCTAATAAAGATGTACTACATCTCGATCATCAATAAAGTCATTTTCCTTTTCTCTTCCATCTTTGTCTCCAACTATGTTCAACATTAGTGACTATACCCTTGTATGGGAATTCGACATAAACCTCTCGAGACCAGGAAATAGCTCGATAGCCCTCCTGATGCCTTGGTCGGGCTACCACCCCCAAGAAGGATCTGAGTGTAAGAGCATAGTTGCCCTCCAGATCTCGAGACCAGGAAATAGCTCGATAGCCCTCTTGATGCCTTGGTCGGGCTACCACCCCCAAGAAGGATCTGAGTGTAAGAGTATAGTTGCCCTCCAGATCTCGAGACCAGGAAATAGCTCGATAGCCCTCTTGATGCCTTGGTCGGGCTACCACCCCTAAAAAGGATCTGAGTGTAAGAGCATAGTTGCCCTCCAGATCTCGAGACCAGGAAATAGC
This sequence comes from Dipteronia sinensis, assembly GCA_033220585.1. NCBI lineage: Eukaryota > Viridiplantae > Streptophyta > Magnoliopsida > Sapindales > Sapindaceae > Dipteronia > Dipteronia sinensis. The sequence continues at coordinate 15,266,263 of CM065641.1, forward strand.
TCGATAGCCTTCCTGATGCCTTGGTCGGGCTACCACCACCAAGAAGGATCTGAGTGTAAAAGCATAGTTGCCCTCCAGATCTCAAAGACTAGGAAATAGCTAAGTAGCCTTCCTGATGTCTTGGTTGGGTTATCACCCCATAAAAAAATATATATATATATATAAATATACATATATATATATATATAATGTTTGCTTTCGTGTGCAGGATCAAGATCATCATAATTCCTTACACGAATCTTAATTGTTGCTACAGATGCTACTCTGGGTCCCATTCAAGACCAGAAAAAAAATAAAGTTCTCAAAGAGCGCTTCGATTTATCATTAAGGACAAGGGGAGCCTATCCTCCGATAAGGCTATATCCAAATGAGGAGCCCAACCCCTGAACTCGGGCTACAAAAAGAAGAAGAAAAGTGAAAAACTGATAATGGCAAAACGGGGTACCCACCCCCTTTTCCGGGCTATCAAAAACAAGGCATGATGAACCGCTTCAAGCTTTGGGACTCTCATGGCTCCCCTCCACTGGCCCTCTTTCTTCTTGCTAATCATCACCATCAACCCCCTCTACAGGTAGCTGTACATCTTGGTCACCCCCGTCGACCGCTCCTCCATTTAGAGGCTCCATCGGATGATCAGCTGGATCTTCCTCCAAAACTTCATTAATTACGTCCATAACTTCGGGAGGGATAGCCGCGTCTAGAAGGGCAGCCAAGGACCCCATCTGGCTCCGGTCGACCTCTATCTCTGTTAAAGGGGGGGGGTCCTCAGATAGGCTCCTAACCTCTTCACCAGCTCCTGATTGGTCCTCCTCGGATCGAGAGGACATCACTTTGCTGGAAGACTCCCCAGGACCTGAGGTGATAAAGGTAGGAAGATGAAATGAGGGATCTATCTGAACGGGCTGCTCCCCAGCTCCGGTTGGGCTCGAAGGGGACCACCTTGTTGCCTTCAGGGAGAGATAACTCGGTAGCTTTGAGCATTATTTCCTGTCTATCCCAGCCCGTAATAGATGATAAATCAAAGGGAGGAGGAAGAGCCTCCGCGACCTGAAAGGAAGCATAGAAATACCCGTCGCTCAAGGGGGTCTCCGCATCAGCTTGCAGCTTGGTCACCTGAGTAATCAGAGACTGGTTCTCGAGGTCCAACTTCTTAGCCTCAGATCTCTAGGAATCCCGCTACCTAGCCCGCCGGAGAGATTGAAGACGCTCCTGATCATAAGATTGCTTCATCCTCTCATGATCGCAGCGAAGCTCAGCCATCTCGACCTCGATATTTCCCTGGCTGGAGGTCACCTCTTCCACTAAAGACCGAGCTTGCTTGAGCAATTCCCCGGCTTTCTCGGCTTCAGCTTCGGCTTTTGCAGCCTGATCGCGGAGGAGGGCTACCTGCTGGCCCATCGCGGCATTAAGCTTGAAGGCCTACAAAATATAGAACCCGAGTTAGAAACTGAACGAATTAACAAGAGTAGCGTGAAAGAAATACAATTACCTCAGCTAGAATAGCAGACCCCTTGGTTATAAGGACGTCCACAGGCATAGAAGTCATCTTGGAGATCCCGCCACCCGGACAAGACGCTATGAATTGCTCCAGGACTTCATTCTGCCCTGTCGAGCTCGACTGAGGCCGGGAGAGGCTGGAAGGAACCTTCGCAACACCTTTCCCAGAAACTTCCGAGGCTTTGGTTGTTGGAAGCGCAGCGGACTCAGGTGTTTGAGTCGAAGGGGTAGCAACTTTAGCGGCCAAGGCCAAGGGGGCAGGAGCAGCCGGGCCAACCACCTAGGGGAGCTTTACCCAAAGCCGGGAAAGCCCGCGAGGCAAGAGTGGCCATCTTAGACCCAGCCGGAGAGATAGACGAAGCCAAGGCAGGTTCGACCCCAGAGAAGGGAAGAGAAACTCCGCCTTGAGAGGAGCGTGAGACGTGATGGGTGGCCGGCTCCACGACCAAAACTGTGAATAAGCAGATTAAGAAAGAAAATGTTAGAACCAAGCTAAGTAATAAGGTGAAGCAACTCAAGGACACTTACGAGGAATAGCGTCTGAAATCCGTAAATACTTGTTCACCCTACGAGGATCAAAAGCTTCAGCAGTAGGGAACTTCGGATTCAGATAATTCCGGGCTAGAATAGCCTTTAAGACGGCTTCGGACTCAGAAGGCAGGGAGTCCCGGTCCTAGGAGGGCTTGTCACTGAAAGTCGTATGAACCTCGAATTCATGCCCTCCGATGAAAATCGAGCTCCCTCAGTCATCCTTCGCCAGGATCCATTCTTCTTTCCACGCGGGGTCCTTCTTCGAGGCATCAGGAACGATGAAGTAGAGCTTATTCTTGGCCTTGGCATAGAACTGGCCTCGAGGAGCCCCAGACAAGCTCTCTAACCTGGAAAAGATAAGCCAGCTCCTCTACACCTGACTCCCTCGTCACTTTACTCATCTGGCATTGTTCCCTCCATAATACAAGGAAACCAATCAGATGCCTCCAGAAGCCGGGCGTCAACTGGAGGGGAGCGAGCTGGATGGTGTTGAGAGCCTGCCGAAGGGTCTGATGAAGGGGAAGCCTGACACAGTTCTCAAGAGCGGCCATATGAATCGGAAGCACGCCTTTAGGGGGATTGAAGAACTCGTAATTTTAGGGAGGCACCGAGATGGATACACTATCGGGGATGCCAAACTTTGACCTCAAGCGATCAATCGACACCGGGTCAACGGTGGAATCTGGGACAACCCGGAAATCGTAAGGAGGGAGCCTCTCCACAAAGGGAACCAAGGGCCGAGACCCGACGCTCCCCCGCTGTGCCACTGTCCACTTCTTTGTCGGAGTCATCATCGACGATATCCAAAGGGTTGTCGGGATGGTTGAAGAACCCATTCCCGATGGATACATTCCTACTTGACGGCCGACGTTGTGAGGTGGGCGGGGAATCGTCGCCGTCAGAACTTCTCCTAGCCCACTTCCCCTAGAGCAAGACTGACGACCTCCTCGCCGTCGAGTATGGAATAAGCTGAGTCGCGACTGTTTTTCGACATTGTAGAAGCCAAAAAGGACGAAGAATGAAGAATGAAGAAAGAAGCAAGCTTGGAGGAAAAGCTATGGAAATATTTCTCAGCGAAAGGTTTTTTAGCTCGAAGAGATGTGAGGATGATGAGGAGGAAAAACAGACATATATATAGGCAGGAGGGCAACAGCGCGAGTTACCGAGATACTCGTTTGGTAACGGTAAAAAATCGACTACAGTAACGTAACCGGATTAAACTCAAAAGCGGGCTAATCATCTCACGCCACATCACTTACGCAGTTAAGAGGAAGATCTCCCCAAGATTCTGGTAACGGTAAAAAATCTCGGGGACTGCCGTAACGCAATCAGATTAATTCAAAGATAAATTAGTCGGTTCGCATCACGTCACTGAAATGATGAAATTTCCCCAATATTTCGGTAACGGTTAAAAGAGGAAGATTTCCCAAATAATGTGAAAATCTGACCTCAACCCTGAGCTCGACGTCTGGTGTTCAAGTCAGAGGGGACTTCTGTTAATAGCCAAAATTGGCTAAGGACCAAAGGGAAATTTTCCACCTCCCAGACCTGGTTCCATACCCGAGAGTTTCACCAGGAGACCTCTCAATCCAGAGCCGAACTGCGATACCACCCCAGAAATATGGGCGGGCTCCGGAAACATCCAGGATAAAGCCCAGACCCGAGAGCTTCCACCAGGAGACCTCTCTATCTAGAGCCGAACTGCGATACCACCCCAGGAACAAGGACGGGCTCTGGAAACATCTGGGATAGAGCCCGGAACGATCAGATCTAGCTCGCATCACCAAAACTAGAAGCTCCCCGAAGTCGAGGTCACCTCGCAAATGCTCCAGAGACTCGTCTGTACCTTGATTGACACAGAGGAATGTCCCTAAAAGGCCGTGAGATCAGTCGAAGCCACACCTAGCTTCAAAAGGTCAGTAGAAGCCACACCTAGCTTTCAAAGGTCAGTCGAGGCCACACCTATCTTCGAAAGGTCAGTCGAAGCCATACCTAGCTTCGAAAAGGTCAAGGGAAGCCGGATCTGGCTCCAAGCTGGATGAAACTTCTCAGATATCAAGGTCAGAACACTAATCAACCTCCCTGGTTGATGCACCACAACATATCATCTCCAACGACCTCTATAAAGATCATGCTGAAAGGATACGAGGGATACACTGAATCATCTGGAAACGTTACCTATATGCAGAACAAGTAATAAAATCCAAAAAGGAAATAAACTGATCTCTACCACGATACTCTCAATTCGGATGTTAACTCAAAGTCAATGACATTAAAGCAAGAAATCCCGCCCGATAAGGAGGAGACTGAGAAAATCAAGGGAGAATCAGTCTGTTGACCTACAAACTATGTATAAATAGAAAAGAAAAGAAATGAAAAGAGGAGACTACTATTCGACAGGCATACGAAAAACAATCAACCATTCCCTAGAGAAAATTGAGAGCAAAGACAAAAGAATTTCTGTATTTGTATACCATGCACGTTCAATAAAATATTCTTGCTTTATTGTCATTTATAGATCATTGCTACATATATAATAAACCTTGGCCACCACCTACGTGGTAGTGGTCCTGAGGGCTTTAACTGAGATTTCTCACCTTGAGCAAAATTTCCGTTAACAACCGAGGATGCTCTACACCATGAACCGGAAAGAAGTCAGTACCACGTCTCACAGTCTACCAGGTACCAAGCAAGGCTATACCACGATACCTCTTACCTGGTTCCTAGGTACCATGATACCTTTTACCTGGTACCTAGGTACAAGCGACATCTACCCGGTACCCAAGTACCGCGATATCAGTCCAGGATCTAACTAGAATGTATATCCTACCCGCCAAGTAAAAAGAATGGAACCAGGAATAGGTACCAGCATGCTAGAACAAGCACCACGCCAGTGAGCACTCCGGTACACCAGTGTACCATACCACCGGGATACAGAGTCAGAACTCTCCTTCAAGCAACGTAAAAGAGAAAGTTGACCTCTCTGGTAAATTAATGGAGATAATCAACACCATTAAGGAGGGAATCAGTCAACTCCATTAATAGCCATTCACAACACCATTAATGAGGGAGTCAACTTCATTAATGAAGATAATCAGGCTCCATTAATGAGAAGATATTCAACTCCATCAATGAGAAGATATTCAACTCCATCAATGAGAAGATATTCAACTCCATCAATGAGAAGATATTCAACTCCATTAATGAGAAGATATTCAACTCATTAATGTTGATAAACCAATGGAGTGGGCAACAAGGATGAACATATATAAATATAACAAGTCACTCTCCAAGAAAAAAGTCGATTCCTCAATATTTCTCCAGTCGGACATTTCTCCAACAGGGGGTTCGAACGATAGACACAATCCAACAACCCTCCAGTATCTCTATATCTCCAACAGCTCTCCAACATCTCCATGTCTCCGATCCCAGATTTCACCCACTTCTCCACTAGGAATTTGAGTTCGCCATCGCCTGGAGTGTAAAAGGGACCCTTGCCTGAATTCCCTCTACACCACCATTGTATCGACTGCTATGTATGCCAGTTTTCGCCATGAATGTACCAGTATCAAATGGTACCCCTCTAACTGTGACCTACTAGGACTCAGTTTGTATTAATGTAAGCTCTCTGGAGCACCTCTCGAGATATATAAATATGGTCTTTCTCCCTTCCAATGGATATTGCCTGGGGGTTTTCAGCATGTGATCAATCGTGATGCTTTTTCCCCCTAGGTCAGTCCACCACTACTAAAAGAGTTGTCATTCTCCTATCTATCTCCTTTTTATGAATGCATGTATGCGTGCTAGGCACCGACCATGCTAGTCCTAGCTCTCATGTACCTCTCCTGACTCATTACCAAGGTCGGGGGAATATTGAAGGCACCTAGAGAGGTGACTAGGTACCAGGATCAGATACCTAAGACCGGGTACCAGCCTACAGCACCAGATGGGAGGGATGACTGTTATCCTACCATGACATCTATCTCGCATTCACCTTACCAGAACCACGGTACGAAGTACCTACCACACCCGCTGCGACCTCCGGGGTAGCGGGTCGAGGGTGTTGATTGAGATTTTCACCCCAGGTGGATTTTTCTGTTAACAGCAAGTAAACACACTGCAGACCTGGAAGAAACATTCCAAGTATTCAGAAGATACGGGATGAAACTCAACCCTAACAAGTGTGTATTTGTGGTACCATCGGGAAAGTTCCTCGGCCTTTCAAGTGCACCAAAGGGGGATCGAAGTGAATCCTGAAAAAGTAAGAGCCCTAGAAGAGATGAGGTCCCCGGTAACCCTAAAAGATATCCAAAGGTTGACGGGATGTTTAGCATCAATAAATCGGTTCATTAGCAAGTCAACCGATAGATGTTTGCTATTCTTCAAAGCAATAAGAAAAGGAAAGGGTGTAGAATGGAATGGGGAGTGTGAACAAGTATTCCAGAAAATCAAAGAATACCTAGGCAAGCCCCGATCCTCTCAAAGCCTCTTAAAGGAGAAACTCTGTACTTATATCTGTCGGTCAAAACCGTAGCCACAGGATCGGTACTTGTCAGATTAGATGAAGGGCTGCAGAAACCTAGTATATTATACTAGCAAGGCTCTACTACCAGCTGAAACAAGATACTCAGCAGCCAAACAGATGGCACTTGCACTTGTAACGGCAGCAAGAAAACTTAGACATTATTTTCAGGCTCACAAAATTGAGGTATATACAGATTGTCCGTTAAAACAAATTTTATCCAAGCCAGAGGTATCATGAAGACTTACAAAATGGGCAGTGGAGCTTAGCAAGTTTGATATTACTTACTTACCAAGGGCCGCAATAAAAGGCCAGGCGGTGGCAGACCTGATTACTGAGTTCACTGAGCCACACAGTGAAGTGATCAGGATTCTAGAAGAAAAAGAAAGAAAAGTATACAATTGCAAGTTGCACATTGATGGTTCGTCAAACACATATGGCAGCGGGGCAAGTATAGTGATATCAACCCCCAAAAATGATCAGGTGGAATGCGCCCTACAATTTGACTTTAGAGCTACCAACAGCATGGCTGAGTATAAGGCGTTGTTGGCTGGACTCCGAATATGCACAGCATTGGGAGTGGACGAAGTAGAAATATTCAGTGATTCACAAGTCGTGGTCAACCAAAAGTGTTAACAGAAAAATCCACCCGGGGTGAAAATCTCAATCAACACATTCGACCCGCTACCCCGGAGGTCGCAGCGGGTGTGGTAGGTACTTCATACTGTGGTTCTGGTAAGGTGAAAGCGAGATAGATGCTATGGTAGGAGAACAATCATCCCTTCTATCTGGTGCAATAGGCTGGTACCCAGTCTTGGTATCTGATCCTGGTACCTAGTTATCTCTCTAGGTGCCTTCAATATTCCCCCGACCTAGATAATGAGCCAGGAGAGGTACATGAGAGCTAGAACCAGCATGGTCGGTGCCTAGCACGCATACATGCATTCATAACAAGGAGATAGATGGGAGAATGACGACTCTTTTAGTAGTGGTGGTGGACTGACCTAGGGGGAAAAAGCATCACGATTGATCACATGCTGAAAAACCCCCAGGCAGTATCCATTAGAAGGGAGAAAGACCCTTCTTTATATTTATATATCTCAAGAGGTGCTCCGGAGAGCTTACATTAATACAAACTGAGTCCTATTAGGTCACAGTTAGAGGGGTACCATTTGGTGCCGGTACATTCTTGGCGAAAACTGACATACATAGCAGTCGATACAATGGTAGTGTAGAGGGAATTCGGGTAGGGTCCCTTTTACACTTCAGGCGATGGCGAACTCATATTCCTAGTGGAAAAGTGGATGAAATCTGGGATCGGAGACATCTTGGAGATATGGAGATACTGGAGGGTTGTTGGACTGTGTCTATTGTTCGGACCTCATGTTGGAGAAATGTCCGAATGGAGAAATATTGAGGAATCGACCCTTTTATCGGAGAGTGACTTGTTATATTTATATCTGTTCATCCTTGTTGCCCACTCCATTGGTTTATCGACATTAATGAGTTGAATATCTTCTCATTGATGGAGTTGAATATCTTCTCATTAATGGAGTCTGATTATCTTCATTAATGAAGTTGACTCTCTCATTAATGGCGTTGTGAATGGCAATTAATGGAGTTGACTGATTCCCTCATTAATGGTGTTGATTATCTCCATTAATTTACCAGAGAGGTCAACTTTCTCTTTTACGTTGCTTGAAGGATAATTCTGACTCTGTATCCCGGTGGTATGGTACACTGGTGTACCGGAGTGCTCGCTAGCGTGGCGCTTGTTCTAGCATGCTGGTACCTCTTCCTGGTTCCATTCTTCTTACTTGGCTGAGTAGGATACACATTCTGGTTAGATCCTGGACTGATATCATGGTACTTAGGTACCTGGTAGATGTCGCGGTACCTAGGTATCAGGTAGGAGGTATCGTGGTACCTGGGAACCAGGTAGAAGGTATCATGGTATAGCCTTGCTTGGTACCTGGTAGACTGTGAGACGTGGTACTGACTTCTTTCCGGTTCATGGTGTACAACATCCCCGGTATCTAGGTATCGGTCCTGATCTCCGTCCTGATCTAGGTCTTACTAGGTACCTGCTGGATGGAAAATTCTTCTTTGGACCCCTTGCCAAAAATGACTGTTAACAGAAGTCCCCCCTGACTTGAACACTGCTATTAAGTTGGGGTTGGAGTCAGGATCTTATACTGCTTGAAGAATTTTTCTCGTCATTTCTTACTTGTAGCTATTACTTGAAAAGAGAAAATGCTCACAACACTCTTAGCTTTGGTGAATCTAGGTACCTGGCATTCCTGTTCAAGGGATCCTGGTACTTTGTCTATAATAATGGCGAATCAAGGTACCTAGCCTTCCATTTTTCACGAATACAGGTACATAGACGAAAACGATCCTAGTAGGCAACTATGCCATCCAGATCCTTCCAGGTGAGGGGTGATGCCCAGCCTTGGCAGCAAAAGGGACATTTGGTTGTCCTAGTCTTGAGGTGAAAACACGTAGGCGAACATATTGGCGAAAAATGGGTACCTTACATTCCTGTTCTAGGAATCCTGGTATTCTGGCGAGCACATGGCTAACATATTGGAGAATCTGGGTACCTCGCATTCCTATTCTAGGAATCTTGGTACCTTGGCGAACATATGGTGAACATTCTAGAGAAACTGGGTACCTTGCATTCCTATTCTAAGAATCTTAGTACCTTGGCGAACACATGGCGAACATATTGGAGAATTTGGGTACCTCGCATTCCTGTTCTAGGAATCTTGGTACCTTGGCGAACACATGGCGAACATATTGGAGAATCTAGGTACCTCGCAATCCTGTTCTAGGAATCTTGGTACCTTGGCGAACACATGGCAAACATTCTGGCAACAAGATCCTGGTAGGCAACTAAGGCCACTTTAGCACCAGGTCTTTCTTAGCGGGGGGTGGTACCCAGCCAAGGCATCATGAGAGCTGTCTAGCTATTTCCTGGTCTCGAGGTTTGGATGGCAACTATGCTCTTACACTCAGACCCTTCTTGGGGGTGGTAGCCCGACCAAGGCATCAGGAGGGCTGTCTAGCTATTTCCTAGTCTCGAGGTCTGGATGGCAACTATGCTCTTACACTTAGACCCTTCTTGGGGGTGATAACCCGACCAAGGCATCAAGGGTAACGACGGGGCTTCCTCGGCTAGTCCCTGGTATCGAGGTCTGGTTGGCAACTATGATCTTACACTCAGACCCTTCTCAGCGGGGAGTGGTGCCCGACCGAGGTTTGATCCGTCGGGTAACTATGCTCTTACGTACCGGATCCTTCCTAGAGGGGGGTGGTGCCCGGCCAGGGCAGCATGAATGCCATATGGCTTTTCCTGGTCTTGAAGAGATCCTCTTAGATGGATTAATCTGGTCCAGGGCATCAGGAGAGCTATCTAGCTATCCTGGTCTTTAAGGCGATCCTTCTAGAGGGATTAATCCGGTCCAGGGCATCGGGCATTTCTATGCAAGGATTTCCCGTTCTTCAAGCGATGGTCATGATACTGGTCCAGAGGCATGTGTGGGATCCTAGAAGTCCCTAGCAACTGAAATGTGGCTCTGGACCATGGTGGAACTGAATCGGGACACTGTGGCTCACTTGGGCGTTGTCCAGCCCGATAGAAGAATTGAGGAGCCACTGGGCTATGTAGCTGGGCTGTTGCTCCACAGGCTTGCTTAGGCATGTACGAGGCCTCAGCAATGTGGGAAGCCTCTGAGCTCTACCCTAACGGATCGGAACATAGGTGGCTCACTAGGACGTTGAAGGGCCCTGTACAAAAGGTAGAGAGCCACCGGCATGATACTGGTCTAGAGGCATGCGTAGGATCCTAGAAGTCCCCAGCAACTGAAATATGATTCTGGACCATGGTGGAATGAATCGGGACATAGTGGCTCACTTGAGCGTTGTCAACCCCGATAGAAGAAGTGAGAAGCCACTGGGCTATGCAGCTAGGATGCTGCTCCAGAGGCTTGCTTAGGTATGTAGGAGGCCTCAGCAATGTGGGAAGCCTCTGAGCTCTACCAGAACGAATCGGGACATAGGTGGCCTAACTAGGGCATTGAAGGGCCCGGTACAAGAGGTAGGGAGCCACCTGCATGATACTGGTCCAGAGGCATGCGTGGGATCCTAGAAGTCCCTAGAAACTGAAGTGTGGCTCTGGACCATCCTGGAATGAATCTAGACACAGTGGCTCACTTGGGCGTTGATTAGCCAGGTACCAGGAGTGGGTAGCCACTAGGCCATACAGGGGGCTGCTGCTCTAGAGGCTTGCCAAGGTATGTAGAAAGCCTCAGCAAAGTGGGAAGCCTCTGAGCTCTACCCGAACGAATCGGGATATAGGTGGCTCACTAGGGCGTTGAAGGGCCCGGTACAAGAGGTAGAGAGCCACCTGCATGATACTGGTCCAGAGGCATGCATGGGATCCTAGAAGTCCTAAGAAACTGAAGTGTGGCTCTGGACAATCCTGGAATGAATCTGGAACATAGTGGCTCACTTGGGCATTGACTAGCCTGGTACCAGGAGTGAGTAGCCACTGGGCCATGCAGCTGGGCTGCTGCTCTAGAGGCTTGCCAAGGTATGTAGAAGGCCTCAGCAAAGTGGGAAGCCTCTGAGCTCTACCCGAACGAATCGGGACATAGGTGGCTCACTAGGGCGTTGAAGGGCCCGGTACAAGAGGTAGATAGCCACCTGCATGATATTGGTCCAGAGGCATGCATGGGATCCTAGAAGTCCCCAGAAACTGAAGTGTGGCTCTGGACCATCCTGGAATGAATCTGGACACAGTGGCTCACTTAGGCGTTGACTAGCCCGGTACCATGAGTGAGTAGCCACTGGGCCATGCAGCGGGGCTGCTGCTCTAGAGGCTTGCCAAGGTATGTAGAAGGCCTCAGCAAAGTGGGAAGCCTCTAAGCTCTACCCGAACGAATCGGGACATAGGTGGCTCACTAGGGCGTTGAAGGGCCCGGTACAAGAGGTAGAGAGCCACCTGCATGATATTGGTCCAGAGGCATGCATGGGATCCTAGAAGTCCCCAGAAACTGAAGTGTGGCTCTGGACCATCCTGGAATGAATCTGGACACAGTGGCTCACTTGGGTGTTGACTATCCCGTACCAGGAGTGAGTAGCCACTGGGCCATGCAGCGGGGCTGCTACTCTAGAGGCTTGCCAAGGTATGTAGAAGGCCTCAGCAAAGTGGGAAGCCTCTGAGCTCTACCCGAACAAATCGGGACATAGGTGGCTCACTAGGGCGTTGAAGGGCCCGGTATAAGAGGTAGAGAGCCATCTGCATGATACTGGTCCAGAGGTATGCATGGGATCCTAGAAGTCCCCAGAAACTGAAGTTTGGCTCTAGACCATCCTGGAATGAATCTGGACACGGTGGCTCACTTGGGCGTTGACTAGCCCGGTACCAGGAGTGAGTAGCCACTGGGCCATGCAGCGGGGTTGCTGCTCTAGAGGCTTGCCAAGGTATGTAGTAGGCCTCAGCAATCTGGGAAGCCTCTGGGATCTCCCCGAACAGATCGGGACATCGGTGGCTCTCTAGGGAGTTAAATGGCCCAGTATAAATGAACTGAAGCCACCGGCCTGGTACTGGTCTAGAGGAATGCTTGGGATGCTAGAAGTCCTCAGCAACTGAAATGAAGCTCTGGACCATGCTAGAATGGATCGGGGCATAGTGGCTCACCCGGGCGTTGTCCGGCCCGATACAATAAGTGAGGAGCCACTGGGCCATGTAGCTGGGCTGCTACTCCAGAGGCTTGCTTTGGCATATAAGAGGCCTCAGCAATCAGGGAAGCCTCTAGGATCTTCCCGAACAGATCGGGACATCGGTGGCTCTCTAGGCTTTGAATGACCCGGTACAAATGAAGTGAAGCCACTGGTATGATACTGGTTCAGAGGGATGCTTAGGAATCCCAAAAGTCCTATGCAACTGAAATGTGGCTCTGGACCATCCTGGAATCAATCGGGACACAGTGGCTCACTTGGGCGTTGACCGGCCCAGTGCTAGGAGTGAGGAGCCACTGGGCCTCTTCCGGTCGCGCTGCTCCTATGATCATACAGTTGAATTGGCTTCTCGGGTACATGCGTTGACCTGCTACCTTGGAGCTTTTGAAGAGTCGATCCGGTGACATGAAGGGATTTGTATGAACATGTGCAAATCCGATGGATCGTAATGGATCTGCTGCATAGGAGATCTGCCGATAGCGGAGCAAATCCTCTGTAAGGTAGCAAGAGAGGTACAGCAGCTACTGCATAGCAGTTCTAGATGTAACGGACCAGATCTACTGCATAGGAGATCTGCTGATAGCGGAGCAAAACCTCTGTAAGGTAGTAGGAGAGGTGCATCTCTGCTACATAGAAGCTCTAGATGTATCGGAAAGAATCTGCTATAGAGGAGTACTGCAAGTATATGAGCAGATTTGTTGCATAAGGGCAGCATAGTAGACCGGTTCTGCCAGGGAGTCCTACGTACCATATCAGTAATAGAAAGTCGAGCATGCATGTAGAGATAAGGATGCTCAAGTAGAGACATGGAAACCACGTTGGTGAGTTTCCCACAGACGGCGCCAAAAAGTGTTAACAGAAAAATCCACCCGGGGTGAAAATCTCAATCAACACCCTCGACCCGCTACCCCGGAGGTCGCAGCGGGTATGGTAGGTACTTCGTACCGTGGTTCTGGTAAGGTGAAAGCGAGATAGATGCCATGGTAGGAGAACAATCATCCCTTCCATCTGGTGTAGTAGGCTGGTACCCTAGTCTTGGTATCTGATCCTGGTACCTAGTCATCTCTCTAGGTGCCTTCAATATTCCTCCGACCTAGATAATAAGCCATGAGAGGTACATGAGAGCTAGGACCAGCATGGTCGGTGCCTAGCACGCATACATGCATTCATAACAAGGAGATAGATGGGAGAATGACAACTCTTTTAGTAGTGGTGGTGGTGGACTGACCTAGGGGGAAAAAGCATCACGATTGATCACATGCTGAAAAACCCCCAGGCAGTATCCATTGGAAGGGAGAAAGACCCTTCTTTATATTTATATATCTCAAGAGGTGCTCCGGAGAGCTTACATTAATACAAACTGAGTCCTAGTAGGTCACGGTTAGAGGGGTACCATTTGGTGCCGGTACATTCATGGCGAAAATTGACATACATAGCAGTCGATACAATGGTGGTGTAGAGGGAATTCGGGCAGGGTCCCTTTTACACTCCAGGCGATGGCGAACTCATATTCCTAGTGGAGAAGTGGAGAAAATCTGGGATCGGAGACATCTTGGAGATATGGAGATACTGGAGGGTTGTTGGACTGTGTCTATTGTTTCGGACCTCCTGTTGGAGAAATGTCCGACTGGAGAAATATTGATGAATCGACCCTTTTCTCGGAGAGTGACTTGTTATATATATATATATATATCTGTTCATCCTTGTTGCCCACTCCATTGGTTTATCGACATTAATGAGTTGAATATCTTCTCATTGATGGAGTTGAATATCTTCTCATTAATGGAGTCTGATTATCTTCATTAATGAAGTTGACTCCCTCATTAATGGCACTGTGAATGGCCATTAATGGAGTTGACTGATTCCCTCATTAATGGTGTTGATTATCTCCATTAATTTACCAGAGAGGTCAACTTTCTCTTTTACGTTGCTTGAAGGAGAATTCTGACTCTGTATCCCGGTGGTATGGTACACTGGTGTACCGGAGTGCTCGCTGGCGTGGCGCTTGTTCTAGCATGCTAGTACCTCTTCCTGGTTCCATTCTTCTTACTTGGCGGGTAAGATACACATTCTGGTTAGATCCTGGACTGATATCGCGGTACTTGGGTACCGGATAGATGTCGCGGTACCTAGGTATCAGGTAGAAGGTATTGTGGTACCTAGGAACCAGGTAAGAGGTATCATGGTATAGCCTTGCTTGGTACCTGGTAGACTGTGAGACGTGAACTGACTTCTTTCCGGTTCATGGTGTACAGTATCCCCGGTATCTAGGTATCGGTTCCAATCTAGGTCCTACCAGGTACCTGCAGGATGGAAAATTCTTCTTTGGACCCCTGCCAAAAATTACTGTTAACAAAATCCTAGATGAATACCAAGCTAAAGATCCTAACTTGGTGGTATACTTAGAGATAGCCAAAACACTTCTGGGGAGATTCAAGAGTCATAGAATCATTCAGATCCTGAGAGAGAAGAATTAGAAAGCTAACGCATCATCAACCATTGGTATCTGCTGGAGAATGGTTCCAGTGGCTCATCTCGAAAAGCCCAGCATCAAGAAAGAAGAAAATCTGATAGTAGAAACGGTGGAGAAGGGGTCAGTCACTTGGGCCACCCCGATCATTGAGTACATAGAAGATGGCACGCTCCCAGAAGATGCAGTTGAAGCAAAACGAGTTAGATACAGGGCCGGTCGGTACTCAATAATAGGCAATGAACTTTATAGAAGGGGATTTTCGAATACCTTACAAAGATGTGTTAGCCAAGAAGAAGGAAATAAGATCTTGGCCAATATACACAGTGGTGTGTGTGGAAACCACACTAGGGGTAAAAGTTTTGCCCTATAAAACCCTTAGACAGGGCTTTTATTGGCCAACCCTATTTCAGGATGCTAAATTGGTGGCTGAGAAATGCGGTACTTATCAAAGAATCGCAAACGATATTAGGCAACCACCTAAAACTTTGAAGAATCTAACCTCACCCTAGCCATTTGCAATGTGGGGATTAGATCTGATCGGCCTCATTCCGACAGCAACTAAAGGAGGTGCCAAGCATGCTATTGTGGTGGTTGATTATTTCACAAAATGGGCAGAAGCGGAGGCACTAGTACACATAACCGAGGCTAATACCATTAGCTTCGTAAAGAAAAACATTATCTATCGATTCGGGATTCCGGATACAATTGTCACTGACAATGAGACCCAATTCGATAGTGATAATTTCAGAGAGATGTGCCGAAAGTACCACATAAAGAATTATTACGCCACACCAGCTCATCCTCAGACCAATGGCCAGACCGAAGCCATCAATAAGATCATCAAGCACACCTTAAAGGCCAAGCTCGACGAAAAGAAAGGAAATTGGGCAGACAAGTTGCATGAAGTACTTTGGGCATACCGAACAACTGAAAGGACTGCAACAGAAGAAACACCTTACTCCTTAGCGTTCGGAATTGAAGCTGTCATCCCGGTTGAAATAACCCATACCTCCCCTAGAGTTCAGCTATATTAGCCCGACTCCAATATAATGACCTTAGAACAGAGCCTAGATGAGTTGGATGAAAAAAAGGGACATCGCGAGGGTAAGAAATGCGGCTTACCAACAAAGAATTGCAAGATATTACAACTCGCACGTCCGGATTAGAAAATTCAAACTCGGAGATCTGGTTCTTAGAAGGGTATCTCCGAACACAAGGGAAAAGTCGGCCGGATCATTAGCAGATAAATGGGAAGGGCCTTACCAGGTGGTCGGATCAGTTGGGCATGGAGCATGGAGCATATCGCCTTGTTCGATCAGAAGGACGAGAGTTACCCAGACCATGCAACGCTTAATACCTGAAGATATTCTACCCTTAAGCAGTTTTCTCGTTTTTTTTCTTTTGCTATTTTCTTTTCAGAATTTTTAGATATTTTGAGTAGGTATAGATTTTACTCATGCCTAATCATATGTTTCTCTTTATAGTTTTAAAGAAATCAATAAAAAAATTCCTTCAACGGAAACTTGGTTCAAGAAAGGTGTTCTTGTATTGCTTTTGTTAATAAAAGCAAATCCCGATAAACTTAAAATAGACTCTAGGGGGTTTAGTGATGGAACCATAAGCATATGTCGCAAAGACAATGCACGTTCACCTGAAACTAACTGGATGCATCAGAAGCATTGTTAGAGCGCCTTCAGGAGATCAGATACCTGATGGGATGCGCAAAAAGTTGGGTGAGATAATCAATATCTCGCATCCGAACGCTAGTTAATAAAGATACTTGGCTAAGATAAGTTGGGATAATGAGATCAAGAAAAACCTCGCGCCAGTGAATCTTGAGTAACAGGACTACTGGGAGACGTCCCAGGTGACTTAGTTACCAGATAAAAGACAAGAGTCTATAAACTAGATACCATGCAAATGGTCCATCAAACGAACACCATTTGAACAAATAACTGAATTTCAGCAAGCGACCAAAAGGACAACCAGACAAGTCAAAAATGATTTTAACTAAGTTCAGTCAGCCATATGATATAGATGATCGTGTTAACAATTAATCAAATTTGATCGGTTCAATCACAATTGGTTATAAAAATAACTAACCTAGAAGTGACAACCAGCAGAGAAAATTGATCGAAATAAAGAACATCATATAACTAAATTTCAGATCGGTATCATTAAATGAATTAATCAATTGTTCATATAATGCTACGAAGAATTTACAAAACGTATGATAAAAAAGAAAAGAAGTCATCAAGCATCTGAAGGTCTTGAAGAACTGCCAAGTCCCGAGGTGCCAGGGTTTTTGCTTTCCTCTTCAAAACCCTTGGTCAGATCTCCAAAATCTGGCTAGCATATGTCATCTTCGGGATCTTCAACCATAAAAGGAGAATAGTCGTTCTCGGGTAAAGGTCCAGCATCGATACCCTCAGATGTTCCCAGAGGAGAGGGTAGGGATGACACCTCTGCGACCTCAGAGGGATCTGGCGACGGAGAATCAGAAGTGGAATCCGGAAATGATGGCAATAAATAGCTCCGGGGCCAGGTAGCCAGGGTGGCCAAAGAGATCCAGGAGCTAAAAAGGGCAAGCACCGGGAACACTGGAAAGATCCCCTGGGAGAAATGAATGCCCCCTTCTCTAGGAGAATCAGGGAGGCAGAGTTACCCCCCAAATTTAAGATGCCGACCGACAAGTATTCTGGAACTGAAGATCCTTTAAGTCATCTGGAGAGCTTTATTCAACAGATGGAGGTCTAGAATGCTACCAGAGCTGCCATGTGCAAAATGTTCCCTACCACGCTAACTGACCACTCCAAGACATGGTTCAGGAAGCTACCGGCTAGGAGTGTCGACTCGTTCACCAAGTTGACCACCAACTTCTGCGCTCAGTTCCAGGGCATCAAACCATCCCCCAAGGATCCCATTCATCTTCAATACGTGATCCAAGAGCAGAGAGAAATCTCAGGGCCTACGTGGAGAGGTTCCACATAGAAGTGATTGAGATGGGAGTCTTCGCAGAAAAGGAGATCTTGGCAAATTCCAGGAGAAACTTGTGGGCCGGTAGGTTATTCAGATCTTTCGCTAAACATCCACCTGAAACCTACTTGGAGGCCTACGACAGAGCTCTGGAGCAGATAGAGATAGATGAATAGCTCCTAGTCAAGATGGAGCACGATGACATGAGAGAAGCCAAGCGCCAAAAGAAGGAGGTGCCCAAGCATGCACCTATTCCAAAAGAATCAAAACAAACCTCCCAACAAGTCTACGTATCGGTCGCCACCCTACCAGCCTCCGCAGAACAGGTACCTTGTTAGGCGGACTCCTCCTAGAGCTACTCCCCCACCCAAGGAGGTAGCGCGAGTAGATAAAGAGGAAAGGGGGTACTCCCACTACACCCCATGAACGCATCTTGTGAGATGATTTACCTCGCCATTCGCAACAGAGGATTGCTTAGGAAGCCGGGTCGAATAAAGGCACCAGTCGATCAACGGAACCGTTACAAGTATTGTGACTTCCACGAGGATGTAGGTCATAATACCTCGGAATGCTACAGTATGCGAAACCAGATTGAAGCCCTGGTGAGGGGAGGTTGCTTGGAGGAATTCCTCCAACAAGTGCGACAACATTCGCACCGGGAAGGAGGTACAAGCAGACATTAAAGCATTTGAAGAATGAAGGAAGGCGAAAGGGAAATATCTGATGGAGCAGATCCATATAGTCAATACCATCAGTGGAGGTCCCACCTTGGCAGGGACTTCTAACAATTCTAGAAAGAATCATGCCAGGAAAGTGCCTAGGGTAGACGCGGGCCAAGATCTTCAAGGTTACCAGGGGACTGCCTCAATCCCTTCCTTCAGTACAGATTATCTTTACTGAGGAAGATGGATACAACACTGTGCAACCCCACGATGACCCCATGGTTATCTCTGTTCAAATAGCCAACAATTTGGTCAATCGTGTCCTGGTCGATACAGGTAGCAGCGTTAACATTCTCTTCAAGGGAGCTCTAGATCAATTTAACTTGAAAAATTCTTGTTACAACAGCTGCACTACCCCCGCTGTATGGGTTCACAAGAGACTCACAGATCCCCACCAGGTCCCTGATCCCTGATCCTATCGGTAATAATAGGAGCAACACCTCTCCAATAGAATCTCATGACAGATTTCGTTATGGTCGACACCCCATCGGCCTACAACGTCATTCTTGGTAGACCTTTCTTGTCGGCCCTCAAGGGTGTCCTGTCAATCTACCATAATGTCCTGAAATTCCCTGTGGGAGATAAGGTAGGCGAGGTACGGAGAGACCAGCAGGCAGCCCGTAAATGTTATATAGTGTCCACCAACCCTGCTGTGCTCGCCAAGCAATATGCGCAGATAACCGTTGTACAGGATCAGGAATTACCAGAAGAAGACTTTGAAGACAGAACATGCTCAATTGAAAAGGGATCCACGCCAGAACTCCCCGATATAGAGATCAAGGAGGAGGAAGTGAAGGGATGGGCCAGTGGCCATCCCGCAGAAGAGTTAGAAGAGATACCTATCAGGAAGGACTATCCTTCCAAGGTAGTCAGGATAGGTTCAACGTTGAAGGCTGAGGTAAATGAGGATCTGGTAAAGCTCTTACAAGAATAAAATGATATCTTTGCCTGGAATCATGAAGAGATGTCGAGGATACCGGCTACCCTGGCAGCTCATAGGCTGGCTGTAGACCCCACCTTCAAGCCCGTTAAGTAAAAAAGAAGGCATTTAAACTCAGAAAGAAATGTCGCGGTGCAAGAGAAGGTAGAAAAGCTGCTGAGAGCAAAATTCATCAGGGAATTTTGATATCCTGAGTGAATTGCCAACGTGGTCATGGTGACCAAAGCAAACGGGAAATAGCGCATGTGTGTTGACTACACTGATCTCAACCACTCCTGCCCGAAGGACAGCTTCCCGCTACCGAAAATCGACCAACTGGTAGATTCAACCGCGGGTAATAAGCTCCTAAGCTATATGGACACCTTCTCAGGATACAACCAGATTATGATGCACCCAGCTGACCAGGATAAAACCAGTTTCATAACCGGGCAAGACATGTATTGCTACAAGGTCATGCCCTTCGAGCTCAAAAACGCTGGGGCTACCTACCAGCGCTTGGTCAACCGATTGTTCAGAGGACTGATAAGAAATTCAATGGAGGTATACATCAATGATATGATCACGAAGTCTCAGGTAGCTGAGCATCACCAGGACCACCTCCGCCAGACTTTCCAGATAGTCAGAGAAAATCAGATGCGGTTAAACCCTGCTAAATAAGCCTTCGGAGTTACAGCCGGGAAATTTCTCGAGTTCATGGTCAATG
This sequence comes from Dipteronia sinensis, assembly GCA_033220585.1. Lineage (NCBI taxonomy): Eukaryota > Viridiplantae > Streptophyta > Magnoliopsida > Sapindales > Sapindaceae > Dipteronia > Dipteronia sinensis. Next base: position 15,286,372 of record CM065641.1, read on the forward strand.
AGAGAGGGATTGAAGCTAATCCAGAGAAGATCAAATCCATCCTAGATCTTGAAGGCAATCAAACAAGTGCAAGTTTGACTGGATGAATTGCAGCCCTGGACCGCTTCATATCACGATCCACTGACAAGTGTGTCCCTTTCTTTAAGGTAATCAAACAAGGGAAGAACATGAAGTGGGACTAGGATAGCGAGCTAGCTTTCCAATCATTGAAGAGATACCTCGCTAGCCCTCCCCTGCTAGCTAGCCCGATACCAGGAAAAGAATTACAGTTATACCTGGCAGTATCTGTAATCGCTGTCAGCGGAGCATTGGTAAAAGAATACGGAGATATGGTCCAGCGCCGTGTCTACTATGTGAGCCGCTCCCTAACCAAATCAGAAAAGAATTACACTCTGCTTTTGCTCTAGTGACTACCGCCAGGAAGCTCCGCCCCTATTTCTTAGCTCACACGATCGCGGTGGTCACCGATCAGCCTCTACGGCAGTTTCTTCAAAGACCAGATGTGTCAGGAAGACTCGTACTATCGGCCCTCGAGCTCACCCAATTCGACATCAATTATAAAGCTTGAACTACCATCAAAGCCCAAGCTTTGGTAGATTTCGTGGTAGAGTTCAGTACAATGCCTCCAAGGTACCCCCCCCCCCCCGAGAGCAGATCTGATCCCTCAGAAAGAGCAAGAACCTGCAGATTGGCCTACCAATCGAAAAGTATGGATCCTATATACGGATGGGGCATCCTGTCAAGCAGGAAGCGGGGAGGAATTGTTCTGCTGATCCAGAAAAGATCGAATGGTGTCACTGTTTCAGATTCGAGTTTAGCACTACTAACAATGAGGCAGAGTATGAGACCCTGCTAGCGGGGATTAAGGTAGCAGCAGACCTTGGAGCAAATTATCTCAACGCTAAGTGCGATTCGCAACTGGTGGTCAACCAGGTACCCGGTTCCTACCAGGAAAAAGGAGATAATATGGCAGCTTACCTCGGTAAGGTCCAGAAGCTTATGACCTGTTTCAAGGGGTTCAAAATTCAGCAGGTACCCAGACAGTAGAACCACCGAGCTGATATCCTACCTAAGATAGCTGCTAGTGGAGGACAGGAGCTACCAAAAAGGGTACCCCTCCAGATAATCCCCGTACCTATTATAGTGGAAGGAAAATAGATCAACCCTTTGGAATGATTTCCATGTTGGATGGATCCCATCGTAGATTACCTCCAAGAAGAAAAGATCTCCGAAAGTCCTGACCTAGCTTCCAAGATCAAGAGAACCGCAGTCCGTTATTGCCTGGTAGAAGGACACCTTTATCGTAGAGAAAGATCTCTCCCCCTCCTTAGATGCCTGCACTCTGAGGATGCGAGTTGGGCACTTAGAGAGGTACATGCAGGGGACTGTGGATATCATACCGGGGGAGAAGCGCTAGCCTACCAGGTGTTATGCATGGGATATTACTGGCCAACCTTGCATCATGACGTGAGGCAGTTCGTACAATCATGTGAACCATGCCAGAAGACGTCCAATCTACATCACTTACCTCTATAACGATTATCTTCCATTAGCTCTTCTTACCCATTTGCCTTCTGGGGAGTAGACTTGATTGGACCACTCCCAACCGCGCGTGGTCAATAGAAGCATGCAACCGTGGTAATTGATTATTTTACTAGATGGGTGGAGGCGGAGCCCCTTTCCAAAATTACTGAGGCAAACACGACTTAGTTCATCAAGAAGAATGTGGTCTGCCGGTTTGGGACCCCGATGGTCGTTATCAAGGATCTGGGCAAACAGTTTGACAACGCCAGATTCCGTGGCTTCTGTAAAAACCTAGGAATCGAGCTTTGTTTTGCACCCGTTGCACACCCCCAAACTAATGGCCTAGTAGAGGCCACAAATAAGACTATCAAGAGGCTCCTGAAGAAGAAGCTTCAACAGAAAAAAGGGAGATGGGCAGATAAACTCCCGGAAATGCTATGGGCTTACCGCACCACCAAAAGGACTGCTACTGGAGAAACCACCTACTCACTAGCTTTCGGGGTGGAAGCTGTCCTTCCTATCGAGCATAAGCTCACCTCTTTCTGGGTTCAACATTTCGACCCTGATGGGAATGAAGATAAGCTGAGGGCCAATTTGGACCTCTTAGAGGAGAAACAGGACAGGGTGGCAGAAAGGGTAGCAGTTTACCATAGCCGGATTGCCCGTTACTTCAGCAGGAGAGTAAGAGCCTGAAACTTCAAAGAGGGGGACTTGGTTCTCAGGAATATTACTCAGAGCACCCGGAGGAGATCTGACGGAATGTTATCACCAAATTGGAAGGGACCCTACCTAATTAGAATGGTGATCCGGAACGGGTCCTATAAATTGGACGATATGGAAAGACATCCGATAGACCACACTGTGAATGCTGATCACTTGAAGAGGTTTAACCCGTAAACCACACAGGAAAGACCGATCATGATCGCCTCAAGGTTGATACTCATGAGTATTTGTATTCCTCTTTTGACTTATCAATAAAGAAGATCTTTTTCTCCATTTTTCTACATTTGTCTACATCTGTCCGTGCTATATCGCCATAATTCGCCATAAAACCAGGATAGCTACATAGTTATTCTGATGCCCTGGACTGGGTCAACCGGTCCAAGAGGTTCGCCATAAAACTAGGATAGCTACATAGTTATTCTGATGCCCTGGACTGGGTCAACCCCTCCAGGAGGTTCGTCATAAAACCAGGATAGCTACATAGTTATCCTGATGCCCTGGACGGGGTCAACCCCTCCAGGAGGATCGCTATAAAACCAGGATAGCTACATAGTTGTCCTGATGCCCTGGACCAGGTCAACCCTTCTAGGAGGACCGCCTTAAAGACCCGGATAGCAACATAGTTGTTTTAATGCCCTGGATCGGATTAATCCCTCCAGGAGGAAATCCTCAACACCAGGAAAGGCCACATGACATTCCTGCTACCTTGGCCGGGTACCACCCCCCGCCAAGAAGGACCTCGATCGTAAGAGCATAGTTGCTCGACAGGATGAGACGTCGGCAGGGCAACACCCCCCAATGAGAAGGGTCTGGATAGTTAGAGCATAGATACCTGCCAGGTCAATGCTTTGGCCGGGTACCACCCCCCGATGAGAAAAACCTGGTGCTAAAATGGATTTTGCTGCCAACGGATTCGCTAGATCATATCGCCAAAGTACCCAGATTCCTAGAATAAGAATGCGAGGTACCCGGATTTGCCAGACCGTTTTGTCAAAGTACCAAGATTCCTAGAACAGGAATGCGAGGTACCCGGATTCAACAGATTATTTCACCAAAGTACCGAGGTCCTCGGAAGAATGAGGATCTCCGGTACTGAGACTTCTTTCGAATAAATCTCAGCCAATATACCAAGGTTCCTCGAAATGGAATGCCTGGTACCTCGACTTACCTGCATACAACGATCACTAATAACAATGAGCAACATTAAGCCTCTAGGAAGGGGTCTTGAGATTCTTCGATTAGGTGCCATGGTACCAGTCACCCGCCGTTTCTCTACTTTTGTTCTTATCAGGTTCCTGGCGTTACCAAGTATTGATTAAGTCAGGTTTTATGCTTGGTTGGGACTATTGCTCGAGTTTATGTTACAATCAAAAGCATGCGGCAGAATTCAGTCAACAGATATAGAGGGAAATGGGTTTTTCTTCATTGATCAAATCAGGGAACCCAGCCCTTATTTCAGGATACATACAAGAAAGAAACGAGGGTATCTCCGCTGATCAAATCAGGGAACCCAACCTTTATTTCAAGCTACCTATAAGAAACAAGAAAGAAAATGACAGAAAGTAAATTGGAGATTCGGAAATGTCGGCTTCACCTTCAGCTCCTTGCCTACTTTCTCAATCTGCCTACCTAGCAACATTATTTTCAACCAAAACATGTGTCGACGATACTACCATGAACCCCCGAAGGTAGGAACAGAGGCCGTGTGGGAGTCATCAAATGCAGGAGGGTAACCTTGAAACCGTCCATATTCAAGATGCAACTGGATACGAAGCTGCGGCCTGCCTAGGTAATGTCTACACCATTGGCAAGGGTGCAACACCGTGATCCACTGTTCCTCTTTATCCAAGAAATCGCAACCAGTTATGATTCCCTGGTAATTAAGTCCATCTCGCACCAATTTATCCACAATACCAAGCGTCCTGCCAATCACAAAACTTACATCTCCTCCTCCTCCAACAGTGTTAACTAATACGACGATCATTGATCTGTCTGCTGGAATTTGCTCCACTAAAAGAGTAAAGAGATAGTATGAAGATCTATCAAGCAGGTAGAGGTATTTATAGAATGAGAGATCGAGTATCGGGAGCGAGAGGATAAGGTCATTAATGGGAAACAACATTCGGTGTAGGGGAAAGGACATCTTCGCAAAGCCGCCCCCCCCCCCCCCCCCCCCGAAGTTTGATGTTTGATGTTTGAGGCAATCGAACTTGTCCCAGACTGACACATGGAAGAACAGTTGAATATAGAACTCAAACCAAAAATTCCTACGAGGGAACTCCAAAAAAGAGGTTTTTTGATCAGAGCAACCTCGAAGATAGCATGGACCACGACAATCTCGATTATCAGGTACCGCGATCCATATCCAGTTGATGCCTTGGTACCAGTCCCGAACCAATCGTGTTATCAACTACATTAAAACAGGGCTCAGTAGAAGATGTATAACCAAATCTACACCTGGATACCAGGATTCCCAAAACCAGAATGCCGGGTACCCAGTCTTCTCCCCCAAGTGAGATCGACTGCTAAGTCCCGGGAGATCTTTGTACCAGTTACAAGTTGTGCTACATTTTTCAATCTCGCCAAATTTCAGAGCCCCCTCTGTTATCAAAAATTTATTAAATCAAGTCCACAGTGGGGACCTTTCTTTAGATCAAGGCAAAATTCAATCAGGAAATCGATAAACGACACACGCTTAGAGCTAAAGAAAGAATAGAAAGAAACATTTTCATTACTAAAACTGGGGAGCCCATCCCCCGATCACGGGCTACAAAATAAGGAAAAGATAAGGTTGACTGGGTAGAGGATCAAACTGGAACATGCATCCTCCTGCTTCTGGTTGGCCGTCTTCTCTCCAGCTCCACCAGTTAGAGTTTCTCCATCTTTGGGACTAACTAGAGCTTCGCCTGCTTCTTGGGTACCTATCTCAACCAGAGGTGCTATTGGAAACCGATCGACCTGAAGCTCTCGCGCTACCACTTGGCCAGATTGCATCCCCACATCCTTGGTCGAAGTAGCTTGGTCTTCCGTTACCTGGACAGAATCAGAAGGAGAGATAAGCACAACAGATTCTCTCTCTTTTGAAGCCGGCTGGCTTTCTACTACTTCGACGGATCAGGACGGAGAGACAAGTGGGTCAGAAGCCCCTCCTTCAACTAGAGCCACTCCAGCTCCAGGAACCTTCAGATTGGGATCTGCTCCAACATTGCTTGGTGGAGGAAGGGAGATAGAACTATGGTCTTCACCTCATGCCACTCCACTTGCTCCGGCAACCTGGGAAGGTCAAGCCACATCAGATGGTGTTGCCCCAGCAAGTTCTGCAGCCTTTGCCATAATCTCCTCCCGGTTTCTACGCCGCGATGACACTCAGATCAAACGGAGAAGGGAAAGCTAAAGCCACCTGGTAGCCAGCAAAAAAGTAGCCATCCCCAAAGGCGATGTCTACTTAAGCATCAAGGTTGGCCACGCTATCACGAAAGAATTGAATCTCCTTTTCCAGCTTCATTACTTTATCCTTTGCAATCTCCCTCTCCTCTCTACGACGAAGGGATCTGAGTATCTTGGTATCCAAAGCAAACTGCATCTGCTCCCTGTCAACTTTTGCCTCATCCGCTTCCTTCTTAGCATTGTTTAGAGACTTGTTCAGAGCTTCCACGCCTTTAACAGCCTTAGCTAGCTCCTCCTTGGACCTCTCCAATATTGTAGTAGCACCTTTAACTTGCTCCAAGAGAGAGCCGACCTAATGGCTCAGTGCCACATTAAACTTAAAAGCCTGCCAAAAACAAAGCACTAGTCAGGATATTTCCAACACTTAACCCGGATAGAGGGATAAAAGAGCCGTCTTACCTCAGCCAGGAGAGCAGATCCCCTTCTGATTAGAAGCTCAGTGGGCATGGCCGCCATGACATCCAAGCTCCCGCCTTGGCATGAGGCAACAAATTAGGCCAAAACTTCATCCTGGCTGTTATCTCTTGACCTCGATCGCACCCTATCGTGAGTTGTCACCCGGGTTACAACAGCAAGACCAGAGCCTCTCCCAACCCGGGCAAATCGATCGGCTTCCACAACAAAAGGGGCAGAGGGAGCTGGTGGATCAGTAGTAGCAGCGACAACGACAGTAACTGGGTTGATGGATGGTGCGTCTTGCATCTGACTAGAAACACCACGATACCTCCCCACTATGGCAGTAAAAGCTTCTAACAATCTAGCTACGAGATGAGCTAAAATCCCAGGTACCTTGGTCAAAACCCGGCTAAGCCCAATAGGGTGCCAACCCCTCCACCAAGATCAGAGCCAGCTTGAGCGAGAAGTCTAATGGGGAAAGCTGGGGGTGAATCAACGGTACCAGCCTGGTTGAGCTCCACCTCAGGAACCGATGGAGACACTGCTGAAACTGTAAGAATAGCTAGAGTCAATATCTACATAATTAATAAAGCAATATAATAGAAGCAAAGTCAGAAATTCATTTACTTGGAGAAGCACCGGAAATACAAAGGTAGTGATCTACCCTATTTGCCCTGAAGGCCTCCGTGATATGGTACTTCATGTTGATGTAATTACGGGCCATAATAGCCTATGGGATTTTCTGCGACTCTTCAGAGAGCTTGCTTTCTCTAGCGCGGGCTTGCTACTGAAACCAGTGGGAACTGGGAACTCAGACCCTCAAATATGGACTGAATTACCCCATTCACCTCTGAGGATGACCCACTCTTCCTTCCAGGAGGTATCTTTCTTCGTGGCCCCTGGCACCATAAATTGCAGGTTAGTCTTGGCACGGGCATAGAACTGCTCCTCTGGACCCGGGGAGTTGGTAGCAATCTGTAACACGTATCCAGTCAACATCTACTGGAGTAATAGGATCGTTCGAGAAACCGGTCCCGATGGCGGTTGTCCTGTTGGAAGATAGGGGTATCCTCCCCGCTGTCGATGTCAACGTGAGCCCTTTTTCTAGGGGCAAGACTCTCATTAGCCACCGCGTCGCCGTCAAACAGCTGCTCGATACTGTCGCCACCCGGTGAAGACATGTTCACATATTCAAGGTTTAGTTTCTAGGAAAATGGGAAGTTTGAAGATTAACGAAGATGGAGAAAGCTAGGTTTTTTCCTTAAGACTCTTGTTTGGGAAAGTTTGCTTAAGTAAGTACGCTGTGAAGAAGCAGGATAGAGATAGCTACTTGTAACAGGCAGATAAGGTAATCAATGTCGCGGGATAATCTGCGACGTGGAAGGAACTGTTTCGAGAAACATGTGCCCCCTAAAATTTCATTTTTTGAAGTTGGCCTACCCTGGTCAGCCACGTGGAAGACTCATTTAAATCAGCATGCAAAGAGAAGATTCCCTCCTACAAGACAATGGCAAAAAATTCTACAAGTACTATCCATCCTGACTCCAACCCCGACCTGATACCGGTGTTCAAGTCAGAAGGGACTTCTGTTAACAGGGTTTTTTTAGCAAGAGACCAAAGGAGAATTTTCCAACAAGAATCTACCTAGGAAGAACCATCCTGATAGTCTAGGTAACTAGCGAGATCGGTGCCACAACCTAGATGGAGCCAATGCTGGGTAAGGTCAGGACCTTGATTACCTATCTACCTAGATAAGACACCAGTACTGCGAGTCAGCGAAGGCATGTACCTAGCCTTACTGAAGCTCCTAATACCAACTTAAGACCAGTACAATGATAACTTGTATGCCCAGCGCCCCACAAGTACCTCGACATCACTCAAGATACCGGGTACCTCGATACCCGCATTGGTACTGCCTCAACTTCCACCTGGTATCTAGTACCTCGATATCTACTTAGAGCCCCTCCAAGGTAGGTACCTTACCTGCCAAGCAATACTAAGATGATCGTGAAGACACAAGCACCACTCTAGCAAGAAGCAGAACAAGCTCCATACCAGTGGGATCGAACTGATGTACCAGTGTCTCATTCCGCCAAAGTCCAGAATTTCCCTCCAAGCTCTACGAAGAAGGAAAGTTGACTCTATTGCCAATATAAAGTGCCATTAATGAGACCAAACGGTCAACTAAATCAGAAATTGAATTCGACAGTGATTAACGAGATCAAATCATGCGCATTTAGCCTCACTCAACTCATGTCAAATACTTAAAAAGGAATTCTGAATAATCCTCATTAAAGGAAACGGATTCTAAGGGATATAGGGAGCCTATATGTGTAGCCTTGAAGCAAAGTGAGGGTAGAATCCCAGAAAGTTTTTTGGGTGAACAGAAAAAAAGCACTTTGATAGCCAGAAGAACTTATTGATGTTTCTCTGAAGCCAGTGAGAGTTAATTAGCCACTTATCGATATAAATGCTTTCTCCACCACCACCCTGTGTAAAAAAGTAAGAAAAGAGAGAAGAATGTATTTGTTGTAACTTTGTTATAGTTTACTTAATAAAACAATGTTCTTCTATATCTCCCGGTCCCTTTTTATCTCTTCTATCATTTTATCTCTTGTCTCAGTTATATAAAGAGACCTCGGTACTGAAGGTACCTACCCCGCTACTGTCCACCGGTAGTGGGTGAGGGTGTTAACCAAAATTTCCCCTCATGGGTGGATTTTTCCGTTAACAAAACTCTCTCCAAAATCTATTATTGCCATATTAAACATTCTCTCCTAAATCCTAACTACTCTCTCCATCTCTCCATTTTTTTTTAAATCTTACCTCTATACTTTCTCGATCAATATCTAATTAATAGATAAAGAAGAAAGAAAATTTTGGTTTTTTACTAACAGTAATATATATATATATATATATATTAAAAAGTCAATACAAATACTTTTTTTAAAAGAAAATAGATATCTGAAAACTGGATTTGTTGCAAACTAGATTCGATTAAACTAAGAATTTCTAAAACTAATGAAAGAATTAAAGTTCTCTAGGGAATCACAAACCTACAAAAGTAACTGTTAACGGAAAAATTCACTCGGGATGAAAATCTCAGTTAACACCCTCGCCCACTGCCGGTTGCAGTAGCCGGGTAGGTACCTTTCTATGATCAGGAGCAAGAGATCAAGTGATGGAGAAGAACACAAGGGACCGGGACATGTAAAAGAACACTGTTTTATTAATAAATCACTATAACAGGATTACAATAAGTATACATATATTATTCTCTCTATTTTCACTATTTTATACAGGATGGAGATAGAGAAAGCGTTCGTGTCGATAAGTGGATATTTTCCTCCAGTGATTGTCAATGGACTCTCACTTGCTTCGGGGAATTTTTTATAGATAATTCTCCCGGAGTCTCTCTTGTTATGGCGATCAGGAATCCTTGAAAAAATGCCCTCCCTCTCTTTGTCTTTCAATACCGTATATGTAGTATCCTCAAAATCCTCTCGAAATCCGGTTGTCATAATGAAGATCATTGAGAATCCTATTTTAGGCGTTGAAAGGCATTTGAGTGGAGCTGAAGGCATGGGATTTGATCCAGTTAATCAATGGCGAATTCAAATTCTGATTCGGTTGACCATGAGGTCATTAATGGCACTTTATTTTGGCGATGGAGTCAACTTTCCTTCTTCATGGAGCTTGGTGGCGATGGAGTCAGCTTTCCTTCTTCGTGGAGCTTGGAGGGAAATTCTGATTTTGAGTTTTGAATGAGTGTAACGTTGGTACCTCATTTTTGATGAGCTTGTTCTGCGTCCTGCTGGGAGGGTGCTTGTGTCTTCCTGCTCCCTATCATATTGCCTGGAAGGTAGGGTACTTGCCTTGAAGGAGCTCTGGATAGGCATACTAAGTACCAGGTGGGAGTCAGGGTGACACCAAGGCAAATATCGGGTTAGTACCAAGGTGGTATCAAGGTAGGTATCGAGGTACCAGGTGCCTTGATTGATGTCGAGATCCTTGCGGGATGCAAGTTATCATCGTACTGGTCTCGAGCTGGTATCAGGAGCTTCAGTAGGGCGAGGTACAAGCTTCCGGAGCCGATGTTCTATCTAGATAGATGGATTGCCGAGGCTCCAACCTCATTGGATATCGGTCCCATCTAGGTGGTGGTACAGATCTCGCTAGCTTCCTGGAGTATCTGGATGAGTCTTCTTGGGTAAGTCCCTGTTGGAAAATTCTCTCTTGGTCCCTTGCCAGAAAAACCTCTTAACAGAAGTCCCCCATGACTTGAACACCGGTATCAAGTTGGGGTTGGAGTCAAGATAGATAAAACTTGGAGAATTTTTCGCAAAGTCTCATAAGAGGGAATCTTCTCTTTGCACAGCTGGTTTAAATGAAAATTCCACGTGGCTGACCAGGTTAGGCCGAATTCAAGAAAAAAGGAAATTTTTTGGGGCCGCACAGTTTCTTCGAAATTGTTCCCTCCACGTCACTGATTTTAGCGCGACATTGATTACCTTTTCTGCCCGTTACAAGTAGCCATCTCTATATAAACTCTGGTGCTTCACATTACGTTCATTCAAGCAAAAACTTCCTGATTAAGAGTTTCCAGCAAAAAGAAACCCTAGCTTCAATCTTCAACCTTCAACTTCCCTTTTTTTCTTAAGAAATCAGATTTCGAGGATGTCATCTTGTCTTCACCTGAATGCGATAGTATCGACCGATTGTTCGACGATGACGCGGTGGCCAGCGGGAGCCTCGCCTCTAGAAAAAAGGCATGCTATAGTAGCGACAGCGGGGACGACGTTCCCATTCAACGTCGTCGTTCCAATCGGAAAATTACAATCGGGATGGGCTTCACGAACAATCCTAAGACTCCGGTTGATGTCGACCAGGAGTCGAGTGAAGAAGCAGGTGCTGTCGGGATTGGTGAGAACCGGGCTGGTGACGTAACTGATACCGCGGGAAGGGTACTTGCCCTCCCCTACGAATATAGGTGCATCCCTGATTCGTCTAGTACCTTGGACACTGTGGCGAGCTTACGGAGGGATTTTAAAATCCCTAAGGATATCACGATCGCTATACCTCCAAAAGGGTATGATGTATATACCCTCAATCCCAGCGAGCTCCCAATGCATAAGACGGCCTTTGACAGTGGGGTCAAGCTACCTCTCCATCCTACCTTGCGTAGGGCATTGTATGCTCTGCAGCTTACCCCTCTCTAGCTGACGCCAGGGTTTTGGAGGCACCTAGGTGGGTTTTCTAGTGTTGTGGAGAAAGCAATGCGACATGGACAAAATCGATCGGGAGCCGGGGCCGGAAGAGCTCGGGTAGGTGTTCCAGATTGCTGCCAACGCCCCAGGCCTGAAGGGGCAATTTTATGCTCGTGCTAAAAACAATCTGCATTTTGTGGTGTCCAGGGGCCACGAAGAAAGACGATTCCTGGAAGGAGGAATAGGTCATCAGTCGGAGGCGAATGGGGTAATTCAGTTCACATTGGAGGAACCGAGTTCAAGGTTCCTACTGGCTTTAGTGGAAAGCCAGCTTTAGAGAAGAGCAAACTCTATGCCGAGTCAGAGAAAATCGTGAAGGCCATTATGGCCCACAACTACACCAATCTGAGGTATCCTACTGCTGATGCCTTCGAAGCAGGAAGAGTGGAGTTCTACCTTCGTATCTCCAGCGCTCTTCCAAGTATTAAGTTTTCTTGATTATGCTTATGTTATCTGATTATATTGATCTTGTGGATATTGACTCTGGTTGTCTTGGTAGTTTCAGCAGTGTCCCATTCGGTTCCTAAGGGAGAGCTCTACTGATGACTCACTGCCAACTTCTCCCATCAGGCTCCCATCCAGTTCTGATTTCGATGTAGGGGCTGGCGCATCTGCTGGATCGGGTAGGACCTCGATCGGGACATCGGGATCACCAGCTCCTCATTCTCTTACCTCGGCTAGGTTGTTGGAGGCTTTTACATCTATAGTAGGGAGGTACCGAGGTGCTTCCCGTCGGGTGCAGGATATGTCGCCCAACAAAACAATTGGAGCTGTGGCTGTTACTGATGCTGGTGCTTCAGCTCCTCCGGCCTTGCCCGCCGTGGTAACCGACCGCGATAACTTGGTTGAGAAGAGTTCTGGCCTGGTGCTGCTAAGCGGGTGGTACCTCGGGATAAGTCACGATCGAGGTCCGGGGACAACAACTAGGATGAAGTCTTGGCCCGCTTCATCGATTCCTGCCAATGTGAGAGTCTGGACGTCATGGCAGCCATACCCACTGAGCTTTTGATTAGAAGGGGATCTACCCTTCTGGCCGAGGTAAACTATTTCACTTTAATCTTCTATCCAGGTAGTTGGTTGGAAATATCCTGACAAGTGTTTTATTATTGGCAAGCCTTTAAATTCAATGTGGCGTTATGCCAGCAAGTTGGTTCCCTCTTGGAGCGAGCTAAAGGCGCTACCACCGAGCTGGAGAAAACCAAGGAGGAATTCGATAAGGCTTCCAGAGGCATGGTAGCTTTGAACTAGTCTCTGAACAGCTCGAGGAAAGATACAGACGAAGCAAAAGCCGATCGGGAGCTGATACAATTTGACTATGACATCGAGAGGCTCAGGGTCCATCCGCCGCAGGGAGGAGAGGGAGATTACCAAGGAAAGAATAGTAGCGCTAGAGAAAGAGGTTCAGTCCCTTTGCGATCATGTGGCCGATTTGGATGCCCAAGTGGACACTGCCTTTGGGGACAGCTACTTCTTTGCATGCTACCAAGTGGCGTTAGCCTTCCCTCCTCCGTTTGACTTGGGAGTATTGCGGGGTGGAACCGGGAGGAAATCATGGCGAAAGCTGTTGAACTTTCATGAGCAGCACCTTCTGATATGGCCGGAACTTCCCAAGTTACTGGAGCCAGTGGAGTGGCAGGAGGTGAAGGCCAGAGTTCTGTCTCCCTTCCTCCCCCTAGCTAGGTTGCAGGAGATCCCAGTTTGACGACTCATGCAGTTGGAGCAGCTCAAGCTGAAGGAGGGGTTTTTGCCCCTTCTGTTTCTCTGTTAGAGCTCGCCGAGGCTGTAAGGGATCTGTCTGATGCTGATGGTGGAAAATCTGCCCTGCCTACCCCATCTTCTGATCCTGCCTAGGTAGTGGAGGGTTAGGTTACTTCGATCAAGGAAGTTGGAGAAAATTCTGATCAGGTAGCCGTAGGGGAGCCTCTAGTCGCGAGAGGTACCCAGGAGGCAAGCGGGGCTCCATCCTAGTATTGAAGAAGAAAAATACACAACCGGTTAAGCTGGTGAGGAGACAGCCACTCAGGAGCAAGAGGATGCATGATCCAGCTTGATCCATCATTCAGTAGTACCCTTCCAGTCTTATTTTTATTTTTTATTTTTTATTTATTTTTTTTTAGAGCCCGTGATCGGGGAATGGGCTCCCCAGTTTTAGAAATGAGAACCTTCTAGTTTTTTCCTTAGTTTCATATACATGTAGTTTAAACTCTTGATCGAACCTCGCCTTAATCTGAAATGAGATCCCTAATGCGATTTCGATTTCATAGATGCTCGTCCTCGGATGAATCCTGATACCTAGGTATAGATTCAGCGATCCATCCTCTATTTGATCCTGATTTGATCAATGAAAGGAAAAAATCCATTCTCGTCCACACCTGCTGACTAAATTTTGTTGCACATTTTCTGATTGTAGTATCACTTCGAGCACCAGTCCCCAGCATAAACCTGACTTAATCAATACTTGGTAATGCAAGGAACCTGATAAAAAAGAAGTAGATAGAGAAACTGCGGGTGACTGGTACCATGGTACCTCGTCAAAGAACTTTGGGGCCCTTTGATAGCCTCGCAAAAATTTAGTTGAAAGTAATCTGGGTACTGGAGATCCTCATACTTTCTGTTCCAGGAATCTTGGTTCCTTGATGATGGTGAGCATACCGGTGGACACTCTCGCACTCTAGGTACCTTGCATTCCCATTCTAGGATCCTAGGTAATATGGCGAATAGTCTGGCGAATAGTCTGGCGAAACTAGAAACTTTGTCGAATGATTGAGTACCCAGCTTTCCTGTTTCATGGAACCTAGGTCTCCAGGTGAGTATTCTGGCGAAACTGGGCACCTCGCAACTCCGTTTGTAGGAGCTTTGGTGACTTGGCGAACAAATTTGGCGAATCTCGTTACCTCACCTTTCTGCCGTAGGAATCTTGGTACCCTGGCGAAAACAATGGCTAGTATATACTGGCAGCAAGATTTAGGTAGGCGACTTAGGCCGTTTTAGCAGTTGGTCTTTCTTAGCGGGGGGTGGTACCCGGCCAAGGCCTTGATCTGGCTGGCAACTATGCTCTTACTATCCAGGTTCTTCCCGACAATGAGGGGAGGTGACACCCAGCCAAGGCAGCAGGAAGGCCATACGGTTCTTTCTGGTCTTGAGGAGATCATATTTGGGTACCACAGCATTCCTCTTTGCAGGAATCTTGGTACTCTGGTGAAAACTATGGAGAAATAATACTGGCAGCAAGATCCAGGTAGGCAACTAAGGCCACTTTAGCACCTGGTCTTTCTTAGCGGGGGGTGGTACCAGGCCAAGGCCTTGATCTGGCTGGCAACTATGCTCTTACTATCCAGATCCTTCTTAGCAGGGGGTGGTGCCCGGCCAAGGATCTGTTCCATCAAGGCAACTATGCTCTTACGTACTTGATCCTTCCTAGCGGGGGGTGGTGCCCGGCCAGGGCAACAGGAGTGCCATGTGGCTTTTCCTGGTCTCGGGGAGATCCTCCTAGATGGATTAATCTGATCTAGGGCATCATGAGTGCTATGTAGCTTTCCTGGATTTATGGCGAGCCTCCTAGAGGGATATACCCGGTCTAAGGCATCAGGACTGCTGTGTAGCTTTCCTGGATTCATGGCGAGCCTCCTGGAGGGATCTACCCGGTCCTACGGCATCAGGATTGATGTCTAACTCTCCTGGATTCATGATGAACCTCCTGGAGGGATCTACCCAGTCCATGGCATCAAGATTACTGTGTAGCTTTCCTAGATTCATGGCGAGCCTCCTGGAGGGATCTACCCGGTCCAGGGCATCAGGATTGATGTGTAGATTTCCTGGATTCATGGCGAGCCTCTTAGAGGAATCTATCCAGTCCAGGGTATCAGGAGTGTTATGTAGCTCTCCTGGATTCATGGCAAGCCTCCTGAAGGAATCTATCTGGTCCAGGGCATCATGAGTGCTATGTAGCTCTCCTGATCTTAAAGCGACAATCATGGCGGATTCAATTGGCGACACAAAGCAAAGAGATGTAGACAAATGTAGGCAAGGACATATGGAGGAAGAAACCTTCTTTATTGATGATCAAAGAAAAAAGAATACAAGCACTCACGATTACTAACATTTTCTAACAGTCGTTTTGGAGTAATCTTGGCCGATTTCCATTGCATGACTTATGGGTAGAACCTCTTCAGGTGATCAACATTCCAAGTTTGGTCTACTGGATGTCCATTCATGTCGTCGAGCTTGGATGCCCCACCTTGGATCACCATTCTGATTAGGTAGAAACCTTCCCAATTGGGTGACAGTACCCTGTCTGACCTCTTTCGGGTATTCTGAGTAACCTTCCTGAGAACCAAGTCCCCTCGACCGAGTTAGTTTCATCTTCCAAGTCTTCCTCTGGAGACTGGTGATCTTGATTAATGGTTATTTGCAAACATTGCTTGGCCAACGCTGCTGGGTTGGTTGACACTGTGTAGCACTTACTGAGCAACCTGCTGATCCCCTCGTATTTCACCCACTTTGTCTCCCACTGGGAATTTTAGGACGTTATGGTATATTGACAGGACCCCTTTGAGGGCCGACAAGTAGGGCCTTCCCAGTATAGCGTTGTAGGCGGACGGGGTATCTACCACAACGAAGTCTGTCGTTAGGTTCTGCTGGAGTGGCAATGTTCCCACTAGTCACTGGTAGGATCATAGACCCGGTAGGAATAACGAGTCCCTTGTGAACCCATACAATGGGGTGGTACAACTGTTGTAACAAGGTCTCTTCAGGTTGAATTGCTCCAAAGCACTTTTGAAGAGGATATCAACGCTGCTACCTGTATCAATCAAAACACGATGGACCAAGTTGTTGGCTATTTGAACAGTGATGACCATGGGATCATCGTGAGGCTGGACAGTGTTAAATACTTCCTCTTCTGTGAAGATGATCTGTGCAGCAGGAGGAGACCGAGGTGATCCTTTGGTAACCTTGAAAACAATCTGGCCTACTTCTACTCTAGGAATTTACTGGCGTAGTTCTTTCGAGCATTGTTGGAAGTTCCTGCTAGGGTGGGACCTCTACTGATGGTATTGACAATGTGGATATGCTCCGTCAGATCGTTCCCTTTTGTTTTCCTTCCTTCTTCATATGCTTTGATATCGGCATGCACCTCTTTTCCAGTGCGTATGTTGTCGTGCACTTGTTGGAGGAATTCCTCCAAGCAGCCTCCCTTGACCAGGGATTCAATCTGGTTCCGCAGGACTATAGCACTCCAAGGTATTATGACCTACATCCTCATGGAAATCACAATACTTGTAGCGGTTCCGCTGATCAGCTGGTACCTTTATTGGACCTGGCTTCCTAAGCAATCCCTTATCGCGGATGGTGAGGTAGATAGTCTCACGAGATGAATTCAAGGGGGTATAGTGGGAGTACCCTATTTCATCTCTATCGACTCGGGCTACTTCCTTGGGTGGAGGTGTGGCTCTGGGCGAAGTCCACCTGACAAGGTACCTGTTCCGCAGGGGCTGGCAGTGCGGCGACCAATATGTAGATTTGTTGGGAGGTCTGTTCTGACTTTTCTGAACTGGTGCCGGCTTGGGCGCCTCCTTCTTCTAGCGCTTGGCAGTTCTCAGATCATCATGCTCCATTTTGACTCAGAGTTGTTCGTCTATTTCAACCTGCTCTAGAGCTCTGTTATTGGCTTCCTAGTAAGTCTCCGGGGGATGCTTGGAGAAGGATCTGAACAGCCTGTCTGCCCATAGGTTCCTTCTGAAATTGGCCAAGGTTTCCTTTTCTGTGAAGACCCTCATCTGGATCACTTTCCTTTTGGAATCTCTCTACATAAGCTCCGAGCGTTTCACCCCACTCCTGGATCATGTATTGGAAGTGAATGAGATCCTTGGGGTGAGGTTTGATGCCCTGAAACTGAGCACAGAAGTCAGTAGTTAACCTGGTGAATGAATCAACGCTTCCTACTGGTAGCTTCATGAACCATGTTTTGGCATAGTCAGTTAGCGTGGTAGGGAACTTTCTGCACATGGCGGCCCTGGTAGCATTCTGGACCTCCATCTGGTGAACAAAGCTTTCTAGATGGCTCAGGGGATCCTTGGTCCCAGAAAATTTATCGGTTGGCATCTTGAATTTGGGAGGTAGTTTTACCTCATTGATCCTCCTAGAGAATGGAGCATTCATCTCTCCCAAAGGATCTTTCCGTTTTTCCCGGTGTTTACCCTTCTTCAGCTCCTGGATCTCCTTTGCCATTCTGGCGACCTGGTCCCGGATATGTTTGTTATCATCATTTTTTGATTCCACCTCAGAATCTCTGTCGTCAGACCTCTCTGATGTCGCAGAAGTTTCATCAAGCTTCTCTCCATGGGGAGGGTCTTCTCCGACAGCCCTGTTGCTACCTTTTGCCACTGAACGAGGGTGCCTCCTGGTCGCCTCCTGTTGAGGCTGTCTATAGGAAGCTCCTGGTTGGACCAGATGGCGGCGCTCCCTAGGCGAGAGATCGATGGCGGATCTAGCGCGTCGGGGTTAATAACCTGTAGGAAAACCTGGAACTGGGGGCAAGAGCCCGAGTCTGTCATGGACCTATGGTGCTGGGGCATGGGCTCAAGTCTATCAAGGACTGGTACAGGAGGTGGTGGTCCTAACCTGTCGAAGGAAGGTATCCTGGTACCTTGCCGATTGGCATCTACCCTGGCGGCATCTCCTCTGGCGAATGCTCTCTATAAAGACCGCGACCTGTTGCTCTAGATTGGCAGGTCCAGCTGCTGGGGTAGCAGGTACCTGATGACTTTGAGGCGGGTTTGCGACCCTTTCCCCCCTTTCTTCGGTTTCTGACCCTTTTAGGTTGAAGTGTTTGACTGATGCCCCGACGAATCAAGATGATCCTGAGAAGATCGGAGCTTCATCCTGATAATCTAGCAAGAAAACGAGACACACAGGCGTTCTTTTGAAGGTGTGGTATTTCCCACAGACGGCACCAAAAAGTGTTAACAGAAAAATTCACTCGATATGAAAATCTCAGTTACCACACTCGCCCACTACCGGTTACAGTAGCGGGGTAGGTACCTTCGGTATCGGGGTCCCTTTCTATGATTAGGAGCAAGAGATCAAGTGATGGAGAAAGAGCACAAGGGACAAGGGGATGTAAAAGAACAATGTTTTATTTAATAAATCACTATAACAGGATTACAATAAGTATACATACACTCTTATCTCTATTTTCACTCGTTTACACAGGATGGAGATGGAGAAAGCGTTCGTGTCGATAAGTGGATATTTTCCTCCAATGATTGCAATGGACTCTCACTGGCTTCGGGGAATTTTTTAGAGATAATTCTCTCGGAGTCTCTCTTGTTATGGCGATCAGGAATCCTTGAAAAAATGCCCACCCTCTCTTTATCTTTCAATACCGTATATGTAGTATCCTCAAAATCCTCTCGAAATCTGGTTGTCATAATGAAGATCATTGAGAATCCTATTTTAAGCGTTGAAAGGCATTTGAGTGGAGTTGAAGGCGCGGAATTTGATCCCGTTAATCAATGGTGAATTCAAATTCTGATTCGGTTGACCATTGGGTCATTAATGGCGCTTTATTTTGGCGATGGAGTCAACTTTCCTTCTTCGTGGAGCTTGGTGGCGATGGAGTCAGCTTTCCTTCTTCGTGGAGCTTGGAGGGAAATTCTGATTTTGATTTCTGAAAGAGTGTAACGCTGGTACCTCATTTTTGATGAGCTTGTTCTCCGTCCTGCTGGGAGGGTGCTTGTGTCTTCGTGCTCCATATCGTATTACCTGGAAGGTAGGGTATTTGCCTTGGAGGAGCTCCGGATAGGCATACTAAGTACCAGGTGGGAGTTGGGGTGACACCAAGGCAAATATCGGGTTAGTACCAAGGTGGTATCGAGGTAGGTATCGAGGTACCATGCGCCTTGATTAATGTCGAGATCCTTACGGGATGCAAGTTATCATCGTACTGGTCTCGAGCTGGTATCATGAGCTCCAGTAGGGCGAGGCACAAGCTTTCGGAGCCGATGTCCTATCTGGATAGATGGATTGTCGAGGCTCCAACCTCGTTGGATATCGGTCCCATTTAGGTAGTGGTACCGATCTCGCTGGCTTCCTGGAGTATCTGGATGAGTCTTCATGGGTAGGTCCCTATTGGAAAATTCTCCCTTGGTCCCTAGCCAGAAAAACCTGTTAACAGTAACAAAAACATTTTCATATTTCGATTTTTTTTTTGAAAAACAGAGTACTTGTTTTTGAGTCTTTTTAATATATACATATATACGGTTTCTAAAAATTAGGCTTATTCTTAAGTTGTTTTTTCTTAATAGTTAGTTTTGCTTGAGAAAGAATAAAGATAGAAAATTAGAGATATGTATTGGAGGAAAGAGTATTTAATATGGTAATTAAAAATTTAGGAGATAGTTTTTAATATGTAATATTTAATCTAATGATTTAGAAGAGATAATTGTTTTTAGTAATTTAATTCAAAAAAGATTAGTCTTCAGATGAATCTAAAGACTACAGTGGTTTGTCCTAACTTTTATTAAAATAAAATGGAGTGTCTTTAGAAATTTATTTTTTAAAATGAAGTTTCTTTAGAATAGGACTGCCAAAAAAATAAAAAGGATAATTTTGAAACAAAAGGAAGTGTTTTTAGAATATTTTTAAATTTAAATTTTGAAAATGAAGTGTTTTTAGACAAGAAGTGTAAAAAGAAAAAATTGGATTGTCAAAAGAAGATCTCATTAAATATAAAGAGATAATTTGTTGAGTATAAGGAGAAATATTCTTTTTATAAAATCAGAAAAAATTTACAATTACCATTGATACCATGTAATCATTTGATATTACAATTTTACCCTTAAAATATTTATTAAAAAATACAACAAAAAAAGCATGCCTTTTTTAAAGTTGTTTTTAATAAGGTGTTTTTAAGTGATTTTTTCATTAAAGTAAGTGGGCCGGGATCGGTTTGTTTCTAAACCGACCACGTGTATGGCTCTTGCACTATCCGGAAAGAAGAGCTAGTTGGACATTTATGGAAGCACTTCTCTTCTCTCACTGCCGACAACTAAAATTATATTCAAGGTGTGAAGAAGAAATGCAAATGTCCTAAGTATGGTCCCACTTGTTGTAATTTAAATGAAAAACAATACAAAGAATAGATGAAGAAATGAAATGAGTAAGAGGAGAGATACACGAGAAAGAGACAGAGACGAGAGACATAGCTTTTGTTGAACATTTCTGGATCCTTTTATTTAACAGCAGTAGTCTCTATAAAGAAAAGAAAAACACATATATATATATATATATATATGGGCAAAGGGAGGCAGTGAAAGGAGAAGATATTTATATAATAAAAGTGGGTATTACTTGTGTGTATTACATAAGTGGTAAAAGCCACATATTACAATACTCCCCCTTAGATTTATACCATTTGTATTAATTTTCTAGGAAAAACCCAATGAGAAAAAATCCGAGAAAATTGTATACAATGATTTCTCTGGATCTAGTGAGGTTAAACATTAAAAACTATCTCATTAAAAAAAACCTTGTCAGGACCCAGTGGGATAAAACCTGATCAAAGGGAAAAATAGTATAGTGTATATATGTCCAGAATTTATTGTTTTCTTCATAACATTTCTCACATTTATACTTTGCTAGGGAAAACCCATTGGGATAAAAACCTGAGCAAAGATATTAATTGATCTGTCGGATCAAAGTAATATTTATGATGATTTTCTGGATCAAAGTAACATATATACGATGATTAGCAAGATCAAAGTAATAATTACAATGAAATTTTTGATCAAGTCAACATAAATACGATGATCAACGGGATAAATGTAATATTTATGGATCAAATAATTTTTGAGTGTGTTTATAGAATTGCTTCATTAAAACCTTGTCAGAAAAACCCAGTGGGATAAAAACCTGATTGAAAGGAAAAAAAAATGTACTATGCACATAAGCCTAAAATGATTAATATACTTTATCTGATATGCTCCCCCTAGTGAGACGTTCCCCCTGATAAAAGTTCTTTTGAAGCAATTTTCTAGATTGTTGAACTGATGTATACAGATAACGTCATAAAATTATTTGAGGGAGTATAAGCAAAAACTTGTGTTAACAGGGTTTTCTGATAAGGGACCAAAGGAGAATTTTCCAATAGGGACCTTCCTAAGAAGATTCATCCAGATACTTCAGTAAACCAGCAAGATCGGTACCACTACCTAGAAGGTGCCGATATTTGACAAGGTCGAAACCCCGACTACCTATCTATCTGGATAGAATATCAGCTCAGCGAGCTAACGAAGGCATGTACCTCGCTTCAACTGAAGCTCCTGATGTCAGCCCCAGATCACTACAATGGTAGCTTGTACGCCTAGTGCCCCTCGAGTACCTCGACATCAGTCAAGGTACCCGGTACCTCGATACCCGCCAGGGGATTGTCTCAACTCCCACCTGGTACTTAGCATGTCTGCTAGAAGCCCCTCCAAGATAAGTACCATACCTGCCAGGCAATACGAGAATGAACATAAAGATACAAGCACCATTCCAGCAAGACACGAAACAGGCTCCATCAATCCGATATACTAGCACCTCAATCTGCCAGAGACCAGAATTTCCCTCCAAAGCTACACGAAGAAGGAAAGTTGACTCCATCGCCTAAAATAAAGTGCCATTAATGAGACCAAATGGTCAACCAAATCAGAACTTGAATATGACAGTAATTAACGGGATCAAATCCCGCGCCTTCAGCCTCACACAATGCCTTTCAACACCTAAAATAGGACTCTAAGTAATCCTCATTAATACGATCAGATTTTGAGGGGATTCTTGGGAGAACTATATATACGGTCTTAAAGGGTAAAGAAAGGGGATGGAACATCTTTTTTTATGGCCAGAAAAGAGAGTTTAATACTCTTGGAATTCTCTGAAGCCAGTGAGAGTCCATTGACAATCATTGGAAGGAAATATCCATTTATCGACATAAACAAAGGCTCAGCCTTCATCCTGTGTAAGAGGAAATAGAGAGTTTAGTGTGAGGAAAGTCTGAATTGTAACGATACTATTGATACCTTTTTTTGTTAATAAAACAGTGTTATTTCATATCCCGTCGATCCTTCTTATCCTGATCCTTATTTACATCCATCTACATTACGAGGAAGGATCGCGGTACCGAAGGTACCTATCCCGCTACTGGCTACCGATAGTGGGTGAAGGTGCTAACCGAGATTTTGCTCCCTGGGTGATTTTTCCGTTAACAACTTGCTTTATGGAGTAATATCCATATGGAATCTTTTCACAATCCTTTCAAAATATTATGATTGATGGATAAGTATTCCATTTGATCTATGCTTGACCTTCAGGTCGAGACAATATTTTCTTTCTCATTTCCTTATGATGACACATGAGTATATAATATGATTATTATATCTTTATCTTTATCATATATTAACTGAGACGGTTATACCACATATGTTCATATTGTTTTCATCCATATAAGGATTTTTGTATGTTCATCAAATACAGATTACAAAATCTCGATATATGCTTCTAGCATTTTGAATCCTTCAGGATTTATAAATATCTGCATTGATTGAATCATATTGATAAATGATTACTATGTCTAGAAGACGTATGTCAAGCCTTTTAAAGGCAGCCAAATTTATCAACAACGTAATCGTATTCATCAGTAGTGAATACCAAGTTTCTGTAAGAAACCTCGCACTATGAGTCGTGCCTCATATCTTACGGTCGTGTTTTTCTTGGTCTAAATACTTTATGTCTGGCTTATGAAGTCAATTCTTCTTGAATTGCTTCTTCCACCTAGGCCAATCATGCCTTTTGTCTACAATCATTGATATTATAAATATCATAATTATCATTTATAATTTCAGTAGCGCTACAGTGTATAAAAATACATCATCAATGATTGTTTCCTTATGATTCCACATTTCTCTTATATGACTTATAGAAATTTTCTCAAATTTTATATTTTTGTCTCTGTTGAGATTACTTCTATTTCAATGGATTTAGTTATTTCATAGATTCTGTATGACTTATAGAATTTCTCTCAATTTCTATATTCTTGCATCTCTATTGAGATTTCTTCCATTTCAATGGATTTAGTCATATCATACACTTATGTCTCTTTAGATATATCAGACTCTTATGGAGTTGATTTAGAGAAAGTGGATTTATTTATAACTCGAATTTTGTTTACTTTTGGGATCCCAATAACAGTACCTTTTACAAAGGTTCATAAGCTTATGATATATATCAGATGATTTATTTGTTGTCTTTTTCTCTGATCGTTCTTTAAGAAGAATCACCCGACCGGGGTTTATGAGATGGCAA
The DNA here is from genome assembly GCA_033220585.1 of Dipteronia sinensis. Taxonomy (NCBI): domain Eukaryota; kingdom Viridiplantae; phylum Streptophyta; class Magnoliopsida; order Sapindales; family Sapindaceae; genus Dipteronia; species Dipteronia sinensis. The sequence continues at coordinate 15,310,071 of CM065641.1, forward strand.
CTTATAAAATCTTGTTACCTTTAATATAACAGGTAACAGATTAATAATTATCTGATGATCAATTATCTTTCGTATTTGAGAGATACGAAGATTGAAATGAGACACACATATATATAGAGAACTGAACTGGTATCATTATTTTGTATATAAGTAATTTTTCATTTACTTTTCTCTTCTTGAAATCTTTCCATTTGGAAATTAATCAATATAATAATCTGAAGATGTTTGATAAGTGATTCCACTGATCCATTTTGATTATGAGTATATCTGGAAAAACTGATAACAAGTGTAAGTAATATGGAGATGTTTGATAATAAACAAACATATGATCATATCGTAGATGCATCAATTAGAACCATATAATAATGAAAGGGATCACTTGGTGGATGAATACGTCCACATATATCCCTTTGAATTCTTTGTAAGAATGATCAGGATTCAAAACCAATTTTTAGAATAAGATGGTTTTACTGTTAGTTTCTCATGTGAACATGCAGTACATAAGTACTCATTGGATAAAGAATCTTCTTGTTCTTTAATAGATATCCAGGAGTATTTTCAATGATTATAAGCATCATTATAGATTCTGGGTGACTGATGCGGTCACGCCAAAATACAAACATTTTTGGATCTGGGAACTTTTGATTAATAACTGCATGAATATATACACTCTTTATAATAGTGTAATATAATCCAGATAATAAAGCACGCAGCTTTTCTATAATGAGTTTATGGCATGAATCATGAGAAGTAATGCATATATATTAAACATTCTCATTACTTATCATTTCAATATGATATTCATCCCCCGTAATCTTTGAAATTAAGCAGATTCCTTTATATTTTGTTTGAATGATATAAAGTATCATCGATACACAATTTAATATCATCTGGTAATAAGATTGTGGCTCTTTTAGAGCTTTTGATCAGATCCGCTGGATCTGATTTTGGTATTAACTTTATATGCTTTTGAAATGAGCATATTCTTTTTATGTTCTGCTTGAATAATATCAAGTATCATTGATACATGATTTAGTATTGTTTGATAACAATATCATGGCTCTTCCATAGCTTTCTATCAGATCCGTTGGACATGATACAGTATTAATATTTGCTCAGATCAAAATCAAATTCATAAAATATATATTTGACTCCGCAGAATTGTATGAGTCGTTGCACTCTAGGCAAGACATATATTTCCCTTCTGGGAATTTTATGAACATTATGTGTAATGCCATTTTATATCTCATTTGAAATGATAATAATTTTTTCAATAGGTTTATTTTGTAAACCTTTTCTTTTGTCATTCACAAACATCCACTCCTGGGTATGTTTTGATATCTCATTAATATAAATATATCCAAATTTAATCTCTTGATACTGCTCCTTCATGCGCAAGTATAAAATGGATAAACTATCCATTACAATCTCATTATACGTGATATTAGGATCTTAAATCCTTTTATGATACTTACAACATCCTACTCACATCCTGCTGGATGTGTATGAAATGGATAAAATATTATTTCCAATTTCATTATTCGTTCGGATCTTAAATGTCTTATTTATAATACTCACAACATCCTACTGGATGTGTAGATCCCTTTTTTTCAAATGAATGATACGTTAGGATCTTAAATCTCTTTTATAATACTCACAACATCCTACTGGATGTCTAGATCCCTTTTTTTTCTTCAAATAAATGATACGTTAGAATCTTAAATCCCTCTTATGATACTCACACCATCCTATTGGATGTGTAGATTATTCTTTTAAATAAGTGACATGTAAACGTATCACTTTATATATATATATATATATATATATATATATGAGAGACCTTCATATTATGAACGTGTTTGAAACCCTGGGTTCCAAATAACGAAGTATGATATTCATGTAATGGCACTAGATCCAGAACTCCATGTTCTTATCGGTTTTCAAAACCGCACCAACTTAAATATCATAATTCCAGGAACTTTAAGTTATGGTTAGTCGGTCTAGCCGATCTCATATATTGTGTATAAATAATACGAATATTTTATCAATTTATTTGGAGACACAGCATAAGCCAGTCTTGAGACACTGCATAAGCTAGTCCCGAGACACGGCATAAGTCAGTCTCATATATTGTATAAAATTAAATGCTGAATATTTAAACAATTTATTTGGAGACACAGCATAAGCCAGTGCTGAGACACTGCATAAACCAGTCCCGAGACACGGCATAAGCCAGTCTCATATATTTCATAACAATAACAATTTCAGGGTCATGAGATCACCTTAGACACAGCATAAGCCAGTCCAGAGATACAACATAAGTCAGTCTCATATATTGCATAAAAATAACAATTTCAGGGTCATAAGATCACCTTAGACACAGCATAAGCCATTCCAGAGACACAGTATAAGCCAGTCTCATATATTGCATTAAAATAAATCCAGAACTATAATATATAAGTTCTGTTGACGGCATAAGCCATCTTGTACGTTACGATCTTAAATCTTTTTTATGATATTCGGAGCATCCTGTTGGATGTGTATGAAATGGATAAAATATTATTCCAATTTCATTATACGTTAGGATCTTAAATTTTTTTTTTATGATGCTTACAACATCCGATTGGATGTGTATATTTCTATGAATATGGCTCTTCATGAGCATCAAGCATGCATATTTTACTGGATTCAGATCTCCAGGTTCTAGATACTCCATCGCGCGCGACAACAAAGTTAATAAAGCTTAAATAATTCAAAACAATACTTACAATGGGAATTAGCTGAAACGGATGGCACGGTTGCGTCCGGAACAGTCGAAATAGCTAAAAAAACAAGTTCGAATCTGTGGACAATTGGCGAATATTGCACTGAGGCGAACGAAAAACATTTCTGACTACCATGGCGTGCCTGGTGCTGATGTGGTGCACCTGCTGCTGACGTGGCGCTGACGTGGTCGTCTTCTTCCTTGGGTAAAGCTGTAGAAAAAATCTGGGGAAAAAGAGGTGTTTGACCGGACTTTGACCGACGCTAAAGAGTTCGTAAGAGCTCCGTTTGAGACGCAGTCAGCGGTGTCGGAATTGTATTTCCGAGAGGAACACAACGGTATCCTTCGAAAAGCTATTCAAGCACTTTGAATTTTCTGGGTTCAATCAAAAATTCAAAATCAAAACTAAACACACTCAAGAACTTTCTCTGAAAGTCCTAATCTATATTCATGTTGATAATGTGTTGTAATTTAAATGAAAAACAATACAAAGAATAGATGAAGAAATAAAATGAGTAAGAGGAGAGATACACGAGAGAGAGACAGAGACGAGAGACATAGCTTTTGTTGAACATTTCTGGATCCTTTTATTTAACAACAGTATAAAGAAAAGAAAAACATATATATATATATATATATATATATATGGGCAGAGGGAGGCGGTGAAAGGAGAAGATATTTGTGTGATAAAAGTGGGTATTACTTATGTGTATTACATAAGTGGTAAAAGCTACATATTACAACATTATTACATTGTAATCTATGTTGCACGGATACTCCATATTGGGGAGGGAACTCGTATCGAACTCGTATCATGTCCGGATACACCTCCGATATACCAGGATACGTATCGGATACACTATTTGGCGTATCCATTGACTTTTTCTCAAGTTTGGTTGTAGGATACGGCGCGGATACACGGGGATACAGCAAGGATACAGTGAGGATACGTTTGGGGCAAAAATTTAATTATTTCAGTATAAGGGTCAAATTAAGATTTTACAAAATTGAATGGTCAAAATCTAATTATTTAAAATAAATCTCAGAATTAAGTTTATGTTTTATTTGGGTTTTGCAATATGTTAGGACTTATATATGTTGGATTATGCTTTCATTTTGAATGGATTATTGGATTATGCTTTCATTTTGAATGGATTATTGGATTATGTTTTTTGAGAAAATGTTTTGAATGGATTATTGGATTATATTTTCATTTTGAAAGGATTATTGGATTATGTTTATTGAGAATGTGTTTTGAATAGATTATTGGATTATGTTTATATAGAATATGTTTTGAATGAATTATTGGATTATATTTTTTTAAATATAAAATAAAAATATATATTATTTTAATTAACGTATCCTGCCGTATCCGTATCCGTATCCTAGTTTTTAGAGATTTGCTGTATCTACGTATCGTGCAGTATCCGTATCTCGTATCCGTATCCCCGTATCCATACAATCTAGATTCTAATTCTATTTCTATATTAATTTCATCTTATAATTCCATAATAAATTTATCTATTTTCCTTTACTAAATTAGTTAATTTAGAATAAAAAGAATTAGGCACTTAACTATTTTTTATTTTCCTTTTAAACAAGGCACTTGACTTAGTTATAAATCTTTCTCTTTATTTTTTGTATCTGAATGTTGCGAATCATATCTATTCATTTAAAAACAATAGTGGAAAGATTCGACAGAATTGTCACCGATGTAACCTCTTAAAAGAAAAGTAATAGAAAGAAAATACTAAACAGTACTACTAAAGAACTAAATGAATGTTGGACATGCATATACTCATGCAGCATGCATGATGTTTGTCTACACATTCAACCACTAATAATTCACATATCTGTGGTCCATGTTCCCAATTGATATATTGCAAATTTTATTGTCATTTAAACCACGATTAAAACTGTTTTTTTTTTTTATAAGAAACGTGCTAGTTTAAATAGTTTCTTGTAAAAGTACATTTCAAATATTTTTTTTATCTTAATCATATGTAAGGCAATAAGTCAGAAAAAAAAAATTATGTTTCTGTTTCTTCGAATGGCATTTTCTCTGTTTCTTCATTCTATAAAGAGCCGGAGGTTTTACATGGTGTTGATAGCACGTTTTCTAGACTTCCTTGGAAAGGGATATGCCTGACTAAAATTGAATTCTTTTTGTGGCAACTTATTAGAGGTAGAGTGTTTGTGGGTGATGTCCTTCAAAGGTTTGGTGTAAGTTTGGATATGAGCTTCCAGTTATGCACAACGACAATGAATCGATGAATCATGTCTTTCTTCACTGCTCTTGGATATGGAAGCTGTGGTTGAATTGCATGGGTTGGTGGGGTGTGGAGTGTTGCAAGAATGCCTCTATTCTGGAATGGTGGGGGAGTTGGGTAGGTCTTGTGCCTGCAATCAGATATGGTAGAGCTTGGGACTTACTGTTTAATGTTGTGATCTGGACCACTTGGGAGACGAGGAATCGTGCGGTTTTCAGGGACTAAAGAGGCAAGCATCACTCAAGCTACAGATATGGTGAAATTCAGGGTGGCATGGTAGGTTCAAACACCATGGTGCAAGATCGAAGGAGACCATAGCTGACATTATGCTGAACTTAATGGACCAGTGTGTGGCTTCCAAATCTATGACGAAACAGAGGATGGAAGCTTGGGCTCCTCCTCCTAATGGTGATTTAAAGTTTAATGTTGACAGGTCAAATCTGCTTTAAGGAAGTCTGGTCCGGCTAGGTAGGGGGTTTTTGAGAGACTCCAATGGTAAAGTTATATGTTTGTTCTCGCTTTTTACAGGAGTTCAAGACTCTAATTCAGCGGAAATATATGCAATTCACAAGGCTTGTGAGCTTTGCGCATCAATTCCTTCTTTTGTGGGGCTCAACATAAAGATTGAAAGTGATTCGAAGGTGTCAGTCTCTTGGATAAATAATGGTAGTTTTGGTAATCTTAGACATGTCAACTTAATTTATGACATTCGTGGTAATTTGGATTATCTAGGAGGTGAGGTGGTGAGTGATATTGCTTATTTCAACACTTTGTGTAGCCCACATTTCCTATCTTATCGCTTCCATTTCCCGAGTAAAACCAGGTATTTAATGGTTAAATCGAGATTGTGCATTTTTGTAGCTTACAGGGGCATTTATGTAAAAATTGAAGAAGTTTGGGGCAAATTTGGAATTTTTGAAGAAGTAGAGCTTAATCCGCTGTACACCCGCCTTACGTGCAGCGGGTGTAAGGCGGTTTTGCTCCAGAATGTCATCGCCCCCAGCTCGTCTTATTATCGCCGTTCGAATAGCGGTGTGGTGTCATCACTTGATAAGAACCGCTGTTCACCCGCCTTACGTACAGCGGGTGAACAGCAGATTTACTCCAGAAGGTCACTGTTTTTGTCCCTGCCTGTAGCTCGTTGTAGAGATTTCAAAGGAGAACCGATGTACACCCGTCGTACGTATGGCGAGTGAACAACGGTCAGACTTAATTTCTGAAAAAATTTGGGATCTCGTGCCCTAATTCCAATCATTATAAATTCCCCATTTCAGCTCTTTTTGAAGGACTTCTTCCACGACCCTTGAGCTCAAAAGACTCCCTTTACAATCCAAAACCTCCAAAAACCAATCTTTAACCCAAATCCTTCACCAAATCACCTCAAACCTTCATCAAACCACCATCTAAACTCACATCACATCCTACCAACCAGTCAACACCTCATTTCCTCACCTAGATCAACCATCAAGACCACATCTTGGAGCTAAAGAAGTCAAGGAGAGAAGGAACCAAGCACAATCAAGCACAAGCTAGCTAGAGAGGAGGAGTTCTTCAACTTTGTTTACTATTTTCATTTCTCTCTTTACTTTTACTTGTACTCATTTATGGCTTGTACTTATTTCATATCTTGTATGGCCATTTCTCATATTATGAACTAAACTTCACTTGGCTAAGGCCAAGATGAAGCCTTTACCATGAATTACTAATGAAGACCACCATTTTATCCTCATTGCTTGTGTTTATGTATATGTATTTCATGTTATAATTAATGTTAAATGTTTAGCTAGCATTTAATATTTATTTGATTGTTGTGTGATGTACAGAGAGAAGAAGCACACAACGTGCTCGATGAAATGCATGATAGAGGTCTAGTAAGGTAGAAATACTCAAGGCTAGTCTCTAGGACTCAATTAGTGTACCACTATGCTTAATGAACTTGTGTGTATTTCAGATGACCATCAAGAGATGGGTTATTGGTGCATATAGGTGTTGTTTCTATAACTCGAGAGAGAGTATAGACTAATTAAGGGTTATCACGAGTCTACATTCACATTAGCATAATTTATCTTTAAAGGTGGGTCTATAAATTGGTGGGAATTGGTTAGGTGGTATCAACGTGTTAGTCTACTTTCCTATAAGTAATACAATCACTTGATTGTGTGTGACTTGCTTTGTTACTTGTGTGTTAGACTCATTTATTGCATTTTTTAGCTATAATTTAATTTAATTGGTTTTTAGTAGTATAATCCAATCATCAAATATTTGCTTGTCTAATTAGTAATCAATCAATCAATTGTGGTACTCAATTCATCAATCTTAATGGAACGAACTTTATTATCATTGTACTACTCCCATGGCTCTGTACTATTGCGGGTGCTCATTTAGGAGTGACCAGTGAGTTACAGATCGAGAGCTTCTAACTTCTTTGTGGACAAGCTAGCTAAAATGGGCTCAGGAATGCATGGAGATTTTGTTGAATGGAGTTAGCTTTGATCATTTTTTTCTGGTCTTTGTCTTAGTTGTTTTCAGGGTCCTCTGTGTTTTCTTGTGTTTTTGTGTAGTGTGAATGGGTTTGCTCTGTCTCTGGGAGTGGGGTTTTGTTGTTGTGTTTTTCTGCTGGTGTTGTTGCCTTTTCGGTTGGATTCTGTTTTGTTGGTGTGCAGCGCCTGTTGTGGTGCTTTGTTGCTCTGTTTTCTGGTTCTGTTGTTGGCTTTTGCCTTTTGTGCCTTTGTGGCCTCTTTTAGGCTTGTTTAATCAAGCTGTGCTGTTCAAAAAAAGTCAGAAAAAAACATATTGAACTATTTAGAAACTGTTTTAAGCAAATAATTAACACTCTCAATCCTACTATCAATTATCAAAACCAATGTAATATCCAAATTCAATCAACAACAAATTGTTATTTTAGTAATAATTTTTTTTTATTAAAATATGGGCATGATGAAGAGTTAACATCCAAATTAAGTCAACAAACAAACAAATTAATATATAGAATGCCCTAATTAGTTGCTACAAGATGGTCGAAACTCATCCACAAAAGCCTTGAGATTGTTCTGAGAAGACCCATCATCCTTGGCAGCTTCTCTCATCAAATCTTTCCATTTCTTTACATTTTCTCTCAACTCTTGTGTTTGCTCTCCTCCTCCCATCACCACTTGCAAGCACCTCCCTATCTCTTCCCTCTCAGCCACCCCTTGTTCGTTCAACTTCACTCTCACTCCTGTCCTCCACTCTTTTTCAATCAGCATCGCATTCGTCCCTTGGTCAGTCCACTGCGGATACGCCACCACCGCCACCCCAGAAACCAAGCTTTCCAGAGTCGAATTCCACCCACAATGTGTCACAAAGCACCCCACAGCTGGGTGTGAGAGTACCTCCACTTGTGAACACCACGTCACTATCATCCCCTGTTGTTCCAACTCTTCCATGCAACTCAACTTCTCTTCTTCATCTCCATTTCCTTTCTCTGATCTTATCACCCACATGAAAGGGTGTCCAGAATCAAGCAACCCACGAGCAATTTCCTCCATTTGTGGCTTCTTTAGCACCACTATGCTTCCAAACGATACGTAAACAACCGATGATTCTGGCTTGGAGTTGAGCCATTCTTTGTAGTCCTTTGAAATACGAGAAATACGAGCAGGGAGTATATCTCCTCCAAAGTAAGTGTCATTCGGGTCTTCACCATCCACAAATGCAGATGGAATCGACGGCCCAATTGCCACCATGTTGAACTTATCAACGGCTCTTAAAGCTTCAGGCTCTAATGCATCACATGTGTTGACAAGTAGTCTTGGCTTTGTTTCCTGGTCAAGTGTTTCTAGTTGTTCTTGAAGTGACGGTAAGGCAAAACTGTAGTTGTTTGAAGGGATCAAAAACGAAGGAAGATCATGGCGAGTCAGCGGTGCCAGCCCTGGTAAATTGATCAAACATGAACGGGTCATTTGCACTCTTTGTAATCACATCACCATAACCATAGAAAAAATAGTAATAGATATCAAAAACCGTGGCGGGTTGAATCCAAAAGAGTGCGGACGGGATATGAAGTCCACACGCCACCTCCGCCGCCCAAGGTAGCATCAGAGTGTAGATCAAGCAACTTACCGGACGGCCTTCCTTTCTGATATCAGCAATCAAATGGGTTAGGGTTTCTGAGCCATGACGTTTTAGGATGGACAAGTACTGCTTCACTTTATCGTCTTCAAGGGAATTAAGGGAATTGTAACCATCGTCATATCCGTCGGAATAGGCCGCGAACGTCAAACCATCGGGAGGAGGGGCGGTTGGCATCATGCGGCGTTGGGCGGAGACGGTGGTGGCATAGGTGACGTGTGCACCCATGCGTAGAAGACGCTTAGCGAGCTGGAGGGCAGGGTTGATGTGGCCTTGGGCTGGAAAGACTACAAGGAGGAAGTGGGGCGGTGGCGGCATGGCGGCTGCGACGGCGGTGCTTCAGGAAGTTGTCTTGGGATTGAAATTATATATATTGTATGTATTGTGATGTGAAAAAAGAAGAGATTAAATAGGGGTTTTGTACTTTTGTGATTTATGAAATGGTTTGTCTTTTTTGTTGATATTGAAGAAGGTAGCTGAGAAATTGAGATTGATCTGATATGTCTTTTAATTTTATACCAACTAATGTGATAACTTAAAAGGCGAGTTACATGGTCCATGGTTATACTCCATGCATGTAGATCATACGGGACTAGATATTCTGTATTGTGTTTGAAATGTCTAGAACATAACTGATAACTATACTGTTATGTGTTTGGTATAACTGGGATAGAACGGGACAAGTGGTTCAAATGACCAGAGTGTCTCTCTCTCTTTCTGTCCAATGTTTATAACAATTTTATTAAATTTAAAGAAAACTCCTAGATGATACAGATTGTCTTGAATATTCAACTCTGTTGTTATTTTTATTATTATTATTATTATTATTAGGGTAAATCGTGTTTTAGTCCGTGTATTTTTCTTTAATCTTCGTTTAGTACACGGTTTTTTGGAATTGTAATTTTTAGTCTATCATTATTCTGACAATAGGGATTATAGTCTCTACTGTCCAATTCTGTTAGGGTTCCCGTCAAGTCGACAAGGGTCAACAAGGGTAAAAAGGTAAACAAACATCAGATGTTCTAGAATCTTATATAACTAAAGGGTATAATCGTAATTTACAAATTAATTAAAAAATATATTATTAAATTAAATAAGAATTATTATTATCAAAAATTAAAAAATAATTGAATTTTAAAATAATTAAAAAATATTAAAATAATCAATAAAATATACAAAAACAATTTACAAAACTAAAATAAAAAAATAAAAACCATACTTGCATTTCAACCAATTTCAAACACCATGTACTTGAAATATTGCAAAAAAAATATTTCATCCACAACTTCGATCCATTTGTCTTTAATATTTCGTCCAAAACAAATATTTCAAAAAAACAATTCAACTTCATCAAACACCATCAATTTCAAACAACACATTTCACTTTATTCTGGAAAAAAATACTCCATGTACTTGCATTTTCTTGTCCCCCAAACACGATCAATTCCAAGAACAAAATCTAGAATAATTCATCCATAACACCACCAAAATCCCATTCATACCAAAAACCAGACTTCATCAACATACCATAAACCAAACTTCAGCAACCCAAAAAATCAACCCAGATATAACACAGAACACCAGACTTCATCAACCCAAAAAAAACAAAAACAGATCTTAAAAAGAAAAAAAATCGAAAATACCCAGATCGTTTACACACAAACACCCATAAACACCACAAACACACACACCCAGATCTAGAATACCCATATCTCTCTCTCTCTCTCTCTCTCTCTCTCTCTCTCTCTCTCTCTCTCTCTCTCTCTCTCTCACACACACACACACACAAACACACACACCCATATCTGGAATACCCAGATCTCTCTCTCTCTCTCCCTCTCTCTCTCTCCCGCTCACACATACACACATAAAAACACCCATATCTGGAATCGAACCCAGTTCTGGGTTCAAACTAGCACACCAACCCAATCCCACACCCCATCAGCGCCCCACATCGACGCCTACAACCACACCCTACCAGAACAAACACACCAGCATACCCACACCATTGGTGTGTTGGTGAGAGAAAGTGAGAAGAGATGGAGAAGAAAAGATATTTATGGGGATCGATTCTGCGTTGATTGTTTGGTTTGTGTGGTGAATTGGGTGAGATAAGATTGAGTGAGAGATATTGATTTTCAAAGAAAGAAGAAATTGAAGGAAAAAAAAAAGAGAAATAGAGAGAGAGAGAGAGAGAGAAGAGAGAGAGAGAGAGAGAGCGAGAGGGAGAGAGATCGTTGGATGTAAGAAAGAGAGAGAATATTATTTGTTTTTAGTTGTTTTTAAATATTTAATTTTATTAATTTTATTAATTTAAATGCATTTAATATATTTTTATTTTTATTTTAATTCATTTAATGTATTTTAAATTTATTAATTGAAATGCAGTTTTTCAATTTAAAACCAAAAAGGGTAAAATGGTCTTTTTAGTTACAATTTAAATTAGTCACTAAGGGTAAAATGGTCTTTTCAATGGGATCGGCACACATCAGGAGCATTACGGTCATTTTACACGCCTGTCATGTCAGATTTCATCATTTTAACAGATTCCATCACAGAAGGACTAAACATTACAATTTCAAAAAACTGTGGACTAAACGCAGATTAAGGCAAACTACATGGACTAAAATACGATTTACCCTGATTATTATATATAATAGACTTCTTATGCAGTTTTTTTAGATGCTCAAACTCTTCTAAACAAAAAAAGTTTAAAAAAATATGTGGAGACCTATTAATATAAAAAAATTATAAAAAAAAAAATCTGGAACAAAAATACTCAAAAGTCAAAAGATTTGGAAAAAAATGCTCAAAGATCGGGAAAAAATTGCTTAAGAAAATTGCTCAAATATCAAGATCTGGGAAAAAAAATGATCAAAATACCAGGAAAAAAATGTTGAAAGATCTGGAAAAAAAATGTCCAAAATTAAATTTTCTTATGATGTAGCAATATCCACACAAAATCCAATAAAATATAATATCCAAATATTCTAAAACAATTATCAATATCCAATCAATATTAATTTAAAAAAATATGAAGAGATCGCACTTGATATCTTTTTTTTTTCATTTTCTTATGTACTTTTTTTCCGTTTTCTTGGTGATAAACACAAAATAAATAAATAAATTTCAAAGAACTATTCATCTTCTTGCTTTGATCGGGAGTTTTGGGTGGATTTGCATGTTTCTATTCAAGCACATCAGTCTCAGAATAGATTATGGAAAAGGAAAAAAAAAATCAAAGAAACAGGTCTCTAGTTACAATCAATTACAAACCAGATTATTAGAAACAAATTTGGTTTCGAGAATGAGAACTTGAAGGCCACTATAGGTCTGATTGGCGGCGATAAGTACTTGATCAGGCAGACCTCGACAATAACAACGGTGGCGGCGGCAAGCCAAGAAACACCAAACCACCATCATCATTAACACCAAACGAAGGAAAAGAGAGAGAGATGTTAGCAAAAATCGCTACGCACAAGCGTTGGCGGATAGCCACAAACAAACAATGACAAGGAAAAATAAGATGGAAGAAATAAAGCAATCAATCCAATCACAACACGAGGATTTTACGTGGAAACCCAAGAAGGGAAAATACCACGGCCGTCGGGACGATAAGAGAAAATTTCACTATGTAATAAATTTTTACAACCACACATTTAGGATTCTCTCTCTAAAATACCCAAACCCGATTACACTCAATGCCGACTTTGAGATCTCTCTAGTATTTGCTATTTTGCTCCACACATAATAACCTGGTTATTATAGTCTATTTATATGAGTTAAAGGGAGTTTAAGATAAAGAGAAATCATTTTCCTTCAAGCACAAGACTTTCCTGTTCTGCACGAAGACAAACTTTTTTTCCTTTTCCATTAAGCACAAGAATTTCTAGAAGAAGACCTTTTATATTTCCGTGCACCTTTCCCAAACTATGTAAAATACGATGCTACCGCAGTTTAGGCTGCGGTTTGCAACCCGTACCCTACACTGCAGAAAGACTCTGGAAACGACCGCTCAGAATACCATGGTCTGTGTCTTTTACCTACGCCGCAGTCTACACCGCATGTACCCACTGGAATTGTTCACAGTCTGTGCACTGCTAAATGTACCGCGGTCCACGTCGCAGTTCTTTCTGGAATCTGATTCTTCAATTCTTCTTCGGTCTTCAAGCCTCCCTCAAACGTGATATCATACTTTCAAATGTTTCTCACGTCTCTTGGAAGTCTCCACATTGGTTGAATCCTGTTTGGTAACTATTGGGAATACAAGTCATATCCAACAATCCTCCCTTATGGCGAGAATTCCCAAAAATAGAACTTGTCCACAACCACAATTCTCATCATCCAGAATCAACATTCCCACTATGAGGTATAACCACTTAGGAACACTTATCCTAAGATTTCACTGGCACATGTCGAAAATACCTACATAAGTTGTGGTGCAACTCTTCATGTTAGAATTTCTAGAGATTACGTCAGCTATCAACATCTTTGTCCACCACACACCTTACATCACCTTCCTAATCAATGCTCGTGCGCAATTGTGGACCCGCTATCAGTAATATATCATATTCGATGGTAACTAGCGGTCATACCATGAGGATGTCCATGCCTCTTTAGTGGGCATCGCTGTAATCATCATAATCAAGAGAGGTGATTACCGAATCCCCCTTTTTGGAGCCTTTAGCCTCATTTGCCTTTTTGCTACAATCTTTCTTCATATGTCCAGTATGTCCACAATTCTATCAAGTGACTACTTTCTTGGAGTTCCCCTTCTTTCTACTATTAACCAAAACGGCAGAGTTATTAAAAGATTTACCTTCACTCTTCAGCATTCTTTCCTCAGAGATTAACTTACTCGTCACATCCCCAAGACTTATAGTCGGACCCCCATGCATCAAGACAGGCTTCATGTGCCCATAAGACGGTGGAAAAGACCAGATGAGTCTCAATGCTTTGTCTTCCTCATCGATCTTAACTTCAATCGACTATAATTCAGAAATAATCCCATTGAGCTCTCCTGGATGATCGAAAATCTTCGTACCTTCAGACATCCGCAGTAAGTGAAACTGCTCTTTCAGGTAGAAATGATTGCGGACGCTATTCGCTTGATACAATTCTTCAAACCTCTACCAAAGTTCTTTGGCTGAATATGTTCCATGAATATTTGCAAGAACATTCTTGGCCATGCACAATCGTATCGAACTCGCAAACCTCTGGATCTAAATCCTCTCAATCATCATCGTTTATCACAGGTTTTCCAGAACTAGTACCAACCGCATCTTTACTAGAATTTTTAAAGTCTTTATGGTCTCCAGGGTTTTCGGGGTTTGACTTGCCCTTCAATGCCTTGTGTAATACCAATTGGATTAGTAGATCCTTTTTCTTGAACTTGCCACAAACCAAAATTGATTTTTCCATCATACTTCTCAATATCGAATTTCATCGAACCCATCCTTCCAGTCATAACCATCTGTTAAACTACTACTAGGCAACCGGGGGCTCTGATACCAATTGTTAGTAAAAATCACTATGCGGAAGCGTTGTCGGATAGCTACAAACAAACAATAACAAGGAAAAATAAGATGGAAGAAATAAAGCAATCAATCCAATCACAACACAATGATTTTACATGGAAACCCAAGAAGGAAAAAAACCACGACCGTCAGGACGACAAAAGAAAGTTCCACTACGTAGTAAATATTTACAACCATACACTCAGGAGTCTCTCTCTAAAATACCTCAAACCCGATTACACCCAATGCCCACTTTGAGATCTCTCTAGTATTTACTATTTTGCTCCACACATAATAACCTAGTTATTATTATCTATTTATATGAGTTACATGGAGTTTAAGATAATATGAAGTTTTATTCCTATACGTACAATACTTACATGTTTCATATAAATACTATTTCCTTTTATGACATGTTTTTTTGTAAAGAGAAATCATTTTTCTTCAAGCATAAGACTTTCCTGTTCCATATGAAAATAAACTTTTTTTCCTTTTCCAATAAGCACAAGAATTTCCAAAAGAAAACCGTTCCTATTTTCGCGCAACTTTCCCAAAATGTGTAAAATATGCTGTTACCGCTGTTTGCAACCCGCGCCGTACACCTTGGAAAGTATAAGGAAACGACAGCTCATAATACTGCAGTCTACGTCTTTTGCCTACATGGTGGTGTACACAGCGTGTACCCACTGGAATTGTTCACGGTCTGTGCCGCTATCTGTACACTAATGCATATACCGCGGTCTACGCCTCGGTTCCTTCCGGAATCCAATTCTTTAGTTCTTCTTCGGTCTTCAAGCCTCCCTTAAACATGATCTCCTACTTCTAAACGTTTTTCACGTCTCTAGGAAGTCTCAGCATTGGTTGAATCTTGTTTGATAACCATTGGGAATACAAGCCTATCCAACAAGAGAGAGAGACAGAGAGATGTAATTTTTAGATATATTAAGGGTAAAAATGTTTGTTTAAGACTTGTCTCATGTATGGGACAAGTCTAGCCGAGGGTTTTGGGTGAGACAAGTTTAGGTGTTTTTTGTCTCATCCAGTCTCGTCACGTCTCATGTTTAAAACGTGCCAAATGTGGGATAAAAGGAAGTTGTCCCACGTTGTCCTGTCTCATCCCATGTATCAAATGCACCCTTAGATTCTGATCAAATCCCAACTTGACAGTTGTTGGACTTAGCATACTATTTTTTTTTTTTCATTTTTATGGGTTTTCACTCTATTTTCTCTGATGATTCATATTCAACAAAATTGGACTAAAAATAGTTATAGTGATTGAAATTTTTTCAAATTTTGTCAAATTTTGTTTACTGGTATATTTAATTTAACTTGTCATCTGAGAAAAAAAATTATATCAAAATTTGTTAAAATCAATGGATTTCATAAAGGTTTTTATTTTATTTAAAGGATCTAATATATATACATACATATATATATATATATATATATTCTTTTTCTCATCGGTGCGCACTGATATAAAATATATTAATGCATTGCATGTGGGCCATAGATTATGGATAAGCACTGACAAGTGGATACAGACTGAGTCAAAACAATTGAATCTAATGGACTACATACAGCGCACTGATAAATATTTATCAGTGCAGTGCAGTGGTACTGATAAATATTTATCAGTGCGCATTGAGATGAAAATTTATATATATAGAGAGGAAAGTTAGATGCAAATAGATGCAGTAGTAATAACAACATGCATTATTTTTGTTTTGTATGGGTACCTAATTAATTTAGTTACCCTACAGGCATACATCGATAAATTCGACATGTGATTTTTCGGTGAATTGCACCTTTGGTTTTGTCTAAGAAACTTTGTGGGCCCTTGACTCTCACACATCTTAGCCACTTATTTTTTTCCTACTGTAATTGAAATATTAAAATGGCTCCATAGATAACGATATACAAGCACTCTGGTTCCTCTCTTCGTAACCATACCTACAGCCACAAGTTAGCACAAAAACCCACAAAAAAATCTTAGCTTTGTTTGCACATTGAAATATTGAATCAATTTCAAAGAGATCCAGAGGTGAAAAATCCTAGCTTTTTTGGATTGTCTCAAAAAATAAAAAACCTAAAAGTGAAAATTTATAGAGATACTGAAATAATTGGAGTGAACAATTAAGTGAGTTTGGAAGATTTAGGTGCTGTTTGTTTTATCAATATAAGTCTTATTATCTCTTTAACTTAAATTAAGGTAAATAGTTTTGTTTGTTTTTCTGATTTACATCTTATTTTAAGATTGTTATAAATCAAAGTATAAAAATATGGAAAGTAGTAATACTAACCAAGAGAGAAGAATGAAAGGAAATTAATTCTATAAATTTATTATCTGTATATAGAAAGCTCATACAGTGAGTCTATGTATAGGCATAGAGTGAATTGAATTTACAATGAAATAGAAGAGAAGTAGTTACTTTACAATGAAATAGGAAAAGAGATCAAGAGAATTAATAGCGAATTATTCTCTAGGTGGAAGAAGTCAATTATATCACAACACTCCCCCTTAGACGTACGCCACCTTGATAATAATTTATGAAATTCTTCTTAAAAAAACTAGATGTGCTTAAATACTGCCTCATTAAAAACCTTGTCAGGAAATAGCGAATTATTCTCTAGGTGGAAGAAGTCAATTATATCACAACACTCCCCCTTAGACGTACGCCACCTTGATAATAATTTATGAAATTTTTCTAAAAAAAACTAGATGTGCTTAAATACTGCCTCATTAAAAACCTTGTCAGGAAAACCCAGTGGGACAAAACCTAATCAAGGGAAAAAGAGTGCAGTGCACAAATGTCCAAATGAAGAATGCTCTCCCCTTGAAAAGTGCTTCATTCTCAATCTTGTAATTTGCTAAGTCGACGCATCTCAATGCCATATATCAATTTCTCTAATGTTGCTGTTGGTAAGGTCTTCGTAAATAAATCTGTAAGGTTATTCGTAGACCTTATCTGCTTGACATCAATTTGTTGACTTTCTTGAAGTTCATGAGTATAGAAGAACTTTGGTGATATATGCTTGGTTCTGTCTCCCTTGATGTATACTCATCTGACTTGTGCAATACAAGCTCTGCTATACACACTCTCGACTTGCTTCATGAAGCACAAAAATCTCAGAATGATTAGAAGAAGTAGCAATGAGAGTTTGCTTGGTAGAGCGCCACGAAATTGCTGTATCATTATATGTGAAAATATATTCAGTCTGTGAACGTGACTTATGAGGATCAGAGAGATAACCAGCATCATCATAACCGACGAGTCTTGAACTATTTGACCTTGAATAAAACAAACCCAAGTCTGTAGTTCCTCGAAGGTATCAGAAAATATGTTTGATCCCATTCCAATGTCGTCGAGTTGGCGCAGAACTAAATCTTGACAATAGATTCACAGAAAATGCAATATCTGGTTTCGTACATTGTGCTAAATATAACAAAGCACCAATTGCATTAAGATACGGTACTTCTAGACCAAGTATCATTTCATCAATATCCTTAGGTCGAAATGGATCTTTCTTGGGATCTAAAGACCGAACAACCATAGGAGTACTCAAAGGATGAGACTTATCCATGTTGAATCTATTTTTAGAATCTTCTCGACGTAAGCCGATTGATGAACAAATATTCCATCTGATTTATGTTCGATCTCCAGACCGAGACCAAATTTCGTTTTCCCTAAATCTTTCATTTCAAATTATCTTTTCAAATATTCAGCAATGTTTAGAAGCTCTTTAGAAGTTCCAATTAAATTCATGTCATCGACATATACTACTATTATGGCAAATCCGGTTTCTGATTTCTTTATGAATATACACAGACATATAGGATTATTAATATATTCCTTCTTTTAAGATATTTACTAAGACGATTATACCACATTCGTCCGGATTATTTTAAGCCATATAAAGATCGTTGTAACTTTATTAAATACAAGTTACGAGAATTTGAATTACATGCTTTTGGCATTTTATATCCTTCAAGGATTTTCATGTATAAATTGGTATCTAGTGACCTATATAAATATGTTGTCACCACATCCATAAGACGAACTTCAAGTCTTTCGGAGACTGCCAAACTTATTAAGAATTGAAACGTAATTGAGTCCATTACGGGAGAATCTGTATCATCGTAATCAATGCCTGGTCTCTGAGAGAACCCTTGAGCAACAAGTCGTGCCTTATGTCTCACGATTTCATTTTTCTCATTACGTTTTTGAACAAATACCCATTTGTATCCAACAGGTCTAACGTCTTCAGACGGTTGGACTACTGGTCCAAAAACTTCTCGTTTGGCTAATGAAGCCAATTCTACTTGAATTGTTTCTTTTGAATTATATGCTTCTGGCATTTTTGAATCCTTCAGGGATTATTCTGATCATAGGAATATTAATTATGCAATAAATATTTGCATATGATTAATACTAGGTTTTTACAGTAAACCCTTAGTTTCGAGGTATAAGTTATATCTAGATATCAATTTTCGTACGAATAATCGTTTTAACAAAAAAAAACGTTTGACTTCTTCAAGTGTCTACACTATATGTCCATGAATATAGCTCTGTCTTTTGGACAATAGTATTATGTCGACATTCATCCATAATTTTGTGGTTCAAGATCCTCACCATTTCATAATATGCAGAGCAACACTATAGAAGATCTCAATTTTTGTTTACAGTACATATGCCTCTTCAAGGGCTATTATAAAATTTTACAGTGGGGAACTCTAATATTTGTATACTTCCAATATACGTGCCTTTGCATGGACAATTGAGATCCCTTTAATTTATGAGTCTCGGAGGGGGAGATCACGTTTTATTAATTTATACATCTTCAAAAAGGTTTTTGTCTCTTCAAAAACATTTAACTCTTCTGAAGTTATGATGAGGATTACATATAGCTCGAGCATTAGTCTTAACTAACATGATCATGATATTTCATATTCACTTCAGGGAATAATAAATTTTAAATAAAAGTCGAATTTCACACTTCTAGTGTGCCAAAATAATATAATTGTTGCCATTTGCATAAATTGTTCTTCATGAACAATCACCCGGGTTAATATATTGGCAATTAATAAATTCATTCATATAAGCAATTTGCAAGCGAATGATCCTTTGAACTTCAAACAAGGATCAATATAAGATAAATATGATGCATGCCAACTGCAATTTCACGTCGTTGATTTTTCTCATTTGTATTTTTCTCCCCCTAACGACGTGAATTTATTTGTTTGTTGGCCTGATTTTGTTATCCGTCATGGATTTATTTACATCATCAAAATGTTATTTTCAGACATATTTATACCGTCATACCATTCTTCATTGATATATTGTACTATCATATTGTCCTTCAGGGACATTTACTAAAGAATCTGTAGATTCTATATGATAAACTCAATTATAAGAATGGAATGTCATGCTTCTGGCATGAGACAATATAAAATAATACAATATATATTTATGATGTATATATTTATAACTAAATAGATTCTTCCGGATATATTAAAATAACAAAGTATCACATATATGTCATTTTGTTTTTCACTTTGTAACATACAATTAGCTCTCCCGGAGCATTGATATATACTTGGTAAAATATCAACATGATATTTATGTATACTTCAGGTACACCACTATTTCATCACCAATAGTAAATATTTTCTTACTTTGTTTTGGTGTGATTCCACTTCTGGTGGTTAGATTTTCTTATTATGATCATCAATGTCATAATAATTTTAATTGACCAAAATTTCTACCATGGCGATTAGATGACTTAACATTCACTTCTGGGAATGATACCAATCAATCTAATCAGACAAGATAAATGATTTTATTCGGGCACAAAAAAAAACATAGTTTCCCCATATTATCATTTTCAAGTGCAAAAGGCATAGCAAATTTAAAGACGTCAATGTAAACCATGAATATATGATAATTAACCAAGATGATATGTATAATGTATATAACAAAGTATTTTTCGGATTACATACCATTCACCGAGAATTCGAATTTTACAGCTACAGCTGAAGCAGAATCATCTACTGGTTGTATCATCAGTCGTAAGGTGATCATGAATTTGGAAACAATTCACAAATGCAAATCCCTGCAATATGTATTTCTTTGTAATTTTTTTCACTATGTTTCTATCATACGTACACAACACACATATTCACTATGTGTTTCTGTTGGCATCAAACATACTCTCATCTATACAACCAAAAGCATTGTTCATCGTACGGTTTTGGTTGGATAATCTAGAAAATGTGCTCAAAGTCTAATAACATGCGTCAACAATCTAGAAAAAATAGTATTATGTGTACACAATAAACAAACATGTGACCATCGTGCAGATGCGTCAATTAATACCATAAAGTATCTAAATGGTCCACTCGCCGGGTGGATGAGCTCACATATGTCTCCTTGAATTCATTGTAAGAAAGATGGGGATTCAAAATCAACTTTTGTAATTGATGGTCTGATCACTAACTTTTCTTGTGAACAAGCGGTACACATATTTTCATTGGACAATAGAACCTCTGGTTCTTTAATGGATGTCCATGAGAATTCTCAATTATCCTACGCATCATAGTAGATCCTGGATGATCGAGACGATCATGCCAAAGTAAACATATTTTTGGATTTGTGAACTTCTGATTCATAATTGCATATGTTTCAACTGGTTTTATATTTGTATAATATAATCCAGACGAATAAGCATTGAGCTTTTTAATATGAGCTTCTGGCTCGAGATATGTGATGTAATATAGAGGTACTCTCTATTATTCTCAATTATAGTCTCGATATGATATCCATTGGTGCGGATGTCTTTGAAACTAAGTAGATTCCTTCTAGATCCACTAGAATATAAATCAACATTTATGCTTATTTGTGTACAATTTGTCAATATAATTGTGGCTCTTCCAGAGCCTTCTATTAGGTCTGTAGGACCGGATATAGTGTTTACCTTGGCTTTGACCAAGGTTAAATTCAACAAGTATTTTCTATCTCGAAAAATAGTATGCGTTGTTCAACACTTCCACTGTCGACCAAACATATATCCCCAATTTCCCTTTTTGAAACTAGATTGTTCATCCATGTTCCCGAAAAGAGAAATCTAATTTAGAACTTCAGGTTCTAAATAATTTCAAGGGTAGAACTTCGGGTTCTAAATAATTTTCAAGATTTAGAACTTCAGGTTCTAAATAATTTTCAAGAGTTAGAATTTCAGATTCTAAATAATTTCAAGATTTAGAACTTCAGGTTCTAAATAATGTTTAGAATTTTTAACTTCAGGTTCAAGATTTAAATTGAAATCCAGAACTTCTGGTTCTGATTAATTAAATTGGATTACAGAACTTCGGGTTCTAATCGATTAACTTGGAATCTAGAACTCCAGGTTCTGATTGATTAAATTGAAATACAGAACTTCAGGTTCTGATTCAATTAATTTTCAAAACATTGGATCAATAATTATGCTTACAGAACTTTGGATTCTGATTAAAGTTGGGATCCATATGTATCTAGAACTTTAAGTTTTGATTGAATTGGAATACAGAACTTCGGGTTCTGATGGAATTGGAATTTAGAACTTCATGTTCTGGTTAATTATATTAGAATCAAGAACGTCATGTCCTAAATTTTTTTTCGAATCAAGAACTTCAGGTTCTGATTTGTTTTTTTTTCAATCAAGAACTTCATGTTCTTACTTTTTTTTTAGAATCAGGAACTTCAGGTTCTGATTTTTTTTTTCAAATCAGGAACTTCAGGTTCTGATTTTTTTTTTTTGAATCAAGAACTTCAAGTTATGATATTTTTTTAAAATCAAGAACTTCTGGTTCTGATTTTTTTTCAATTCAAGAACTTCTGGTTCTTATTTTTGAATCAAGAACTTCAGGTTCTTATTTTTTTTTTTCAAATCAAGAACTTCAGGTTCTGATATTTTTTTCGATTCAAAAACTTCTGGTTCTTATTTTCGAATCAAGAACTTCTGGCTCTTATTTTCGAATCAAGAACTTCTAGTTCTGATTTCGAATGCAATCTTCTTGTTGCAAACTTTTATTATTAATAATAAGAAAGGAAGAAGAAGAGATAATAAAAGAAAAGCATTCATGCTGATCACGTGTTATAAATCAAAGCATAAAAATATGGAAAGTAATAATACTAACCAAGAGAGAAGAATGAAAGGAAATTAATTCTATGAATTTATTTATCTATAAATAGAAAGCTCATACAGTGAGTCTATGTATAGGCATAGAGTGAATTGAATTTACAATGAAATAGAAGAGCAGTAGTTACTTTACAATGAAATAAGAAAAGAGATCAAGAGAATTAATAACGAATTATTCTCTAGGTGGAAGAAGTCAATTATATCACAACAAAGATAGATATATATATATATAGGAAAATTTTCTCCTCAGTACGTACTGATAAATATTTATCAGTACCTTGTATGTGGACTATTACATTCAATTACTTTAACCCAATCTGTATGCACTTGTTAGTGTTTATCCATAATCTATAGCCCAAATACAATGCACTGGTGCATTTTCTCCTCAGTGCGCACTGAGGAGAAAATGACTATATATATAGTGTGTGTGTGTGTGTGTGTGTGTGTGTGTGTGTGTGTGTGTGTGTGTGTGTGTGTGTGTGTGTGTGTGTGTGTGTGTGTGTGTGTGTGTGTGTGTGTGTGTGTGTGTGTGTGTGTGTGTGTGTGTGTGTGTGTGTTTGTTATTTTAAGATGTATATATATATATATATAGGAAACTTTTCTCATCAGTACGTACTGATAAATATTTATCAGTGTCTTGCATGTGAACCATTAGATTCAATTGCTTTGACACAATCTGTATGCACTTGTTAGTGTTTATCCATAATCTATGGCTCACATGCAATGCACCGGTGTATTTTATATTAGTGCGCACTGAGGAGAAAAGAGCTATATATATATTGTCTGTGTGTGTGTCAGTGTGCACTGAAGAAAAAAGAATTATATATATATTGTGTGTATTTGATAGAAAAATTAAAAAAATTTGGCATTCCACTTAAGAAAAATTTTAAAATTTTGACATTCCACTTATGTATTAAGTCATAATTAACACATTCACATTCACTTCCTTAAACAAAAAAATTCCATAGTTTCCTAAACAACCTGAACCCTTACCCTAACCCTTAACACTAACCTAACACAAAATCTTTTAATACTTAAGATAAAAACAAAAAACAAAAACAAACGGCAACGTAGATGTTGAAATATTAAATATGGATGTCGATATTGACACTCATAAAACTTATTAGTACACTCATATTTTATTAAAAAATTTAAATACAAAAATATCCCAATAGAAATTTACCAATAAAGATAAATTACTTTAATTAAAGATAAACCAAATACTATATACAATCATTAATTACACTTATATCTTCAACTATATTTCTTTATTTAAAAAAAACTTACCTTTCAACAACAAAAACCCTTATGATAAATCCTGACATATGATAAACCATAATTTTTATGATAAACCCTAATTAAACTCTAATTTTATTTCAAATATCAAACTTTCTCATCATCACATGATTATCATATTGTTTTATTCTTTCTTTTATCTATAGTTATGAACTCTATTAATAAACAAAATATATTTTTTAACGATAGTTGTAGATATTAATAAGTTTTTATTTTATTTTATTGTTAAGATAGCTATAGATATCAATAAGTATATATTTTTTAAGCTAGCTGTATAAATAAGAGAATTTAATATTGAAAATCTTTTGACCATATATACGGTTCCACATATTCCATTTTATAGGGCTCCTACATTCGAGATATTTCTAAAAGTAAGTTGGATCATCATTAAAAGAGAATTTGATTCTAAAAATAATATGATTTTTTATATAAATTGGGTGTGATAATAATTTAAAAGTGTTTATAAATAATATGTATTAAAATGAATATATTTATTTCAATGAGGGTACTATAGGCATTAGGATGTGTGTTTATAGTAATATTTATTTTTTAAATTTTAGACATGGGTGTATTTATAAAAATAGATGTACTAATAAGTTTTATGGGTGTCAATATCTGCACTCATTAATATTGAAGACGAGATGAGATTGGTCTAGTGGTAAACCCCTAGCTCATGTACCAAAAGATGACGAGTTCGAGTCCACCCCTCCTCAAAAAACCCAAAATTTATGTAAAAGTGTAATACTTCAAAAAAAATATTGGATATTGAATTTTTTATTTTCTAAGGAACCCATTTCAGCTTTTTCTTCCTCAAACATAGATTTATCCAAGAACAAGCTCTAAACGTTCAAAGAATCTCCATCACAATGGAGATGCATCCCCATCTCCATTTTTACTTGATTGAATATATCTTATTGAAAAGATAAATACACAAAAAGATTCATTACACAACTTTCAATATATATCATGTCAAAATGATAAATTTAGAGCACGTCCTATAAGCGTTTTTCATTTGTTGCTTTCCGAAAAGAAAAATGAAAATGAAAACGGTGTTTTTAGTTTCAATTTCGATATCCAAAAACGTGTATGGCAAAAAAAAACACATCACAAATAATAATCAATTAATCAAAACTAAACTCATAAATTATAAATAAATATTCCTTTTATTAAATATAAATAACAGTAAAAAATTAAAAAAAATAATAATAACAAAAGAAGAAAAAGAAAGCAGCCATGAGCCATCGATGGAGGAGAATGAAAGAAAGAAGAAAACTAGATCGGTTGAGGAAGAAGAAGATGAGTAGATGAGTTGAAGAAGAAGAAGAGTGGATCAGCGAAAGAAGAAGAAGAAGAAGACGTAGAAGAAGATCGGCGGTGAATAAGAAGACTAGATCGGCGGCGAAAAAGAAGAGTAGATTGCCGAAGAAGAAGACCAAATTAGCAAAGAAAGAAGACCAAATCGGCGAGAAGAAGAAGAGCAAATCGGCGGGCCGATCTGCTCTTGAATGAAGGAGAAGAAGAAAGAAGAATGGTCAAATGAAGAAGAAGAAGGAAAGAATTGAGTTTTTGTTTTTTAGAAAAACAAAATGGAAAACATGTTTAATGTGTTTTCCATGTTTTTCAGTTTTAACACTAGTTTTGTTTTCCATTTTAGTTTTTGTTTTTTGAAAACAAAATAAAAAACATATAACGAACATGAATTCAAAAAAATTCAAAAAACAAAAACAAAAAGAACCTAAAAATATTTTACCGGATAGCCTTTAGATATTCCAAAAGGGTAAATATACTAAAATCTCATATAGCTTAAGTGCCCGTTTGAAAAAGCTTGTCTACTGGCTAAAAAAGCTTTTTTCAAATTTTTTTGTATCATTTGGATGTCACTCAGTAGAGCTTTTGGATGATTAAAAAAGTTATTTTACGTCTTCTTGGAGAAGCCCAAATTTAAAGTTTTTCCAAGTAGATCTTTTGGAGTTTTTTAAATAACACTAAAATCTCCAATATAACCCTATAATTTATTTACTAGAGTATTTTGGTAATTCTATCATTAAAAAAGCTCTTTTTTAATTGACAATCAAACAATCAACCACTTTCATTTAAAAGATCTATTGCAAAAAGATCTACTTGAGAAGCTCTTCCAAACGCACTCTAACTTAAGTACATTTAGAGAATAAAAATACATATTTATCTACTCGGATTGTTCCCACTTTTAATATAAATAAGTTGGTTTCAACATTTTAAATGGAATTTAAATTTTAAAAAACCATTTTTAAAAGGGTGCAGCTATTGCCACCCATAAAATTGATTAGTACACTTATGTCTAAATTTTAAAAATAAATATTACTATACGCACTAATCTTGATGACAACAGTACCCTTATTAAAATGAATATACTTTATTTTAGTACATTTTATTTATAAACCCTCTTAAATTATTAACACACCCAATTTATAAAAAAATTAAATTATTTTTGGAATCAAATCTTCTTATAATGATGGTCCAAATTAATTTTGAACATATCTCAAATATAGGAGCATTATGAAATGTGTCAATAGATTATGAATGTGAGAACAAGGTGGGAGAGCATCCATATCCTTTTTAATAATGTTAGACTAGCTACTCAAATTTTTTGTTGGCAAACTGATTTGTAAAATCCGTATTGATAATTTTTGTTGTCAAGCGGATTTGTAATAACCATATTGATCATGGATGATTTATTAGTGATGTGGTCATTACAATACAAATCAATTTAAGACACCATTTGACAATTGTTGTACAGTGTACCGTTGCTTTTTTTTTTTTTGGTTGTGTAATAATAAGCTTTCCCGCACGTTTTTCTCACGTTATTGATATATAAAAAATCAAATCAACTAAAATTTTGACATTTATACAACTATTAATAAGGATTCTAAATCTCTGATGAAAATCTTACGAAAGAATTTTATTTATAGAAGCAACAATAATTTAATTGATTCTGATTGATTTCACTGCATCAAGTAACTTCCAAAACGAAATAATTTCGAAAAAGATAAAGAAATTTGGAAAATTAAAAAAAAAAATAAGAAATCATCACGATACCCAAAATTAAATCAATTAAATAGACACTAAAAACTCCTAACTAAAAAGAAAACCAAATCAGCTAATTAAGATTCGGAAACCCAATGGGAATAGCCTCAGATGAACTTAGGTTTTTAATTTTTGAGCTCTAAAAAATTCAATTCAATTTAATTACTTACTATATTTTGTGCAACATCTTTCCTATATTACTATTCTTTCAATCATCGATCAACAAACTAAAAAATCTTTTTTGATTTTCTTATAAGGTTTTGATTACTGTTTCCATCTTATTTCTTTATGTTAATTATTATTTTTTCCCTTTTTCGTAATTATTTCTTTCTATAGCATTTTGACCAATTCAAGCTTAAAAGAATTCAATAATTTCAGCAAAATATTTAGGTATGGGATTCATCATTCATTAGAGGTTTGGAATCACAGGAACCAAAAGAGAAAAAGAGTAAAAGACTGCGATAATAGGGTGGTTCATCTTTAAAAAAAAAAAAAAAATTGGGCGGTTCTATTGTTATCCAAAAAACTTCTATTAAATAAAAATGTATATTATTAAAATACCCCGAGATTAAATTATTAATTATATCTGCACTTTACAAACTTAATTCGTTTTCCAAAAATAAAACTAAATTCATTATAATTAAATATTTTATTTTCCTCTCACAAAAAATCCTAAAATTCTCTTAAGATTGACAAAGAAATAGGTTTGTAAATCGATGGTTTTTAAGCTACAACACAAATCAATTTGTATCTATGTCATGGTTTTTGCATGTAATCGTAACCGTTCAATCAAACTTTTTAAATTGTGATTTTTTTTTTTAATTTCAATCCTTTCATGCTTTTGTTCCCTAAAAGCCTTTACCAATTAATATGAATTGTGTTTGTTATTTCCAAATTCATGAAAGGTGTTGTAATGTGTGACTGGTAACATACGCACGATTCTATAATTTGATTATTAGACGTTAAAAACAAATTATTTTAATCAAAATAAAAAAAAAATTGAGTTAGCCAAATCATGAAGTTATTCAAAGTTAGTCAAAATTGTGAAGTTAACTATAATTTTTTTTTAGAATTCAAAATTATTAGATTATGATGGAAGAAACTTTTTTCAATATCTAAATAACATTTAACCACTTATATTAAATTTATTTACTTCATCAACGAATTTAAATGCGTTACACCCTCGTGCTTGTTTGCTAGTGACTATGGCGTGTTTGATTGTTTTTGTAGGTGTTGTACAATCACACATTTTGTTTTGGAAAACTGGTGTAATTAAGCATTTGGAGTTGTTTGTTGTTTTGTGGTCACACATTTGATGGTGTGATTATATATTAGATATGCTATAAACTATTGACATGTGTTTGTGTTTGTTGCTCGGTTATGTATGTATAGAGTATAAACTATAGACTTCTGTTTGTGTTCCATGAATCAACATGAATTTGTTTGGTTGCAAATGATACCCTTTAGTGCATATTTTCAATACACTTCTTCATGTGACACCATTTATGGTTCACAAGTAATATCTATTCAAGTGTGTATTAACAATTTTGGAAACCTATAAATTCCTAAACGTTAAAATGTTTTAAATTACTTCAAAAGTATTTCAATTGAGTAAAACAACGAAACAACATCAAGAAAAGTGTACAAGGTTTTAAAAGCATGTGACGGATACAAGAAATCGATGAGCAAGTTGGTTCAAGATCAAGACCATGTTATGAAGAAGATATTCCCATATTCGGTATTCGACATAGGCGATTTGCAAACTGGGTTTATTGTAGGTCATGAAGATGGATTCGAAGCTTTCAGAGACTATGCAAAAATTATTTATCCTGAAGGAAAACGGGACAAGGTTGATCCCAGTGTTGCAAAGGACGTTGTGTCCCGCTGAAGTGTTTTCATTTTGTTGTTTTTATTGGTTAAAAAGTAGAACATATTTTATTTGATATTATTCAATTAAGGGAGGAGTAATTGTACTTGTTATTTTTATTTATTTGAACAAGAAATTGGATAATTATCGGTCAGGGTGTAAGACAGGAGTTGATTAAAAAAATGAAAATAAGTTTCAATTTGAAGATAGTCATAATGATCTGATTTTGTTGGGTGATCAACCGATCATGCATTGGGCAATTACCTAACGGGTTAATCTTGTAGGGAAAAATAGCCGTTTTGAAAATAAATGTATTTGTGAAACTTAAAAAAAAACAAAACAAAACATCTCCGGATCGTACTATAAACGTAATAGAAATTGAATTAATTTATAGATTACTTTTACAGTTTATTCTCCGTAAATCTTTCGCACTTAGTACAAAATCAAATCACCTAAGAGTGTAAGCTCCTTTTTCTTTGAACTCATGTGTAAATCCACCTACAAGACTTAAAGAAAAGGATTAAAAGCTCAAATCGAATTTGAAACTTACAACTTACTTTTAAGCATGTGCCAACGCCAATGAAAATGACAAGTTTGGTATAAATCTATTTTTTCTCTTAACCCACCTATTTATGGTTTATAAAAGAATAATTTGTTTTCTCATAGGACACAAGAATCAAAAATCCTATTGTGATTTAGTAAGTCTAATCTTATTGGAAGTCTTTTCTATTTTATTTTATTTTATTTATTTTTCCATTAAAATCCTATTCTGAATTATTTTCCATTTCTAATGGGAAATAAAATAAAAAAAGTAAGATGGGTCTTTGTCTTGAAACCCAACATTTGAGCCCAATGGGTTTCTTTTAGATGATCCAATTTAACTTGTAAAGTTTGGGGATCCACAAGTTATTTTAATTACAAGCTCAAATATATTTGGCCCAAGTACCAATTAACTCTTAATTAATTGACCCCAAATATATTAATTTCAATTTAAAAAACTAAAATTGCACTCTTGAATTAAAATAAAATATATTAAATATTTTTACCCTAAGCAATTATGTGAAATATGTATCCTCATGAAAAATATCAATAATTAAAATTCCTTTTGACCATTGCATTATTAATTATTTTATTCCTTAAGACCGTCCTTACGTCTAATAGATAATTTTGATTTATCATAAATCATGATTCAATAACTCCTTATTGAATACTCGATACCAAGATTTATTATTCAAATCCTCGTAAGACCCATAAGGTAGTATTTACTCTTATTTGATTATAAGAGTCATAATGTCCATATTTATAAATATATGTCTGCTATGACATATGAATCAATAACGTTAAACTATGGGGATTAAACCGTTATTCTGTGGTCGTACCCATTAATAGCTCAAACGTTATAACTCATAATACATATGGTACATTATTTATCTCAAGATTAAGATCAATATTTCAATTGCTTTATTGTGAATGTATTATTCCATTAACGGCAAAATCGAAATATAATATTCACTCGATCATTTCAATACTATCATATGTATTAGGTCTTTTGTTCAAAGTCTTTCACTTAGTGATTCTAGACTCATCACTTCCCAATTGAAATCAAATGGCTCACAACTTTAATTAAGATAAAGTGTTGAATTTGTATCTAAGTGTGAATATTTTTAGACTAAATAAAGAATTACACACATAAACTTCTTTATGTGAATAATTCTTTTTTGATTTTTTTATAAGGTTTTTATTACTGTTTGTCTTATTTCTTGTTCGTAATTATTTCTTTTTTCCCCTATTCGTAATTATTTCTTTCTATAGCATTTTGACCGATTCAAGCATAAAAGAATTCAATAATTTCAGCAAAATATTTAGGAATGGGATTCATCATTCATTAAAGGTTATTATTCATTAGAGGTTTGGAATCACGGGAACCAAAGGAGAAAAAGAGTAAAAGACTGCAATAATAGGGTCGTTCACCTAATAAAAAACAAGGGTTCTATTCCTACCCAAAAAACTTCTTTTTGAACTCATGTTTTAAATAAAAATGTATATTATTAAAATATCTCAAGATTAAATTATTAATTATATCTACACTTTTATAAACCTTAATTTGTTTTCCAAAAATAAAAATAAATTCATTATAATTAAATATTTAATTTTCCTCTCACAAAAAATCCTAAGATTCTTTTAAGATTGACAAAGAAATAGCTTTGTAAATCGATGGTTTTTAAGCTACAACATCAAATTTTGTCTGTCTTGGTTTTTAGATGTAATTGTAACCGTTCATTCACACTTTTAAATTGTGAATATTTTTAAATTTTCTATCCTTTCATGCTTTTGTTCCCTTAAAGTTAAAGTTTTTACCGATTAATATGAATTGTGTTTGTTATTTTTAATTTCATGAAATGTGTTGTAATGTGTGACTGATAACATATGCAAGATTTTATAATTTGAATATTAGACGTTAAAAATAAATTATTTTAATCAAAATAAAATAAAAATGAGTTAGTCAAAATCATGAAGTCATGAAGTCATTCAAAGTTAGTCAAAATTGTGAAGTTAACTATAAATTTTTTTTTTTTTGGAATTCAAAAAGATTAGATTATTATGGAAGAAACTTTTTTCACTATCTAAAAGGCATTTAACCACTGATATTATATTTATTTACTTCATCAACGAAGTTAAATGTATTACAACCTCATGTTAGTTTGTTAGTGACTGTGGTGCAATCCGTGTGTTTGTTTGTTTTTTTTTTTTTTTTTTTTTGCAGGTGCTGTACAATCGGCGTGTTTGATTGTTTTTGTAGGTGTTGTACAATCACACCTTTTGTATTGGAAAGCTGGTGCAATTAAGCATTTGGAGTTGTTTATTGTTGTGTGGTCGTGCATTTGATGGTGCGATTATATACATTAGTGGAAATGACATGTGTTTGTGTTTGTTGTTCGGTTATGTATTTTAGAGTATAAGCTGAAGACTTCTGTTTGTGTTCCATGAATCAACATGAATTTGTTTGGTCTCAACGGATACCCTTTTCTTTTTCTTCCAACCAGTTTTACTAGTTTTCTCTTTATCTTCTCTCTTGTATTTCTTTCCTTTAAAAATAAATTTCTGCTACTTAAAAAAAATTGCCCCACAATGGTAATTTTTTATATGTTCTTCATGGCATTTGGTCTTGCATCATTATAGCTAGTAGAAGCATAGAAAATATTTAACATTAAAAATCTTTCACTGTAACAAAGTCATGTCAAACACATTTTACGAAAACAAATTATCCATTACAACTTCTCAACTACAGGAAGACGAAATAATAGATTTTAGGGAAATGTTAATCAGTACATAAATTGGTCCTCAACTGGACATATATACAAAGATAAGAAAATACAACAATATCCCTAATACTAACACTATACAATATTTACACCAACACTCCCCCTCAAGCTAGAGCAAAGATATCGATCATGCCTAACTTGCTAATAGAAGACCTAAGAAGAGATGGCCCCACAGGCTTTGTAAGAGCATCTGCGGTCTGTTCGGATGATGGCATAAACTTGGGAGAAACAACACCGGATCTAACTTTCTCCCGAATAAAGTGAACATCAACCTCAATATGCTTGGTCCTCTCATGCAAAACGAAATCGGAAGCTAGCATAATAGTCGACATGTTGTCACAGTACAATGTCGAAGGCAAACAAACCGGAAAGCCAAGCTCTCTGAGGATGGATTGGAGCCATATGATCTCATAGGTCCCCTGAGCCATATCTCTGTACTCGGCCTCTACAGAAGATCGAGAAACCACAGCTTGTGTCTTACTTTTCCAAGAGAGAAGATGGTTCCTATAAAAGGAGCAGAATCCAGAGGTAGATCTCCTATCAGTCTTAGATCCAGCATAGTCAGCATCAGTAACACACGAGATATCAAGAGTATTGTTCAAGTCATAAAAGAGACCAAGACCAGGACAAGACTTCAAGTATCTTAGAATATTATAGACTGCATCCATATGGGAGGTACGATGAGCATGCATAAACTGATTCACTAAACTGACTGCGAAGGCCAAGTCAGGTCTAGTATTGGTTAGGTAGATGAGTCTCCCAACCAACCTTTGATAGACAAATGGATCGGGCAGAAGATCACCAGACTCAGCTGACAACTTCATATTCGGATCCATCTGGGCGGAAGCAGGCCTACACCCTGTCATCCCAGTATCACTCAGAAGGTCTAAAGTATATTTCCGTTGGGAGAGGGAAATACCACATCTAGAACGAGAAACCTATATCCCCAAAAAATACTTCAAACCTCATAAATCTTTGATGTCGAAAACAGAGCTGAGATCTTTCTTCACTTGGGCAATCCCTATGTTATCATCACCAGTCAAAATAATATCATCAACGTAGACAGATAAAAACACACACTGTCTTTTGGAATTACGCCTAACAAAGCAAGTATGATCAGAATGACATCTCAGGAAGCCCAAACCAAGGACAACATCACTAAACCGAGCAAACCAAGCTCTAAGAGATTGTTTCAAACCATACAACGACTTCCTCAGACGACAAACCTTTCCTGCATACTCCCCCTCAACCTGAAAACTCGGAGGAGGATCCATATAAATAACCTCATCCAAGTCATCATTCAGAAAGGCATTCTTGACATCCATTTGATGCAATGGTCAAGAATGCGAGGCGAATAGAGAGATAAGAAGCTGAATGGTAGTAAGCTTAGCAACAGGAGCAAAAGTGGAAGTGAAATCCTTCCCAGGAACCTGAGTAAAGCCTTTAGCAACAAGGCAGGCTTTATATCGATTGACGGTCCTATCAGCATTATATTTGACATTAAACAACCAACAGCTCCCCATTGCTTTCTCCCATTTAGGGAGAGCAACTAAATCCCAAGTATGATTAGTTTGTAATGCCCCCATCTCATCCTACATGGCAGCGATCCATTCAGAACTCAACAATGCCTCTCCAACAGACCTTGGAACCGAAGTAGAATCAAGTTGCCCAAGAAACCCCTGAAACGAACTAGACACGGCACTATACGGGATATGATTTTCAATAGGATGGTTAGTGCTACAAGATAAATTAAGGCGGTCAGGGGGATGACGGTCCCGAATAGGGTACAGTCGAGGAGAGGATATAGTGGACGATGGAGATAAAGTAAGGAGAGTACCTTCATTCAGAGAGGATTCAGGCAGAGGGAGCCGAGGGCGACAACTATACTGAAGAACATGAGCAACTACAACAGGGGGCAAAGGGGTAGGATCTCTAACAGTATGAGTAACAACAGTAGGAGTAATTACGTTAAAAGAAACAATAAAAATGGGGCAAGAGATAGTCTCATCAGGAAAAAGGTCATCCCTACTTGTTTTAGGTCCTGTAAAGAAGGAAGTATCCTCCCAAAAGGTTACATCAAGAGAGTGAAACATATGTCTAGAGGAAGGGTCATAACACTGATACCCCTTAGATTGAGAGGGATATCCCATAAAGACACACCGAATAATTTTATCTTCTAACTTTGTTCGAGAAGGACTCATATCTTGGACAAAACAGACACACCCAAAAACCTTAGGAGGAATGGGAAACAAGGGTTTGTCGGGCTGAAGAACTCCAAGAGGGAATTCTCCCCCTAAAACCCTACTCGGAACACGGTTAATCAAATATGTTGTTGTAAGAACAGTCATATGCCAAAAGGACTTAGGAACTAACATACCACTA
Organism: Dipteronia sinensis; assembly: GCA_033220585.1. NCBI lineage: Eukaryota > Viridiplantae > Streptophyta > Magnoliopsida > Sapindales > Sapindaceae > Dipteronia > Dipteronia sinensis. The sequence goes on from CM065641.1 coordinate 15,344,837, forward strand.
AGAAGGCAACGGGCAACACCCATAAGGTGACGATTCTTGAGCTCAGCGACCTCATTTTGTTCAGGAGTATAAGGACAAGAAAACTGCTGGAAGATCCCTAATTTGGACAAGTGAGACATAAAATCTGTTGTAATATATCCCCTCCCCCCATTATCAGTCCTAAGGCCGTGAACAATAGTAGCAAATTGGGTTTTAATCATAGTGAAAAATTGACAAAGAGTATCAAACACATCAGATTTCTTTTTAAGCAAATAAACTCAAGCTCATCTAGAAAAGTCATCAATAAAGGTAACATAATATCTATGGCCAGACATAGCAGTAACAGGAGACGATCCCCAAACATCAGAATGAATCAAATCAAACATAGCTGGAAAACGATGCATACGAGAAATATAAGGTTTTCGACAATGTTTTGAAAGTTCACAGACTTGACAATGAAAATTCAATTGTTTACAAGCTAAAGAGAAAGTAGGAAATAACCGACACAAATACTGAAAATTGACATGACCCAAGCGGGCATGCCACAAATGCAAGTCTCTAGAAGAAACAGTTGTGGTAGTAGCCTGTAAAGTAGGTGGAGGTGGAGGAGAATGACACGGATCCCCACAATAGTATAGTCCCTCGTGCTCATATCCCCTGCCAAAAATCCTCTTCGAAGTCCGGTCCTGTAGAAAACAATGATCAGGCAAGAAGATAACAGCACAATTGAAAGATTTAGCAATACGACTGACTCATAAAAGGTTAAAAGCAATTTGGGAACATGAAGAACAAAGGAAATGGTAATATCAGACGAAAGTCTGATGTCCCCTTTACTACTAATAGCAGTGATGGAACCATCGACTACTCGGACAGACGCATTTGTAGGAACCAGAGGTGATGAAAACAAGGACAACTCACCCGTCATGTGATCATTCGCACTAGAGTCTAGAATCCATGAAGGAGACCTAGAGTGAACATGGAAGGCAGTGGTAGTACTTGATAGTAAAGTAGTAGTAGAGGCATGAGAGGATATATGAGGCATAAGAGGAGACCACCGAGACATCATCAATGTCATCTGAGCCTAGAGTTCTGCCATCTAATTAGCAAGAGACTGAAGCCAGAGGCTTGGAGATATCAGCAACACCTGCAACTCTAGTAGGAGGGTCTATCCGGTTATAGGTGGTGCCCTCCGAAACTAAGTTCTCATTTCTGGATGAAGCTTCTAGCAAGTATCCTTGAGATGACCGGTGTACCCACAATGCTGACAGTGCTTCCTCCCACCAGAAAGACGAAGACCCGATGAACCAGAAGAACTAGCACGAGCTATCTGATCAGAATTAACCCAGAGGCAAGTAAGGGGATCCAGGAGGAAATGAGACGTCTCCGCTCATCCCCGCCAACAATGGCAAATGTATCCATCAGAGATGGCATTGGAAAGGAATTAAGTATCTAGGTGCATAAATACCAAAACTCTGGATTGAGCCTCATAAGGAAAAAGTATGTGTGAAAACGGTCTAGCTTTTTGACTGCCACTGATGCCATCTTCCCATACTCAGTAATCGGTTCATACTGAGCCATCTCATCCCAACGCGTTTGTAGATACCCAAAAAATTGTGAAACACTCATACCAAGGCTAGTCTGAGTGGCATGAGAGACCTCTTGATACAACTCGAAAAGACGTGCCTCATTCCTGGAATGGGCATACATCGACGTTAATGCTGTCCTATGAACTCTCAACGATCTCATGGTACATAAACATGTTGAATATTTTGGGTTCCATAGACCCAAACATCCATCCAAGAATTTGATAATTGTCGATATCCCACTGATCAACCTTAGGGTCACTATCAACTGGGCGAGAGGAATTACCCAAGAGCCAGGAGACTTTACCCCAACCACTAATAAACAACTTCAAGGCCTGAGACCATGAAGCAAAGTTCCGTCCATTCAACAGAATGCTCGTAACTCTCCCAACGGACACAATGGGTGTCACATCTGTCCGGTAAGTAATAACACCTTCCGATCGAACATCTGTCCGAACGGGAACATCTAAAGATTCGGCCATCAATAATCCAATAAAAAAAGTCACCAAAGTGACCAACTGTGATCAAACAAGTCACAGTACCAAATAACCACACCAAATTGCACCTAGTATCCAAAAAGAAAATTGTGGGACTACTTATTGACAACACTGTGTCAAGTATTAAATCACCCTAAATCACCCTAAAATTGAAATATTCATCAACTCAAACAACAAACAACACTATTAGGCTATATATTTAAGAGAGAAACACAAGCTTTACTTGACCGGAAGAAGAGGACAGCGCCAGAAAAGGTACCATGACAATGGGCTACCGGAAAAAACTGACCTAGAGCAGGGCTGCTAGAAAAACTGACCTAAAGCAGGTCTGCCAGCATCAATCTGTTGGCTCAGAAGTAGCTGGAGGTGCGCCAGAAGGTCGGCGAAGCAGCTGGAGGAAAGACGGGGCCGAAAAAGGGAGAAAGAAGTTCTGGCAACGCAGAGAAAAGGAAGAGATGGTCCGCCGGGAAGAAAAGAGCTGAGCTGCCGGAAAAAAAGGACCTAGTCCAGGTCGTCGGTCGCCCGAAGGCGCAACTGTCACCGACGAAGCAGCAGAGGTAGTGGCCGGAGTTGTAGGGGTTATGGTTTTTCTTATTCAAACTCTGATACCAAATAGATTTTAGGGAAATGTTAATCAGTACATAAATTGGTCCTTAACTTGACAGATATACAAAGATAAGAAAATACAACAATACCCCTAATACTAACACTATACAATATTTATACCAACAGAAAGTCGACAAAGAATTTATCCATCTCTTGAGTTGTAATCGAGTGATACAAGGCTCTCTATGTAGGCATGCACGCCATGAGGTCGAATGCGTTGAATCTCAAAATCCTTGCATGATTGATCTCCATCTTGTATATAGCGAATTGCCCATCCCTAATTTCTTTTATCTGAAGCCACAGTTACCATTCCTTTCTTTTCCACAAGCACAATGGTGCATACAGTTTATAAGGACTGATGTCTGATCTCGAAATTCGATTCCTTGAATCCTTCATGCCATATTCCTTCATAATCCAAATTGCTCTTTCGGATTCAGTTTCCTTATAGAATATGCAAAGACAGTCTCATAAAACTCGTAGAGTTATCCAATTGGAACGTCTTATAATGGAGTCAGCCAGGGACAATAATCTAAACTTCTCAACTACCAAATCAAATGCTGCAATTACTGGACCCTCAAGTTCGTTAACCACCCAATGGATTGCTCCATTGAGACAGATCCCAATTATATTTGTACATCTACCCTTCAAAAAGTGTAAAAGAAAAATCAACTTGAACAATTTTCCAGGAATTGTTTTCGAAGAGAAAAAACATGCACCGTGTTCTCCATGACAACTTTTATAAATTTATAATCTTCAATAGACTCGACGTAACCAAAACCTGATAATATCTCTTCATGATGAAAGGGCTTGGAATCTGGTATTTTCTTGGATTCTCTTCTAGAAGGATTGTATACAAAACAAACTCTAGATTTCGAACTAATACAAAACAAGCCATTGAAGGAATTATAGACTGAAATCCAATTAGAATCAGGTTTTTCCTCCAATGGATTATCAAACTCATCTAAAAAAACTTTACCATCCAAAGCTCTTTGGAGGTCTACAGAGGAGAGAACTTCACCGATAAAAAGGAGTTTTTGACATCGGGTTTGAGAGAAGTGCATTTTGGCAAATCTAGGATGGGATATTAAAGTTAGCCATGATTTGGATACACATTTGAATTGGCATAGAGACTTCACTGCCAATTTTGAGAGTATGTCAACAATCAACTCCGGAGGCAACATAGCCATGGCTTGCCTGTTTTGATGAGATAACTGCATATGATAGGTCATCTATGAGATTCCTACAAATGGTTTGCTTGACATAATGAAATGTTTTCATATAAATTATTGGTCTTGAATTTTATGTGATAGTCATCTATGAGAAAGAAGCTCCTTTTTATTATTATTATTATTATAAAGAACTGTACCCATTTTTTAATATAACCTGAGGCACCGGAAAAATGGACGCAGACAAGAATCGACAAGCAGAACAATAGATATCAAAATTTGATAATTCTCACATGAATTCCGAAAGTTGGAATAAACTAGAAACAAATCTCTAAAATTCTATTTAATACTCAAAATCTCAAAATCTCAGTTATTAGGATAGAAAACCTTTAAATAGAAAAAACCAAAAACCTAAAAGAAGAAAAGAATTGAGATAACTTTGGAAATTAAAAATACCAAAATCCCAAAACATAAAATAATTAACTACCTAATTAAATATGTAACAAATGGAAATAAAATAAGGGTCAATCTATATCAACTAAAATTTCTGACTCAAATTTCTGACTTCAATAGCCCAACAACTCATTTGCTCATGTTTCCAATGGTTGAGATATTAAAATCAAAAAATTGAATTATAAATTTGATTTGATATAAGCTGGCCCATAAAATAATATGTATTAATTACAATAATATTTTAAAAACTCAAAATCTTCAATAATATCTCATACATCATAACCACTTGTCTAATCTAAAACATTGACGGGTTGATTGAACCTAATTTACTAATGACTAATGAGCCACATTAGGTACGCCATAATCCAAAATTAATTCTCTTATGATCATTGATATCTACAATCAAATATGCAAAGATAGTTCACGTTAACATCATTTATGACATTCAAAATTGTCTGTTGATCATCGGTAATACTTGAGAGTTATTTTCAATCCCAAAGCCAGTAATTCCTTCGCTGACCTGTTTGCGAAAAATGCTTCTACTAAGGTTGGGGATAATGAGATATGGGAAGTCCATTGATTCTGTGTTTTGTCTTCCTCTGGGTGTGGTGTTCTGTTTAGTTTGGTGCCTCTTCTGGTGGACTGTGTGTGGCGTCTTTTACTGGGTTGTTTGTTTGGTGTTTCCTCTGTTTTTCTGTTGGCCTATTTTGTTGTGCTTTTGGTCTTGTTTTGTGTTCTGGGTTGTGCTTCAGGTCTAATGCTGTCTTGTTTTCTTGCTTGCTGGCTCTTGTGTGCAGCTTGTTGTTCTCTTTGTTTCGCCTTAATAATATCTCGGCTGTTAAAAAAAATGCAAAGATAGTCTCCAAGTCTCCTAGAAGTTGTTGAGTCAACTAATTTTTACTCATTATAGCAGAGTCGAGTTGGAACAATATTCTGAACTTCTTTTCCACCAAATCTAATGCAACAATTACAATTGAACCATTCAAGTAGTTAAGACTCAGGAGCCCAATGAATTGCTTTATTGAAAAGGATCTCAACCACAAGAACAATTTTCGGAATTGTTTCTTTAATTAGAGAGATATGCGCAATGTTTTATCTAAGAACTTTCACAAATTTGTAATCATTTTTTGTGATGTTTTACAATCGGACTATCGGGACCTGCTATGCTAAGAAGTGATGTGCCATAAATTTGTAATCATCAATAGTCTCTGCATAACCAAAACCAGATAATATTTCTAAAGTATAGGCGGTTTTACATTATGGTATTTTCTTGGATTCTCTAATAGAAAGATTGTATACAAAATAATCTTCTTCTCTATGGCTAATACAAAACAAAGCAATTACAAGGATCGCAAACCTAAAAGCTATAATTAAAAAATATATTGTTTAATGGATCTGATAATCAAGCTCCCCTAAAACAACTTTATTGTCATTACAAGTTGTTTGGAGGTCTAAGGAGTGGACAAGTTCATGAGTAAGAAGGATATTTTGTCTTCGGGCTCGTGAGAGGTGTGCATCTCAACAAATCAAGGATATGGATAATTAAATCAAACCAAACGTTGATACACACCTGAATTTGTACAGAGATTTTGACAAGCAATTTTAAGAGAATGTTGTTGATGTTTGTCTCAAAGTAACATGTATTTGTATTTGGGGCATATTTTTAATTTGAGGTTTTATTAGGCTATGTTGTAATTAGCTAAAAGTCTCACTATATAAGTTGTTAGTTGAGATTTTAGACTAAGTGTGTGCAAATGTGTAGAGACAACAAATGCTAGAGAGAAAAACCTAGAACAAAGAGTAATTGTGAGGTTGAAGGATTGAGACCTAGAGGGAGAGAGAAGGCTTGTGGGATAGAAGTAATCTCTTCTACTTATCATTGTCATTATCTAGTGAAATCGGTGCCTTCATGGACGTAGCCAATTTGGTGAACCACGTAAAATATTGCTTGTGTTGTGTTGTGGTTTTTTACTTGCTCTTATGGATTGTGTTTCCTAGTTGCTTGTATTACTTTTTTGTTCTTATTAGTCCATTCAAAAAAGGTCTTGGAAGGGGTTGGTGGTAGTTTTCGGTTTTTCCTACAAGGTGTTCGACGAAATTACCAAGTGAACTCAAGAGTGGTGTTGTCGTACCGCTTACAAGTGGTATCAAAGCTTAGACTATTTTGGGTTGTTTGCAATGGCGGAGAGGGGTAGTACATCTTCCGAAAGCTCCGGTAGGGTGAAGTTTGAATTAAAGTCATTTGATGGGAAATCAAACTTTACATTATGGCAAAGGAAAATGAAGAACATCCTTATCCAACAAGACTTGTATTTCACAGTTGATGGAATAGAGAAAAAGACCAAGGATATGTCAACGGAAACATGGAAGGTGTTGGATGAGAAGGCTATGAGTTGCATCTTTCCGATGAAATGATATGCAATGTTATGGAAGAGAAGAGCGCTAAAGGGACTTGGGAGAGGCTTGAGAAGCTTTACATGGGTAAAACCTTGTCCAACAAATTGACTCTCAAAGACCAACTCTATGGACTAAAAATGGAGGAGGGTGGAGATGTCATGGCACACTTGAATGACTTTAACCGGTGTATTAGCGACTTAATATAGGTTGATGTGAAGTATGAAAAGGATGATAAAGCTCTCTTGTTGTTGAGATCTTTACCGGATTCCTTCAAGCATTTTCGGACTACTTTGTTGTTTGGCAAGGAAACTCTACAATGTGATGTCGTTGTTTCCGACATAATTTCTTTTGTGAAATTGAACAAGGAAAATGAGAGGGAAGCTCAAGGGGAAGAACTCTTCGTTAAGGAATCTAGTGGGCGGGGCCGAACAAGAGAAGAAAGTAAGTCAGAGAAGAACACTAGATCGAAATCTAGAAAGAAAAATGTTGAGTGTTATGGTTGCAGCAAGAGAGGGCATTACATGTGGGATTGTAGGAAGCTTAAGGGAGAGATCAATGAAGAAAAGAAAGCCGAGACAAGCTATATGGCTAATGTGGTATCCAAAGATAATGGTGAGCTATTGTCTGTAGCCTCGACTAGTTTTGCTTCCGATACATGGATTATTGATTCAGGGTGCTCTTCTCACATGTGTGCAAATCGGGATTGGTTTGACACGTATATGTATCAAAGTGGAGGTGATGTCCTAATGGGTAACAATGCAACTTGCAAGGTTATTGGGATAGGTACAATCAAGATCAAGATGTTTGATGGGATTGTGAAAACCTTAGGTAGTGTGAGACATGTTCTGGCACTCAAGAAGAATTTGATATCTCTAGGCACACTTGATACAAATGAATGTTCTTTCACGGAAAAAGATGGTGTGATCAAAGTGTGTAAGAGATCCATATTGGTGATGCGAGGTATAAAATTGGGCAACAATCTTTATAAGCTTTCTGGGAACACAATTTTAGGTGGAGCGGCTATCTCCACAGAAGAAGAAAATTGCAAAGATGACACTCAACTTTGGCATTTAAGGCTAGGGCATATGTGTGAGAGAGCATTGCAAGAACTACATAGGCGACAATTGTTGAAAGGTGTGGGGTCATGCAAGCTAGAATTTTACAAGTATTGTGTTATGGGAAAAGCAATGCAAAGTAAGCTTCAAAGTTCCAAGGAAGTTGACTACTCTAAGAAAGTTTGAGTTTACTTCATGAAGGAAAAAGCTGAGGTCTTGAAAAGTTCAAAGAATGGAAGGCGGAAGTGGAGAACCAAATGGGGAAGAAGATCAAGTATTTGAGAAGTGAAAACGGAGGTGAGTACAAGAGTTGCAAATTTATTAAATTTTGCAAAGTTGAAGTCATCACAAGACATTTCACCTTGAAGAAAAATCCTCAACAAAATAGTGTCGCGGAGAGGATGAATAGAAAGCTCTTGGAGAGAGCTAGATGCATGAAACTTCATACAGGGTTGCCCGAATCTTTTTGGGCAGAAGCGGTTAATCATGCTTGTAATTTGGCTAACCGGTCACCATCGAAGATACTTGAGTTTAAATCTACGGAAGTAGTATGGATGGGCAAGGAAGTTGACTACTCTAATTTGAAGGTTTTTGGGTGCAAGGCATATGCGCTTATTCCTAGCGATGAGAGGAATAAACTATAATCAAAGTCACTTGAATGCATATTTCTCGGGTTTGAGAAAGGAGTGAAGGGATTCAAGCTTTATGATATGGCTAACAAGAAGAAAATTCTTAGTAGAGATGCAGTCTTTGATGAAGACTCCATGCCGAAGGAAGACGCCAAGGATGATGGTGAAAGAGGAGTTATGACCAAAAATCCTATTACTATAAAGATTAGTGATAGTGGAAATGAGGAAGTACAACAATAAGTGGTTCTTGAGGAACCAAGATCTATAGCTCAAGAAAACCAAGGAGAGTCTCAAAGCCACCGCAAAGGTATGGTTGGGATGATGAGAATGGTGAAGTACATTTTGCACTCAAGGCTAGTGAGGGAGATCTAACTACATTTAATGAAGCAATTGGTTGTCATGATAGAGAAAGTTGGGTGAAGGCTATGATGGAAGAGATGGGATCTCTTGAAAAGAACTCCGTTTGGGAGTTGGTTCCTAAACCTAAAGACCAAAAAATTGTTGGTTGTAAATAGGTATTTAGGAAGAAAGAAAGCATACAAGAGAATGAAACACCAAAGTCCAACGCACGCTTGGTTGCTAAAGGGTACTCACAAAAAGAAGGCGTTGATTACAATGAGAATTTCTTACCAGTAGTGAAGTACACATCTATTCGGGGATTGTTAGCCTTAGTAGCTCAATATGACATGGAATTAGAACAACCTGATGTGAAGACGGCAATTCTTCATGGGGATTTGGAAGAGGTCATTTATATGGCTCAACAGGAAGGGTCCAAGGAAGCTGGAAATGAGAACCTTGTTTGTAGATTAAAGAAATCACTTTATGGACTCAAGCAATCTCCAAGACAATGGTATAAACGCTTCGATTCCAACATGTTGAATATTGGCTACAAGAGAAGTGAGTATGATTGTTGTGTTTATTCTTATGTATTTGATGATGGTACAATTATCTTGTTGATGTTGTATGTGGATGATATGCTTATAACATGTTGGGATATGTCAAAAATTGATAAACTCAAAGGGCTTTTGGGTACAGAATTTGACATGAAGGATCTTGGTGTTGCTAGAAAAATCCTACGAATAGAGATAAAAAGAGATCGGAAAGCGGGAAAGTTATGGTTATCTCAAAAGAGGTATATTCACAAGGTGCTTGAGAAGTTTAGCATGATTGATGCTAAAACCGTATCTACTCCACTTGCTTCACACTTTGTCTTGAGTACAAAGCAATTTCCTTCCACGGATGCCAAGATGGAAGAGACGGTGAAGGTTCCGTATACAAATGCGGTTGGGTGTTTGATGTATGTCATGGTATGTACAAGACCCGATATGTCCCAAGCGGTTAGTGTGGTTGCCAAATACATGGCGAATCCGAGCAAAGAGCATTAGAATGCCATTAAATGGATTTTGCAATATTTGAAGGGTACTAAGGAGTTGGGAATTATGTTTGAAAGACAACATGGTGAAACTAATATTGTTGGGTTTGTTGATTTCGACTATACGGGTGACTTAGACAAGAGAATGTCTACAACGGGGTATGTATTTACATGTGCAAATGGACCAGTTAATTGGAGGTCTATGCTCCAACCTACTAGTGCCTTGTCTACTACTGAAGCAGAATACATGGCAATCACGGAGGCATCAAAGGAAGAAATTTGGTTGAGGGGTTTGGTGAATGATATGGGATTGAAGCAAAATTCGGTGTTGATTAGGTATGATAGTCAAAGTGCAATTGCTCTAACCAAGAATCAAGTGTTCCATACGAGAACGAAGCACATTGACATCTGATTCCATAGAATAAGAGATTGGATTGTCTCGGGTGAAGTCTCCATTAAGAAAGTTCACATGGATGAGAATGCATCTGATATGCTTACCAAGCCGGTTACAAAAAAACAAGTTTGAGCATTGCTTGAGCTTGCTAAACCTTTTCTCTTATTGAGTTTAGGTAGGGCACCTCATGTTGGGGTTTATGCCCTAAAGATATATTTTGTAAATGGATTTATGAAATAAATAAAAAGAAAAGTTCAATTCATTCTTGTTGTGTTGTTTATTTTATAACTTGTGCATATATTAACATCCTAGATTGCCGGATGTAATCTCGAACTGTGTATATGAGTGTCATATACGGATGGATACAGTAAGAGACATGCAATCTAAAGAGTCCATAGATAACAAATAAAGCTGGGTACTTTATTTGTGGTTAATCTATAGTTGCGGTCCATTCCGTAATGTACGGTGATTCTATCCTGAATCATTCATATGAGATATGGGAATGAAGGCACCTTGTATGATGTGATCATATAGGACTGGGTCATGATCTATATGAATCTCTCACCAAGATCCGTTTACAGATGAGATTCATATATATCAACTAATGATGGCTATATGTGGGTGATCTTAATCTTGAGTGTCTTATCGACTCCTTCAGGTTAGATCGTGGTCTTTGATATACCATGAGTGAGGTCAGATGCAATTCCTGATCAATATACTCTGTATGTTGGGATTGCGGTTTGGCTTGTGGCTGAGAAGGTATGTACACAATAGTGGAATCCACTCCTTCTTGTGAGAAGTAGATGGTAGTTCCTTTAAGGGTTGATTCGGGGCTTGGACAATATGAGCGCTCTCCTAATTCGGTGAGGAAATAGGATTTATTGTTCATTAGAGAATCAATGGTACTTAAAGGATATATGTAATTAGAAGGGTATAACGGACATTATGACCCAGCTCCAATTATGAACTACTGTGGAGGATCACACCATGTGTAATAGCTATATCAATGGACACCGAGTTGTATCGGTCTGTGTAAAAACGTCTGCAGTTGAGAGAGTGCAGCTTCGGGTTTTTAGTAAGAATAACACCGGAGTTAATAATCAAAGAATATTAATTAAAGAGTTTAATTAATAATTCTGAGGATTATTGGAGCTCAAAATACTGTAGGTCCATTAGGTCCCCTTGCTAGCCCTATCGATTTAGGTAACAAGGGTCATGGTTAATTAATTGGATTGTCCAATTAATTGTGTTACGAAAGTGACACGTATTTATTCGAGAAATAATTGAATAATGAGATTATTTAATTTTGTTATTAATCACTAAATGGAGGATGTTAGTTGATATTTGATTTTAAATAGAATAAGATAATATGATTATTTTATTTTATTAAATTAAATATTTGAAATTGAATTTAAAATGTTTAAATTCAAAATAAATATTTAATTATCTTTTAAAATCTAAAGAGATATCAATTAAAGAGTTTTAGTTATAATAATATATATATATGATATATATTGATAATAAAAATATAGCACACAAAGGATATATACAAGTGTTTGTATATGATACAAACTCATATTGTATGTAACAAAAAAAAGGAGAAACAAGAGAGATAGTGTGCGTGTGATTTTTTTTTTAAAAGAGAAACAAAAAATGAAAAACGCACAAGGGGTGCGTGAGATCAAAAAAAAATTGTGCTGGGTGCACTAGTGAAAGGATAAAAAAATATAATATATTTTTCTTTGAACATCCTAGAATTGTTCTAGGTATTTTTCTCTTGGAAGAAATTGTTTCTTCTTCATTCTCTCTATATCCTCATAAGTTCCTGAGTACGTGAAGCGCCCACACGCAGTTACCAGTTCCGGGAATAGCTAGGAAGATCAGTGGTATAGACCAGGAGCATATCGTGAAGTGAAGGAGCCTCCAAACGTTGGTAAGATTCTAAATTTTTTTTTAATATATTGATTACAACTTCCTGTGTTTACATATTGTATGTATTAGTTCTAGAAAAAGAATTGCGATCCTAAGTTCACTGGTCCCAGATCGTTTATGATCTGTATAAAAATTTTAAAACCTATTTCCGCTGCGTTACCAGTGAACGGGGTTCCAACACCTCACCACCTGAGGTTTGTGGAGGCAAGGGATTTTCTTGTTAAGGTGGAGGTGTTATAAACATGGTGTTATTCAATGATTTTCGAGGGTTGAAGTTTCTTTTCAACAAGGTGGAGTTTGTTGATGTTTGTCTCAAAGTAACATGTATTTGTATTTGAGGCATATTTGTAATTTGGGGTTTTACTGGGCTATGTTGTAATTAGCTAAAAGTCTCATTATATAAGTTGTTAGTTGAGCTTTTAGACCAAATGTTTGCAAATGTGTAGAGACAACAAAAGCTAGAGATAAAAACCTAGAACAAAGAGTGATTGTGAGATTGAAGGATTGAGACCTAGAGGGAGAGATAAGGCTTGTGGGATAGAGGTAATCTCTTGTACTTGTCATTCTCATTATCTAGTGAAATCGGTGCCTCCGTGGACTAGCCAATTTGGTGAACAAAGTAAAAAATTGCTTGTGTTGTGTTATGGTTTTTTACTTGCTCTTGTTGCTTATATTACTTTTGTGTTCTTATTAGTCCATTCAAACAATGTCTTGGAAGGAGTTAGTGGTAGTTTCGGTTTTGCCTACAAGATGTTCTATGAAATTATCAAGTGAACTCAAGAGTGGTGTTGTCGCACCACTTACAAATGTCAACAGTCAAGTCGGATGAAGGTTCACCGTGGGAAGGTAGGTAATTTAAATACAAGTGGTATAAGAACACAACACAAACTCTACCAAAATAAGAGAATTATATATTATTTGAGTTTGATGTCATTAAATTAGGAACGTTAATATATATAATAACTTAATTTGCTTAGTATTAACCCTAATTTGCATTATTTTTAAGTGCCGTATTATATCCTTCCGAGTAAAGTGAAGCTAAACTAGGTTGAAGCTAAACTAGGTTGCCTCAACCAGTTACCTTCAAGGTTATTAGTCCTTGTGTGCAGGATAATATTTACTTGGTTAGGCATCTGAGGACAGATTCGGGTGGTTGGAATGACCAGCTTGTTCGTCAGCTTTTCTTCAAGGAGGACGCAGAGATGATCTTGTCCATCCCTCTGAGTAATAACTGCAAAAATGATTCTATAACATGGCATTACACTGCGGATGGTGAATACACGGTGCTTAGTGGCTATAACTTGGGTATGTGTCGGATGGTGGCGGATTCAAATATTGATGGGTCGAGTAACTCGGGTTTGGAAAATGCATAATCTTTCTAGAAGAATCTGTGGAGGATTAATGTCTCTACTAAAATTAAGTTTTTTATGTGGAAAGCTTGTAATGACTGGCTCCCTACCAGAGCAAATCTTGCCAGGAGAGGGATTCCAGCATATCCTACTTGTGTGTTATGTTACAAGGAGCCTGAGACAACTAAACATGCACTTTGGGGATGTGCAAAGCTGAAGGAGATTCGATCCATATGTGGGTTCTTGCAGGGGTTAGGGTGAAAGGATTGTCTACACTTTAAGGATTTCTTCATCTCTTGCGCACAGAGTATCCAAGGTGATGATTTGGCGTTGCTTAGTGTAATCTTCTAACATATTCATGCTATTGTGGGTGCGCCTTTTAAGGATGTGGTTGGGTGATCAAAAATTTATTTTGCACAATTCAGTGAGGCTAATGCTATGGGTGTTGTTGAGCAGAGGAGGATGGCGGCAGAGGTGGGAGCCTCCATTGGAATATCTGTATGATTAATAAAGATGCTGCAATTAAGGTCCGTAACCATTGTGGATTGATTATGGGCTCAAGTGCTCAGAGAATTGAAGCAACTTTCTCCCCTCAGATTGCGGAGGCTGTGGCAATCTTGCGTGGCATTGTGTTTGCTAGGGATATAGGGTTTTTACCGGCTGTGGTCGAATCAGACGCGCTAGGTGTAGTGAATTTAATCAAGGCAGTGATATTTTAAATGTTATCAGTTCTGGTGGCATTGAGTCGGTACAGTAAGTGCCTAGGATGGCAAATATGGTTGCCCATTCTATTGCCAAAATGGCTTTGTCTATTTCTCAGGATTGTTTTTGGGTTGAGGAATGTCCTCCCAGAATTAGTAGTCTAGTAGCTGAGGGACCTTCCCTTGTAGTTTCTTTTGTGATGAATAAATTTCTGCTTTCAAAAAAAAAACTATGCTTAACTGAACCAAACTCAAGTTAGAAAAGCAAAAAGTTTCAAACTAAAAAACAGATATTGCTGTTTTTATTAAAAAAAGAAACAAATATGAAAAATTAAACAGATAAATGTAAAAAACACACATATATAAATAGATATGCTAAAAAATAAAAACTGATCACAATAAACATATAAATCATGAATTTAAAATAAATATGAAAAATTAATTATCCAAGTTAAAGTTAACGTGTATATTACTGGCTTTTTCTTTTCTATAATTTGTTATTGGTGTTAGATTAACTTGTGTTTTTCTAGAGTTAGTGGGTTAATTTGTAGTTGTGTGAAACAAATTAATAAAAAGCGTTATCAAATACAACAATATTAATTGAGGATCTTTGATTAAAGTCATCCATGCTTTGGAAATACACCTGAATCGACATAGAGACTTGACTGGCGAGTACGAGAGGATATCAATAATCATCTCCAATAGAAGAATTGTCATGTCCTCGATTAGCAGCTGGTCGTGATATTCAGCGCAGCGATAATTATTGCAGAAAGAAAACCGATTAAAACAAAGTTTAGTCCGATTCTAACTCTAACTTCATAATTAGAAAATCAAATCAACAAATATTCTAAATAACAAAATACTTCCCTTGTATTCCTGATAATTTTTCAGTCATTATCATATTCTTTGTCATTAATTACAGATATCACAGGTTCTATTAAGGTCATCGCATAGATCAACTCAAAGGAATTTTTATTTTTTTTGACATGAACTAAAAGGATCTCAATTCCACTATTTAGGGGTAATTTTGAAAACGGTTATAGTTTTGAGGGCTGATTGCACCAACTTCCCTTGGGTTTAGACTTAATTGCACAAACTGTTGTTGATATTAATTAGGTTTTATTAATTGTTATTACTAAAGGGATTATTTGGTATGCCGTATTGGACAGGATTAGCACTATACGGCGTTTGGTAACATTTTACAATCGTACTAATTTGTACGACGTGCTGATTTAGTACTATCTGATCTAGGGGTAGGCACCCAAACCGCCAAACCGATTAACCCTTCCAAACCAAACCAATTTAAACGGGTTGTTTTGGTTTCGTTAAATAAAAAAAACCGAATGGGTTGTTGAACAACCCAATCGGTTTGGGCTGGTTTGTAGATTGTGTTTTATCAAACCGCATAACCCAACCAAAATCATTACATACTTAATATATATATATATATATATATATATATATATATATATATATATATAAGGCATCTCACTTACAAACCCTTGATATAAAATTATATACAAACCCACTTTTCATCCTTTGCATCAAAATACAAGGGTTGTTGTGTAAGTGGACAAGGAGAGAGAATACACAACAGCCCTTAGATTTTGATCCAAAGGATGAAAAATAAGTTTGTATATAATTTTATATTGGGGGGTTTGTAGGTGAGACATCTTATACATATATATATTGATTTAACGAATGAAAAAATAAAAATTAAAGTTAACTTAATTTATATTATATTATTTATTTAACGGTTAATGTTCTACACTTGAGTTAAATTTAGTATTATTGTGTATATTATTGATAATGGGTATAACTATTTATACTGATAATTTGATATTATTATATTTGTTTAATAATGTAATTATTTTCTTAAAACGTTAAAACAAACCACACCAAATTGAATTTTATCGGTTTGGTTTGGTTTGGTTTGACCTTATAAATGGTTTAGTTTAGGCATGGTTGGGCTGGGCTGGGCTACAGCCCAGCCAGAAATCTCAAAAAAAAATTAAAAAATTTTAATTAGTCATCCACTATTTAAAAGAATACATCCTATGCCTAAATATAATACATATGTAGACTATAACCCATCAAATACAAAAATATATATATATATATATATATATATATATTTTAAAAGCACCCAAGATCATAGTAAAGCTATGTTTGGGATTGCTTTTGCTGGAGAAATAATCACTTATTTCTCAAGTTTTGAGTAGATAAGTGTTTGGTAAACTTCTCCAGAAATTGATTATTTTACAATTTGCTCATCTGATAAGCAGTTTTGGAGAAGTTGGTTGGGGGTTGCTTTTCAAAGCTGATTATTGGGGAAGCTGGCTTTTTGTCATTAAAATGTCTATAATATCCCTACTATTTTAATATAAAGACAATAATACCCTTATATTTAACTGTGATAATTTTTTGTATTAATAATAATTTTAAAAAACTGAAATTAAGAAATTAAAAAATAATCCTTTTTTAAAGAATCAGTGGCCACTGTCCACCAGTGGTGGCCACCACCATTGATGAAGGCCGAAGTACAATCAGCCACTGCTGGAAACGACAGAGACGAAGGAGGAAGCCGATCCTCCTCCGGCAGTAGAGGAGGCAAACCAATTTCGTCACATCGCTTACTTCAGTCACGTACGACAAGCAATCCCGATTGAAATCAAATATCATAATGCTATCAGCGAGATTCAGTTGTGATTATGTCGCGATTCCGTCGCGATTCCGTCGAGCCAGAGATGTCAGTTCGGGGATGGAGGAGGAAGAGGAGGAAGCCTCCTCCATTTTTGGGATGATTCCGAGACGAAATCTCTCTATAATTTCGGTTTGGGACGGAGACGATGTACTGGCGACGCTATCGACAGCGAGGGATGAAGGATAACTATCTCTCAATGTCGGGGGCGAGCTGGAGACAGTGGTGGATTGGGAGCTTGAGTTGCAGAGATTCTGCTAATGAATGTTGAGTGACTAGGTTGACTCAGCCGAGTTGACTCAACAGCTTAGTGGTAAGAAGAGTGAGTTGACTCAGTTACTTAGTATTAAATGGATAAGTTGACTCAGTAAAATATTTTCTTAAAATTTATATATATATATATATATATATTATGCTTTATATTTGTATTTTTAATTTAAATAAACAAATAATAGTAAACAACTATTTGAATAATATATTACATTTTAACAAATATGTCTATTTTAGTCATTTTCCATAATCAATTAAAATTTACCAAACACTTTTTTCTTATTTTTTTCTTAAGTTGATTATTTATAAAGTCAGTTTACCAAACACTTGTAGACTTATCTTGTAAGTTGATTATTCATTAAGTTAAGCTAAAAGCAGATTATTTTAAAAGTAAAGCAATTCAAAACATAGTCTAAGTCTCAAATTTCAAACACATGCCAACCCAATCCATTCATTTTCATTTTTCCAATCATTGTGTGAAATTTTGGGACTTTTAAACCCCTACATGCAACTGTTTCTTATCTCCAAATGTTGCAATGTTATAGCTTTCTTCTTAATTTTGTATGATAATTTTGCATTTTAATGTAGGTTGTTGAATTAGAATTTTTTGTTGTTGAAAGTTTTGCTATTGATTTACCAATTTCAACCAAGTGTACATTTAATTTTAATTAATGAAAACTCTTTGCTACCATAAAAATTCACTATTAAAATGAAAAATATTATTCAATATTAAAAAGTATGACCTTTTGCCAATAAAATCTTTTTCATAGTAGCGCATCTAGAAAAAAAAATTCTAGTCTTAATTAAAATTTTGAAATATATATTTTTCAAAATTAAAATTCAAAAAAAAAATGAAAATTACTTTAGACAAATCAGCCTCCATCGTGGAGGCTACCTAGCCATATCTTCAATGGTCGCCGGCCTCTGTTCTTGGAGGAGATCGGCCAGCGATCTCGTAATCGAGGTTGTCAACCAATGACCTCATGTTGTGATCTCCATCGTGCCAAGTAAGGATCTCCATCAGCGATAGAGATCCCGCGGCAGGGGAGGCTCGTCCCCCGCTGCCTGAAGATCTAGCCACTAGATCTCCATGATAGAGATCCAATGGGTGATGGGGTGGAGATCCATCTCCACCGTCCATCTCAGTAGATAGACGGCGGAGATGGATCTCCACCCCATTCTTCTTCTTTAAAAATAAAATAAAAAATTAAACATATTTTTACCATCCATCAATGGATGGATGGTGAACATCCAATTTTTTTAAAAAAAATTTGAATTTATTTTTAAATTCAAATTTTAATATTTAAATATATTTATAAGTGTTTAATTTAAATAAAAAATTATATTAGCCAAACAAGTACCGACTAGTACTTTCTCATACTAAACAAGGTACCAATCTAATCATATACAATACAGTCCAATCTCATAATGTACAGCGTGTCAAACATGCCCAAAAGATGTGTTTGGCACATGGGATGGGATGGGAATCGTCTTATTTTTAGTCTCATTCCCATGTTTGACTGACTGGTGGGATAGGATAAATTAGTCTCATTTGACTCTTTTACCCAATTGACCTGGGATAAATTAGTCTCAACCAATTCGATGGTATTCAAATGAATCTCATCTCTTCTTCTTTCACCTGACATCATCATCTTCTTCAATTACACCAACACCCAAATCGATCAATTACACCAACACCAAAATCGATTAACTACACCAACACCCAAATCAAACAAAGCACAACAGGGAGCCCAAATCAATTACCTCTCTAAAGAGGATGATGTTCGAAAGTATGTCAACACATATCGTCGGACATTTACAAACAAAAAAGCAAGAAGGTTTGCAAGGCTCCTAAGATTCAGAGGTTATAACTCCTTTGACTTTGCAACGGAAGCATACAAGAATGGCAGAAAAGAAGAAGAGAATTGGGAAGGCCAAGGCTGATGCAGTTGAGTATCAGAAACTCCTTGCCACCAGGTTGAAGAAGCAGTATGACCGATGTAGTAAAAGTTTGGCAAAGAAGAGATCTAAGTTGTCTGCTGCCTCAAAGCCATCTGTTGTGGCTTAAATATTATGCAATGGTTTTGTTTTGGTCAATTAAGTAAATCTTTAGTAGGTTAAGGTAATTTTGAGAGTTCTTTGGATTTTGAGAGTATTTGGCTGTTTTGGCATGTAATATGCTACTACTAGAGGCAATTAAACATTTCAAATTTTTGTTTATTTTAATTTTGAAAAAAAAAAAGTAGTCGAAGAAGAACCGAGTAATGAAAGAAGAAAAAAAATTGATAGGTTTTGGTAAAGTCGAAAAATATTGTTAATCCTATCGGACCTATCTCATGTCCTACCAAACATGAGATTACTTCATTTGTAAGGGAAAAATGGCAAAAGTCCATCTATTTTGATCTATTATGCATTCTGGTCCCTCTAGTTTCAGTATTGGCCTATTTGGTCCTTCTGTTACAGATTCTGTTAAAGCAGACCTTCTGACATGATCTGAGGACAAAATGACATTAATGCCCCTTAAAGTGTGACCTTTGGTGAAAATACAATTTTACCCTTCTTATAAATATTTAAATTATAAAAAAAATAACAAAATTTAAAATGGAATTGGTGGATCTCCACCAAATCAAAAAGAAAAAATTTTGAGTAAAAAAAAAATTAAACTTTGAACACCAAACTTACATCATCAAATCCAACATTATGAACCCAAATCTCACTAAAAACCCCAGATTGATACTCGTTTTTAGTGACGTTACCAAATTGTGAATTCAAAAGTTATTTATACTAAAAGTTCCTACGCAATGTACTCTAAATTTTGAAAACAAGTAAAGCGGTAAGCGAGGGTATCGTCCACAGGGAGTTGGTATTCGTCAACTGAATCGTGTTCAGTGTTTATTGAAAGCATGTAAATAGAATGCGAAAATGGTGAGAGTTATGTGTGTGTGTGTGTGTGTGTGTTCCTACGCAATGTACTCTAAATTTTGAAAACAAGTAAAGAGGTAAGCGAGGGTATCGTCCACAGGGAGGTGGTATTCGTCAACTGAATCTTGTTCAGTGTTTATTGAAAGCATGTAAATAGAATGCGAAGAGTTGTGTGTGTGTGTGTGTGTGTGTGTGTGTGTGTGTAAAGCGGTAAGCGAGGGTATCGTCCACAGGGAGGTGGTATTCGTCAATTGAATCGTGTTCAGTGTTTATTGAAAGCATGTAAATAGAATGCGAAGAGTTGTGTGTGTGTGGTATCGTCCACAGGGAGGTGGTATTCGTCAACTGAATCGTGTTCAGTGTTTATTGAAAGCATGTAAATAGAATGCGAAGAGTTGTATGTGTGTGTGTGTGTGTGTGTGTGTGTAAAGCGGTAAGCGAGGGTATCGTCCACAGGGAGGTGGTATTCGTCAACTGAATCGTGTTCAGTGTTTATTGAAAGCATGTAAATAGAATGCGAAGAGGTGTGTGTGTGTGTGTGTGTGTGTGTGTGTGTGTGTGTGTGTGTGTGTGTGTGTGCAAAGGATATGTAAATAATGCAAATGAAAACAAAAGAATATGGAATGGTGTGCAAAGGATATGTAAATAATGCAAATGAAAACAAAAGAATATGGAATGGTGAGAATGATGATTAAATGAGAAATACAAAAATGGTGAATTGGATAGATGTAGGATAATGGTCACACAAGGTTCATAAGCTCACCATACATAAGTGCAGATAAGTTGATTGTTAGGCATTAAGGACATTCAAATCACGTTAAGGGTTTGTTCTCTCAATTAAGAGATTTGAAATACAAATCACTCCCCAAAAGGGTCATGGATTGAGCAATTGTGTCTCTAGTCTCTAGTCTCTAGTCTCTAGTCTCTAGTAAGGGATTTGAAATACTAATCACTCCCCAAAAGGGTCATGGAAAAGCAATATACCTCTAGTCCCTACCATTAAGCGTATGAACATAAAGCCAAAACCTACTCTAGCAAAAGCGTTATGCATAGAACAAGTTCACCCATTCTCTAGAGCTAAATGGTCAAGGGTATACCCGGAATGGTCCTCCATAGGCACAACCGAAACCGACAAACACTCAAATTAATCCTAACATGGCATTTAGACCTTCTAAAGACATACAAACAATCATGGTATATTTGATTAGTGTACTCCTGATTTATATTAATCTACTCCTAATCTCAATCATGGATACACATCAATTTCCAATCATCCATACACATGCAATTCACAAGAGATTAATCAATTAACACAAGAATGAAACAAAACCCAATTCGAATTTAATAACAAACATCACATATATTGAGCACAATTAGGTTTACAAATATTCCCAAGTGAGGGTTACACATCAAGAAAATAAGAAAAGCAAAGAGATGAGTAAATAAGAATACAAACCTTGAAGATGGTCCCTCCAAGAGATCCTTCCTTGCTTGGCCCGAAATTGGTCATAGACCACTCCTTCTCCTTGCTATCTACTCATAGATATGGTGGATGATAGGTAGAAATGGAGGTGGTGAGCTTCCCATGGAGGAGAACCTCCATGGAAGCTTGAAAACTTCTCTCTCTCTCTCTTAGGAAATGAAGAAGATAATGAAGAATTGAAGAGTTGCTGCTGTGTTTTTTGTGTGAAGAGAAGAAGAGAAGATGTGTTTTTATAGTTAGGGAAAGTTTGGGCACGAATTGGGGTGCGAAAGAACCATTTTGGCCCTTCCAGGCTCCGAGGCGAGCACCAAGGCGAGTGGAATGGTCGCCTTGCCTGCTGCGAAATTTGGGCAAAAGATGAGGCGAGTGGTGAGGCGAGCGATTTTGGTCGCCTCACAGGTCGCCTAGAACACTGGTCAGAAATTTCAGCTCCGCGCACCGATACAAAAACGCGCATATCTCCCTCTAGGAAACCCGGAATTGCGATCTGTAAAAACCGTTGGGAATTAGACTTCTGGAACTTTCCAAATATATAAAGAAATCATCATGGTTAGATCTGAGGAGGGAGATATGCCCACCGGAAGTTGAGTGTTCTGCACGAAGCTCTCTGCCACGGTCTGGTTTCCAGCCTCGCGCACCGTTACGGAAACAATCATAACTCCCTCTAGAAAACCCGGAAATACGATCCGTAAAAACCGATGGAAAGTAGACTTCTGGGGCTTTCTAAATATAGGTGGTATGAAACCCAGTTCAATCTGAGGAAGGATTTATCGACCCCGAAATATAAGTGCTCTGCATGGGCACTTTACAATTTCAGCCCACTAACCTTTGGAAAACAGAGTTGACATGTGCCACGGTCTCTATGTCGCATTCTAGCTCAACGGTGGATCCACCATGGAAACTTGCCATGGTTGACCACGAATCACACCGCGGTTTGGGTTGACGGCGAGGCCGCGACAACTCTGAATATTTCTGATATAATCTTTTTTTGGCTCATTTTGCTTCCTAACTAATCTTTTAAGCTCAAAACCTTGAAATAGGGAATATGTACCTATACAAGACTCAACAAACATTTATATACAAAAATGCGCTCGAAAACGAGAACAAAAGCTAGGAAACGGGGACCTCAAATAGGTATATATATGGTCCGATCATAGATCTTCAAACAACCTAAATTCAAACACCTAACATAGATTCAAACAAGACCCAATCCAGATTCAAACAACAACCAAATTAGTAAATTAGTAAAAAATTATCCAATCATTTCAAAAATGTTACAATAAAAAATTTAGATTTAATATTAATAAAAAATTAAAAAAATCTAAACCCAAATCTCATATTCATTATTTCATGAGCTGGATATGGCTTTTCTTCCCAATCTGCAGCCAAATATGCTTCTCCGGTGTGCTCGCATCATTCATCGGTGTCCCCGTGACCTTCTCCGGGTTGTTCACGATCTATTTCTTTCTTTCTTTTTCTCTTCTATTTCTTTTACCGCTTCGTTCCAGTCTGCCGCCCCTGACACCGTCGTCGGCCCTTGCATCGTCACTGGGCCTCCAAACCAGTTGCCGCCATCACTCCAAACCAACCGCCGCTCTCGATCTCCTCTTTCCGTAGCTCCCAATCTCATCTCGACGCCACTATGGGTTGCGTTTTGTTTTTTCTAGAGAGGTAGAGAGGTTTGGTTTAGTTTTGGGGTGGTAGTGGTTGGATGTGAGGCAACAATGGGTGTTGTTGTGGTAGATGGGTTTGGTCGGATTTGAGCCAGCGTACGGTATGGTTGATGGGTTTGGGCTGGCTGTTGGTGGGGTGTTTAGATTTGAGTGTTAGGGTTTGGAGGTTGGTGCGATGATGATGAAGAATAAGCTAATATGAGTTGGGTTTGAAGAAGAAAAAGAAGAAGAAGCTGATATAGTCTGGTTTTGTTGGTATGGTGATGATTTCATGTGGTGGTGGAAAAGGTTAAAGTGTTGGATTTGGGAGAGTCAACTCAGATCTTCAAAGTTGATTTCGTTCAAGAGAGAAAGAGAAGAGGTATGAAAGAGAGAGAGATTTTTTTATTTTTTTATTTGATTTTTCTTTATCTGTCAACTTACCCTTTAGCCCTTAATTAAAAACCTTCTAGAAACAATCAAGACAACTTTACCATTTTGCTCTCGTCCCATTGATGGAATTTGTAAAAACCCTAACAGAATTGGACAGTAGGGACCTAAGCAACCATAAACTTAAACTATGGGGACATGAATGACCAATACTGAAATTAGGGGACCATAACGCATAATAGGGTAAACTTGATGGACTAAAATGATTTTTACCCTATTTTTAATCATATTCTATGTTTTACAAAACACATGATAGCTCTAAATTTAGTCCCATCAGATCAAATCCAATTCAATCCTATCATATCTCATGAAAATAATCATATCATATCTTGTGCACTAAACGGGCCCTAAAGTATTAATTTCTATCAATCAAAATGCTTAATAAATGTGCAACGTCTTTGCCACCAAATCAAAAGCGACAATTGGGACCGAACCCTCAAAGTAGTCAAGTACTCAATGGATCTCTCCATCAAGAGGGATCTATAATATCTTACCTCTATTAATACCAAAAGGAAAATAGACTCAAAGCAATTTTATCAATAATTGTCTCGGAGTGAGAAAACATGGATGGTGTTACACCTAATAATTTTCATAACTTTGCAATTATCAACAGACTCTGCATAACCAAAACCATATAACTTTTCTCGAAAACAAGAGTTGGAAATTTGGTATATGGAAATGGTGAGAAATGTCACTTTTTTATAGGTGTGTTGCACACGTCACTACTTTAATAAGTTATGTTTAAAAGGCATATATTATGGTGAACTGTCAAAATTGCCTTTAAATAATCAGTTTTTTATTCTGTTTGTACTTCCATCTCCACATTTCTAACACTGAACTCATCTCTCTCTCTCTCTCTCTCTCTCTCTCTCTCTCTCTACAATAAACTTGTCTGAAAATTAAGTAACTCAATAACTTAATAACTTAATTTATGAAAAATTTGTGTATAAGACGATGAATATCTGGGTTTCCGAGGCTTTTAACACTGTGTTCGAGCTTTTTGTAAAACTATTCGAGTCTTTTAAATTGTTGTCCGAGCTTTTTTCAAGGATATTAATTTTGTCAATTTTGAATCTCCGAGCTTTTTTAATAAGTCTCTGAGCTTTTTCATGAACTGCCCGAGCCTTTTGCATAAGGCTTTGAGTTTTTTTCATGAAGGCTCCGAGCTTTTCACAAAGGCTCCGAGCTTTTTCATAAAGGCTCCGAGCTTTTTCATGAACTGCCCGAGCCTTTTGCATGAAGACTCCGAGCCTTTTGCATGAAGGCTTCGAGCTTTTTCACAAATACTCCGAGCTTTTTCATGAGACTCCGAGCTTTTTCATGAAGGCTCCGAGCTTTTTCATGAACTGCCCGAGCCTTTTGGATGAAGGCTCCAAGCCTTTTCATGAAGGCTCCGAGCCTTTTCATGAACTGAAAAAAAAAAAAAAGCTCTAGGGCCGTTACCCCCCCCCCCCCCCCCCTCCCCCGCACGAGCTTACCGGGCAACTCGACCACCGCGAGCTCGGCGAGGAGCTCAACCCCCGAATACGTCTGCGTAGCGCCACTCCGTCACCGTTCGAGTGATTGCCTGAGTTTCAACTGGACTTTCTCTCTCTACTTCACTGTAAATTGAATGAAAGAAATCTGATGTGGAATAACTATTTGGGGTAGTTTTTGTCCGTTCACCATAATAGATGTCTTTTAAACATAAGTTATTAAAGCAGTGACAATATTGAAATGTCACCTCCAAAAAGTGTTATTTATCTTTTGAGCCCAATTTGGTATTTTATTGGATTCTTTAGTAGAAGGGTCATGCACAAAGTAAACTCCATGATTAGGACCAAGCCAAAACAAGCTATTACTGGGATCATAAGCAGAAATCCAATTAGAATGAGTTGTTTCCTTCCACGGATAATACGCACAAGATCATGTATTATTTTATCTCGGTAGATCTTAATGTCTTATTATAATAGTTCTTTTAAAACTTCAAAAAAAAAAATATACAACATTTTACATTCATAGCAATTATAATTTTAAAATAGATATTAATATATTTTATTATCCAATAAAAATTGGTGTTTGAATTTGATATAATAAATTATCAGCATATATAATAAATTACAAATACTTTTTTACCTATAAAGTTGTACAATTAAATATAGTATATAAACAACAAACTATGGGAATGGAAATTAAATTCCCAACATTCTTGCAAAAAATCACAATGTTTTTTCTCTCGAAAATTTTTAAGTTTCTAATGAGACTAGACAAGAAATTGGGTCAGATATCCTTGTTTAATAGAACTTAAATAAACCAAAAAAATTCTGGTTGGCTACAAAAATATTCATATATCAATACAATTCAAATAAAAACCAAATATCCAGAACCCTAATGTAAAAAGAAATCGATTCAAAAACCCTTTGGCAAACCTGTAAGGGTTGAATACTTGAATTTTTACAAAACTAGCTGATTGATCGAATCATGTTTCTGAAGAACATTAAGTGGTGGTACTATTGTCCTGTAGAGATTGTCTAATATCAAAAGCTTTGGTCCAAGATTCTTCCGCGTCATATTCCTTCCCCAGATTTCATTATTCGCGATAATCTCACAGAAATCCAACCCAACTTCAGCTAATGAAATCATGGACAAAGTTTTGAACTTCTTTTTTACCAAATCAAAAGCAACAATCACTATACTCTCAGGATAGTCAAGCACTCAATGGAGGAGTGAGAGAGATCCCGTCCCGTCCAGACATTTATTCAACATGAACAAATGTCCATTATTAAAGAAATTCAACAACAATTTTCCAGAAATTTTACTAACAACTTTCACAAACTTGCATTCATCAATAGATTCAGCATAACCAAAGCCAAATGATCCATAAGAAGCACAGGTGTGTAAGAAATCAGGTATTTCTTGGATTCTATAGTAGAAGGATTGTATACAGATTACAGAGTACTTCAGGAGTAGGCAATCCAAAACAAACCACTACAAGAATCGTAGACCTCAACCCAGTCAGAACTAGGTTTTTTCATCAATAAATGAACCATTTTAAGGTCTACAGGGTAAAGGACAAATTCATCAACAAGGAGGAGTTTCTGTCTTTGAGTTTGAGAGAGGTGATTTTGGTTAATAAAGGGTCAGTGATCAAAACCATCCACGGCTTAGATACTCACCTGAATATATCGCCATAAAGAATAGTCAGATAATTCTGAGATAATGTTGGCAATCAGCTATGGAGGAAGAGTTGCTTATTCAAAGTCTGCTCTAGTGCTAAAGAAACTATTCTGTATTTAAAAAAATAATAATAAAAAAAAAAAAACCTATTCTGCATAGATAAGCCAAGAGAAGAATTTACAAAATAGTATTTAAATCCAACTGAAGTAAGCCGTTCAATCGAAACAGAAATTGAATCTAATACTGATCTAACTCAGCAACAGAATAAAAAGATTATTAATACGCGTATTCAAGAAACCACCAACGGTATAGTTTTTGTACTGTTATATATACATGAATGTATATATACAAATGTGTGCTGTATATCTTGTATATTATGCACACTTGATCTAAACAAAGGTTTGGATACCTTGTTTAGCAGAAGTTTTAATAACCAGGAAATTTCTGATCGCCCAAAAATTTTGAGTAAAGAAAGGTAAAACCATCTAATTTATAAATAGAAGACAGCAGATTAAAAACAAGTAAATAAATTTTACAAGAAGCTAAGTACACCCTTTTTCCTTTATTTTTTTCTGATAGATAAAATTATGTCTCCATGACTAGCCCTCTGAACATCCACAAAAGTAAATATTAAAAAATAACAAATTTAACATAGAAATATCAATACCTTCGTTGTGGAGTCATTGTCGTAATTAGGTGAGACAAGGTTCTCCACATATGCATACGTACTATGAGGTACGATGCTATCAACCAGAAAATCCTTGCATGTATTTCCATCCTTTTCATATCAAAGTACCAATTTACCAGTAAGCGAAACCAAAAATATCATTCCAGTGTTCTTCTAGAAAAGTAATGGTAACTATTAGCCTGTAGTGACTGTCTGATATCAAAATTATTCAACAAAGTATGAGATATCATTTTATATTTCCTACATTCTTGTTAGAAAATAGGCAGTTTTTCTGTCCATTTTTTCAAAAGTTTAGAATGAGAGAAAAAGGAAAATGAGGGGGGATTCTATAATGATCCTTAGGAGTTAGGACCTTAGTAAATTGTAGTTTTCAATATAGTAAATATATAATGTTGTGTTTTCAATTGCAAAACACAGACAAGGTTATAGCTTCAACAGAGTCATAAGAGAAATATGACATAAGAAGTTAAACATGTTGGCTCAGATATGAGATACTCTTTTATAAAATAAAAATAAATAAAAAAAGAAGGACCAATCAAACATAATAATAAATAAAATAAAAATGTAGCATTATGAAAACAAGAATAGAATCATCAACTAAGCCAATAATATGTATTTTTTCTATTAATTTTTTATTTATAATTACATAACAATAAAATTTGAATATAAACCAAATTTGCAAAACCCTGGTATGAGGGGGATTCGATCCAAAGCCAAAAAGATCCAATCAACTAAACTAGCCAAACTCATAGTTACCAAATTATGTTCATCAAGATTTGCCCTCCGTTACTCGACCTCAGAATACTAGTTATTATAAGTTTATAACATCTCATTAACTAACCTTGATGCAGCAGCATTAGATTACATGTCATTGCAATATATGGAGGGGTTGGATAGGAAAAAGACCAAGAAAAAAGGACATTTCATTCCTACTAGTCCGGGAGACAGAGTCGGAATGATGTGAATTTTTCACAGTTGATGCGTTTCGGCGAGATCTTCAGAAGTCACTACCTTTGGTCGTGAGGCATACCCTTTTTTAGTTAAATTCCATTGTTTAGTTCCTGAAAAGGCCGTTTTTGCCGTTTTAGGAAAGTTCCGTTTTTGCCATATTTTTAGTTTTCCAAGTCCGAATCGACTTCCGTCAATTCCGGCTTGCTTAGGATTTTTAATAGTATTAGTTTTTGCATTAATCTCAATTTTTCCTTTTTTAGTATTTTTTCGTATTTAGAGTCGTTTTCTTGTTCTGTAAGGAATACGATTAGGGTTAGGATTTGTTTGCTTTAAATAATCATGTAAGCCGAAAGGCTAGATAGTTTTTTTGATTTATAAAATTTAGAGTTTCTCTAATTATCTCCCAATTTCGGTATTCCTTGTGAATCAACGAACTTGAAGCCTAATAATCCGGTATTCGTACGCGAATCAACGGAGCGTTAGTAGGTTGTTTTCAATTTGTTTCTTGCAGGTTTTTCTCGACAGAGCTTCCGCTACATCAGTTTGGTATCAGAGCTTGGTTCGTTCTGGACGACATCATCATGCCGCCAAGAAGACGTCCAAACCAGATTCTAGTAGAAGAAGCTATCGAACGTGACCGCATGGCATAATTGGAGCGACAGGTTGAGCAATTAACGGAGCAGCTTGCGACGATGAGGGCCAACCAAAACCCTTTTCAGAACTTAAATCCTGAGACGGGGGGTGACAGTGACGGAGGGGAAGAGATCCTGCAACCACAACGCAGACAAAGGGGGCCAGAAGCTGAAGACATCAGGCGTTGGGAGTCAGGGATGTGGACAGAGGTTCCAGAATTCCATGGAAGTATGCAGCCAGAAGAATTCCTCGAGTGGATCGGGATTGTTGAAGAAATCCTAGAATTCAATAGAGTTCCGGAGACAGAGAAGGTGGCGTTGGTGTCCACCAGATTTCAGGGTCGAGCAGCAGCATGGTGGCAGCAACTCAAACTCACTAGGAATCGTTCCGGAAAGCCCAAGATTTCTGATTGGGAGAAGATGAAACGAAAGCTGCATGCTGAGTTTTTACCTCACAATTTTCAGAAGTTGATGTACCAGAGATTGCAGAATTTACGTCAGGGTTTAAGATCTGTTGATGAATACACCACAGAGTTCTATCAACTGTTGGTGCGAAACGAGATTCAAGAGACACAAGATCAGTTGGTGTCGCGCTACTGTGGCGGACTGCGAACGCAAATCCTTGATATGATTAATCTCTTTGATCCAGTAACGGTGACAGAGGCACATCAAAAGGCTTTACAACTGGAGAAAACGTTGTCTCGAAAACCTAACAGTGGTCCGTTTTTGAGTTTCGGAGGAGGTCCTAACAGTCGAAACAGGACAAGTGGAAGCATTGGCAGTGGCGATAATGTAGGGAACCGTTCAAATGCTAGTGGCAGTTCAAATTCTGGACAACGAAACCCGACAAATAACATTCAACCTCCTAGAACCACGGGCGGATTTCGATGTTTTGGATGTGGAGAAACGGGACACAGATTATCTGAATGTCAGAGACCAGCAAAGAAGGTTTTGTTTATTGATCCTGCAGAATTTAATGAGGAAGATGCGGAAATAAGTGAAGATCCGCAATTAGATGTCGAGGAAGTGGCCAGTGAAGAACTAGTAGACGGCGACACAGGAACAATGGTAATGGTGCGACGCACTTGTTTGGCACCGAGGAATGAAGAGGGGGATTGGCTTCGAAATAATATATTTCAGTCTACTTGTACTATTCTGGGTAAGGTGTGCCGATTCGTCATAGATGGGGGAAGTTGTGAGAATATCGTGTCAGCCGAAGCGGTGCGAAAATTAGGGGTGAAGACAGAAAAACATCCAAAACCGTATAGGTTAGCTTGGCTACAAAAGGGAGGAGAGATAACCGTGTCACAGCGGGCGTTGATCTCGTTTTCTATGGGGTCTCACTATAAAGATCAATTGTGGTGTGATGTGGTGCATATGGACGCGTTTCACCTATTGTTAGGGAGACCGTGGCAATATGACAGAAAAGTTTATCATGATGGGTTAAAAAATACTTATTCGTTTGTTTTCCATGATACTAAGATTGTGTTACTGCCAAGCAAACCTTCTGAAAAACCGAAGTTGCCTGGAGACAATATTAACATGCTGTCCTATGCAAAATTTGAGTTGGAGGTGAAGGACTCGGAAACGGTGTTCGTATTGGTGGGAAGAGAAACAAGTGCTGAATTGAAGGTTCCCGAAGCTGCAGCTCCTCTGATTTCGGAATTTCCTGATGTGTTTCCAGAAGAATTACCAAAAGGACTTCCACCCCTACGTGATATTCAACATCATATCGATCTAGAGCCAGGGGCTATGTTACCAAACAAGCCACATTATCGTATGAGTCCTACTGAGCATGAAGAATTACGGAGACAGGTTGAGGAGCTACATTCAAAGGGTTATATTCGTGAGAGTCTTAGCCCGTGTGCTGTACCCGCCCTTCTAATTCCAAAAAAAGATGGAACTTAGAGGATGTGTGTAGATAGCCGCGCAATTAACAAGATCACTGTGAGGTATCGTTTTCCAATTCCGAGACTAGATGATTTGTTAGATCAACTAAGTGGGGCTAAAGTGTTTACCAAACTGGACCTGAAGAGTGGTTACCATCAAAATTCGTATTTGACCTGGGGACGAATGGAAGACGGCGTTTAAAACGCGAGAGGGTTTATATGAGTGGCTAGTCATGCCTTTTGGGTTGTCAAACGTGCCCAGCACCTTCATGAGAGTAATAAACCAAGCCCTTCGACCATTTATCGGTAAGTTTGTCGTTGTATATTTCGATGATATCTTGATTTACAGTGCAAACCCAGAGCTGCATATTCAGCACATTCGAGAAGTGTTGTGTGTTCTATGCAAGGAAAGATTTGTTGCGGCAGCAAAAAAATGTGTTTTTATGACCCCAAAAGTGTTGTTTTTGGGTTATATTATTTCTGGAGAGGGACTACAGGTGGATGAGTCCAAAATTGAGGCAGTGAGGCAGTGGCCCCAACCGAAAACAATTACTGAGGTTCGCAGTTTTCATGGTTTGGCATCATTCTATCGCCGGTTCATTCCGCACTTCAGTAGCATTATGGCTCCTGTCACTGAATGTATGAAGGGAGTCAAGTTTCAGTGGACATTCGAGGCTGAAGAAGGTTTTCAGAGAATAAAAGAGCAATTGACAACAGCCCCAATTCTAGTCTTACCAGATTTTTCTCAACCCTTTGAGTTGCATAGTGACGCCTCCAAAGTGGGCATCGGAGCTGTTTTGAGTCAAGCTGGGAAACCGGTGGCATATTTTAGTGAGAAACTGACGGGGTCTCGAGTTCGTTACAGTACGTACGATATAGAATTCTATGCTGTGGTCCAAGCGGTGAAACACTGGCGACATTATTTATTCCACCGTGAATTCATTCTGTACACTGATCATGATTCGTTGAGGCATCTCCATAGCCAAGATAAGATTTCTGCCCGACATGCTTCATGGTCCGCCTACCTACAACAGTTCACGTTTGTTCTAAAGCATAAGGCAGGTGTTACAAACCGAGTGGCCGATGCTCTGAGTCGAAGAGCCAATTTGTTGTCAACAATGACTGTCCAGGTTCCGGGTTTTGATTCCTTTCGTGAATTATTTGATTCTGACCCGTATTTTTCTAAGGTGATGGCTGCTATTCGAGCGGGGGAAAATTTTGAATTTTTGTTGGTGGATGGTTTTCTATTTCGGGGAAATCAACTTTGTGTTCCCGATTGTAGTTTGCGTCTGCAAATTATTAAAGAATTACATGGTGAGGGCCATGTGGGCAGGGATCGTACTCTTCAGTTAGTCAAGGCGTCCTATTTTTGGCCAACAATCCGTAA
Organism: Dipteronia sinensis; assembly: GCA_033220585.1. Taxonomy (NCBI): domain Eukaryota; kingdom Viridiplantae; phylum Streptophyta; class Magnoliopsida; order Sapindales; family Sapindaceae; genus Dipteronia; species Dipteronia sinensis. Next base: position 15,377,131 of record CM065641.1, read on the forward strand.
GGAAGTAGAAAGATATGTCGAAAGATGTCGGATCTGTCAATTATCCAAGGGGGAAAGCAACTAACGCAGGTCTGTACATGCCATTACCCATTCCTACTCAACCATGGACAGATTTGAGTATGGATTTTGTTTTGGGACTGCCAAGAACTCAGCGGGGTTTTGATTCCATCTATGTAGTAGTTGATCGATTTTCCAAGATGGTTCACTTTATTCCGTGCAAAAAAACTACTGATGCTGTAAAAGTTGCCCAATTATTCTTTCGGGAGGTATATCGTCTTCATGGACTACCTACATCAATCGTTTCTGATCGGGACACTCGATTCCTCAGTCACTTCTGGCGGAGTCTTTGGAAGATGGTCAATACAAGGTTGGATTTTAGTAGTGCATATCATCCACAAACGGATGGGCAGACTGAGGTTGTGAACCGAGCTCTGGGAGATTTGTTAAGATGTCTGGTAGGGGATAACGTTCGGTCATGGGATCAGAAACTTAGCCAAGCTGAATTTGCCCACAACCATGCTGTCAACAGGAGTTCTGGTTTCAGTCCTTTTCAGGTTGTTTACTCATTGGTTCCTCGCAGCCCACTAGATTTGTTGCCTCTGCCTAGCAAGACTAGGATTCATGGAAAAGCTGAAGATTTTGTTCAAGTGTTACAGGAGGTTCATCAGCAGGTGCAAGTAAATTTGTTACAGTCAGCAGGGAAGTACAAGCTGGCTGCTGACAAAAAGCGGCGTCATTTGGAGTTTGATGTAGGCGATTTTGTTTGGGCGGTCCTTACAAAGGACAGGTTTGCTGTGGGGGAATATAATAAACTTGCTGCTAAGAAGATAGGACCACTCGAAATTTTAGAGAAGATTAATCCGAATGCTTATCGCCTCAAGCTTCCCAGCCATATTCGTACTCATGATGTGTTTAATATCAAGCATTTGATTCCTTTTCATGGCGACTCTTCTGATGATGATGCTGCCGGAAATTCGAGGACGAATTTTCTCCAACCTGGGGAGAATGATGCAGCAGCATTAGATTACATGTCATTGCAATATATGGAGGGGTTGGATAGGAAAAAGACCAAGAAAAAAGGACATTTCATTCCTACTAGTCCGGGAGACAGAGTCGGAATGATGTGAATTTTTCACAGTTGATGCGTTTCGGCGAGATCTTCAGAAGTCACTACCTTTGGTCGTGAGGCATACCCTTTTTTAGTTAAATTCCATTGTTTAGTTCCTGAAAAGACCGTTTTTGCCGTTTTAGGAAAGTTCCATTTTTGCCATATTTTTAGTTTTCCAAGTCCGAATCGACTTCCGTCAATTCCGGCTTGCTTAGGATTTTTAATAGTATTAGTTTTTGCATTAATCTCAATTTTTCCTTTTTTAGTATTTTTTTCGTATTTAGAGTCGTTTTCTTGTTCTGTGAGGAATACGATTAGGGTTAGGATTTGTTTGCTTTAAATAATCATGTAAGCCGAAAGGCTAGATAGTTTTTTTGATTTATAAAATTTAGAGTTTCTCTAATTATCTCCCAATTTCGGTATTCCTTGTGAATCAACGAACTTGAAGCCTAATAATCCGGTATTCGTACGCGAATCAACGGAGCGTTAGTAGGTTGTTTTCAATTTGTTTCTTGCAGGTTTTTCTCGACAGAGCTTCCGCTACATCAAACCTGGTATAGCATCCACAAATACCATGATTCACCTTTTATTGAACGTCTACTGATCTCAAAATCCTAGCATTCTTAGCAGAAGCATATAAAACTATGATCAGTTAAAACATCTCCACAACAACAAATAATAATAACTAAAACAAAATCCAACAAAGATTTATACATACCTTCACTTCACTTGTGAAGTCACTTGTAATTGGGTGAAACAATGCTCTCCACATACCCATGTACCCTGTAAGATCCAATGCCATCAACTGCATAATCCTTACATTTTTCCCCATCGTCTTCATAGCAGAATGTCCATTTGCTGTTATATCTAGCAACAAATACCAAATTACTGTTCTTCAAGAAACAAGACGGTGTTATTGGCTTGTAAAGATCTGATTTCGATATTTGAGTCCATGATTCTTTCTTGCCGTATTTCATCATAACCCAGAATACATTTTTCACAATATCAAACACACAAAGACAATCTCCTACAAGCCCAATCCCACTCAAAGTACTGAAACAATCTTGAGGTAAGGACAAAGTTTTGAACTTCTCTTTCACCAAATCAAATGCAGCAATCACTCTTCCCTGATAATCATGTTTGTCAAGCACCCAATGGATTTTTCCCTTGAGAGGGATGCCATGTTTAAGACATCTAGATCCATTAAGAGGGATCCCAAATCCAATACATCTATCCGTATCGAAAGGAAATTTACATCCAACAACCTTCCAGGAAAAATTCCTGAGAGAGAAAACATGTACTGTGTTTCCCTCGAGAACTTTCACAAACTTGTAGTCATCAACAGACTGAGCATAACCGAAACCGGATAACAATTCATTACCATAAGTGGGTTGAAGATATGGTATTTGGTTGGATTCTCTTGTGGAAGGATTGAAGAGCAAGTAAACATCAGTTTTAGGAGTAATACAAAACAAGCCATTACAAGACTCATAGACCGCAACCTCAACACAGCCAGGAGTGTGTTTTTTCATCGATGGATGACCTGGAACGACTCCGCCGTCGAAACCGGTTTTGAGGTGGTCGAAAGAGTAGAGAAATTTATCAACGAGAAGGTGCTTCTCTCTTGGTGATCGAGAGAGGTGAATTTTGACCAATTGAGAGTCGGTGATTATAGTCAACCATGATTTTGACACGCACTTGAATCGGCATATACACTTCACCGGCAAGTACGAGAGTATGTCCACGATCAGCTCAGCTGGAAGACTCACCGCCGCCATGGCTTCGCCGTCCAGAGAATTGAAAAAAAAAAAAAAAAAAAAAAAAAAAAAAAAAAAAACAGAATTTAGGCAGATTGAAGCAGAAATTGAATTCGATTGTAACTATAATTAGATTATTAGAAAAAAAATAATCAAGAGCAAAGACTATAAATTTGAAACTTAGAAAATTCTTCATTGAAATTGAAAACTAATTTGCGATTCACCTGCAAAGCTTCCAGCGAACTTCGATACTTTATTGGACTTCAAAATTGAAAATCTAAAATAAACATCGTATAAATTTGGGATATTATCATTTTTCTCCCCTGACCTTTACCCTATTATAAAGATGAGGACATGGTTTGCCTATAATGGCCGATCTTCCCCCCTGAAATAAAAATATTGTAAATCTTCCCCTTCTGTTGGAATTTCCATCCAAAAAATGTGTTGACCGTTATTCTCATGGTCAAATGACCGTTTTATCCTTAATATAATCAGAAAATGACCATTTAACCCCTAAAATATTTATTAAATAAAAAATATATTAAAAAAGAATAGAAAACAAAAAAATTACAAAAAAAAGATGAATTTCCACCGTCCATCTCCAAGATAAATGGTGGAGATATTTTTTTTTATTTTTTATTTAATTTTAAAAACAGAAATTAAAAATTAAAAAATTTAAAAACAATTTTAAATTTTATTTATCTCTTTATAAAACATAAAAAAAACAATTCAAACATATCCAGAACATCTAAGATGATGTTCTGGATTTTTTGTTCATCATCACTAGGTTTGTGGATCTAGATCTCTGGATCTCTGGAAAATTGAATGGTATGTGTGCTAGAAAATTGCAAGAAGAACATAAAGGAGAGAGAGATTAGATCGAGAAAGAGAGATATTAGTTATAGAGAGAGAGAGAGAGAGAATTGTAGAGAGATTGGATAAAATTCTTGTCTGATTCATTCATTCCTCATTTTCCCTTTTTAATACATCAGAGAGGAAAACATAAAATCCAAATTGAAATCCATTGAATCCCTAATTCCTAAATCTTCTTCTTCGATCATTTCTCCATTCATAACAAACACAAAATCCAAATCGGTCTAACACCCACCAACCATTCAAACCCAAAATCCAAAATCCAAAACCCACAATCCATTGATTTGGTTCATCATCTCGAATCCCTCTGTCTTTCGAATCTTTATCTCCTTGTCTCTCACTCATTCAACAAGAACACCAGCCCAGAAACCCAACACCCACACCATCAATTTGGTTTCGGTTTGACGCATCACGAGAGAGATTTGGTAAGAGTTGTATTGTTGGTGGTGCGATCTTGAGATCGAGATTTGGTGCTTGGATCAGTTTGGTGGTTAGTGATGGGGGATTTGGTGCTTTGATTTTTTTTTTCTTTTCTGTGTTTCCAGATCCATAAGATGGATCGATGGTGGTGATGGTGGTTAGGTTTTCTGGGTTGGGTTCATGGATGTGTTGTGTATGTATGGTGAATTGGTGTGCTTGGTGAATGATGATCTGGGTTTAATTTGTGTGATGATGATCTAAGAATATGATGATCACGATGAGAGGATGAGATGGATCGATGATGATCTGAGAAGATGATGATCTAGGTTTAATTTGGGTTTTCTAGATTGGGTTTATGGATCTGGGTTTAATTTGTGTGATGATGGTTGTTTTTAATTTTTTATTTATTGAATTATCTGCTTTTACAATATTGCCCATTTGATTTTGATAGTCAACATGATTTTTGATGGAAAATGTGACAGAAGGGATTCATTTTCCATTCTTTCCATTTCAGAGGAATCAAAGGCCAATATGGACAAATCATGTCCTCACATTTCTAATAGGGTAAAGGTTAGGGGGCAAAACGATATTTTCCTTATAAATTTTGTACAAACTGTTTTTATAAAATCAAGGCAAAATTTCAAGTAAGTCTCACATTTTTCACGATTGTCACCTTGTTTAAACGTATTTATCATATTCATCACTTTAATCCCTTTTTTTTCCATAACTCATCAATTTAGTGCTTCCATTAGTCAAATGTTAGGGGCATTTTAAGCTTCCTCCAGATCGGAGGAACACACGGCTTCCTTTGGCTATCGGAGGAAGCTGGGACATTCTCCAGATTCGATCTGGAGGAAGTTGTTCCCCCAGATCTTGAGGAAGTCAACTTCCTTCAAATTGGATGAGGGTTCCCACGATTCCTCCGCTGATCTGAAGAAAGCAGCTGTTGGCCTTACATGAAACCGAGTCATCCCTGAAACGAGACCAAATCAGTTGATCGATAACCAGATAAAATGTGATCTACTCAATACACTTACAAAGATCCGGAATGCGAACACAAAAGTCCTCTTGTGTAACCCATTTACTGTTCTCAATGAAGTCAAAATCTCTAGCCCGGAAAGAATGAGCCAAAGACTCAGGAACATCCAGAATATCCAAGATAGGCATCCCCAACCAGTTATCACGTCGAGAATCTGCCTCAATATGACAGAAACCCTCCTTAGAAAGATCTACATACTGTTCCCAGAAGGATGACCAAATGGAAGAGATGACATAACCCATCCCAGGCTTCTAGAGTTGCATGAGATAACATTTCCTCAAAAAAGTGAACCCATGACTTTCTGAAGTAATAAACTTCCGGGTGAGCTTTTTCAACAAAGAGGAATTTAGAAGCCGCAAATCCATCAGACCCAAACCATCGTGCAAAAATGGCAAACAACAAGTATTCCAGGAAACCTGAACCAATTTGGAATCATCACACGAACCAGACAAAAGAAAATTCCTAATCCAATGGGTCATTAATTTAAGCAACAAAGATGGCCATTGTATATAATAAAGGAGTGATCAAAGTAGCCTTACCAGCCAAAGCACGGCCAATGTAAGACGACCCTTAAAAATCGGAACGCCTAAATAGTTGAAAGGCAAACGACCAATTTGCATACCAACAATCAACTACAGTTTCCTGCAGCAACGAGGGTTAACAGAGGAACGGAAATAAATATACGACTTATTTCAATTCACAATTTGCCCATAAAGCTTGCCATTCATATCAATGACAAATTATTGAAATAATTTTTTCGATGAAATAGGCGACCCAATTAGCAAATGTTATGTGGAACAAGCACACAAAACAAATTTATTTTCATTTTTAACCAATTTTATTATGTCATATGTCGTTTAAAAAAATATAATGTTAATTGCCTTTTCTGACAGGGGTCCAAAGAAGAATTTTCCACCTAAGTCACTACCTGGTAGGAACCATTCCCAGCTCTCAGGTACCCATCAGCACTGATACCACGACCATGGAAGAATCGATATCTGGTAGGGCCAGAACCTCGACTACCTGTCTACCTAGATGAAGCATCAGAACTTCGAACCTAGAAGAGTAGGTACCACGCTATGCTTTTTGTTCTTGATACCAGGTAAAGCTGGTACCACGATGCCATGTACCCAGTACCTCGCATATACCTGGTACTTCTTACCTATTACCTAGGTACCGTGATGTATACCTGGTACCCCAAGGTACCTCGACATCAACCCAGTATCCACCCAAGACAGGTACCCTACCCGTCGTGCAAGAAGAATGTCGCCACGAAGCCACCAGCATGCTAGAACAAGCATCATGCCAGTAAGAAGGGACTGTTACGTTAGTGTACCACACCATTGAGATGCAGAGTAGAACAAGCGTCACGCCAGCAAGGTACATACTGAGCGCCACGCCAGCGAGAACAGACCATAATACTAGCATATTGCACTATCAGGATATAGAATCAGTATCCTTCTTCAAGCGACGTAAGAGAGAAGAGTTGACTTCTACACCATTTAAAGCGCCATAAATAAGACCGAACGGTCAACTGAATCAAAGTTTAAATGCTACAGTAATTGGAGGGATCAAATCCCGTGCCTTTAGCCTTACTCAATGTCTTTTAATGCCTAAAAAAGGACTCCAAATATTTCTCAATTAAAATACCACATTCTTAGGAATGAAAGAGGTCTGTAAATACGGTCATGAAGAACAAAGATGAGGGAGAACTTTTTCTGGACTTAATAGAAACAGTGAGAATCTTTTGACAATCACTGAGAGGATTTTAGCCACTTATCTACACAAACAAGTACTCCAACATCATTCTGTGTAAAGAGAGAAAAGAGAGTGTATTATCATATTTGTAGAAATAAATATATAATAAACAGTGTCTATCTTAATTCACGTTCATTTTCTTCTTTACATACTTCTCTCATTGTGATATTCCTCTCTCACTCTCCAGTATAAGAAATCACGGTACCGAAAGTACCTACCCCGCTGCCACCTACCGGTAGCGGTTATGGGTGCTAACTGAAATTTTACCCCCCGAGTGAATTTTCCTGTTAACATATAGAAATAAAATAGAGTGGGCTACGGAATCAGAGAGAAAGAAGAGATAGAAGAATAGACAAGGAGAATATAGGAAATAGAGGATGAAAAAGAAGAAGAGATAACTTGATAGAAGATGAGAGGCTTTTTCCAGCAGGAAGGGGAGAGAAGACTTAAAAGAAAAAGAGAGTAGAAAGATAGAAGAAGTTTTTTTTTTCTTATTTCACGTTGGTCGAATGTAAAATAAGATGGCCCAACCTTTAAAAAAAACTATTCCCAATGTGTATTTAACATTAGCCTAATGTCAAATTAAAAAAGGAAACACTTCTCATTCTTTCTCCCTCATTCTCTCTCTTCTTCTCCCTTCATCTCTCTTCTCATTTTTATGTTTTTCCTCTTTTTTTCTTTTTCCTCTCTCCCATCTTCTGTTTTCAACATGAAACAACAAAAAATGTTGTTGCTTTTGGGTTTTGTTTATAAATGAGGATAGTTTGGACATTGCACACTTTATGTGATTTAAAAAAAAAAAACAAAGTATGTGGGTTAAAATAAATGTCAATAGTTTTATATGGCTCTTTTCGAAAATTCCCCATCTTTTTTTCTGTTTAAGGGGTAAAATCATTTTGGTCCCTATGTGATTTGAATTTATCACTTTTGATCAATATTTTTACTTTTGGTTCTATGGTCCTTAAATTATCCGAAATACATCATTTTGATCCCTCTAACCAAAGTTTTAACGGTCAAACGTCACTGGAAATGTAAGTATGTAACTTGAGCGACTATTTTACTCTTTATATTAGTTTATTGAGTGAGAATGATAGTTTTGTCCCTCAACCTTTTACAATTTAACAACCTAACTTGACTTGGACATCAAATAAGAGTTTAACATATGTCACGAAAATTTCATATTTTTTAAAAGAAAAAAATTACATCAATAATTTATCTTTTAAAAAAAACAATAAAAGAAAAACAAGAATTTCTAGAATGGAGGTGTCCTGTGTTCTATTTGTTTCTTTTGGCCATCATTGACTTCTTGAATAAAGTTTATTGTTAAAAAAAATAAAGATTTTTAAGATTTCATTTTGAATAGAGAAAATTTCACTAAAATTCAAATTTTCATTTTAAATAGAATACAGATAAATTCTACAATTTTAAAAATTAATTATAAGTTTCTTTTTAAATTACAAGAGTTTACAAATACTTTTAAAAAATAAAAAAGTAAAAACCTTTATTATTCCATAAATAAAAAAACATTTATTATTATTATTATTTTGAAATTTAACACCCATAGAGTTAGGGTTATGCCGGCTCTCACACTATAAGATAGAGGTTTTTCCACACTTTACGGTGGATGAGATTTGAACCTCTATTGCATAAGTAAAAAGAGAAGTGTTCAACCGTTTTACTAAAAATGAACCTTATAGAATCGGGAAAATTTATGGAATCCTCCATGGTCTCTATTTTATTTTATATTACTTTCTTTTAATTTGGCTGTAATTAAGCAAAATCTTAGGGAGATAAATACAATTCACTTAAAATATGAAAATTCAAGTCTGGGTCAACCCGACCCAAGTTGAAAGAAACAAGATCTCGTTATTATTAGTTTCCTTCTTTGGGTATATATCTACATAAGTTTTTCTATCTCTGTTCGTCTACTCTCACAAACAAATCCCTATATCTCCCCTCATCCTGTATATCAGTATATGGATTTTTGACCGTTAACACCCTAATAATAAAATCTGTTGTTGATTTTGTTTCTGGGTTTCTCAAGTTTCCCTCTAATTTTCTCGAATTTTGTTCATTTGGGTATCTCTCAAAATGGGCAAAAACCAGGCTTACAAAGCCATGCAAAGAGCTCGGCTTGGTTCCAGTTCCGCTGCGCCTGATGAGATCGAGGACGGCATGGTTTGTACCCTTTCATACTATTTTAATTTCAAATAATTCTCTTTTTATTATTATTATCATTATTATTATTGTAATTTATACGCTTGTTTTTTTTTTTTGGGGGGGGGGAATAGTTTTAGTTGCTTTTGCTAGTGATTTATCAATTTTTTTTGGCGTTAATGTGTAGATAGATCTTTTTTTATCTTTAATTTTTTAGGTTTAAAAGTTGGTCTCTTCATAGTTTATGATGCGGATAATTCATGTTATTAATTCAATAAACTTGTTAAGTTTAATTTTTTTCACAGAAAACCATGGAACTTTTTCTTATCAGTGGGGGAGCAATCACTATTAGTGGTTTAATTAGTTGTTTATTGCTAATATAGGTGATATTACCTGGTCAGGAGTGAGCTTATTTGGATTGATATAGTGTGAGGGATCTGGGAGCTATGTTGTTGAAAATTGAAAGCTATTATGTGCATAATGCTCTCCTGCCCCTGGCAATGAGCAATTGAGCATTACTATATAATTTATAACTTCATATTCTTAATATGAACTGCATAACTGGAAGATAGGTTGGCTTTTAAACAAATATAATATCTTAGATTCTTAAATCAGCTGTAGAGTATGTTTGGACATTGGTATTTTCTTGTTAAGCTCTTGGAAATTTAGTTGAAATGTTATTAATGAGAGAATTTTCCTGAAAATTGATTATAAATGTTGTTTGTAAGATTTTAAAGTGAGAAATTTCAGATCTGACACCACTATTTTATACTCGGGTGGTGACTACGGGCATTATAACTATGGAATTTCTTCCCTATAAACGAGTAGCTAACTAGTTAAGAATTTTAAAAAGAAAAAAAAATAGTAACAAGTTAACTTGTCGTTTGATGGGTGTTATTTTGCTATATATAAATCATTTCATGAAGCTTTGGTGTAGAAGATTGTTTAACGATGGCTTAACTTCTTATCATCTTCCTCATTTTAGGAAAATCTTAAGCAAGGTTTGTTTGTTCAATTGATTAGACATTTTATTTTTTTAGTCAAGTATATATCATATTGTGGAGGATTATTTTTCCCAGAATTGTTCTGATGGGGCCCTCGCAGGTGGATGGGTCTTTTCATTCACCAGAGTGGCATGCTGCTCGTTTGGCCAGCCTTAAAACTTCTCACACAGTTACCTGGGAGGAGTTTAAAAAGAAGCAAAAGGTATGTGGTGGTGCATAGCCATAGTTCTTTCTTTACTTCAATTCGAACTACTGTTGGTTCAACTTGGATGCTGATTGTGTACCAATAAATAGCTGTAAGTTATTATATGTGCCATTCCTACTGAAAGAAACATAACCGCATGCATCAATGTGAGAGATCATATTGAGTAAAAGGACTTATAAAGTGTATAATTGCTATATTAACACCATTTCATCTTTTAATGCTGGAATTTAAATCAACGTGCTTCAACTAAACGTAGAAACCTTTATGTTATTTAGAAGTTGCCTTGCAAAAAGGAATAAGGCAATGGATGTGAAATATTTTTTTTCTTGTTAAGCTTGAACTTAAATGCAGGATGTCACCTTTCATCTACTTAATCACTTTAAATTGGAAATTTTACCCTGGTGTTTCTTTTATTATTGTCAGTACTGTTGGTAGTTGCTGATTCTATTTTAGCTGCATCGATATTCTAACTTTGTGCTAGGTGGGTTCATAATAAAATCTTATAATCTGTGATGTCCATTAAGCTAAAATAAAGGGTCACAATGCTTTGATACTTCCAAATGATTTTTTCATGACTAGTTATTATTTTAATTTTAGTTAAATGCATATTTTGAATGCAACTTGCTTGAGTATTACTTTTCCGTTCATCGCAATTGGTTTTTCCACCATATTCATGTTCAGTTTCTAAGTTTTCCTAAATCATTCGTTCTACTAGCTAAGCTTCTGGTGTTCGTCTATGTGTTAATGCCAGTCTGCTTTAACATATAATGCATATTTGTCATGTATATTCTTGTACTTGATGTACTAGGAAGATGAATTGAGAAAGGGTGAACTGGAAGCAGATACTGATAGAATGATGCGAGAGTACAGAGCTCAACTAGATGCTGAAAGGGCACGCAAGCTAGCTCAAGGAAGAAACCATTCAAGAAGTAAGTCTAGTCATAAAAAGGGTAAGTGTTAAAGATCTTGAAAATAAAAGAAAAATGATGTATCTCATTGGTTTATAATTACAGGCCTACTTTCTTTACATCTCTAATGGTTGGGTGTGTCCTTGTAGACAGGAAGGATAGAGATTTAAAGGTAGACAGGAAGGATAGAGATTTAAAGAAACGCAGCAGCAGCAGCAAGAAGAGAAAGGTACCTACATTGTGAAATAAGCCTTTAATTAGATTAGAATTGCTTGTACATCTTTTTTCCATATTAATTGCATGTGACTTGAAAAGATGATACTAAATTCGACTCTAATCTATTTTCTTTTAACGAAATATAAGAATCTTTCATACTCGTGTTGACCTGGATTTTCAATGAATTAGATTTCATCATCCAAGCTTTACATCTAAATTAGTTGTGCTATACTGGACCTCCTTTATCATGATACTCGTAAAATGGCTGCTCTATACTGCTTTTAGTTTTCGGAGGATTAAATTTGTGTTAAGCCATTTAGTGAAATTTGATGTGTGGCGATGAAGTCCATAATATGAAATGAAGATATCTTGTACAGGAGGTTGGATGGTTAGTCTTTTTCATCTGAATATCCTCATTCCCCCTTATTGGATAAATGTCTTGCCCTCAAAATTGTACTGTATATCAGCATCTTATGGTTGCCCAAACAATACAAATCTAAATGTGCTGCATGGTTGAAACTTGAAAGAGAGGCAGTTTGTTTTTGGACTGACATTATTCGTGTATGTAACAATCAACTAATGAAACGCCTGACTGGCCTATTTATGAGATAAATCCGTAACTATTCAATTTTAATGCTTCCTTTTAAATTTCAACAGCCAACATTCTTGATGGACTTGTTATTTCACTTTTTTCAAAACAGGACTCTTGTTGTTTTATTATTTTGAAGACAGCATATGACATGTCTTGGACAGCATGTTATTACGGGCTACACAAATAAATTTGTGGAACCTGAACTGCTGTTATCGGTTGCTTGCTATGAATTGCATAGAAAAAAAAATCTTATTTGTTTGGGAAGAAAGCAGCATGTCAAATGATTGTGAGGATGATTTAATCCCAAGAGATGGGTTGAATGTTACAAGACCCTTGGCTCCAACCAAGGCGTGTCTGAATCCCTTTGGAGCCACCCCTTGAGATTTTAACATCCCTCAATTTTCCTTACTACCAACGTTGGACGGTTTGGCAGTAGTCCCTTGTGTAGAGCCCGGTGAGCAAAGAGAGGTCAGGAGATTTCTGGATGTTATGAGAGGGAGGAGAGGGGATGATGATTTCTCATCTGGTAGGAAGCTTTATATAGGCTGGGTGGACTACCAGTTTCTCATTATTTTGGAGCAAACATGGTTTGTTGCAACTTAGATTGCTCTTTTTTATATGATCCCTAACATGTGAACATCAATGGTTTTAGAAATATGCCATCATATTGTGTTTTAATTTCGGTGGTTATTGCAATTTCTTCTAGAATCGCATTTTTTACTTGAAGTTTTAAATTTCCATTTCCTACAAACCACTGAAGTTTTTTAATATGATTGGGTTATAAGAATCTTCATGGATGCTTGATCAACAGCCTTGGGTTTTAGTGATGAACAGACTTCTATTTTGGCCTTTAATGTCTGAACTTTTTCGAGTTTATTCTTTCTCATTCTCATCAAAATGCACCCTTGCAGCATTCAAAGAGGAAATCTTCTGATTCAAGCTCAAGTTCATCCTCAGATTCTTCAAGTAGTGATGATGAAGAGAGAGACTCGAGAAAATCGAAGTCCAGGTCCAAAAGAACGAAAAGGGAAAAGAAGCATAAATCAAGAAGCAAGCACTCGGGCAGTGATGATGAAGAGGCTGGTGGTCCTGTGCCACTTTCAAGATTCTTCGAGAGTGTGAAGAGTTGACGGCTTTGTTGCAGACATCCTTGTGTACTCCATACAAATTTCCTACAATAGGAAATGTGAGTGGCTTTTACTTGAATTGCTTATTTAATTTTATGATTGTTGTTCCTCTTAAATTGTTAAAGCTTGTGATTACATTTTCTATGTCCTTAACTCCTTCCTTCAAATTGAGTTTTTAGTTCTGTTACTTTTTTATTGAGCTGGAATTTATCACATAGACCAATAATGAACTTGTATTTTATGAATGTGTGTGAAAATGTTGAGTTAGGATCCTCTCCTTGACCTTGTTTTTCCTTGTTTTTTTTAAGTGTAAATGAAACATCCACTTGCATGAGAGAGAAAGAAACAAATAAATCTTGACCATGTATTTTCATTTATGCTTAGGTGTCAACATGTAGTGTAAAGCTAAGGAAAAAAAAAGGACGGGAGAGAATTTTGATCCGTAACATGTTATGGGATTTTCTTTTGAGCTAAAAAAATATTATTCACAGCTATCTTTCTTCAATTCACATTTCGTAAGAAATGATGCCTGTTCCGGGGTCTATGCATTAATGTGTACAGAATTTTTGTTGAAATAAAACTGTCATAATAGTCATGTTATTGCATAAGTTTGTTTAAGTTTTGGGATGTCAAAAAAAAAATCCGAACGGGGACCTCACCCCATATGAGGTGTGGTTAAACCCAAATAAATGGCTTTGGGGGGTGGGCTCAGCAACGACTTGAAAAACCCGTTTTAGAAATGGGGCGGATGTGGGGTTAGTTGTCTCTATTCTGATTCCATTTATTATTTATTTATTTAATTAATAACAAATTATTTTTAATTACTTAGATAATAATTTTGTTTGAGTTTAGAACTCAGGAAACACTATCCAAGTCCCATTGACATACCTATATGTTCAAATATATAGGATAGTTGTCTATTCAAATGAAATTGAAATCTAATTGTTAAAGAAGTCAAGCCTTTTAATCATTAAAAACTAAAAACATTCTTAGCCCTCTCAAAACTAACCTGTAAATATACATTCCGGATCAAAACCCAATTAACTTAAGGACACATTTATTATTTGGAAATCGTAATAAAGAAATGAAACTTAATTTGTAATTTGTAATTATAATGTTTTACTAAAATTCCATTTACAACAAAACGTAACTCATTTACGTTTCAATTTCAATTCCAATTAGTAAACCTGCCGTAAATAGACCAGGGGTCAAAGCCCAATTAATTTTAACTTTTAATTTTATGACAAAATCAACTTTAAAAACAATAATATTTTTATTTATTTAAAAAAAAAAATAGATAGATCTACACTGTGGAGGTAAAAAAAAAGAGTTAAAAGTTAAAAGAAAAATAAAAAAGAAATTGAGGGGGGGAGATCCAATCCATAAAGATGAATCCATGGGAGGGGTAGCTCCCCCTTGCCGCGGAACAGGGGTGTCAAGCCTCCCCGGCCGTCAATTAAAAAAAATGAAAACTTTTAACTTAAAATCTATACTATCAACATTCTTTCATCAAATTAAAAATAATAATAATAATAATAATAAATGGATGAATGAAAATGAATGTTACGATCGGAATTTTAAATTGATATAACTAAAGTCTAAACCCATAAGAATTTGACTCAAATCAGTAAACAGAACAACAATAAAAAAACAAGACAGCTTATACAAACACCATCACAATCATGGTTCCTGAATTCTGCCCATACTCAGATATTTCAACTGAATAGCCATCCAGTACATTCAGGATGGACTGGAAAATATGTACATGTCTACATGATGTCAAATTCTGTAAAAACTTGAAATGGAAAACAACACTGATCAACCGCCACAAAGAATGAAGAGCAAATGTCTGCTTACTGCTGTCGATACTCGGGGTTAAATGCAAGAGCCTCCTGATAAATCAGCTCCTTCATCTGTCCCTCTGTCAGTGCATGCTGCTCGAAGTCGAAGCTGAAGGGACTCATACAGACAGGCTCATCACTGATGTCATGCAGTGATGCAAGGTAGGGATGTGCAAGTGCACCCTCAACTACACCATATAAATTAATAGCAAATCAAAACTCAATGTGATGAACTAAAGCAAAGAAAAGTAATTACTTTTTCTGGGTATGCAAGTATATAGATAGACAATAGCGAACAAAATCAAATAATAGGTTGTTTGTAGAAAGAAAAAAAGGAGGCAGAAAAATAACAACTTATTTATCTTCCCTGGCATAACCAAATTAGTATTAATCTGAATTATTACAACATTTGTGAGAAAAACTGGCATATTTATTGAATTTTAGGAAAAATCAGCTCACCAGTAATCCTTTGTCTAGGATCAAATGTTAACATCTTCTCCACGAGATCGATGGCTAAAGGGTGCACAGTTGGAAACTTTGCATTGAATGACTGCCGAGGAATATTAGCAATTTGTCGCATGTATCTCTTGGCATTTTCGTTCAAAAACCCTAACTCGGCCTCCGATGGAGTACCAATTAGCTGCAAGGTATAGTGTTGCTTAGTAATACTAACACACAAAGTTGTACAAATTACGCACATTATTAAGCAAGGAATTCATAATAGTATATTTGCTTGCCTAGACACAATGTATAATGATATATATATATATATAACCATGGACTGTCATTAGTCAAAATTGCCAATAATCATGCAACATATAAGGAGCTAGCAACATGGTATATCAGGCATTGCTGATTACTGATATAATTACGTGATTTTATTTTTTACATTTCACCATGCGTGTATACTTATTATATCACCAAGTTTTCACCAAGACTTCAGTATTTATTGATATCAAAATATTTTATTCTAATTTTAACAATATTTTACAATGATACTTATATTGTGACCAGCAAAATAATATACAGCAGGCTTTCACATACTTCTCTATATCATGGATTCAATCATTGGATTTTAAAATACTGATGCCCTTTGGTATGTTTATCCCCTTCCACTCTATGTACATGAATGATTCCTTTAACCAAGAAAAAATAAGTACACACATCATTATACTAATATCACAAAAAGAAGACTTTCCAGATGATATATAGATTGGTATGCTACAGCTGCCGATAGTATTAATATCTTGTACCTTACATATCATCATTTTATAGACATATGTAATGATTTTAAGTTAAAACATGCATAAGGTTATTATTTAAGTTCCATTTCAAATTTCAAATATAAACAACCATTTTCATTATTTATTTTCTAATTGATAAAGAATTTCTTTTTCAGCAATGTTTTCACTGACATCCGAATTCTGACTCTTCAATATATTCATTAACACAGACAATTTAAACATTGGAGATAATAATATGAAAAATGGAAACTTACGTCCAAAAGCAAGCGTAACTGATTAACATGGTCTCTTCCAGGAAATAATGGCTTCCGATCCATCAATTCCATAAAAATACAACCAACTGACCATACATCAATAGCTGCAGTGTAATCTGAAGAGTTTAAGAGCAGTTCTGGTGCGCGATACCATCTTGTAACCACATATTCTGTCATAAAATCAGTCTCAGAGGTGACACGAGCCAGGCCAAAATCACATATTTTTAAGTCACAATTGGCATTCAAGAGAAGATTGCTAGGTTTCAAATCCCTGTGCAAAACATTTGCAGAATGTATGTATTTTAGCCCACGGAGGATCTGATACAGGAAATACTGCAAACAGAAAAATAAATGGTAATATTAATACTCAAGCTGATTGAGAATAGAAAATCAATATCAAAAAGCAAGACATGGAAGTACAAAATGATACACAATGATAATTTTAATCCCGAGGCTGATTAAGAAAAGAAAATAAATATCAAAAAGCAAGCATGGAAGCAAAAGATGAGACATGAGTATGTTTATGTCAAAAGAACACAAAATCAGAAAAACAAGACTTTTGAGTTGTCATTTTGAGTGAGCAAAGCATGCAGCCATTTTTGACATCTAGTCGAGCAATAACCTACCCGTTACTCTGGATTTTTATACAAAGACAACTTCGACTGGTCGAAGCATGTAGCCATGTTGGTGGAACACTAGAAAAGTAATTACCTACATTTCAGTCTGAGGGTTCAGCAAATGGCAACTTAGAAAGGTTTAAGCTTGTAGAAGGCCCCCAAATTCAAAGGTGATGAAAAGGAGAGCTTTGCTAAAGAAATCTTTTTGACCAAGGGTGCCTCAAATTTTATAAATAAGGAAAAAAAGGTCCAATATGTCATAAATGAGGGAAATGGTCGAACAATGCAATTCAGTTACTGATGGCAATTCATGTTATCACAAGACCCACTTAATTTTAGGTTAACTCAAACATGAACAATTTAATTAATTGTGTGAGAACCTACAACTCTAAGACGGCCTTCTTATTAAATGAGTAACATGAACTAATCCAACCGAGGTTAATTTTTCTTATTATATGGGTCGTGCCACATCAAATGACATGTTTAACCCATTTAAAACAAATCCAACTTGATGAACCTATTTAACTACATTTAACTCACAGTGCCCATTCAAAAACAAAAATAGTTAACAGTCAAATAAACTAATCTATTAATGTACACTAATAAATAAGTTTTATAAGTAATACCCAATCCACTTGTTACCATATCCCAAATAAAGAAAAAAGTAGTAAAAATACAAAGGTAAATGCCAGATAGTAAATCAATAATACATCGACAATACATAATGAAATCCATATTAACAGGAAACCAAGAATCCACAACAAATTTCATACGAATCACTTTTAAAATTTTAAACTTTTCAACTGCCCAACAAAAACTATGCAATATATCTATAAATTCAGAGTGCAAACTGAAGCTAGCTGAAATCCACTTAAGTTTAAAATTTACAACACCTGCAACTTGCACAATAATATAACTAAAACCAAAAGCTATGGATTCAAAAAAGGAAAAAAAATTATAAAGTTTAGACACAAATACTATAAGATTAAATACAATGATACATTGATACCAATGGATTATGGATTTATTTTACTTGCTCATTTAGGATTTGGTAACAAGTGGATTGGTCATTGCTTGAAGTTTTTTATTCATTATTGTATGCTTAACATATTAATATATTTGATTGCTAATTATATTTGTACTGAATGTTGAAGTACAAAATTTGGTAATAAGGGTCAATTGGATTGAATTTGTGTTAAATAGGCTAGACTAGGGGTGGGTAAAAAAAAAGGACCCGAAGCGAACCAGGCCGAACCGACCAGAATTTTCATGTTAAGTTCGGTTTTAGTTCCCACTCGGTTCAGCTCTCATTATAAAGAACTGAAACTTAATATATATATATATATATATATATAAAATAAAAATAAAAAATAAAAAATAAAAAAACTAGCATTCTTTATATCCCTCACTCTCACTCTCAGCCACACAAAACTCTCTCCTCTTATCTTTTTTCTCTTTCTCTTTTCTCTCTCAAACATCTCTGATCTCTCTCTATTCTCCCAACCATCTCAATCAAACCCATCTATCATCTGTTAAATTGAGTGATTGCAACCATCACTCTCATCTCCTCGCCAAATCACAGCTCTCACTCTCCTATTTCCTCTCCAAAGCTCTCATTCTCTTATCTCCTCGCCAAATCGCAGCTCTCACTCTCCTATTTCCTCTCCAAAGCTCTCATTATCTTATCTCCTCGCCGAATCGCAGCTCTCACTCTCATATCTCCTCACCAAATCACAGCCCTGTCATCCCCACGGCAGATCTGTTCATTCTTCAACCCAGATTTGCTCTTTCCCTTTAAAACTGTCAATTAGAAGGATTTTCTTTTTTTGGGTGAAATTGGTATGATATAATTCATTGTCAAATGGAAGAAAAATTTTTACTTCAAACATGTGAGTGGATTAATTATTTGAGTTGTGTGTTTCATTAGGGTTTGACAATAATATTCTGAGTTCAAAATGTAAATAGTCAATTTATTTATTAATTTCTTTTTTTTCTGCCCAAAACCGAACCAACCCAAACTGAGAAAAACATGTTCGGGTCGATTCAGTTCTCAAGGACCCATCGATCCTGCTCAGTTCCAAAAAATGGAAACCGAAAAATTATCGGGTCGGTTCAATTCGGCATGAAAACGAACCAACCTGTGCCCATGTTGGAATTATTTTCAAAATAATGCATGTGATGAAATGAGAGTATACAAATTGATCAAAAGAAATGATCAGGAGATGCGACCTTTATCAATATGTGTGACTCTTATGTAATGGTACAACTCTTGTGAAATAGTATGATCAAGAGGTGTGAGTTGTGACCTTTGCAAAAGGTGGGACTCTTAATTCAAAATGAAAAGTCATGATGGAAGGTTGCAGCTGTTTATGAAAGGGTGCAATGCATATCATAAAATGCTATTTGATACAAAAATACAGAACATTACAATTCTGCAGACTACTCTCTCCTCCCTCATTTCACAATTTCTACACAATAAATTTCTCATTCTTTTCTTGCATAAATTACAAATATTCTGTTAAATGCAGTATAATGATATTGTTTCTTGGATGGTTTGTCATCAAAGGTGTTTGCGGTTTAAGTCGTTAGTGCACAACGATATTAAACAAAGAGACTTCATTGTATCCTGTGGGCATTTTTGCATCACTCGGTGGGGGGAAATAGTGTCTTAAGGTTAGCGACATTTGTAACATGCTTTGAAGCCCACTATTATTCTGCAGTATTTTTCAGTTTTCAACAAGTTTCTAGTCACAGCAAACCTCTTCATAAAGGTACACAGTTTTCCTTTCTCATACACTTTTTCTTTCAGCCCACCCCTAGGCTAGATGGGTTAGATGTGTCATTTGATATGACATAACTAGTATAATAAACAAATTAGGAGGGGGGGTCATGTTACTTGTTTAATAATGGGTCGTTTTAGAGTTTTTGGCTCTAATACGATTAATTAAAGGGGCCACGCTTGGGTTAACAAAAACATGACAAGATAACAAGAATTATCACCCCATCATCTACTTCTAGTACTGGGAAAGCCTGTTACAGAAGGGATTTCATATCACTCCATTGTTATAAAGGTAAAAGACACACTTGAGGCTGTCAAGGTCTCTAAAGGCCTAAGTCATTCTCTCTGATTTAGCCCTCCCCAGAAATGATGAGTAATAATTGCACCCACTATCAATAAGCAGATGATTAAGCATAATACAAGATACTGAAGTAACAAGAGGAAGGCCAAGGAGGCAAGGAAAAAATGACAGTAAATGATTGCCTTTCAGTGAGTTAAGAGCAAGAACTAGAGGAAACCAAATTAATACAGCAACACCAAAGCCAGAATAAATCTATATATAAATAGGGTTTGTTTCAATTCAGGGTTCTTCAAGTTAAGGTATAGGAGTTCCACAAAAAATTGACAAAATCAGTAATGTTCTTTTCAAATATAAGGTTGCACACTAAAACAACTAGATATTCAAACTCAAACCTGGCAATGTTCTTCCGATAATGTTTGGTTGGAACGAATTATCTGATGCAAGTCTGTATCCATGAGCTCATATGCAATATAAACATCATGAAACGCTTCCCTTAGGGGTGGTGGTATTATATCCCTAATTGCAACAACCTGCATCACAATAACAATTAAAATAAAAAGTATTAAAGGGTAGCAAAATAGTACACCAGAAGATACAAGGACTACACCAAGAAATATGCAAAAAGAAAAAAAAAACATAATATTAAAATTGTCAGAAACTAATAGAAGGGAATTAATGAATAAGCCTTTGAGAGAAGGAGAAACAAAAGCTACAATTAATCACTATCTAAAAAACATAATGAATTAATATTAATAAAAGGATTTCTCATATTTCTTATCAAAATAAATAAAAGGATTGTCTATCACGAGTCCGGGGCTCTTCTAATTCAAAAGCCCTTCTATTATTTTCTCCATATAATCTACATCAAGCTAGATAACGCGGCTGAAATAGGACAAAGTCTTGGCACACCATTTCCCATCTCTCATCTTAAGTTGATTGTGGATAGAATCTTCACTAAATTCTCTTATTTAATCAGCTTTAAATACAGATAATCAAGCAAATATCAGTCATTCAAACATTTTAGGCAAATCAAAATAGATGCACATGTGTGCAATATGCCAATATGAAAGGTTGAAAGCCATAATCAAAGTTGATGATCTTCAAATTATGTCTATAACTATAATGGTTGGCCTTTCTGATAGTAGAAAAAATCCGACTTGCATGCAGCCATTTTTTTTTTCCATTTTCAGCATATATACAGATCTGTTTCTCCTTGAAAATTTGGGATGAAAACATCCCGAAGGATACTAGAAATTCTAGTTATTAAAGAACAGTTTGAGTCATATACATAAGCAATCTTGTTGACTTATGATGGCCTCCTATTTTCTTGTAACCATTTTGTTTACATTATCGTATGTTGTAGGCTATATAATAGCCGGTTTAAATTAAATAAAGAATCAATGAATATTAAACCAAATATCTCTCCAACCTCTGTTATTCTCTCTTCCTCTGTTCTTCTATGTATTTCGAGCCAGAAATACTACATCTATCCTAAATTTCTCTTATGTATTTTCCAGGATCGGAAAAATACATAAGCTATCTACAAGGAACCTCTTCTTGGTGATTTAGTCAAGTGAATATTAATTTTAAGGTAGCACTCAAGTTCTTTCCAGCTATTCTGTATCATATGGTTCCACGACAGAATTGTCACTTTACTAATCACTTCCATCCACAGAGAGCATCCTTATGGTGCTGCCCTAACTATAACCATACAAATGATATAGGGTTTAGCCACAATATAGGAACTGGCAACCATACAATCCTGTATAGTAGCAGAACCCATGATTGCAACTACAAACTGTGCTCTGGCTAACAAGTAACAAGATTTATTGTGTTACGACGATATCACGATAACACCAAAATTTTGTCCCCATAACAGAAAACCAAAGCCAAGCAATAATTGAAAAAAAAAAAAAAAAAAAAAGGAAGAATCAGCAATCATTACTCACTGACGTTTTCATGATCCATATGCCTGAGCAACTTGATCTCGCGAAGAGTTCTCTTTGCGTCAATTTTGTTATCAAATGCATTTGCTATCTTCTTTATCGCCACGTGCTCGTTTGTCTCCGAATTCAACGCAGAACTAATAAATACCCAAAAGCATCTCATTAATATGTTGCCCCATACACCCAGAGAGTAAAGAGATACAAATAAGGTGAATGAATAAGCAGTCCCTCAAATCTGAACACTCAAAGCATCATTCAATTCATAGAACTACTAAATCCCAGTTAGAATACATAACGAAAAAACGGAAAACCCCACAGAAATGTGCAAAACACCCAACATTATCCACACAAAAAAAAAACAAAAAACTCAGCTTCCTCCCCCAACAATATCCCCAAAAGATCTTCCTATCTCATCTCTCAATTAACAACAATAACCCATTTGAGCCCATGAATTCTGATTCGATTCCAACAATAAAACACGAGACATCACACCACAATCTTCATCGTTTTCTAATTATCTGAAGAAGCAAATAAAAAGCACACAGAGAAATAGAGAAACATGAAGATAATAGAGAAAGAGAGAGAGCAGGTAATACCAGACGATACCGTAAGCTCCCTTGCCGATAGGCATGATCGGAGGCTTGTACTTTGCCGTCACCTCGAAAATGTTTCCAAAGATGTTGTACTGTATAAACCTGCCACCGTGGCTCATAGTCGCCGGGATGCTCTCGACACCGCCTCCAGTCGGAATCGGTGGCTGCTGCGGCTGTTGATGAAGTGGGCCTTGCACGTCACTCATCTCGGTGTCCGCCGACAGGGTCCCACCTGCTCCTCCGTCCATTTTTATTTTTATTTTTTATTTCTCTATCTCTTGTGAAATAGTGTTTATAAATTTATTTGGAGTGTTGATGTTAGTGCTTGTGTTGTTTGGAAAAGTGCTTTGATGCCCTCCGCTCTTTATTTATAGCAAGCTGGTATTTCTTGCTTGGGCGAATTACACTGAAGCCATTGAGGTTTAGACAAATTACACTTAGATGGATACGTTTCTTTATTATACACTAACACCCCCAAAATTTAAATTTGACTTTAAAAATACCTAAAATGCCCCTAGTTATATTATTTTACACTTTATTTTTTTTAACTTTTAATCAAACACTTTATAAACTTTAATAAAATAAAATAATTAAATAAAAGATATGATTCATTAAATAAATAAATAGTTTTAAAAATTAAATAAATAAATAGTTTAAAAAATTAAATATATAAATATTTTTAAAAAATCAAGTAAATAAATAATTTAAAACATTAAATAAATTTTTTTTTAAAATAATCAAATAAATAAATAGTTTTAAATAAATAAATAGTTTAAAAAATGAGTGAAAAAATTAAAAAAATTAATTTTTTTTAAGAATGTCTATTAAGTAGGGACAATATAAGCTCTAAATATCTAAGGAGTGTTGGGAACCTTGAAGTTTCTCTCACCATCATCTTTACATTAAAAGTTTAGATATTTAGATTTTTTTCTTATCCCTATTAATGAATATCCTTAAAAAATTTAATGTTTTTAAGTTTTTCACTTATTTATTTATATTTTAAATTTATTTATTTATTTATTTTAAACTAATTATTTATTTTATTTTTAAAAACTATTTATTTATTTTATTTTAAAAAACTATTCATTTATTTATTTATTTTAAAATTGTTTATTTATTCAAAATATTTATTTATTTATTTAAAAAAACTATTTATTTATTTAAACTATTTATTTATTTAATAAATCATATCATTTATTTAATTTTTTTTATTTTATTAAATTTTATAAAGTGTTTAATTAAAAGGTAAAAAAATAAAGTGTAAAATAATATAACTAAGGGCATTTTAGGTATTTTTAAAGTCAAATATAAATTTTTGGGGTATTAGTGTATAATAAAGAAACGTATCCATCTAAGTGTAACTTATCTAAACCTCAAGGGGTTCAGTGTAATTGCCCTTCTTGCTTTAATTTCTTTGCTTTTTTTTATTATTATTTCATTTAAATAAATTCTTGTCTAAGACTATAAGTTATGGTTTTATTTCACATCTTTGTAAAAAAATTTATTAATTTTTTTAATATAAAAAAAAAATTTAACGAAGACAGCTTATTCATGTGTTATGGGGTATATAACAATAATTTGCTCTTTTTCAAAAATGAAATTATTATCTCGATTATGTTTTCTTGATCTAGATTTTATTATGATTTTACAAGAGTTAATGATCACAAAATCTATCATTTTTCGATAGAATGTTATTGCAACTAAATTTTTTGATTAAATGTATATTTAGATGGAAGTTAAAATGACTAATAATAAGTCTTTCATGTCCATATTAACAATATCATGCATTCAAATCGTATATGTAACACTCAAATTATAATTATTCTTAAAAAAAAATTAACTTTAATCTAACTTTTTGAAAGCAAATGACATGTATGTATCGTTTTTATTAAAGATAAAAATAAAAAATTGAAAAACTGTTATATTTTTATGCAAGTTATGTGGTATATTAGTAAGAGCAAATCCAATGAAAATATCAAAACAATAAATTGGTGTATAGACCAACGCTAACGAATGCATCAATTTATATCTCTTAAAAAAGTAAACTTTCGGTGTAGCTATAGTAACAGTAACACTTTTTAAAAAGTTTATTTTATACGTCACGTTATACTATTTAAACTTTTTAAAATTTCTAATTTAACCAACGCATATTTAATTATAACAATATGTATTTTAAAAAATAAATATTATTGAAAAGATCTCGTTAAAATTTTTAAAATGACACAAATATTGATATACTTATTTAATTTATTTAATTTACTTATTATTTATATATTTATTAATATTAAATTTTTATAATAAATTAAAGATTTATTATAAAAATATTCTTTAAAGATGCTCTTTTGGTAAAAAAATTGGTATGAAATATTAGAGTTAAAAAAAGTAATTAGTGTGAGTATATTCTCTAAAGAAGCCCTTTTAACACCAAATTGGTGTAAATTTTGGTATCCAACATTTGAGTTGCTATAACTACCATGGCCGGATCCGCCCCCGTTCTCCAACCATTTTCCCTGCTCCCATCTTTTAACCCTTTTCTCCACCTCGTCCCCACACCAATTTGGGGAAACAGGTGCGGGGGAGATATCCATGCTTTGCCCTTGCCCCTATCATGTTCTCATGTTGATCCCTTTTTTTCGATGTCTGATCCTCCATTTTACTCTCATTTAACTTAAAATTTAAAAATAATCACTGATAAATATTTTTTTTCTCCCTTTAATAATTTATTAAAATTTCATTATTAACAAATAAAATGGACTAGGGTTAGACTTTAGAGTAAAAATTAAAATAAATTAATTTAAATTAAGAAGAAATACCTACTTTTGACCTTAAAATTATGGCAGATTCTAAATTTATCATTCTCCAAAAAATGAATTGTTCTTGTCAAACTTATTAACCGAAGTAACAAAAATACTATTTTTATATGGAGTTTTTCTCTCTTAGACACATATTATAGGCATACTTATAGCATAGTAATACAAATTACCATAATTTTATCATGTAAACAACATAACTTCAAGAGATATAATCATTTCCCCCTTTTAGTTTACCATATTAGACATTTTCCCCTACTAGTTTCAATAATGTTCATTCTACCCCCATAAAATCAAAATATTAGACATTTTACCCCCTGCCGTTAGGAATTCCGTTAGATTAGTACTTTGACCTTCAACAAATCAGTTAAAATACCTTATTACCCTTAAACCCATAAGTTATTTCTCATAATGATTCAACTGCTTGATTTTAAAGAAAAAAAATCAAAATTTAAAAAATAAAAACTAATTAAAGTATTTAAAAAAAACATAATTGAAAATAAAAAATAGATCACCACCGTCCATGATGGTGGAGATAATAAATAAATAAGCAACAAAAAAAATTCAGTATTAAAAAAAACAATTCAATATTTCAAAATAAAAAATAAAAAATAAAAAACGTGGTTCATATCATCATTTGTGAGAAGGAGAGAGAAACTCAGATCGGTTGTGAGAGAAAGTTTTAAAAGTCAAAACATGGTTTTGTGTGAGAGATAGAGATAAAGAGATTTTTTTTAAATATTGTTTTAGTTTTTTACAATTATATTATTATATTATTTTATTATTCATTATATTACAGTTTTTTAAATAAATTTTTTACTTTTACATTTCATTCTTTAAATTAATGTTTTTTAAATAAATTTTTTATTTTTACATTTAATTCTTTATATTAATGTTTTTTTAAATAAATTTTTAAATTTTTATTTTCAATTCTGTTTTTTAAATACTTTTATTAGTTTTTTTTTAATTCTAATTTTTTTTCTTTAAAAACAATAAGTGGTATCTTTAGGGGGCATAACTCATGTGTTCAAAGGTAATAAGGTCTTTTAATTGACTTGTTGACGGTCAAAGTATTGGTCTAACGGAATTCCTAACGGCATGAGATAAAATGTCTAATATTTTGGTTTTTAAGAGGGAGAATAGTCATGACTGAAACTATAGGAGGTAAAGTGTCTAATAGGCAAACTACAAGGAGGAAAATGATTATATTCCTAACTTTAATCATAATAATATACTTGGCAAAAATATGGAGTTGTGTATTAGTATGCTGTAGATATACCTATAATATATGCCTATGAGAGAAAAATTGATCTTATATGTTTTAAATTTATTAATTTTCTCTTGTTTTTACTTAAATCTCATTTTATTTCTTTTCTCTATCTATCATCTATGAGCAGAGACGTGGACTTCTTCCTTTCTTAAGAGAGGAGGTGCTCCCCTGTTCTTGTTTCACTTCACAAATTTTTTTTTAGTTTATTATTTTAAGACATATTTTATTAAATATGTTTCTTATAAATTTTAATTTTGATTATCAAAATTTTATGTTTATTATTTATCATTTATTAATATAATTATTTGAAAATATTGATTTTTAATAAATAAAAAATTAGTAACACGATACAATCCAATATGATATAGTGTCATGTAACACCAAACATTGGATAGTGTTAATTACTAAGCATCTCCAATGTAAGAGTGACTTGTGAAAAAAAAAAAAAAAGATGTCACGTTGAATAAATAGACAGTTTATTAAAAAAAATATCTCCAATACACCTCACGCTGATGTGACAAAAAAAATATTATGCATTGTCAACATGACCGTCTACTTTCAGACGGCCTGTTGCATAATTATTGTTTCGGTTGACTAAGCAAGTATTTAAAATTAATATTAATTTTTCATCTATTTTAGATAAGGAAGTAAAATAAAGAAGAAAAAAGGAAAAAAAAATAGATACGTCATTAAAAATAAATGTGTTTTAAACAAAAATATTGGAGACCAAATTTTGAATTGATTGTCAATCAAGTTTATATTTATGCCATATAGGAAGCAAGTCTCTTGACATTATTACCATGTCAACGATTTTTGGTCTGCAAACCACTTTTGTATTGGAAATGTTTTAATTCAATCCAGTGCATTACAACAAAACATACCAAAATGACCTTAAATTACCAAACTTAGTTCCTTTCGTATTTTGATTTTATACATATAAAATAGAACACGGACTTGAGTCATTAACAGGTGATTTAATTTAATTTTGGTAATTGCAATATAAATTAAGGATACAAAACGAAAAGAATAGCATTATTATCAATTACAAAGAGAAGACGTTTGCTTACCCCCATGATAGGAGGTGAGCATTACCCTCCTCCTCAATAAATGACATGTGTCCAAGAAGAGGTATTTTTGTCCAAAAACTCTCATGTGTTTGGACAAAACTATCCTCTCCTGGATACGTGTCATGTATTGAGGAGGTGGGTAATGCTCAACCCCCCTTTATGGGGGGTTAGCAAAAATGGACTCAATTAGAAACTAGAAATTTTAACATACCATACAAGATTCTTTAATTTACCATAAAATGATCCATAATAATTACTATACCAACAGTGATCAATTAGTACAAA
The DNA here is from genome assembly GCA_033220585.1 of Dipteronia sinensis. NCBI lineage: Eukaryota > Viridiplantae > Streptophyta > Magnoliopsida > Sapindales > Sapindaceae > Dipteronia > Dipteronia sinensis. The sequence goes on from CM065641.1 coordinate 15,405,302, forward strand.
ACTACAGTTGGAAAAGAAAATCTTATCTCAGAAACATCATACAACATTTTTTCCCTTTTTATTGTATAAATATTTATCTCTAATTACATAACTCACATACGATACCAATATGATCAAACTTCATTATTAAATCAAACTTAATACTATTAAAGAAATCAAACAATAAATTTCTTTCAAGTTAGAAACAGAGAGGGATGGGATGGTGGTGATCCAAGAAACCGGATTCTCTTTTGTGAGTACAGATTCTCTAACTCTTGATTTAGGGGTTGTTTGTTTTTTGTCTAAAAACTGAACAGTTTTGAATTTTTCTGAAGACTGAATAGGGATTGAAATCTGAACTTGAATGACATGTTTTTTTTCCTCACATCTGAATGTATTGTCAACACGTTTGTTTTTTTTAAAGTAAAATTGTCTGAAACTAAGTAATTTTACATTTATACACATGTTAAACAATTATACATATAATATGGAATAAAAACAATCAAAAAATAATAATTATAAATGAACACGTATGATCATGATCTTCTTCTTCGATTATAAATAAATTTCATTTTTACTAAGAAAAGAAAATGTTTTTTTATTTTCAAAAAATATTAGGGGTAACGGAAAACTTTCAAAACAATCTAAAAAAAAGGTTATTATCAGTTGGGTCTCTATCTTTTTTGAATGATCAATTTTTTAAATGATCAATATTTTAAATGAGTTTGTTTTTTTAGTAATATGTTCCCTGACTTTTGAAAAGTATATCAAATAGATCCTTTTGACTTTTTTTTATCGGTCAAATGTGACAGAATACATAAATTGACCATTTTACCCTTAACTTTAAAGAGTTTATAAATAAAAAAACAAATAAATATTATTAAATGAAATAAAAAATTAAGAATTAAATAATAAATTAATTTAACAAAATCCATCATCATCATCATCAACATAAATACTATTAAATACTAGTGAAAGAACATTTCAATCCAAACACAAACACAAACACATTCAAAACACAAATACAATTCAATCCAGATTCAATCAACCCAACATCAATTTGTATCTCTTATCCATCGAATCATCACAAAAATAAAATAAGAAAAAAAATCAAAATTGCAAAAAGAACATAGATTTCTCTCCCACAATCTCAGTCTGGGCAACCTCTGCTTTCTCTCCACCACCCTTACATATTTCCACAAACACCTAGAAACCCAAAAACCCAGAAATCATTGGAACTCATAACACCCATCCTCATCCCCATCTAGAACACCCACCTAGGAACCACCACAGCACCAATCTTCGCAACAATCTCACAAACAAAGTACCTGGGATTCTCTGCTTTGCTCAAAATCCATCAAGATCTACAAACCCAAACCCGAAATCACACCATACTCTAACTCACCACCATCAAACCAAACCCACCAAACTCTCCATCTCCCAACACCAAAACCAAACCCAGAAAACCCAACACAACTCCTAAACCTATCAAGCAAAACATTCACAAAACAGATGGTGATCGTTTGTTTCTGTTTGATTTTCAATCAGATGGTGATGAGATGAAGAAAGCTTGAGAAAAATAAGGAGACCGACAGTGGGTTCGGCAGTGGATCAAGTGTGGTGTCGATTTGGAGGTGTGGATTGGTGGTGGTGTGGATTTGGTGGATTTGGTGGATTTTGTTGTCGATTTGGTGGATTTGATTGTGGAGGCGGTGGCGGATTGGAGGTGGTGGCGGATTGGCGGTGGTGTGGGTTTGGAGGTGGCGGTGGTGTTGATTTTGTGGAGGTGGTGGTTTGGATCGGCGGTGTGGATTTTGCGTCCTTGGATTGATGGTGGATTTTTTGATAATTTATATAAACATTAAAAAATATATTTATTTATTTTGTTCAAAAAATATATATATATATATTATTGATTTTTTTTTATTTCTATTTGTGACACGTGGAATTTGCTTGGTTCAAAGACAAAAATACCCCTACAAATGTTAAGTTTGACCGACAGTTGACTAACAGATGGATCTATTTGATATACTTTTCAAAAGTCAGGGAACATATTGCTAAAAAAGCAAACTCATTTAAAATATTGATCATTCAGAAAAAGATAGGGGTCAAACTGATAATAACCCAAAAAAATAATATATAAATACATCACCCTAATATCATAATAAATTATTGATATTACGCACTTATATGAGAAGTGATTATGGTTCTTTTTATTTTTAAAGCTATTTAAAATAAACAATATATTAAAATAAAGATATCTATACCATATATAATTATAATAAAATTAAAAATATGTTATATATGAGGATAGTATTAGAAGAAAAGATTTTGGATTGCATTTAATGCAATTCAGTGATTTGCATATAAGTAAAAAGTCAAGATTTTTTATTTTTTATTTCAAGTTTTTTTTTTGTATTTTTAAGTTGTTTACAAAAAACAAACAAAACAACTTAATAATTATGATTCAGACCTATTAAGTTTTAAGTGAAAAAAACAAACGACCCAGTATCGGGCAAATTGCACATATTTTCCCTACTTTTCATTGACTAATTGTTTGATTAACCTTACAATTTAAAATGACTAAATTACCCCTAAATTAATTATTTATCATAATAATTATTATATTTGAAGATTTTATTATAATTAAATTAATTATAATAATTATTACATTTAAATAAAAAATAGTTAGTTAATAATTATATTCTATTTGTAATAAAATCTCTAACCGTTTAAATAAAAAAAATGGTTAGTTAATTAATTTTATTATAATAAAATTCTCAAATATAATAATTATTATAATAAAATAATTAATTCAGGGGTAATTTAATCATTTTAAAATTTAACGCTAGTCAAACAATTAATCAATGAAAAGTAGAAAAAATATGTGCAATTTTGACAAAAGTTACACCTAAGTGCAATATTATTTAAACTCATACGAAATTAGTACAATATTCCCTTTAGTATTTTGCCATGCCTTTTTCTAATCAAGTGACACACTGACACTTAAAGCAAACAAAAAAACATTATATGATCAAAATTTGTTTTTTATTTTTTATTCTCTCTTTAAGTGAGTGAAATGTTTCAACCAAATTCAAGTACTCCTAAAAAGCAATCCAACAAGTAGACATAAAAGAGAATCCAAACTCAGAGTGAGTACTCTTAAAAAATAGTTGAAGAAATTTGAATGGAGTTGGTTAAGGATATTGATTCAGCAATTGTATATAAACTACATGGTATAAAGTAATTCACCTACATGAAAAACCAAAATGCAAATCAGAATAAATTACTAGCTACCTATATGAGGTTTGATAATTTACGGTTGAAAGAGTAAATTACAGCCATCCTCTTTGAAGTTTGCTCTTTAACAACTATAAATAACTTCACCATTAATTGAAAATGATTTTTTATCCCGTTAATCAAATTTATATGCTTCAGAGTTTGATGGTAAGAAAAAAAGAGTTTCTTCTTATACTTCATAAATTACCTATTTGCATTTCATTTTAATTTTTTTTATTAATGACAATATTAATCTGAATTAAAATTACCATAAAATAAAAAAATTCTAAATACATCCAAAGTAGTTTGTTTGTTTGTTTTTTAGTTTCTAAAAATCCTTACCAGAAGATGACTCATTTTTTGTTGTGAAACCAGTAAAGAAAACACCGGTTGTTATTATACCATAACCTGAGACAAACAAGAGGCTATACTACCTAAGTGCAAGGTTTTTACGAAACAGGCCAAGTAATGTCAATGAAGAAAAAGAACCATGACACAACCAGTAAGTTGGAAATCATTGACACAGAGCACAGCGAAAGTTTGTGTGCCAGATGACAACAACTTCAGAGACAAACATGAATAAAATGAAGCTACTTAATTTTTCTGTCCACAAACTCATAAAAACCTTGAATGATATAATACTAAAAGGATAGTGTTAACGGCACAGGTTAACAACTACTTTATTTATATTAAGAGAAATAAAAACACCGTATTTATAACCAAGTCAAAGGCCGATTGCGTCTCGACAGTCCATAAGAACCTCCAACTCTTCTTCGTCAGTCGGTCAACCCGTAATTCTCGTAGTTCCATAGGCAGGAAGTGCATCAACTAGTAATAAGACAATAAATACATTAATTAATATACAATTTTATTTTCATTAATATATGTGCTCTTATGGCACAGGATAACACTACCCATATTAAAATTACATGTTATTGATTTGTTGTCTATTGTCTATTTTCTATCATTAAACTATCAAAATAGCTGCGTTTTAGTATAGAAACTACTTTCAAAGAGCATCTACAAAACTAGTTTGGAGTATCTGTAGAGAAACATATAAAAAAAATAGTTTTGTTTATTAGAAATAGAATCCTTTATTTAGCAACAAAAAAAAAAAGAGAAAAGGGTCGTAAGTTACTCGATTGAAATTTTTATCTTCAATAGGAACGGAGGAATTGTGATGCATTCATAGGTTAACATATTCTTTTCAAAGTGATCAAAATTACTAGTGTTTTTTTTCTTCTATATGTTAAAATTAAAATTCAAAAATAATAATGGATAATATAAAAATTAAATGGGGTGTCTTTAGAATGTAAGTAATTTTTAAAATATCTTTAAAAAAAATTAATTAAGAATGAGGTATCTTTAGAATTTAGAAAAAAAATTTAAATAGATTAAAAAATTCAGTTGTCAAAAGAAGCTCTAAAAAAATTAAACAAAACAAAACGCCCCTAAATTAAAAACAATTTTTTAACAAAAGACGAGTTTGCTCTTGGAGATGGGGATGGATGGTTAAGATTGATTAATTAAAAAGATTAAAAATAAAACTTTGATATGGACTTTAGAGATTTATTATATATAAAAAAAATACTAACCATTATTGACATCAGAATTCCATTGATCAATGGAGGTCTAACTTCCATCAATAGATATCACACCACCAGAAATTCATTGATGGAGGTCTCACCTCCATTCATAGAGCCATAGAAGAAGTCTGGTGTGATCTCCCCATGTGGAGATCGCCTATATCTTCGCCAAAATGTTAGGATTGACCGTTAAATGTTAGGATTGACGACGGAAAAAGGTAAAAGGCAGAAATACCATTGACATCCGAAAACAAATATAAAATTTAGAAAAAAAAAAGTTAATAAATTTCCACCATCCATATCTTATATGGGCAACAATCAATTTTTAAAAATGAAAGTAAAATTTTATAAATAAATATTTCAAAAATAATTTATAAATAAATATTTTAAAAATAATTTATAAATAAAAAAGCAAAAAAAAGTAGATTTTTTTTAAGTATCGGATCTCTACCATGGTTTACAATCATTGGAGTTCCCACGTAGGGATTATCAGCGATGGAGCAACGATGGACTCCATAGCTGAGGATGGAGACCCCTAAGTGGGATCTCGGATCTCCATCCTCAACGATAAAAGGTCTCTATCAATGGATCTCCATTGATGGAGATCTATGGTTGATCTCCACCGTCCATCTTCATAGATGAACATGCGCCTTTATAAATTAGATCAATTCATAAAACCTTCAAACATAGTGCTCAAGTGTGGATATAAATCTACATTGGAAATTTCAAAAATGCAGGAGTTACTTCTCCCTCAACTGGATAGATCTTCAAACTGCACTGTTGCACAATCATTTGGTCAGTTTTTAGTTTCAAGATTGCATTCCAATGCAGATGATATTTTGGAATTACAGATATTGTCTACATTTAACAACAAAAATGCAGTAAGACATACAAAATCACCAATCAGGTCGATTATACTATCTGACTTAACTGCCAAATCCAGGAGTACATGATTCCCAGAGCACAATATATTGAGATTGACATCAAGGGTACAAATGGAAGCTTGTCACCAAGAAAATAAGGATGTAAAAACTGACCCCATATCTCAACTATCAAAAGACCAAATAAATAACTCTTCCCAACCCACCCCATCACAAATCCACCTCTTTCACTACTTCCCTTCACTTCTAATTGGGTTCCTTTTTTCTTATTCGCTGCTTTGCTAACTGATTTATCGTTGAATAGTGCAGAAAAACCAAGCCACATTAGAATGGAGTGTAAAATCAATAACATGACTTTGATCGGGTATTCCTGGGCTTCGTATAAAAGTGGAAACAATGAGTAGCAAGATACTGCATAGCATATACAGATAATATCCCACATTAGCAAATAAGTTTCGGAATGCTTATAGATATCATAATTTAAGTGAGCTACAATAGTCAGTCAGTCAAGTGATTCTTTCTTCCTAAACGATGCATACCTATAGATAGCATGAAGTAATGCTTCGCATCCTCTAAACTTTGTGCTGCAACTATAGCAAGGGGGATGACAAAGTGAAGCGCTGCTTTCTCATGAACATGCCACCCAAAGAGAAAACCACACATGTAAGCATAGGCTATCCATCTTGCGATCAACCCTGGTCGGGGATTCCTCCAAGCCTTAATTAGACAAGGAGACAAGGCAAGCAGGACCATGATGAAGGTTGCTGCAGGAGTTACCTGCCGTTTCATACATTCATTCAAATATGCAAAGATTAAAATTAATTCTACTATGCACTGAGAATACAGATACGGGAAAATGGCTGTAATGCATATGCAAATTTTCTCATAGTCAAGTTTAACGCTGCTACTTTAGTTCATCTACGCTGAAGATAAAGACCCTACAGTCAACAAGTCACTAATTTGTGAACTACCAACCAAGAAACAAGAAGGATTTCGATGCATAAACTTATTTCCTAGACCTTTATATCAAATCAATTATGTATCGAGTCAAGTTCGGCATATCTTACCCTAGGTAATACTGCAAAAGGTGATGAATCCCCAACTAGCCCACCGGTGAATGAAGCTGCCGGTATCTGGATGCCGAACCCTAATCTTCTGAGAATGAAACTGAGCACTTTATCTAATATAATATAGAAAACCCAAAAATTTGGAGCCCAGTAAGCATGACAAAGTCCCCTGCCAAAGGGAAACATGCGGCGAATGACTTGTTGTATCTGCATAACAAGAACTCAACAATTCAAATCAAATTTGAATTTATTAAATCATCTTCTGAGTAAACACAATACAGTTCCACTACTCGAATAGCTTCTTAAAATAGATAAAAGATTCTTGCATCGATTTTACATACATTAAAACATGAAAATCTAGAACATGTAAATAGACAATTGATATCAAGACTATATTCATCAGTTACAAGTCAATCAAATAGTGTATTACCTGCCCATGATAGATAAACGGACCATAAGCCGCAGTGAAAACCGCCACAACCACCGCACCTATAAGCGAAAGGCGTCCAAAACCCCTCACAAAACCTTTCCAACAATAATGCCTCAACAAATACACAAAATAAACAGGAGCTGCCACAGCAAACAAGTGTTTAAAACACAACAAAACCGCGAAAAGAAACCCACCCATCAAATCCTTCCCTTCTTGCAAGCACGAAATCGACAAAAGCAACCAACCCAACAAGAACCCATTGTACTGGAAATGTATGTGGTCTACAATCATCAACCCAGGAGACCAAACAACCAATACCCACATCAAATCTCGTCTTTTCACCTCCAAATTTTTAGTCAATCTATAGACCCCATACACGAGACATAAATCTGATAAAATAACACTGATTCTCTGAAAATAGATGACCGAAGTTGCTTTATATTCAAGGCCATTGTGGACGTCTACGATTCTGGGGTCGACGAGGTGGGCGAGAAGGGAAAGAGAGCGTTCGAAGTATGCGAAAAATGGAGGGTAATCGAGAGTCCAAGGGCTGGTCTCGTCGGAGTACCAATTTGAAAGAGGAAGAGAGCGGGTGAGAGCCAGCCAGTGGCGATGGACCTCGAAGTCGGTGCTGTGATATGACGGGATCAGAAGAAGTTTCACGCAAGCGGATATGGAGAAGAACCAGAGGAGGAGTTTGGACGTCGAGTTTGGTGGGTTTTGGTTCTCCATTGAAGACACCGTTGAAAAGCTTGCAAGAGGAGTGACGATTGAAAATGCATTTTATATGGGCTTTTAAAAGCCCATTATAAAACGGGTCGGGTGCCAGCCCGAAACTGATTTCCCCTTTAACAGCCCACTGCGAGCCCAATAGCAGGTAAGAAGAATAGAAGATGAGAAACCAATCAAATCATCACTCTCTTTGTCTGAGTTCTCTAGTGGATATGAAAAGTGAAAAGAGAAAATTAATGATAAAAAAAATTAGGAATTAGGGATGTATTCATTAGAATCATTACCACATCCTGTTGGATTTCTTGTGTTATTCACTCATTTTAATTTTAAAAGTTTGATAGAGTTAAGGATTAACAAGAAATTTAAGCAATTTGATGTAAGGTTTGATATTAAGTTAAGGATTGGTTACTATTATTTCCCCTCATTTTATCCTTATTTAAATTCAAATCAATTGATGGGGTTGGCCCAACAGAATGAAAAATTGTCAAGATTGCAGTTCAAAAAATTGTCAAGATTGCGGTTCAAGTTGTGTGTCCCCGCTTAAACCCGAAAAATGACGATATTTACACTCTTATAAAACGGTATGTATATCTAAAATTTATATTATTCAAAATTTCAACACTACTCTTAAATTAAATTATTAATATTTTAATTCAAAAATATAATAAATTCTTATAACTATTTGCTTTTTCAAAATTTTAATTTACTAAATCAAATTAAAACTAATATATAAAAACAAAAACCCTAGATCAAAAAAGATGGAGGAGCCAACTGCCTCCTCCACCAAAATTTGGGAGAAATGCGGCTCCTCCCACACACACAAATATATATATATATATATATATATATATATATATTGTATTTTATATTAAAATAAAATGAATGCATAAACTAGATAAAAAAAAGGAAAAATAAGAAACACAAAAGTGATAGGAAAAAGGAGAAAGATGAGGAAGAAGGAGATGTCTGCATTTTTTTGGTTTTCTTTATGCATTTTTCATTTTTATTTTGTTTTAGGTAAAATAAAGAAAAAAAAATGAGCCATATATATTATTTTATAATTGTTTTATTTATAATATTTTTAAAAATTAAAAGAAAAGGCATATTTGGTAACATGAGAGGTGTGTTTACGAGATTTCATTTTTTTTTTTTGAAATTTTAATGGGGTGTACATACAAATACATTTTATTTTCAGGTGTGTAAGGGTCGTCCCTCAAACCTGAATTAATTGTAATAACTAAAAAAAAAAACTGTTCAATCAGTCCAATCTAATCTTGCAGACCAAACGTGCGCAGCTCAAGAGAGGGGGAGAATTAGGATAAATTTTGAGAATTTTATTTTGCATTTTGATTAAAAGCTTTAATAAAACAAAATTGAAATGAAATTATATGAATCTATTGTAGTATTGTACAACAAAATGAAGTTATCTGAATTTCAGAGAGTGAAGTTGAGTGATTTGAATCAAGATTTTACCGTCAAAAGGTAAAAGCACCACTGCTCTTAAACTCCATCCTGGCATCATTAGTCTTTCAAAGACAGCAACTACTCTTTTGAACCCAAACACCTTTACTGTGTTGGTAGCAAGATTTCAGTGTTGGAATCCCTGAAAATCCAAAATCGCAATATAAGAATCATTCAACTACCATTTCAAACTTCAATGAACAAAGTAAAGATGAAAACAAAATCTAGGAGAGAAGCAAATGTTACGGGTGTGTTTGGTTCATCATCTGGAAATATTTTACAAACACTAGGATGTAGTTCAGAGTTTTTGAAAAAGATACTACACATACAAAAAGGAAAAAACAAAATTCATTGGTTACCATTTAATATAGATCCAACATAAAAACAATTAGCTAAAAAGGAGGGAGTGGGGGGTGGTTAAAAATATGGTTGTTAATTGTAGTATACATTGGTAGTTCCTCTAATTGCTTCAAAGCAAAACATTTTTCATTAGGGTTGTCCCTAAGTCATGAGGCTAATTAAGAGCTCTACTTCTTAAATATTGGAACCATAATGAATATGTATCTTGTGTAAATGGAAAAGACCGAAGAACAGTGCTTACCTTCATAAGATTCTACCATGTAAATGCTGGTAATACATACGATGGATATGCATCATATTTTGATGCAAGCGTTTTTACAGAGGATAAGTCTGCAACTTCCCCAAAACTGCTGAGTCCAAGTTCAGTGGCATGGATCCCTCCTGTGATAAATGCTGACTGGATTCCAGCTACATTAGCACCTTTAATATCATGGTGAATAGAATCACCCACAGCAATAGAATCACAAGGTTCCACACCGACCATGTCGATAGCTGATTTATATATTATCTGACAAAATATTTACAAAGTGAAAAATTAGTCACCAGTGCAAGCTGAGAATATAACGATGACAACAGCATGACAATGATAACAGATGATCTAATTGAGAGAAGTGAAGACGAGGATACTAAGGAGAAAATGCAGAGAGTTAATGTCACATGTTTCCTCTTATGTACATCAAAATTTAAAATATAGATATGAAATTGTCATTCCAACCAAATAAATTGTGAATTCATGTACTATGATTTGCAGGAGAAAAAGAACATCAGTTTTAAGCTAACATGATCATCGGTAACCAGCTAACAACATTGAAGTCACCCTATATTTGCATGGATCTCACAATTCTCCAAACTGATTGTCTTGTGCAGCCCATTTAGTTAGATTTGAGTCATACCGACAAATTTTAGGTAAAACAAATTTTTATAGCATTATTTAAAGGGAAAGAATCTGCTTTGCTAATTTTTAGTATTATATTATTCCTTTTCTCTGTATGTGTTTGATCATTGATGGGGATGGCCGAAGGAGAGAAAACATTGAAGACAAATATTGGCAATAAGCCAATAATTGGGTTGTGGAGCAAGGGTCAATAAGAGCAATTTAGATACAGCTGAAAGCTTTTTTATGGTAATAAACTTGCACATGCGATTTAGTAGTTGCAAATAACTGTTCTGTCTAAACCTATTATAACTGCATTAAATTGTATTCCCTTTTTTATTCCCTAATAAGCCTTGAAGTTCGAACTTACACTAACCAAACCCAACCTCTTACTATTTGAATCTAATTCTGGGTAAGTGACAATCCAATAGTATCAGGGTTGGCACTAATCAAATTATATCTTGTTAATTGAAAATGAAAGAACTAAAAAGAATCCATCAATTGTATCTGATTTTCCTAGGAGTTGCAAATTCAGTAACTCAATGTCATAAAGATTTGAGGAGGTGGGCTCAATACAAAAACTCAAAAAGTTAATTATAATATAAGCTAACGAGAATTGCTAGCCAAGTTAATAATGATTGCTAGTTTGTTTGACTATGACATGGCTTACTACACATGTCATGCCATATTTATATGTTAGAAAATACAATAAAGATGTAACATATAAGAATAATAGCAAAGTGATTCCTCACCTTATCAGGCTTGCCCATCCACCTCACTTCACCTCCAAGCTTTTCATATTTGGATGCCAATGCACCTAGCAAGATGAACACAATTTACATCAATAAATGGTTAACCAACAAAACTACAACTCTGCAGTGCACAGAAATAGAGAAAAACAAAATCTTATGCACAACAATCGCAAGGTCTATGGAACATGTATCAAAAAGATAGAGTGAAACAAGAGAACAAAGTCATATTAATTGAACAATAGCATTAATTGAATGATATCTTCAATCAAATTGGATAAATTAAATATCACAGTTCTTTGGGGTAATATGACTTCCATGGAAGATGAGGTGCCTGTATGTCTGAAATACACAGAATATATACAATAACAGATGCAATAGGGATATACAACAATTGGGCAAAAGAAAATTTGAGGAATATCTAGTGAGCAATTTAAAGTACTTTAGATTGTTAATTTACTTTTATTTCAAGAACACAAGCAAGTACAAATAAATGCATTATAATAATAACTATGAGTTTCGTCGCATAATATAAGATAACCAAATTCACAAGACAAAGAAACAGCACACAAACGCTAGCGAAATTCATATCAAAGAAAAATACTACACAGCATAAGATTTAAAAATTAGCAAATTCTGGAAAATCAGGAATTACCTAGTATGTCAGAAACAAGCTTAAACACTGAGATTGTTGGGAAATGTACAAACAGATTAATCATGATTATAGGAACTCTGTAAGCGAGGCAATGAAATGACAGATATGTGAAGGATGGAAATACAAGAAAACCGTAGGAGAAATGATTTGACATCTGACATTGAAATTGAAAATGGGATTTTCAAATGCTAAAAGGAATTACCACACTCGTCCTCTCTTAATGGTCTAGTTTCTCACCCTTATAGTGATATTCACTTGGTTAAATTTTTTCACAAAACAAAATAATAAAAAAGATGAGATAAGATGAGCTATTAAAGAAAAGGTTTCAACATATTTTTGAATTCTAAATAGATTCAAAGAAGTCATTTCACATTTCAGACATAATGTACTTTAGAAATTAAATTAATCTTCTTACCAGGCATAACACGCAAAGCCCTGGCCTCAACAGTCACATAATCTGGATTTGCTACCACCATGGGAATTTTCTTAGCTGCACAGCGTTCCAATATTTTCTCAAGATCCTCGAGATCCAAAGGACATGCAGCTCCGGTCGGAAGCCCCAAGGCTTCAGTACCATGGGCCAAAATAAACTCAGCTTCTTCAACATTCTCCACAACTTGTAAGCCTAAGCCCTGCAACAAGAGATTTTGTGAAATATTAACAAACAATTCTGACAGTTCCCTCCAAAACATCATTTTAATAACCATCATTTTATTATTAAATGGTTATACAAAATTCTAGAGTGTCCACGGTAATCTGAAACCAAAATCATTCAAAACCTAACATACATCTCTTACAATTTGTGTCCATGACCAAACTATTTTCTCAGGTCATTGCCATTTGCCAAAGAGGGAAAGATGTAAAATTGTTCATCATTAAGCTCATGATTTGTATTATAGGCCTTTCTAAAACCAATGCTCTCAATCTATTCATCCCAAGTAACCTAAGTCTTAAAAGGAAAGAATACTAGATACTTTTTTTTTTGAACAATCCTAGATACTTTCAAGAAAGAGAATTTAGTAGGCGTACAATGAAAATCCCCTCTAGATACTTCTGAGATATAGAATTTAATTGAAATGTAAAAGATTTGGAAAAAAAATAGTTGCCACAAAAATGCAACAGTTTAGCATACCTCCAGAGATATAGCTCCCCGGTCACTCCAGGTCATGTGAATGCAAGACCTCCCTAGAGCTGCAAACCAAGCATCATCTCTCCTATTTATAAAAATATAAAAATAAAAAATCCAAGGAAAACGGTTGAGTGTTCTTTACAGCTTTAAACAATGAATTCAAAGGAAGTTGATGTTGAACTTGAACTTAAAAGTTTAACAAGATAAAATCATCCAAATGAAGAAATGTGACAGAAACCAATCAGCATTAATAGTTTACAATTACAAGTATAAAGAAGAAAACCGTAAGTGGATGATATAATACAAAAGTAGCACATAGAAGAAAAGATAAAAGTACAGGACAAATGGATTTCTGACTAGCACTAGTTGGACTGAATGAAAGTCACTATAATGATTCTAACATTCAAAAGGAAGACCATCAGATGCACTATTATTTTGATTCGAAGTCGTTAAAAGAACAAGAAAAACAAAACAAGCGTAGTGGGTTGATTCTACAGAACATATGACCTGTATAGCAGATACATGGTGGCGTATTAGTTTTAATCGGAAACAAAGAATTTATTAAAATTAAGTGAACAAGCAGTCCATAAAGGGACTGTACAACCCAAAACACCTGTAAATATACAAAAGCAAAAGTCTATTATTCATGTACAGCCATCCCTCAAAAAATATCTATCATGTAATATACGATACTGTATTACTATCAAAAGAAACCAAGAAGATCAAGTGTTGTATTAGTATGACTTCGTTGGTGCAAACTCTAAATTAGACTGAAATGTTAACCATCAAACAGTATGAAGCACTGGTTACAATTTACACATCAAGAAATAAGTGATTTTCTCAATCCTTAGTCACAAAAGATACATTTCCCAACCTTTGCAAGTACTGGTGAGTTAATTCTCCACTAGTGATTGCTCCTGCAAATATAGAGGGATCAAAACCAAGGCTCTTGATTTTTTCCATCGTCACTGAAGCCCGCCGTGAAGAATTACTTATGATCACCAATTTTGCACCAGTAGTTGCAAGCTTTTCTACTGTCACCCAAAAGTAAAAATTTCAAAGAAGCATAAGTACCACAAAAGCATTCATATTTTTCAGTATATGCACTGCAATTGAAGCTATCAAGTGTGTAAGAGTATTTATATACTATTGTTGGGTTTTTGCCTATTTTAAATTTTTGGGTTTAGCAAAAACTAACATGGTACCAGAGCTAATTTTACCATGAATGTATGGATTCGAGTCCCCCGCCATGATTATACTTGAATTTATCATGTAATTGTGTTTGGGACTTAGGGTTTGTGCCATGCTAGTGAATAGGTGTTTTAAAATGCTAAAACATCATTGTTTTCCTAAAAACTTTTGGGTCTAACGGTTATACTTTAAGTAGCCAAACCAAATATGCTCACAGTCCTCCTCATGTAAATATCTGACAACTATTAATCAATCCGGTGGTATACATGTGATGCAGAAATTAAACCAAATGGGAGTAGCCCACACATAAACAAAATCACACACTCACCGTGAGATTAACTACAACCCAAGAAGCTTAAGTTATCAAGTTTAGAAATCCAACTAACATAAATACCCATACCAAATGCACTAACAGTAAGACAATAGTTCATGATATCAGCATAAAAAGATTCCAAACCGAAATGCCAAAACTCACATATGAAAACATACATGTAGAAATAGCCCCCGGATAAGGTTGTTTTCCATCATGAAGGACCCCAAATTGATCTAAGAGCCATGCCTGCACACATACATCGCCAGACTGATAAACACATTATACATGATATTCATGTTCGAAAATGCACACCAACATAAACACATATAACACATTAGATTTTGGCTCACTATCCTATCCTACTTGTATATATTCACATAAGCATGCAACAACAACAAAAACCTAGGACATTAACCGGAAAAAAGTTTCAATTTTAATTACAAAATGTCTAATCCAATTATCATCCCACTAAATTAAAAACAATCCCAGTTTGGAGTCAAATTTATCCTAAAAATTACTCAATTACAGTTATGTTTACTATTCTGCAATAACTAGAATGAAAAACAGAATCACAATATGACCAAGCAAACAAAATGAAATGACAAAATTGATCGTGGTCTTTCTGTTTGTTTCCGGAGAAAATATTCAATTTTATGGAGAGAATCGAAGTAATAGGTGGGATGGTTGGTTACCTTGAAACGATGCGTTTCAGCGAGTTGGCGAAGGCCGTTGAGGCTCTGGAAGAACTGAGGGTCACTCGATTGAACAGAGCATTTTGGCAGCATTTTTCTTTGTAATTGATTTTGATTTTTGAAGTCTCTCTGTAACTCGATTTTTGAGCTTCAACTGTTAACTGCCTTTACTTGCAGTTGCCAGTTCCAATTACCAGCTTGATGGGTCGGTTCGACGTTCGGGTCAGTCGAATTGAGTGCCATATAAATATTAATATATACGGTCAATCTCTCGTAAGGGATCCCTTATTTTAAATTCGGTAAGGACTACTATAAAATCATATTGATTTGAATTTTTTTTATAGATGATAGGTTCATCCAAGTCTACATATAAATAATATTTAAGAATTTTTCAAAGTACTAAAACTATTTTTCTTGAATTTTCATATGTTTCGTCTATTTTTCTGATGCCTTCAAATTTAAAAAAATCAGGATAAATAGTTCTAGTGCTTGAAAACATTTCAAATTTTATACATAGGTAAATTTCAATGATCTTATCATCGACAAAAAAATTCATTTCAAAATTCATTCAAATCGATGTGATTTCATGGTGGTCCTTACCGAAATTAAAATAAAGGATCCCTTATTTTAATTTCGGTAAGGACTACCATGAAATCACATCGATTTGAATGAATTTTGATCTGAATTTTTTTGTGGATGATAGGTTTATTGAAGTCTACCTATAATTAAAATTTGAGAATTGTTCAAGCACTAGAACTATTTTTTTATGAATTTTCATATATTTCGTCTATTTTTCCGATGCCTTCATATTTAAAAAAACCAAGATAATATTTCTAGTGCTTGAAAAAATTTCAAATTTCATTCTTATGTAAATTTCAAATTTCATTCTTATGTAAATTTCAATGATCTTATCATCCACAAAAAAATTCAGTTCAAAATTCATTCAAATCGAAGTGATTTCATGGTGGTCCTTACCGAAATTAAAATAAGGGATCCGTTATGAGAGACTCACTATATATATAGTCTTTTTCTCCTCGGTGTGCACTTATATAAAATTCATCAGTGTATTGCATGTGGGCCATAAATTATAGATAAGCACTAACAAGTGTATACAGACTGGGTCAAAGTAATTGAATCTAATAGTCCACATGCAATACACTGATAATTATCAGTTCACGCCAAGGAGAATATATATATATATATATATCATCATACAAATCTAGCATAATGATGATGTGTTGCAACGCGACTACTGTGGTATTGTGCCTAGTGTTTAGTGACGTGATCTGTAGTGGTGTAAATCTGGGTCGGGCCGAAAGGGCCTGGCACGCACGGCCTACCAAGGAAGGCAGGTCGTTCCAGGCACGGCCCAAGAGGCGGGCGTGCCGTGCCTGGCCCGGCACGTAGGCGGGCCGCGTGTCGGGCCTTAGTAGGCTAGTCCGTCGTGCCAGCCCGGCACGGCCTGCCTACCCTCGCGTGCCGGATAACGGTTGGCCCGCCAAATTGTTTTTTTCAACGAATTTCCAACGGTTGAATTTTTAAAATTCAGCCGTTGGAAATTCAAATAATTACTATTTAACCCCTAAAAAATTTATATTTTGACCTGCAATTCAATTTTTCCTATAAATACTCCTATCAATTCCAATTTTTATTCACTTTCTCTCATTCTCTCAATCTCTCCAATTCTCTACACACTACACAATTTCATTCTTCCTCTCTCCCTTTACACAATTTCTAATACTTAGTTATTAATTTCCTATTACATATCTATTATTCTGTAAATTTTCCACCAACACATCAAAGTTCAAAGATACATTTTTCTTTAAATGTTATGATTTAATTTTATGTTTAGACTTTAGTTATTAATTTAAATGTTTTTGTTTAGTTACAAAATTGCTCATTTTATGTTTATACTTAGTTATTAATTTTAATATTATTGTTTGGTTAGTAAATTAATCTAAAATTTTTTGGTTAGTTAATTGGAATTTTTCTTTTTTAGTAACTTAAACATTTTATATGTAGTAGTGAATTTAATATATATTTTTAGTAAATTAATAATTTATATATGTAGTAGTTAATTTAATATATATTTTGTTAGTAAATTAATAATTTATATATGTAGTGGTGAATTTAAATATATTTTGTTAGTAAATGTAGTGGTTAATTTAATATATTTTTTATTAAATTAATAAATTTTATATGTAGTAGTTAATTTAAATACATTTTGTTAGTAAATTAATAATTTATATATGTAGTAGTTAATTTAATATATTTTCTTCTTAAAATAATAATTTTTATATGTAGTAGTTAATTTAAATATATTTTCTTCGTAAATTAATAATTTTTACTTGTAGTTGTTAATTTAATATATTTTCTTAGTAAATTAATAATTTTTACTTGTAGTAGTTAATTTAAATATATTTTTTTAGTAAATTAATAATTTGTACTTGTAATAGTTAATTTAAATATATTTTCTTAGTAAATTAATAAATTTTATATGTAGTAGCTAATTTAATATATTTTGTTAGTAAATTAATAATTATATATAGTTATTACTTATTAATGACTAATGAGTTAATATTTGTATTTTAGAAAATGGATCCTAATCACCCTTTTTTTCCGGACGGTTTGAACATGCTGAACGATGATTTGGATATTTCCTGACCGACGGGAACAGAAGCGGGACCTTCCGGTTCCACAGTTACACCGACATCATGTCCCAAAAGGTTTACATCAAATATCTGGCAGTGTTTTGACATAGTAGAAATGACACTCCCAGATGGTACGACCGGCCCCAGAGCTAAATGTAAGTTTTGTCATAAGGACTATGCTACTAGTAGGCAGGGAACCGATCATTTGAGAATGCATATGGAGAAATGCATGCTTGCACATGGACATGTAGACACTACAACCCAGACACAACTACAACGGCACCTAGACGAGTCCGCTACGACGTGGATTTATGACCCCGACCGTGCTAGAAATTCCTTGGCACGATATATTGCACAAACTGATCAACTGATTAATTTTGGTGATAATGTTTTTTTTTCAGGAATTTATTAATGATGCATTCAACTCCCAATTTCAAACTGTTTCTAGAACCATCGCTAGGAACGATTTGATAAGAATGTTTCAAACCCAACAAGATGAATTGATGGTTGAATTACATCATTTAACTGTCTCTATTGCATTAACTTCTGATATTTTGAACTCATGTTCCAAACAGGACTATTTATGTGTCACGGGACACTATTTAGATTCTGATTGAACGTTAACAAAAAAAATTCTTGGTTTTCGTCCTATGGATTTTTCACATACCGTAGAAAATATTTTTAATGTTATTATCGATGTTTTAGAAACGTATGGAATAACTAATCGCATCTGTTAACAGATTTTTCTGGCAAGGGACCAAAGAAGAATTTTCCAACAGGGACCTACCCAAGAAGACTCATCCAGATACTCCAGGAAGCTAGCGAGATCGGTACCACCACCTAGATGGGACCGATATCCAACGAGGTTGGAACCTCGACTATACGTCTATCTAGATAAGACATCGGCTCCGTAAGCTTGTACCTCGCCCTACTAAAGCTCTTAATACCAGCTCGAGACCAGTACGATGATAACTTGCATCCCGCAAGGATCTCGACATCAATCAAGACGCCTGGTACCTCGATACCTACCTCGATACCACCTTGGTACTACCCCGATATTTACCTTGGTGTCACCCCGACTCCCACCTGGTACTTAGTGTGCCTATCCAGAGCTCTTCCAAGGCAAGTATCCTACCTTCCAGGCAATACGATAGGAAGCATGAAGACACAAGCACCCTTCCAGCAGGACGCAGAACAAGCTCATTAAAATGAGGTACCAGCGTTATACTCCATCGCCACCAAGCTCCAACGAAGAAGGAAAGTTGACTCCATCGCCAAAATAAAGCGCCATTAATGACCCAATGGTCAACCGAATCAGAATTTTAATTCGCCATTGATTAACGGGATCAAATCCCAAGCCTTCAGCTCCACTCAAATGCCTTTCAACGTCTAAAATAGGATTCTCAATGATCTTCATTATGACGACCGGATTTCAAGAGGATTTGGGGAGAATACTACATATATGGTATTGAAAGACAAAGAAGAGGAGGCTGGAAGGATTCTTGATCACCATTACAAGAGAGACTCCGGGAGAATTATTTCAAAAAATTCCCCGAAGCCAGTGAGATTCCATTGACAATCACTGAAGGAAAATATCTACTTATCGACACGAACGCTGTCTTCATCTCCATCATGTGTAAAAGAGTTAAAATAGAGAGAAGATTGTGTGTATACTGATTGTAATCCTCTTATAGTGATTTATTAAATAAAACAATGTTCTTTTACATTCTCCGGTCCCTAGTGTTCTTTCTCCATCACTTGATCTCTTGCTCCTGATTATAGAAAGGGACCCCGATACCGAGGGTACCTACCCCGATACCGAGGGTACCTACCCCATTATTGCTACCGGTAGTGGGCGAGGGTGTTAATTGATATTTTCATCCCGAGTGAATTTTTCCGTTAACAGCATCTTTTCTATCACATTAGATAATGCATCTGCAAATACTAGCTCTGTTGTATTGTTTACAGAAAGAAATATCTCGTAAGTTGGGGGTTATTTCTTTCATCAACGGTGTGCATGTCACATCATAAATTTAATTGTACAGTCTGGTATGAAGGAAGTAAGTGCTCGTATAGATCGCATAAGATCTGCCATTTCTTGGATTGGGAGCTCTAATCCAAGATTTTGAGAATTCGGCTGACATTGTACATTAAACGGTCTACGACCTCGATGATTCCAAACTGATATGCCGGTAAGATGGAACTCTACTTACTTAATGATGCAAAATTGTTTGGACTATGATACAACTATTATATGTTTTTTTAATATGAAATTGGCCGAAATTGGTTCTTCACAAGCACTCACCTCAGACGATTGTATGTGGCAAGGATTTTTGTTGAATTTTTAAAGATTCTTTATAATGCCACTGTAGCTCTTTCTGGGGTCTATTACCCTACATCTTCCCAGGCAATCCATCAGATAGTGAAAATGTCTGAAGTGTTAAACACTTATAGGAAAGATACCATCTTAGGCACTGGAATTGTTGCCATGGAGACAAAATTGAAAAACTATTGGTCTACGATTCCTCTTCTTTATGCCTTAGGTCTTATAGTAGATCTTAGGGTTAAATTATCTGGTTTAGACTATTTGCTTGAGTTTATTGGAAAAAATTTGTCAATAAATTATTCAGAACATATTACTGACATTCAAAACAAGTTGTTCGAAGTTTTTAGTATTTGTGAGCGCAGGTTTGGCGGCGTCGACACGCAGCCATCAGTAGAACCGGAGACACAACCGATGCAAACAAGTTGGAGCATTCTAAGAAGGCATAAAAAATCACCAAGTTCTTCGTCAACGTAATGATCTGCTGCATCTTCTGGAGCTGAACTAGTTAGGTACCTTGACGCACAGTTCGATGCATGCAAAGACATAGAGAAATTTGATTTGTTGTTATGGTGGAAGACTTATAGTTACAGGTATCCAGTCATATCACACCTAGCACGTGACGTACTGGTTATCCCCGTGTCCACTGTGTCTTCAGAACAAGCATTCCGCACGAGCCGACGAATTATTGAACCAAGAAGAAGTTGTTTGACTGCGGAAATGGTGGAGGTATTAACATGCGTTCAGGATTGTGAGCATTCTCGAAAGAGGTACCAAAATGAAACGGTAAACGAAGAATTTATTCAAAGTTTCTCTAATTATTTGTTGATGAGAGTTCTAGTAGTAACCAAGGTCAGAACTAGGTTATACATATACATTTACTTGTAATACGATTGCACTCTTTTTCCCTTACCAAGTTTTTATCTCATTGAGTTTTTCTTAGTAAAGTTTTTAATGAGACAATCCTGTAAATATGTAATACTTAATTTAGAAAGTAAAAAATAATTAAATATATTCTGTTTGGCATATTTTCATAACATCATGTATTCATCTATTTTTTATTTTTCGAAATACTTTATCTATATTCATTCTTTGAATTACTTTATTAACAAACATAATAAATCTATCAGTTAACGGAAAAATCCACTCAGGGAGTGAAATTTCGGTTAGCACCCCCACCCATTACCGGTAGCCGGTAGCGGGATAGGTACCTTAGGTACCAGGATCCTTCCTCGTAATGTAAATGGACATGAATAAGGAATGAGATAAGAATGATTAATGAGATATGAAATAGCACTGTTTATTTAAAAGGGTATCAAAATTATAATTACAATTCACGTTCTCCTCACACTTAACTCTCTTTTCACTCTTACATAGGAAGATGGTGGAACCTCCGTTTGTGTCGATAAGTGGATATGTCCTTCCAATGATCGTCAATGGACTCTCACTGGCTTCAGAGCATTTCAAAGGGAATTCTACTAGAAATTAATCTCTCTGTCTTTGACGATCAAAAACACTCTCTGTATTTGACGATAAAAAACACGCTCTGTCTTTGACGATAAAAAAACACTCCTCTTTCTTTACTCTTCAAAGCCATATATATAGTACTCCAAAAAATCCCCTCAAAATCCGGTTGTATTGATGAGGATTATTGAGAGTCTTATTTTAAGCGTTGAAAGGCATAGTGTGTGGCTAAAGGCGCGGGATTTGATCCGGTTAATCATTGTCGAATTCAAATTCTAATTTGGTTGACCATTAGGTCTCATTAATGACGCTTTATTTTAACGATGGAGTCAACTTTCCTTCTTCGTGGAGCTTGGAAGGAAACTCTGATTCTGAATTTTGGTGGAACGAGGTACTGGTACATCATTTCGATCCCACTGGTATGGAGCTTGTTTTGATTCTTGCTGGAGTGGTGCTTGTGTCTTCATGATCATCTTCGTATTGCTTGGCAGGTAAGGTATTTGCCTTGGATTGGGTCCGAATAGACGTACTAGGTACCAGGTGGAAGTTGAGGTAGTACCATGACGGGTATCGAGGTACCGGGTACCTTGACTGATGTCTAGGTACTTACGGGGTGTTGGGCGTGCGAGTTACCATTGTACTGGTCTTGAGTTGATATTAGGAGCTTCAGTAGGACGAGGTACGTGCCTTCGTTAGCTCGCGGAGCTGATGTCCTATCTAGATAGATAGGTAGTCGAGGTCCTGACCTTATCAAGTATCGGCTCCATCTAGGTAGTGATACCAATCTCACTAGTTACCTGGAATATCAGGATGATTCTTCCTAGGTAGATTCTTGTTGGAAAATTTTCCTTGGGTCCATTGCCAAAAAACCATGTTAACACTATCTATTACCAACAATTTTTTATTACACTAAAATAATAATTAAGATAAACAAATTGCAATCAAAATTAGATTATTACATTGTTAAAACAATATTATATAATTTGACACAATAACATTAACATAATTAAAATTTTTAAAAAATTTAAAAAAAAATCCCAGTCCAACCCGTTTGGCACGCCTGGACCGATCGGCGGTCCGGCACGCCTGTGCCGTGCCAGGCCGGATTTTCCAAAACGTGCGGGGCCAGCCCAGATTTACAGCATTAGTGATCTGATCAGCTCCTAAAATGTTAAGAACTAAATTCGTACATGTGAAACAAACTCTTTACCTCTTAGCTCTTAGGCCATCTCCAACCACTATTCAATTTTTTCTCCAATTTATAGGTTGAAAATGGAATATTTCATATCTATAATTTTACTATTCCAATTATTCTCCATTTTACAATCTCTAAACAATAAACTATTGTTATTTTACTTTATAAATAATTTTTCAAACTTTCTTTAATAAAATTGTTTTCTTTACATTATCTTATTAGATAATAATTTACTTGTATTACATCTAAAATTTTCTAATCTTTTTTATAATTTATCACACCTAACCATTTTTAGGTGGAATGATTTTGATAAACAAATTTTAATATTTATAATTTTCCACTCCTATGAATTATGGAATGCAGGGCTCGTAATTTCCAAATACAAATATTATCTGCTAACACTATCCATGGTAATTTTAATAGTTCTGGACAATTTCATAGTGGGCCGTCTGGTGGGCCGTCATGTAATTTTAGTAGTTTTGATCGGTTTCCAAATTACTATGGTTAGAGTGGAGATGACTTATCATAATACTAGTGTTAACCTTTATTTTTATTGGTTTTATTTTCATTTTCAATGTATTTTTTCCATTGTAATATTTTAATTTAAGAATGTTAATGTTATTATTGGGTTTTACTGAATTATTTTGAGTTAATTATTATGATATATGTTAATTACATATAAAAATTGATGATTTGAAAATATTTGTTTTGAATTAAAATACTTATTAGTTCATTAATAAAAAATTTAAAATTAAAAAATAATTAAAATATAGTCAATATTATACTCGGTTGAAAGATCTCAATAAAATATTTATAATGGTATAATTGTTATACCTGAAAATACACTCTTGACGTGTGTCTACAACCTAGAGGGGGGGTGAATGGGTTGTTAATCGATTATTACCAATTTTTCGATTAGTCAATATTAAACAAATAACCCAATTAAATCAAACATACAAAATCAAGTGTAAAGTGCGGAATAATAAATGACACTTGATTTTTACGTGGAAACCCTTAAACAAAGGGAAAAACCACGGGCTATCCTTCTAGCCACACACGATCCTCAAATCCACTATATGAGTAAAATGTTACACCCTCAAGTGATACTCGGACTCTCACTCTAGATAACCTCAGGCTATGGACACTACCACTCGCCACTCTTGGTTCAATCCCTAGTGATATCCACTGATACACTACTATTGGCGTGAGCACCTCCTACTCTACCCGCAGGCCTTTTACAATGGATTCTTGACCAATGCTTGCCAACCACAACTTGGTTGCAAGACTTCAATGCTTGTGCAACTTCACCCCGAAGCCACAAGACTTTGACTCAATGAAGAGTATTAAGTGTCTATGTGATCATGTAAATGATGCTCAATGCAAATTATGCTAGACAACACAAATTGCTCAACTAGGAGTTTGTAGAAACAAATCCAAGTTGTCAAATGTCTAAATGCAGGGCATAAAGACTTAGCTAGATGTTATCAATAACAACCAACCCTAGCTATCACAAACAAACTCAATTAGTTGTGTAGAGAATTTCCAACAACTTAATTGTCAACAAACAACCTTGAATATTTAAGAGAGCTTAACTAGATTGATAAACACAAATCTATCAATCTAATTATCAATTAATCTCTTAAGAATAATCAAGTCTTAGCTATTTAGGAAAACAACACCTAATCATGCAAGCTATAAAAATACAACAAACATAAATATTCATTAACATTAACTAGTTGATTAAAACACAATCTATCAACTTAGTTATCAATAAATCACACATGAATATTTATGACCTAGTTTTTAGGCAAAAATGACCTAATCAATTAAGCTATCAAAATACAAACCCAATCATGTTATCAAGACTCATAAATATGCAATAAAGTAGAGTCTAGGTATTTAATCAAGCAATAAATACCTAATCTAGAGTAAGAAGAACAATAAATGATATTCAAAGAAGTTCTTGCTTACCTAGTCATGAAACAATGAAAACCCATGCTCAAATGATGTTGAATGATGCAAGATGGAGATGGGTTTTGGGTTTGGAGAGTCAAAGAAGCTTTCTTGAAGCTTTCTCTCTCTAGGAGCTCTAACCTCTCTCTAGAAATGATTTTCTGAGCTCTTGATCGGCCAAGAAGAGAAAAGGAAGAATATATATGAAGCCCTAGATAAAACTACATCGTTTTGAACTTGGGAACCAGAATCCCGTCAAAACCGCTTGCCAGACCGCGGCTCAGGTAAGTGTCCAGACCGCGGTACATACAGCAGTGCACCGTCTGGACAACATCGCGGTTGGGACCGCTGTGCATGCAAGTGCACAGGTCGCGGTCCACGTCGCGCATGACGCACTGGAGAATACCGCTCCGTGCGCCGCGGTGCAAGCAAAGCCTGCCGAGCGGTCTAGGCAGCGCTAAAGGGAAAAATCCCTTTTTAACACTCAAGACAAAAGTCAATCTTACATAAATGTTGTGCAAGTGTGAAGTGAGTGAGATGCATACAATGAAGCACAATTAACATGTCAAACATGTTATCAACTAAGATACAATGCAAGATTTGATATCTAATGTAAGCTAGTGAGTGTTTTAGAAAAGGGTGCACACTTATACAAACAATAAAGAACACAAATGCAAGATAAACAAAACATGTATGAAGTGTGTGTGTGCACCTAAACTCTTTAAGAGACAAAGTCAAATGAATATACCTTTTGCTCTTGAAGTCATGGAGATGCTTGGAAGCTTGCCAATACGGACCTAAGCTACCCATTACACAATCATCCCCAATGTGGTGGTTTGTCATGAAATAAGCCAATCATAAAATCGAGGTCCTTACAATACCGATAACATTTATAAATTAAAAATTATATATAATTAATTGAGTTTAATTAAAAATATGGAGAAAGAGATGGGAAGATAAAATAATACTATTTTAATAGAATAGTAAAATAAAGATTCTAAATTTAATCTTCAATTTTGACAATTTTGAAGAACCAAAATTTTGGGACTTCAGATTTTGAAGATCGGGATTATTATTTTAATAGAATAGTGGTTGATTACAATTTTGAGACGAGATGAGATTGGTTCGGTGGTAAACTCTCTCATACCTGCACTACGAGGTTACGGATTCGAATCCCCCTCTCAAAAAAACCCGATTTTATATAATAATAATCGATTTTGATAGGCCTCCAATGTAGACTTTGTCACAAATTCACATTAGATTTTAATAAATTTCTTTTTAAATGGAGATTTGTATTTTAAATATTATAATAATTTGAAGTTTGTGAATAGATTTAAACGCACAACGTGTAGGTGCGAGGGGCATGGACCAACCTTATCTTGTCTTTAAACGGGGAATTCTTTTAAATTTTAAAATCATTTGAGTTTATTTGTATTTATACATAAAACCAATATATATATATATATATATATATATATAATTTCAAATCAGTACGTACTGATATAACTTTATCAATGTATTGGATGTGGACCATTGAATTTACATATTTTGACTCAAAGTGTATGCACTTGTCAAAACTTCTCCATAATCTGTGATCCACATGCAACACACTATATAAATTATATCAATGCGCACTGAGGAGAAAATGACTGTATATATATATATATATATACAGTCATTCTAATGTCAGTTCGTCCTGATATAAGTCCTGATATAAAATATATCAGGACGTAGAATGTGGACCACGGATTATGGAGAAGTTTTGACAAGTTCATACACTTTGAGTCAAAGTATATAAATCTAATGATCCACATTCTTCGTCCCGATATATTTTATAACAGAACGAACTGACAATAGAAAAATTGTATATATATATATATATATATATATATATATATAGTAATGACCACTAATAATTTAGCATCTCAGCGGGTCTCATTGCATATTTGCATCCATTAAACCTCAAAGTAGCAAACAATAATAATTACCGGGAGTGCATATTTTATTCCTTCAAAATTATGAAACCATGCATCCTTTAAATACAAATTTGGATAGAAATTCATGATTATTTTAGGATGATTAAATTAAAACAAATTAACTATAGTCAGAAGCCAAGAGGCCAGGACTTTATATAATAATTGTACAAAACTTGTGGAAAATAAAAGGGTTTGTGAAATTACAAATAATGTGATTGAGACACTATTTTATTGAGAATCAGAAGGCTCATTAATTACAGCCTTCCCTTTCTCTCTTAGTTTGGCCACAGCTTGTTTCATGGCCTCCTTTCTCTTCTTACTAGCTAGCACTTTTGCTTGCACACCACTCACATTGGGGTCCTTTTTCTCCTCCGTTGGCGGTGGCGGAGGCCTCCTTGCCGCAGCATAAGCGTTCTGGTCACCACCAACGACGGCAACACTCAAGCCTAGGACTGCACCCACCAAGCCTAAGCTCACATTCCTGCATGCACCAACATAAAATAAATTAGGGAGCATTATAGAATAAGCAAGAAATGTAGAAATAACAAACCTGCGAGTGGAGAGTTGGTTACAAGTTTGATGGGAAGTGTTATTGCACACTCTTTGGAAGGCTATGGAATTGATTGAGATGGGTGTTGTTGTTGTAAAACTAATAGAGGGTGGTGGTGGTGTAGTTAGGGAATGGGCCATTGATGATTGTTTCAATTCAAGACTGGAAATTGGGATTTTGCTGTGGCTTGAATTCTACTAGTTTTCATTTTCTATTCAAATGATTGTATGTGGATAGTGTTTGGGGGTTTAGGTGTAAATGGAAGTGAAAATTCATTGGTTGGTTGTAGTATTGTAGATAAGGTTCCATTTTTGTGGACCCTTCTTCATGATGCCATCAACATATGCATTGATACCCACCTAATCAAAACCGGGCAAACACGTGTACGATTCAAATCCAAGACAATGTTAAGATAATGTACACTATATATATATATATATATATATATATATATATAAACAAATCACATTGAACGGTGTATTGCTTAGTTGTGAGAAAACCCAAAAACATATTTTGGTTAGACAAATTAGCAAGGGTAAAAGTTAAAACCTCTGTTGATCTATCAACTATTTTTTAATATTTAGATAACTATATTTTTATTCAACAACCTCCCCTTAATTAAACACTATTAGATTGACTTTCGATTGACCAACAAAAAGATTGTTATGCCGTTTAGACAAAACCTACAAATGCATTTTAATTAGACAAATTAATGGAATAAACAAGTAAAAGTGGATAAAAATGATGTTGAGAAGCTCGTTCCCATGATAATAATGAACATAACTCGGGCTAACATCAACAAAAGAGTTGTGACAAACACACTACTAATATATGCATGTTTAGACGTTTTTTGTGGCATCACATACACATATTCTGAATTTTAATGCAACTATGTCGTCTGCAATGAATAATGAATAATAAATGGTCAAAGTACTTGATTAACAAAATTTCAAACGGTTAAAGGGTAAAATGTCTAATATTTTGGTTTTCAAGATGGAGAATGACCATTATTGAAACTAGAGGGAGTAAAGTGTCTAATATTTTAGTTTACAGGAGAGAGAATAGTTATTGCTGAAACTAGAGGAGGTAAAATATCTAATATAACAAACTATACAGGGAAAATGATTATATCCCTTAAAACTAAGAAAGTGTATATAATCTTCATTGAATTTAATGATGGATTTTTAACCATTTAACAAATTATTTCATATGGATTTTTAACAATTTAACGATTTTTTTTCATTTGCCGATATGAAGTATTGAAAATGAAATCCATGGGGATTGGACACTATTTGACATAGCCATCTATATTTATAAACCTCTTATTTATTTCTTTTGAAAAAGTTATAAATCTCATTTTTAAGTAAACAATCTCTGCAAAATAAATTTATTCAGACTTTTTAAAAACCATACACCTAGATTTTAACGAAACACTATAAAAATCTAAATTGAATACGCTTACACCTTTATGGACTATTTTCAGATTTTGATCGAATACAGTGAGTGATTATAGTAATTATAATTTATAAATTTATAATTCAACATTTCAAACCAAGTCCGCGAAATGCAACATAGTGACTGAGAAGACAAAAACGATGCCTCATTTATCTCAAGTTTATAATTTCAGGAAAAAAGAAGCAAATAGTACTTTTGATATGAAAAATGGTTAAGGGACCATGTCAATTTTTCATATGACGTCAAAACTGAAATTGCATTTCATACCAAGCTAAAAAAATATCCAAAATCTTGTAACCATCCATCTAAAGATAAAAAAAAAACACTTCAAGGTGCAAAATTGCTCAAACAAAACAAAAATAAACTTGGGACGGGAAAATAATTTGGTTCTAAGCCACTGGAAAATAATTTGGTTCTAAATAGAGATAAGCCACAGATATTTCAGCTTGAATTCAGGGGCACACTACATTTACTCATCATCCGAATCTTCATCAACAGCTGAGTTCAGGGCACGCAATCGTTCAATCAACTTGTTCTTCCTTTCATCGAATGTAAGTTTCTTCAAGTTAAACCTGAGAACACACATGTGATTCCATTACCAAACTACATATGAAAGTCCAGCAAGACAGCAATAATGCAACATGCAAGCTTCCTCAGCATCTCACCCAAAAAAAAAATATCATTCACTATGTATACATGACATACAGCAGGTGGAAGGATGACCACAAAACATCACGATCATGGCAAAAATTAATAATATTTCACCTATAGAAGTTAATATTGATCCAGATATATACATACAATGTATGCAATTTCATAATTACCAAACATAAACAAAAAAAAACATTACTTCATAGTTGGACTTTACCTCTTGTGCTCCTTGGGAGGCTGCTTCTCTGATTTCTTTGCAGTAGGATCTGCACGAATGGCAGCATGCACCTTCTTGTACATCGCCTCTAGGCCATCAGCCTCAAGTCCTTTCTTGATAAATTCACAAAAGTGAGATTGATATTTCTCTGGTTCATCTTCCATCAAAGTCTGACAAGTAAAAGTGAGCATGTTTCAGAGAAGCCAATGATTATAATTATACTATGGAATCAAATAAAATACATATAATGCATTAATATACGGCATTACCCTCATGTATGCAGCAACATGGCCACCAAATATGTACTTGCGATGAACATCGACATCAAGCTGCTTGCTATCCTTGGAAAAGCCAGCAAATCTCTTGTCGCTGTGAGGAATATCCAATCCACCATCCAACGCTCCCTGTGTTGACAAGTGTGAACAATACAATAATCAATCAAATAAATATTTTTAATTTCACTCAGAATTCTAAGTAAGCAAGCTGTATACATAGACTTCAGCAACAGCCATAAACTTAAATAAACCTAAAAATCTTAAGCTAGTAGCATGGTTTTAAAAATCGTTTTGAGGCTTACGCCTCGAGGCAGTGAGGCAGTGAGGCAGTGAGGCGGTGAGGCAGCGAAAAATCGCCTCGAGACGTCCGCCTCGAGCAACTCTTTTGAGGCTTACGCCTCTGAGGCATATCGCCTTGAGGCGTATGAGGCTTACACCTTAAAAATACCCTGTTTTTTATGTTTGGTCGGTTAGGCCTTTAATTTTTCAAACTCAAAATGGTTTTGGGCCAGTTAGTAAAAAAACAGTGAAATAACAACATAAAACATAGAAAAAAAACTAAAGAAACCTAGCCCAACAAGGAAGTGAAAAAAGGATAAGGAAGAGCATCTATTGTCTGTATGTACTAATCACTTCTTTGTTAACTAAAATTTTTGAGCTTGACCCCCGAATGCGTCAGCGTAGCGCAACTAAACTAATCCAATCTTCAAAACCCAACATGAAGATGCATTGATAATGTTATGAAGTTGGTTTTGTTTGAGTTGGGAATATATTTTAACTTTAAGACTTGTTCTAAATTTCTAGTTTGGGATGAGAGGATTCATGGTTTTTAGTCTTTTGTCTTATGTGTTGTGTGTTTTTATTTGATAGTAATGTTATTAAGTCATTGATATTATGGTATGAATTATGAAATATGAATTTCTAGTTTCTTTTTTTAATTTTTTAATGTTTTTAATTTATTATTATTAATTAATTGAGGCTTACGCCTCGTTTCGCCTCGAGGCTTACGCCTCATGAGGCGGTGGTCAACCGCCTTGAGGCTCGAGGCTCGATTTCGCCTTTCAAAACCTTGGCTAGTAGGCTTGAAAAAATAAGTGTGATCCCAAAAAGTTAGTGACAAGCACCATGCACAGTGAGCACAGTAACCCAAATCCATATACAAGCTTGAGCAAACAATGCAGGAAACCCTAGACTTAAACAACCATAGTAATTGCACGACTTTATCAAAGCTTTAAGTTACCTTGAGAGTACCAAAAACACGGTTTCCGGTTGTTGTTCTGATCAACCCTACATCAAGAAGAGCACGGAAAGGCCTCCTGCTATCTGCTGGTTCAACAGAGAAATCTTCCCCAGTGGCCTGACAATACAAGAATATCTTTTGAGCTCTAACTCCTAAAAACAGCAGCAGCAGGACTTTAAGCAGCAATTTAATTTATTGGTGGTTGATATAAATTAAATACTGGAGTTACCTCTACATTTCCTTCATACTCGTCATCCATTTCGAGCATTTTCAAAACACGACGAGCCAAGAGAAGTCCAGTGCAATATGCTGATCACATTATTCACATGTAGAGCACATTAGAATCAAAGCTGTATGAGATATACCTACAGAATTGTACATAACAAAACAGAAAAAAAATCTAAAAGTTTAAAATACCTGCTGCATAGTTTGTAAGACCTACTTCAAGTCCATATCGAGGCAGCTCATGAGAATAGGCGGCAGCAAGAATGTTATCACCAGTAATGCTGGCCGATACTATTTGTGCAGTAATGTCTTTGTTAGTCTAATGACAATGTAAAGGATGTAAACATGACAATAAGCATCTAATCAAACCAACCAACTAAAGCATTACAAGATCACACAACCCTTGAAGACTAAAACTTGAAAACAAATTCGTATTCTGTACAAGATCACACAATCTTAAACTCTAAACCATGAAATGAATTTGTATTTTGCACATAATTAAAAGGTGTAGGTGAAAATCGAAGCCAACCAACACAAACGAAATCCACTATAACTTAAATGTCAATATAATGATAAATCAATTTTAGGATACGAATCGCACAACAAAACGATACTTGGGAGTGTTGTACTTGTTCTTGTCTTGATTGATCAGACGAATTCTTGCCCGGTAGTCAGTCTTCCCCTCTGCCAACAATTGAAATAGACCAACATAGCAAATTAAATCAGCACGATACAACAGCGATTTGACAAAGGACAAAGAGAAAAACACAACAGAATACCTCTCCTTCTCTTATACTTGACCTGGAACCTCTTGAAATAGGCCTTGGATTTTTGAGCCTTCACAAAGACCTAAAACCAAAAACAACAGCATTACTTATCAAAGCACATAAAACTACACAAGTCTAACCAATTCCTGTTAATATAACCTCAGATTATCTAAAAACAAATCCATTTTCATCATGCAATATCTATACTACTTAAACAAGTGAATAATACAAAACCCAGAAACGAATCCAAACGAATCCATGTAATAACCGTTCAGTGAAGCGAAAACATCTTAGAAAAACTCAATATCAAGTTGTCAAGACTTTCATTTACAATATTTTTTTCTCATAAAACAGAACTAAAGACATTAAATGAATGAAAACCCATATATAATTAGAGGTGGGACTTAGAGACTCACCATTGTTGCAAAGCTTGGAATCGAGACAGAGAGAGAATTCGGAGACGTACAAGTAGGAGACGGCTGAGAGATATAAAGGATATGTGATATAAACCCTAGCAGAAGAAGTGACCTGACTGAGGATTAGATCGACGGCTGTGATTCAATCCCCCAATATAGTGGCATTTCGGTCTTTCTAGGGTTTTCAGAGTCGTGGAATCTGAATAAGCTAATTTGTTGATGATTTCTTTTCTTTTCCTTTATTTTATTTTGAAATATCAGCTTTAATTTTTTTATAATTTATACAATTTTAAATAATAAAATTTTAATTTGATGTCATTGAATTATATACAGTCTTTCTACTGTCAGTTCGTCCTGATATAAAATATATCAGGACGAAGAATGTGGACCACAGATTATGGAAAAGTTTTGATAAGTGCATACACTTTGAGTCAAAGTATGTAAATCTAATGGTCCACATTCTTCGTCCTGATATATTAAGACGAACTGACAATAGAAAAATTGGATTTATATATATATATATATATTTATATTTATGGGTGAATCTCTCATAATTGATTCCTTATTTTAATTTCGGTAAAGATCTTGGTGAAATTACATCGATTTTTAATAAATAAAAAAATTATAGATAATAAGTTTATTGAAATCTACTTATAAATAAAATTTGAAAATATTTTAAACACTATAACTATTTTCTTGAACTTTCTTATATTTTGCTTATTATCTGATGTCTTCATATTTAACAAAGTCGGGATAAATAATTCTAGTACTTAAAAATTTTCAAATTTTATTCATAAATACATTTTATTGAACTTATCATCCGTACAAAAAAATTCATATCAAAATTCTTAAAAATCGATATGATTTCATCAAAAACGTTACAGAAATTAAATTAAAGATCTCTTGTGAGAGATTATATATATATATATATATATATATATATATATAATCTTTTTCTTGTCAGTTCGTCCTAATATAAAATATATCAGGTTCTTAAATGTGGGTCATTAGATTTAATTGTTTTGACCTAGTGTATATGTAATTGTCAGGACTTCTCCATAATCTGTGACCCGGATTCAAGAAATTGATATATTTTATATCAGGATGAACTGACAGAAGAATGACTATATATATATATATATATATATCACCGCGCGACTCTAATTTATGTTTCTGAATTTAGTAAGAAAAATTTGTAATTATATTATATAAATATGAACAATGTAAACCAATAAAAATTACAAAAACCTCATAAAAATATTGAACCCCACGGTCTAAATCGTGCAGGTGTAATGGATATACAGTTAATTTCATCTAGTCATATATACGGATACTTGGATTGTTGTAGCTAGAAGTTAGTATAAGCTATTCAAAACTTCTCGTTAGGGGTGGGCACTAAGTTCGGAACCGAACAGAACCGAATCAAACCGAACCAAAAAAAGGGTGTTCGGTTCGGTTCGGTTCATAAAATGAATTCGGTTTAAACCGGTTTAAAAAGTTGAAAACCGAAAAGTTTTCGGTTCAAACCGGTTTGGTTTCCCAAAAACCAGTTTAAACCGATTAAACCGCCTATATAAGTAAAAAAAAAACCCTAACCTACTTCTTTTCTTTCATTAAATATTATTATTTATTAGTTATGTTTGATTTTGGTTTTTTTGGGCTTGGACTATTAAAATTTATGAAACTTTGGCCCAAAATTAGAATCCAACAACCCATCAAATTTAAAAATATATTAAAAAGACTCATTAAACCCATCAAACCTATAAGGCACATTAGGCCCAAAACCAAAATGAATCGAACCGAACCGAACCGATTAAAATCAGTTCGATTTAGTTCGATTACCATTTCTTATTCGGTTTAAACCGGTTCAATATTAGGTAAACCGAAATATTTTTGGTTCAGTTCGGTTTTACCCAAAACCGAACCGAACCGAACCGTACCCACCCCTACTTCTCACTTAAACCCTACAATAATTTCATATCTATTATAAATTTATAATAACCGATGACCAACATCTATGTGACAAGTGATGACAAAGTCTAGAAATGTATCAAAATGTACATTCACACGTTCAATTTATGCAATGTAATTATATATAGGTTATGATAAAACAACTTAAAGTTATGATTTAAAATTTTAACGTCAACGTCTCAACTACACATGTGTTCTTAATTCAAGAGTTATAAATAAATTCTCAACTATTGTATTAAAAACATATGAGTTGTTGAGATGTTGAAACTAAAATTTAAAGTTGATTTAGCTTGACCCATTATATATATATAGAGAGAGAGAACCGAACCGATTTTAAAACTTTAGATCATATTTTTATACACGATCTATACCATCGATCATATTTTTATACACGATCTATATCATCAAAAAATAGTTATTAGTTATTGGATTCTAATACGAGGGTCTAAAAAATTTAATCTCACATATAATATCCATTAATTATATAGATCCTTGTAATAGAGTTTCTTTCCTTTTTTCAAGTTGATCTTTATATTTTTCTTTTGAAATATTACAATAAATTAGGTTTTGGGGTGGAGGAGGGACTCGAACCCATAATATTGATATGGGTTTAAAAGACTTAACCACTATATCAACCTCATCTTGTCAATTTGATCTTTGTATTAATTAAACTCTATATGATTTAAAGAGATATATTTCAGTGCCTAGATGTATGCATTTAATCAACCTAATTCATGTCATGCGGAATAAAAAGTCAATCATATTAGCAGCTCACTGATATAATATCATTTTAGTGGACTAAGCCGCCAAGCGTATACATATAAATGTATAGGAATTTTTCTTCTGCCTAAATTAAAACTTTCTATTTTTATTTTACAACCTGGTTTAAGTTTAAATAGGTGAATAGATAGATGGATACGGTTAAAAAAAAAAAATAACTGTAATCAGTTTGACCAACATTAATATTTATATATATATATATATATATATATAGTAAAATCTCATTCGACTGAGCCTTTTATGAGTTTATTTAGGGGATATTATTAAAAATCACCCTCTTGTTTTGGTTGTTAGTCAAAAACCATCCATTGGTTTCGTTTTTAGCCAAAAATCACCCTCTAGTTTTATTATCGGATAAAAACTACTCTACCTTTTTATTTATTAGCCAAAATATCCCATGCCGTTAGTTTTTTATTAAAATATTCAAATATTTCCATTAAACCATAAAGGGTATAATAGTAAATGGGAAGTGAGTAAATTTAAAATATTTTGAAATAAAAAATTCATTTAATATTATATATAAAAATAAAAAAATAAATCTCTCCCTAACAAATCAACTGTTCGCTCTTTCTCCATCTCCTCCCTCTCTCTCATCCGTTTCTCTCATCTCAACTGTTTGTTGGGAAAAAATTAAAAAGAAAATGAAAATTGAATCAGCAGTGGATCCATGGTAACCACCCTCTCTCATCTCATCTGTTTGTTGAGAAGTTCACATCCTCGTATGCCGTGAAAATGGGCTCTGTTCACCGTGAAAAAGGGACTTGAGTGGTTTGGATTTGATGTGGTTTATGGATGACGGCGGATGGTGGCTTGTGTGTTTGGATTTGGGTGGTGGTTTAACTGGTTTGGATTTTGGGTTTGGTGGTGGTGCCGATTTCATGTTTGTGTTTTGATGGTGGTTTGACTAGTGTAGATTTGGAGTTTTAGTGGTAGTTTGACTGGTACGTTTTCAGGTTTGGTGGTGATCCGATTTCAGGTTTGGTTGGTGGTGCGATTTCGTGTTTGGGTTCATGTGGTGGTGGAGATCTATATGGATGAGATCCAGATGGATCTCCACGGAGATGGAGATCAGGGATGGTTTTTTTTTTTTTATCAATTATTTTGTAAATATTAATCTACATATAGACCCAATATTTTTTTTTCAATTATTTTGTTTTTCAAAAAATAATTTTGTTTTTTTTTTTTGAAGATTTTTAATCTTTTTTTACTTGTTTATATTTAAATATAAGGGTAAAATTGTATATTTGATTAGAAATGTTACCAGATGTTAACAAAAGGTTGTTTGTGGCTAATAAATTAAAAAGTACGGTGGCCTTTGACAAATAATTAAGGTGGTTTTTGACCAATAATTAAACTAGAGGGTAGTTTTTGACCGATAATCAAACTACATGATGATTTTTAATAATAACCCTTTACTTAGGAAGGAATAAATGGGCTCGGAATTGACCACTTCATTGGTTATTTCCATTGGGTTTGAGTTTGTAACATGGGCTTGGCCTTGGATATTAGTATTTAATCTGTCAAACTCAAAGAATTCTGTCTAAAGTTTTGTTTTGAATTTTTATATATTTACGTTACATTTGTGATTTGTTTATTTTTTTGAAGTATTACACTGTTATATAAGTTTAGGGTATTTTTTTTTGAAGAGGGGGAGGACTCCCGCAATCTCATGGTGCAGATGTGAGTAGTATACTACCGAACCAACCTCACATTGTCACATTTTGTATTTGTTTAGATATTAAACAACAATTACTCAAATCAAAATACAAAAGAAAATTCCTACAAAGCACCAATGCATTGATACACCATTAAATTTCAGAATTGTTTTAGCATAGTCACATGCAGCACACGTGACTTAAGGTATGTGAGTTGCATGTGACCATGCCAAAACAATGTCAAATTTAAATGGTGCATGGATGCATTAATACACTAAAGGGGACCCAATTATAAATTGTGAAAACAAATTAAGGGCCACTTTGATATTGTTTTAACTTTTAAAATGATTACTCTGTTGTAATTAGTGGCTTTATTACCACTTATATCAATACACACAATGAACACCTACCGCCTCCCCACTTGCTTCATCATGTTTTTGCAACTTGCTGCACCCACTTGTGTTTGCCATTCATATCACAGATCAACTTTGCTTTGCCTATATATATATGTACTGTATCACTTGAAAACTTGCTCTTAGAAAATGAATACAGAGAAGCTGAAGCGTTCTATCTCGTCTCACTCTTGTCTCTCTCTCATCTCATCTTTATTTTTTATATCTTCAGTTAGTTACAACATGTTATTAGGACGATTAGTGGTTATAGACTAGACAAGTAGTAATTTTGTTCCAGATAAAGTTCGTAACAGTTTTTAGCTTGGTTTTGATTGAACCCAGAAATTTTGAAATACTCGAATCGCTTTACGGAGGATACCATTGTGTTTCTCTCATAAATACAATTCCGACGCCGCTGACCGTGTCTCAAACGGAGCTCTAACGAACCCTCTAGATACGGTCAAAGTTCGGTCAAACCTGGAAAAAATTTCCAGTTTTTTTCAAGGTTGAAGACGACCACGTCAGCAGCCACGTAATCTCCCGGTCAGCTCCAGTCAGCAATACGTCAGCGCCACGTCGTGCCTGGTCAATGCCAATTCATCAGTATGAAGTGCCACGTCAGGCGCGTCAACGAGCAGTCATGCCACGTCACCGGTGTGTCAGCATCCAGTCACGCCATGTCAGCGAACAACAGCTCCACATCAGTAGTGGTCTGTCATGTCAGCGCCACGTCAGCAGTGACTGCCGCGTCAGTGTGCAATTTCCACCAGGTTTCGATAGAGTCGGATCTGTTTCTAGCTATTTCGACCGTTCCGGACACAACCGTGCCATCAGTTTCAACTAATTTCTTTTGAAGTAATGTTTTGACTTATTCAAGCTTTATAAACTCTATTTTAGGACACGATGGAATATTCAGAACCTGGAGATCTGGATCCAATATTATATGCATGCTTGATGCTCATGAAGAACAATATTCAGAGAAATATACACATCCAATCAGATGTTGTAAGCATCATAAAAATAATCTAAAATCCTAACGTATAATGAAATTGGAATAATATTTTATCCATTTCATACACATCCAACAAGATGCTCTGAATATCATAAAGAAGATTTAAGATCCTAACGTATAAGATGGCTTATACCGTCAACGGAACTTATATATTAGAGTTCTGGATTTATTTCTATGCACATCGCAGGTTATCTCATGGCCCTGTAAGGTGATCTTATGACCCTGAAACCATTTATTTTTATATACATCGCATGTGATCTCATGGTCCTGTAAGGTGATCTTTTGACCCTGAAAGCATTTATTTTTATGTAAATCACAGGTGATCTCATGGCCCTGTAAGATGATCTTATGACCCTGAAAGCATTTATTTTTAGGCAATATATGAGACTGGCTTATGCAGTGTCTCGGGACTGGTTTATGCCGTGTCTCCGAATAAATTGTTAAAATATTCCTATTATTTATACGCAATATATGAGATCGGCTAGACCGACTAACCAGAATTTAAAGTTCATGGAATTATAATATTTAAGTTGGTAGGGTTTTGAAAACCGATGAGAACCTGGAGTTCTGGATCAAATGTTATATAAATGAATGTCATACTTCATTATTTGGAATTTGTGGTTTCAAACACGTTCAGAATATGAAGTGATACGTTTACATGTCACGTATTTGAAAAAAAAATCTAAGCATCCAGTATGATGTTGTGAGTATTATAAAAGAGATTTAAGATCATAACGTATCATTCAATTGAGAAAAAAAGATCTACACATCCAGTAGGATGTTGTGAGTATCGTAAGATGATTTAAGATCCTAATATCACGTATAATGAGATTGTAAATGATATTTTATCCATTTTATACTTGCTTCTGAATGAGCAATATCAAGAGAGTAAATTTGGATATATTTATATTCATGAGATATCAAAATATATCCTAAGATTGAATGATTGTGAATGACAAGAGAAAAGGTTTATAGAATAAACCTATTGAAAAGATTATTATCACTTCAGTTGAGATATAAAATGACATTACACCTAATGTCCATAAAATTCCCAAAAAGGAAATATATGTCTTGCCTAGAGTGCAACGACTCATACAATTCTGTGGAGTCAGATATATTTTATGAATTTGATTTTGATCTGAGCAAATATTAATATTGTATCAGGTCCAACGAATCTGATAGAAAGCTCTGGAAGAGCCATGATATTGTTATCAAACAATACTAAATAATGTATCAGTGATACTTGATATTATTTAAATAGAACATAAAAGAATATGCTCAGTTCAAAAGTATATAAAGTTAATACCATATCAGATCCAGCGGATCTGATCAAAGGCTCTAAAAGAGCCACAATATTATTACCAGATGGTATTAAATTATGTATTGATGATACTTTATATCATTCATACAGAATATAAAAGAATCTGCTTAGTTTCAAAGATATATGGGGGAATGAATATTTATTCATTACTTCTCATTATTCAGGTCAGAAACTCATTATAGAAAAGCTACGTGCTTTATCATTTGGATTATATTACACTATTTATGCAGTTATGAATCAAAAGTTTCTAGATCCAAAAATGTTTGTGTTTTGGCGTGACCGTAGTGGTCACCCAGGATCTACAATGATGCGTATAATCATTGAAAATTCTCATGGATATCTATTAAAGAACCAGAAGATTCTTTATCCAATGAGAACTTATGTACTGCATGTTCACATGGGAAACTAACAGTAAAACCATCTTATTCTAAAAAGTTGGTTTTGAATTCTCATCATTCTTACAAAGAATTCAAGGAGATATATGTGGACATATTCATCCACTAAATGATCCCTTTCATTATTATATGGTTTTAATTGATGCATCTACGAGATGATCATATGTTTGTTTATTATCAAACATCTCCATGTTACTTACACTTGTTATCAGCTTTTCCAGATATACTCATAATCAAAATGGATCAATAGAATCACTTATCAAACGTTTCCAGTTTCTCTAGAAGAGAAAAGTAAATGAAAAATTACTTATATATAAAATAGAGATATTGGTTCGGTTCTCTCTCTATATATATGTGTGTGTCTCATTTCAATATTCGTATCTCTTAAATACGAAAGATAATTGATCGTCAGATGATTATTAATCTGTTACCTGGTATATTAAAGGTAATAAGATTTTATCAGTTGTCATCTCATAAACCCCGGCCGGGTGATTGTTCTTGAAGAACGATCAGAGAAAAATGTAACAAATAAATAATTTGATGCATATCATAAACTTATAAACCTTTTGAAAGGTATTGTTATTAGGATCTCAAAAGTAAATAAAACTCGAGTTATAAATAAATCCACTTTCTCTAAATCAACTGTATAAGAGTCTGATATATCTAAAGAGACACAAGTCTATGAAATGACTAAATTCATTGAAATGGAAGAAATCTCAACAGAGATACAAGAATATGGAAATTGAGAGAAATTCTATAAATCATACAGAGTTTATGAAATGACGAAATCCATTGAAATAGAAGAAATCTCAACAGAGATACAAGAATATAGAAATTGAGAGAAATTCTATAAATCATACAAAGTCTATGAAATGACTAAATCCATTGAAATGGAAGTAATCTCAACAGAGATACAAGGATATAGAAATTGAGAAAAAATTCTATAAATCATATGAGAGAAATGTGGAATCATAAAGAAATAATCATTAATAATGTATTTTTTATATATAGTAGCGCTACTAAAATTATAAATGATAATTATGATATTCATAATATCAATGATTGTAGATAAAATGTATGATTGGCCTAGATGAAAGAAGCAATTCAAGAAGAATTGACTTCATAAGCCAAAAATAAAGTATTTAGATCAATAGTACTCCAGACATGTCAAACTAGTTGGATACTAATAGATCTTTATACATAAATGTCATGAGAAAAACGAGATCGTGAGATATGAGGTACGACTCGTAGTGCGAGGTTTCTTACAGAAACTTGGTATCCACTACTGATGAATACAATTACGTTATTGATAAATTTGGCTGCCTTTAAGAGGATTGAAATACGTCTTCTAGACGTAGTAATCATTTATCTATATGATTCACTCAATGTAAATATTTATAAATTCTGAAGGGTTCAAAATGCTAGAAGCATCTAAATCGAAATCTCGTAATCTGTATTTGATGAACATACAAAATCCTTATATGGATTAAAAACAATTTGAACCGATGTGGTATAACCGTCTCAGCTAATATTTGATAAAGATAAAGATATAATAAATTATATACTTATGTGTCCTCATAAAGAAATGAGAAAGAAAACATTGTCTCGACTTGATGGTCGAACATAGATCAAATGGAATGTTTGTCCATCAATCAGAATATGATGAAAAGATTCCATATGGATATTACTCCATAAAGCAAGTCTTTGCTTATACTCTCTCCAATAATTTATGACATTATCTGTATGTGTCAGTGCTAGCAATTAAGAAGATTGCTTCAAAAGAACTTTTATCAGGGGGAGCGTTCCATCAGGGGGAGCATATCAGATAAAGGATAATAATCATTTTGGGCATATGTGCATTGTAATATTTTTCCTTTCAATCAGGTTTTTATCTCACTGGGTTTTCCTGACAAGGTTTTAATGAGGTAATTCTATAAGCACCCCCAAAAATTATTTGATCCATAAAGATCATTATATTAAATTTATCTAGTTGATCATCGTAAATATTACTTTGATCTTGCTAATCATCGTATATATGTTACTTTGATCTAGAAGATCATCATAAATATTACTTTGATCCAACAGATCAATGAATATCTTTGCTCAGTTTTTTTATCCCACTGGGTTTTCCCTAGCAAAGTATAAACGTGAGAAATGTTTTGATGAAAACAATTAAATCTGGACATATGTACACTATACTCTTTTACCCTTTGATCATGTTTTATCCTACTGGGTTTTCCTGACAAGGTTTTTTTTTAACGAGATAGTTTTGAGAACATCCAACACCACTAGATCCAGATAGATCATTGTATACATTTTTCTCAGATTTTGTCCCATTGAGTTTTTTCTAGAAATTTAATACAAGTGGTATTAATCCAAGGGGGAGTGTTGTAATTAGTGGCTTTATTACTACTTATATCAATACACACAATGAACACCCATCGCCTCCCCATTTGCTTCATCATGTTTTTGCAACTTGCTGCACCCACTTGTGTTTGCCATTCACATCACAGATCAACTCTGCTTTGTATATGTATACTGTATCACTTGAAAACTTGCTCTTAGAAAATGAATACAGAGAAGCTGAAGCTTTTTGTCTCGTCTCACTCTTGTCTCTCTCATATTATCTTTATTTGCTTATATCTTCAGTTAATTAGAACAGTTAGTTGTGCTGAATAAATAATCTGCTGTGAAGTTAATCAAACAACTGTTTAGACTCAAAAGCAATATATATATGTTTGATAAATTATAATGTTAATTACTGTAAATTTGTAAAGTGATCAAAAAAGATACGGTTTTTTTTGAAGGGAATGTATGAAAATTGAAAATTTTTAATGTGTAATTGGTATCAAAGAATTATTTAATTCAAATTTCAAACAAAAAATATAATAATTATGTAACACTTAATTCAAATGTTACAAAAATAAATATATAATTTTTTTTATATATAATTCACATTATCAACATGTATATTAGTATTAACAAGTACGTACAATGTACTAGATCTTCCATTAGAT
This sequence comes from Dipteronia sinensis, assembly GCA_033220585.1. Classification (NCBI taxonomy): domain Eukaryota; kingdom Viridiplantae; phylum Streptophyta; class Magnoliopsida; order Sapindales; family Sapindaceae; genus Dipteronia; species Dipteronia sinensis. The sequence goes on from CM065641.1 coordinate 15,448,581, forward strand.
GTAGCGTTTTTTTTTTGTAGTTAGAAGAAAAAAATTATAAACAATAAATAATAATGACTATTTAAAAATAATTATTAAATAAAATCAAATTACAAAACTAAATAATAAATTTATACGAAATAAATGTTGGGATAACACAGATAATTTGGTATTTTAAAAAATTCATTAAATCTCACAACAAATTATTTCATAATCATTTCTCTAAAACCTCCCACCTATTTTTCAAAACTGCAGCCAAATTAACTCTGATTATTAAATCATCTCTTTTGGAAGTTTTACTTAACAATTTTTACATACCAAAATTATTAAATACTCTTATTTTATCTTTTCAAAAGCAAATACCAAATGGGATCTAATTCAATATTTACCACAAAAGATGGATTTAATGCTGGGTATGTGCATAATCAATTTATGGATTATTTCGGTGAACTTATAAACCTTCATCAGACTATGAAGCAATCCTTGAGTAGCAAGCCAAGTTTGAGAGGTTGTTAGCTGAAAGTGGTTATCTTCCTCAACAAAGGCTGGTAAGCTGTTTCATTAACGGGGTTGAAGGATATCTGGATCAACCAACCAACTTTGTTATCTACAGTCATCAATCTTATACGTTTGTATAAGGTCAGAGACTCGATACATAAGAAAACAACACCTAATACAACAAGACCATATATGTAGGCACGTGGTTATTAAAGGATGTCTTACCGAACTTCGCCTATATCGTTACAATGAAGAAGATGATCATAAATGAATTAAATGAAAGGAAAAATAATGGGTTGTGTTTGTCAAAGGAATCACCTATTAATTTTGATTGATTGACTTTATGCATTTATTTGTATATTTTTAGATTGACCATAATCTTAGGATATAGTTTAGGACACTATGATTGTGGCTGTAATTCTTGTAATCACTCAAATCATGGGACGTAATTATATCTTGATTGTATATCTACAATGGAACGTTCTGGTCTGAAGGTATCCAATTCTATTCATTTAAATATATTGTCTTGGTATCAGCACCCACGACAGTAAACTTTCTGTCTCTTTTAGTTATTCAGTTTTATGAGTTTTTTTTTCTCAATTTTTGTTGTCCAAATACTGCTGGTTTTTGTCTTGATCTTTTCTCCTTTAGAGTTTCTTTCTTGCAGCTGTTCTTGTTTTTTATTTTTATTTTTGAGTTATAGAATCACCATTTTTTTCTTGATCAACTCATGGAAAAAAAAAGAGAAGAGATTTCTCTTGTTCAATTCAATGGCAAAAATTATTCCTCATGGGCATTTCAATTTCAAATGTACGTGACAAGTAAAGAATTGTGGGGTCATTTTGATGTATCCACTGCTAAACCAAGTGATGCCACACAACTTACTCAATGGGTAGTAAAAGATGCCCAAATCATTAGTTGGCTCTTAGGTTCTGTTGAATCGTATTTTATATTGAATCTGCGTCCCTACAAAATAGACAGAGATGTGGGCTTATCTACTCTGAATTCATCAACAGCAAATTCTGCTCGTCGGTTCCATCTTCAATATGAACTTGCTCAATTCACTTAGGGAACTTTGTCCATTCAAGAATATTATTATTCATTTATGACCTTTGGACAAAATATACAGAGTTGATTCATACATCAATTTCAGCCACCACATTGCCTGATATCCAAACTCTTCACCAAACAAGTTAAAGAGATCAATTTTTGATGCATTTCTATTAGGATTATGCTCAATAGCAAGAGTGTAATATTGTATTTGACAATCTTTTCATATTAATGAAGTGATTTCTGTTTTAACAAATCTTATAGCATTTATAGTTTTGTTATTATAATTGTCAAAGGTAAATAATCATAAGGTCAAAAAACTATAAGAAATGAAGAATTGTTCGTACATCTGGATATGTATGAGGTAAACACAATTCTTTAGTTAGTCTTGAACAATATTCACAACTTAAGATAAAGGTTGGGCGCCTTTACCTTGTTAAAGTTGTAGATTCTTTTGCTAGCATTTAAGTGAGATCAAATGTGTTATGATGAGTCTAAAATCATCAAAGTGTGGTGTCTTAGGGCAAAAGAATCTAATGCACCAGGAGTATTGAATAAGATCATAGTGAAATACTTTATCCAGAACCGTCAGTGGATAAAAGTTTTTACTTGAGGACAATCGGAGAATCTATCTTAATCATGAGATAAATGATGGACTTATGGTTGCAAGTGTTATCTTATGAGCTATCAATGAGTACGATTATATAGCATAGTCTATCCTCGATAGTTTGGTGGTATTTATTTGTTAATCGATAGGGGATTTCATTTATAGATATGGACATCGTGGCTCCATTTATTAAATGAGAGTATAATATTATCATATGGATGTTTTGAGGTATTTGATATTCAATCTTATCGTTGAGTTTTCAATAGTGTCTATTGAAATATGGCTTCTGGACAAGTCAAAATATTCAAGTTCAAAACGTGGTCATATGAGCAAATATGGTAACTAGAAGAGCTATAGGCGGTCTATGAGCTCTCGGCGATTACTGATATTATTCACGAGGATACATTATCTCCAATAAGATTGTCTAGGGTATGAATGAGAAACATATACTTATTCTATCTTTATTTAAGAGTTCAATTTTAGTTCTTTAGTGGAATGAACTAAAATTAATAGATCAGACCTAAGTGAATCAATTGTTGATTGTGATTAGGTTATGTCTATTGGAGCTTAAATTTAGATAGCCCGCCAAGATCCCCAATCCACACGGACTTGCATGGATCACTTGATATATTCTATTGGACTAATTATGGGTCCATCTAGAATTGTATTAAGGCATGTGAACTTGTTTCTTTTAGTAAGAATTGGCCTAGTTCACATGTGAGCCTTTTATTAAGGTCCAATGGATTTAATAAAATAGGAAAAACAATATATATGCCCATATATGGACTTGGGCGGCAAGGCTAAATATAATAGCCTATTATATTGTTTTTTATTTTATTATTTAATTAAATGAAAATTAATTAATTGATCGATTAATTATTTAATTAAGAATCAAAATCTTTTTCTGACTAGGAAATATGTTTTTTAGTATTATACTATTGTTGGTAGTATAATAAATATTAAAGACTTTATTTGGCAAGTAGATAAATTAAAATGAATTATTGATCTAGTCAAATTAGGAAGTCTTTGATGTACGCACAAATACACAACACTTGGATTAGAGTTTGTATTCAAAAAGATTGATAGGAGTCTTTTATGGAAATACAAATCCTTTTTGGTGGAGGATTTCGGTCATTAGCTAAAAGACTATCAAGGAATTCAGCCAACTCTAAAATAAAAGGAAAGGGATTTTCGGCCAACCCTAAATAGTTTAGGGCAAGAATTTCGGCCACTATATATAACATATAGTGAAATTCGGCCAAAACCCTAAGGTTTTTTTGAGAGTTATTTTTCTTTAGCTTGAAAAATAGAATCCATCTCTTAGACTAGTGTGAGAATTCGGCCAAAAGGAAAAGAGAGAAGAGAACGTTTTATTTCGATAGTGCACTAATAGCTTTTACATCAAAAGGCTTTGTGCATATTTTCAAATTAGGTTCACGCGAATTTCGATCAAGAGATTGAGAATTCAAAAGTGACCGGAACGTTCTTTGTTATCTCTTGGAATGTTCTTTGTTATCTCTTGGAAGTTTTTATGACTAACGAAAAAGAAAAAGTTTTTTTTTTGTTATCCATCCTTAGGTACACAATTCAAAGAAAGGGAGATCACGCTCTTAGGTGATTCACGTTCGTGATTGGATTGGAAGTTCTTAATGAATATCACTGACGCAACTTCTAATCGGGTTCACGCTACAAATGTACGATATACTTTTTATATATCAATTAATCAAAGGGTTAAGGTCTTCTTCTTTACAGGAATTTTTTTTTAAATATATTAAAACTATTTTAGTCTCGCTTCCGCTTCGTGCATGCGTTTTTCCCTACATCTTCGCTCTAATTTTGAGATGGTTTGTCCAATCTACTAAGTCGCACTTATTCCCCATCTTTAGATACATGTCTCAACGAGCTCCTTCATTAAGAATAACAGATGGTTACACAATCTCGTATGGAAGAACAAGCTAATCCTTGCTCGATTGATGTCGCATACATGGCCAGAGGTCGTGCCCAAGGATGAGATTTGAGCAAGGTTCATTGTTATAGTTGTATAAAATTTAGGCACTTAGCTGCCCAGTGCAAACAAAATTTTTGCAAATATTGTAAGATAGCAGGGCCTTTGATCACAAAATGTCGTAAAAGACCTAAGAACCGCCAACCTCGGGAATTTCAAGCTACTAATAGGGAAATTTCTTCTGATGGTGTATTTAGCTCTCATGTACAGCCCGTCTCAGTACCTTCACAGCCAATCCATTCTTCTCAAATCACTCAAGAAATGGTCAACCAAATGATTCTTAATGCTTTTTTGCTCCTGGTGTCTCGGGTCAAAAAAGTCCTCCATCTTCTACTTGGTACTTAGATTCTGGTGCTTCAAATCACATAACATTCTCTTCTTATCATCTTTCTAATGTAAAACAATATGATGGTAATTTTAATGTCCACACTGCCGATGGAAATAAGCTTTCTATTTTAGGGATTGGTGATGTTCCTCACTCTTTACCTCTCCATAATGTTTTTTTATTCTCCATCTTAAACAACAAATCTCTTGTTAGTTAGACAATTAGCTGATCAAAATTGTTATATCTCATTTTCTCGTTCCGGTTGTCTTGTTCAGGATTAGGTATCGAGGACTATGATTGCAAAGGGCCTGAAGCGTGGGCGTTTATTTCCTTTTACAATACAACCTGAGAGTGGCTTATTAGTTGTTTTCTTTTGTGGTGTAACTCAAAATATTGTACACTTGTGGCACAAAAAATTAGGACATCCAAATCCTAAGATATTATATTCTTTTCATTAACATCTGGTTTGTTGCCTAATAAATCGAAGGTTTCTCTTACTAATGTTTCATTTGATTGTTCTAGTTGCGAACTTGGTAAAAGTAAAATTCTTCTTTTTCCTCATAGTGAGTCAGTAACTACAAAATGTTTTGAGATCATTCGTAGTGATGTTTGGGGTATTGCACCAATTATTTCTCATGATCGATACAAATATTTGGTTACAATTATTGATGACTATGGTGGTTTACATGAGTTTATTCTTTAAAGGCCAAGTATGAAGTTTTTGATGTTTTTCAAAAGTGTTTAGCTTATGTAGAGAACCAATTTAAAACATCCATCAAAGTTCTTCGCTCCAACTTTGACGGTGAATATATGTCTAATTCTTTTCAGTCCTATCTTCAATAAAAAGGCATCATCTCCCAACTGGCTTGTCTGTATTCCCCGCAACAAAATGGGGTTGTTGAGCGCAAAAATTGACATCTCCTAGATGTTACCAGATCTTTACTTGTAGAGTCTTCTGTCCCTACAAGATTTTGACCATAAAAATTATCCACTGCTGTGCATTTGATTAATTGATGGCCCTCTGTCTCACTCCAATGGATATCTCCATATTTCAGGTTACATCACACACAACCCTCGTATGATTATCTGTGTCATTTTGGATGTGTTTGTTTTGTTCATTTGCCTTTTTCTAAACGCACCAAGATTTCATCTCTATCTGTTCAATGTGCTTTCCTCGGCTATGCAACTCATCAAAAGGGATATTTATGCTATGATCTAAAACTTCAACATGTACTTGTCTCGTAATGTGATTTTATTTGAAAAACAATATTTTTTTTCTAAAGTATTTAGAACCTATGACAACAGATTATTCAGCTATTAAACTCTCTAATCTTCCTCATTTTGTTGACTCAAAATCATCTGTTTCAACTCGATTTAACTCCCAATTTGTGTATTCGAGACGTCCAAGGCCTGTTCCTCCATCCTTCGGGCCTTTTGCTTCACCTCATGCACCGAATCTAGCTCAAGCTCCCGCTCTTCGTTGCTCTACCACCCGAATATCTCGTCCACCAAATTGGTATGGTTTTTTTCACAGTTTGTTAGTTACTACTCTTTCAACTGTTTCTATTCCTAACTCTTATTCTTAGGCTGTGAAGTATACATGTTGGCAACAAGCTAAACATGATGAGCTCGATGCCCTTCATAAAAATGGTGCATGGGAAATTTTTTCTTACCCACCTTATGTGAAGCCCATAGGTTGTAAATGGGTCTACAATATCAAGCTGAAATCTGACGGTTCCTTGGATAGATATAAACACGATTGGTCGCTTAGGGTAAAAATTAACCCTCGTAGCAAAAATGACAATTGTTCGGACCATCCTTGCTACATCTGCTTCTCAAACATAGCCACCATACCAGATGGATGTTAAAAATGCTTTTCTCCATAACAAACTCAAAGAGGAAGTATATATGCGTCTTCCATAAGGCCTTTCCCTAAGAATTCCTAATTCAGTAGCTAGGCTCAAACATTCTCTTTATGGTTTAAAACAGGCACCTCGAGTGTGGTTCAAAAAATTTCGACAAATTCTACTCACCATTGGTTTCCTTCAAAGTGCCTATGATGTATCAATGTTTCTTCAACGATCTTCCAACGGAATTACACTTTTATGGGTTTATGTTGATGATATCATCATTTAAAGGACTTGTAAGAACCTAATTTGTATGATTGGTTTATTTAATGACAAACCACATTTGAGGATGTTTTTATAATGGATAGTTTAGGCTTTCGATGGCAAGCTTCTAAGCATCTCCGTGACTTCAAGAGCAAGAGCGAAAGGTAAATCACTTGACTTGACTCTTGAAGAGAATAGTTGCACACACACACACACACACACACACACACACACACACACACACACACACACACACACACACACACTTATATGCATTTGAATTGACATGCATTTGTTTTGCATTTGTTTTTTGTTGCTCATGTGTGTTTTTCTTAAACTTCTCACACATGCACCTTGTTGTTATTATTAAGTGTGGTTTTGAGTGGTGTAATTCGTTTCCTGATATTTGATCGGAAACGTCTGCGCATACGTTGGTGTGTTTGTCTTAGCGCGATGGATGACTACTTAAGAAGGTCCCTTTCTTCTCTTGGTTTGGTCTTAGATCTCATGGTCTTATACCTTGAGTTTAGGTAATCGTTGTGTTATTTAAATATGACATTTGGTCACTCAAATGACTATAACACTTTCTACAGACATCGAAAACTCATTCCATAAAAAGGAATAGAAAGTTGACATCTATACCTTTCCAACAGTATATTGTTTGATAAATTTTGATATCGCTTGTTCATGTTTTGAGCTACTTGAAAATCCGGCTGGGGTCAGTGCTCGGGTACTGCGCCGGTCACTACCCGCGCAGTTACCCGCAAAGTCTTCTCGAGTGTTTTTTCATGGTCCTAGTGCTCGGGAACATACCAGCACAGTAGACCCATGCAGTGTGTCATTTTTGTCTAGACATTGTATTTAAACTTTATCAAAATGACGTAGTTTCAGATGGAACTTATATATACTTCATATTCTTCCTCATTTCGACCTAGAGCTTCAAGAACTCATTTTTAGAGATAGAAAGAACCCCCTTAGAGAGAAGCTCCAATATTCATTCTCTAAACTCTTCAAACTCTTCAAACTCATCATCTTCATGCTTCATTGAACATCTTTAAGCATGAGTCTTTATCATTGAGTTGACTTGGTAAGTTGAACAAAAACCCATCTTTATTAATTGTTCATACTTTTCAAGATTGTGTTGTTATTGCATTTATTAGTTGATTAAATGCTAGGACTCTATTTATTGCATCCTTTATGAGTTCCTTTGTATGATTGAGTTTGTATTATGATAGCTTGCATTCAGGACATATTTACCCTCTAGCTAAGTCTCTATGCCTTGCCTTTAGACATTGTTGATTATGACTCATTGATTGCATAATTAATTGCATATTTAATGTCCTTGCCATATTGTGTGACAACTTATGTTGATTTGGCATTGTTTGATGACTAGGTTTTAGATTTACACATATTTATCTAGTTAAGTATTTATGAGTCTTCATATAGACATTGATATCTAGGATTGTTTGATTGTCATCATTAATATCTAGATAAGCATTTAGTGTTGCCTAACATTACTTGCATTTTAGAATATATCATATGTTCAGTTAGGTTGCTTAAACTCTTCGTTGAGTAAAGTCTTGTGACTAAATGGTTAGTGCACAATCATATTGGTCTAGAATCATTATAAAAGGCCCGCAGGGTAGTAGTGGTAGGTTAGTGATCGAGAATGGTATGATTAGATTTCAATCTAAGTTATAAACATCATTATATATAGTGGATTTGAGGACCGTGTGTGGCTAGAATGATAACCCGTGAGTTTTGCCATGTTTGAGGGTTTCTCACGTAAATCAATCAACGTGTTATTTATTGTTTTCCACACTTTAATTTAGTTGATTGATTGCTTGTTTTTATGGAGTTATTTTTAATATTGACTAATCAAGAAAAGTTACTAATTAACTTGATTAAAGCCTATTCACCCCATAGGTTGTTTAGACACACTTAGTTTATTTTCAGGACTGATGAAACAATATTGATACGTCACTTGCAGGCCAAGCTCAGTAATTCCTTTCATATGAAGGATTTAGGACAACTAACTTTTTCTTTTCTTTTTTGCAGGCACATCAATCAAGCAAGTGAATTTTTTTAAATCATGAGAAATATCTATCAGAACTTATTCACTTTGCTAGACTTGAGAATTCTACCCTTGTTGATACTCTTCTAGAGTGTAATGTTAAGTATTGTCAGAATATTAGTGATCTTCTTCCTGATCCTTCAGCATACAAACAGTTAGTTGGCAGCCTTATGACTGCCCTAATACATCTTCACTTGGCTGCAGTGAAACATATTATTCTATACCTTCTTAGTCAGCCTACTAGGGTTTTTTTCCCAGTTGGCAATTCTATTTCTCTTACTGGTTATTCCAACTTAAAATGGGCAGGATGTCCATACACTCGTAGATTGACCACAGCTGGTGTATGTATCTAGGTCAATCCTTGATCTATTGGAAATTTAAGAAACAAGATAAGGTCTTCAAATCATCTACAGAAGCCGTGTATCTTGCCATGTCCTCTACTTGCTCTGAGATACTTTGGCTTCGTGGTTTATTGTCTGAACTTGGTTTTGATCAGTCCTTACCAACTCCATTACATGTTGATAACACAAGCGCAATTCGTATCACTGAAAATCCAGTTTTCCATGAGAGCACAAAGCATATTTAAATCGACTGTCATTTTATTCGTTATAAATATATGCGCCACACTATTCGTCTTCCACACAGATCAATCGAGCTCTAGCTTGCTGACTCCCTAGTCATGATGCCGGTTCCGGTTCGAAACCGACGGTTCCGGTTCGAAACCGACGGTTCCAATTCCGGGGTCACCAGAACCAGAACCAGAACCGAAACCAGAACAAGAACCTCCTTTAGAAAGGTTCCGGTTCCGGTTCTGATTCTCCGATTTCGGTTCGGTTCCGGCTGTTTCGATGGTTCGAAACCGGTATTGTTTTTTCAAAACCCAGTGATCTACTCAGTTACTTACTCACATGTGACATATCCAACCCCAACCCAGATCAGTGAGATCACAGATCTCTGATTCTCGTCTCTCTCATCTCTCTCTTTCTATCTGTGTGTGTGTGTGTCTCTCTCTCTCTCTCTCTCACACACACACACACGCACACACACGCACACACGCACACACACGCACACACACACACACACACACACACACACACACACACACACACACACACATACACAAATCAACCCCAAATCACCCACCACCGACCACCACCACCCGTGATTCCGTGAATCGGCCATCCCTAAATCACCCAAATCAACACCACTCTCGCTCACAAATCAACCCCAAATTCTGTGATTCAAAGAAAAAGAAGAAGAAGAGATCGAAGAAGAAGAAAAAGAAGAAGAAGAAGAAGAAAAGATCGACCGCCCCGCGTCATTGAAGAGAACCAGTTTTAGAAACAAAGAGAGAGAGAGAGAGAGAGAGAGAGAGAGAGAGAGAGAGATCAGATATTTAAGATTTATAAAAAAATTAATAAATTGGTATTTAAAAAAATTAAAAAGAAAAAAGAAATCAGGGACCGGAACCGCCAGTTCTGATCCTGTTCTTGATTTTTAGGAACTGGAACCGGAACCGGAACCGGAACCGGAACATCTCTGGTTCCAGTTCACGGTCCGGTTCCGATTCCGACACTGTTCCGGTTCGGTTCTGGACCTCACTATTCCGGTTTGGTTCCACAGTTGGAACCAAACCAGCGTTATGTCTAGCTCTCCCACGATCCAGATATCAAATGTTAGTTAGCAAATTGATGTTTCTCGATTCTCTAGCATCAATTTGAGCAGGGATGTCATCTTTACCAACACAAAACCCTTACCAACTTCACAAACAACAACAATAAAATATACACACATATGAATTGAATACATACCCGAAGCTCCATTATGTGCTCGAATTACATAAGGTCATTCTTAAGCTTGATTAGTGTTGGCATGCATAAGGCCATATTGGCCTCAAAAACCTTAGCCTGTGTATTCAAACGATCAACAGATCCTTTAACACTGCCAATTTCAGATTGAAACCAATTGCATATAGCAGTGATTTCTAATGGTGTGAGATGGTGTGTAAACAATATTTGGCAGCTCTCTATAGACATTGAGCGAGAACTCGAACGGATAGGAAAAGAGACTCTATTTGGGGCCATAGTTAATGGTGTGAGATATGTTTTTTTTTACGAGTAAAAAGAAACTCAAACTCTCATAAAAAAAGACCTATTAAATGATAGTACGAATCCCCTCTTTTATTTTTATTTTTGCTTGATGTAACACGAGTTTTAGTTTAAGTGTGTGTTTGTTATGGCTTTTGAAAGGATCAAAAGCATTATTTTTTAATGCTAAAAGCTATTTTCAAGTTTTTTTTAATGCTTGTTTGGTTGAGTTTTATACGGCCTCAAAAGGTCTACAAACGTCTATTTGAGTTTTTTAAAGTTGTTTGGTTGGATTTTTAAAAATGTCTATTTTAAATTGAGTAGAGATCAGTCGAGTTTAAACCTCTACTAGAAAAAAGCTCATGGGGAGGTGCTTCTTCAAATAGATTTTTTTTTGGGTAATTACCCTGGTGGCCATCGACTTTTGCCACCACTCTCAAAATGGCCACCAGTTGGGGATTTGGTTTAGAAATGACCATTTTTGGCAAACAAAGTTACACCGGTGGCCATTCTGTTATAACACCGTTAACTTTTTCAAATAATGTTACACTAATGGCCATTAATTTGTTCACTTGGTATCAAAATAGCCATTATAATAATTTTTCTCCAAAATTACTCTAGTGGCCATCCATTTGGTCAATTGGTATCAAAATGACCATTATAATTGTCCCATTTTTTCTAAAACATGTGTATTGACCATCCATTTGGTTAATTGGTATCAAAATAATCATTATATGTACAACTATATTCTATTAGAAAAATAAAGTAAGCAATCATTAAAAATAAAATTTCATTTCAATAGAGAAAATAAATAATTCATTTGATTCAATATAATTTTAGCTAGTCATACACATTTTGGTATACTTGTGCAGTTTGACAAGTATTATTTGATGTGTATGACTAGCTAAAATTATATTGAATCAAATGAATTATTTATTTTCTCTATTGAAATGAAAATTTATTTTTAATGATTGCTTACTTTATTTTTCTAATAGAATATAGTTGTACATATAATGATTATTTTGATACCAATTAACCAAATGGATGGTCAATACACATGTTTTAGAAAAAATGGGACAATTATAATGGTCATTTTGATACCAATTAACCAAATGGATGGCCATTAGAGTAATTTTGGAGAAAAATTATTATAATGGCCATTTTAATACGAAGTGAACAAATTAATGGCCATTAGTATAACATTCTTTGAAAAAGTTAACGGTGTTATAACGGAATGGCCACCGGTGTAACTTTGTTTGTCAAAAATGGCCATTTCTAAACCAAATCCCAACTGGTGGCCATTTTGAGAGTGGTGGCAAAAGTCGATGGCCACCACGGTAATTACCCCTTTTTTTTTTAAATGTCTACCAACCAAACAACTATAATTTTTTTTTCTTCAAAAACTTCATTTCTAATAGATCTACTACAAGTAGATCTTTTATCGGTAGAAGTTTTTAATAAGCCCAACCAAACAAGCTCATAGTTGTTTGGCAAAATTTAAAACAGATTTTTAACATATGAATTATATAAATTATCCTTTATAAAAGTCATTTTATGTCACTTGGAGAAGCCCAAATTTTAGACTTTTCCAAAAAGCTTTTTTTTTTACCTTTTTAAAAACATATGAATTGTTTCAACTACTATTTATAAATTTTAGATATTTTACCATAACTCTTTCATTATAAATACATTGTCAACACATTTTTGTAATTCACTCAACCAAAAACTATTTCTAAAAATACATTGTCAACACTTTTTTTACAATTTAGAGAACCAAAAGCCTTTTTTTTTTGTTAGAACATCTACTCATTAGAAACTCTATTACAAAAAGATCTACTCAAGAAACTCTACTTGAAAAGCTATACCAAACACACCTTAAAACTTGTTGATTTTTTTTTTTGTTTGATGTAAAAGTTTTAGTTTAAAACCGGTTTAAACCACCCAATGTTCGAGTTGTCATAATTCTATACTTCAAAATCCAGCAATGGCTGAATTTCCAGTATCACAAGGTATATTCAACTTGAATTGTTCTCAACAAATTCATCAAGGAAAGAACAGACTATGCTATTCTGATTTCTCTTACAACACATATTATTACATTAATGAATTTTATACAACAAAAGAAATTTAATATGAAAAACCAAACACAGCAGTCGCAACCAAAATCTCGTGAATAAATAATGCTCAAACAGCAGAAAGAGACGCCCATTTTCCGAGCTCGTAAGGATCACAATAGTAGTATAACTTGACTCTATTCGTCAAAGACAACCCTGCTGCCACAGGCGGAGCACGAAGACCAGAATCATCCTGTTCTGCAGGGTCATCTGAAAATGCTGTAACATCTCCTAGAAGCTTGAAACAAATTCTGCGGGATTGTATGCCTTGGGGGAAATCGAAGTACAATGGTGTTCCAGCTTTAACCTCTGGCAATCGATATTCTGCAATGGTTACCATTTTTTGTGTTTCATGGAGAACAGATACTTGTATATACAACACAGCTGGAGAGATGTGTCTATCTTCTAAGAAAGTTATCGATGTGTCCCAGATATCAGTATCATCTGAAGAAGGCGAATGGGTAACTCGAGGCTTGATTGCGCTGAACGCATCTAAACGAAATCCAGCAAGCACCGGTGAAGCAGGAGACAGATACTGTTCCAAAACAAGATCGTTGTCCATCAACCTCTCAGCCTCGATTGGGATCTAAAAAATAAAGAAGGTTATAAGTGGCGAGACACAATGGAAAACCGGAATTATGAATGAACAGATGGCAAAAAGTATCATTTATACCTTGAATCTGCCTAACTGTGGAGCTCTCTCCAACCAGTTCCTAAAATTTATTTGATCAGAGCTCTGAGAAGACGTAAGCTCCATCTTTTTAACCGGGCTTCCGACTACTAAAATCCTTTTGGCATGAAGACACGGGTCACTTTCTACAGCTCCTCCAAAAGAGGCACGTCGGTTTACTGGTGCAAATGGATTTTCATTTTCATTTTCATCCAGAGACAAAAGATTGAAGTCCTTCTCAAAGTTAACAGACGCTGAACCGGGTCTCTGTAGACGTAGCGTTATCCAAATGATGCGACATCTAACTGGATTCTTAAAGGCAAACTTTACATGCCTAGGTACTTTATCCTCTCTAGATGACCTTTCTGGTCCGCAAAGATCCGAGGAAGATGTGATCAGGGTTTGGACATCCCATTTCCCCATGGACGACCTTTCTTCCCTGTGTATCTTATTGCTCGCCCAGATTTGCACCTGTGTGACAACAAATTGAAGCAACTGGTCAATGAAAAACATGAACTTAATAGTGAATATAATAAAGCTGTGGATACTAGAGGACATAAAACAGTATTGTAAGGGGAATATAATTCTTAAGTTTAAAATTTATATTACAGGTCTTCAATAGTATCTAATAAGAAAGTATAAGAATACATTAATACTAATACAACTTGATTCTCTTGGTAGTTAATCTTGGCACATGACTGAATTGATGACCAAAATGTATATGCTTGAAACAGAAGAGAATTCCGTAAAAAAAAAAAAAAAAAGAGAGAGAAACTCATGCTGCTAAATTAAGACCAATTATGCTTCCAGTATGAGGCTTCTTCTGTAGTTCTGCACATTAGTAAAGGGAATAAGGAAGTGCGCTCCTGCACACCAGCATTAAAACCCCTTCCCCATGCTCTAATAATAAGGTCAGCTTCATAGCTCCAACCTATACAAGGGCGTTTGATGCCCTTCTTTATAGGTTGGGTTGCTGGATACAGGATCCTCGTGAACTTGAAGGTATCCAAATCAACAGCCAGCCGAGAGAGTGTAGGGGTTAAAAGTAACTTATAAACTTGAAGATATCCAAATCAAACAAAGTAAAATTTCAGAAAGAATGAAGAAAGCCGACAGAAACCAATCTATATTTATTATCAATGCCCAGGCACACGGGATATGATTTCCACAACAATATATATATATATATATATATATTTTTTTTTTACATGATCAAATTAGAATTAAATTTCTATAAACAGTATTGACAATTAAAAATTTTATAATTAATTTTGATCCACAATGAATTTTTTTTTTTTCAATTTTTTAATTATATAAATTCTACTTGACTTCTACTTAACTTCTTCGAAGAACAAAGAAACATGGAAAAAGGACAGATGCACTTACAGTGGGGGTGTCCGCCACAGAATAGCCACATGGACTAACAAGCAAGATAACTCCACTGACATCAGAAAGGGTACTAAGAACAATAACAAATTCAACAGATGTAGTATTAGGAGGAGCTCTCCAATATGAGTGTCGTGATCCAGAATCCAACGGAGCAAGCAGTGACAAAAATGGTGCTGAATCTTTAGCCGTTTCAACCTACAATGACCCCAAGAAAATATAAACTAAATAAACCACACCTCAAGAAAACAATTCCAGAAGAATATCTAAAAAGATCATGTGGCAGAGAATCCAGTAGCAAACAATCATACAAATTGATGCAAAAGCTTATATATGTGATAAATTCTTTAGACTCATTACGCACCCCGTGAACCAAGTTTAAAGATTACATACCGTATGATTAGGTTTCCCAGAAATGCATGGATTGGACAACCATACCTGACAAGTATTCTCATAGATACACGGTAGAAAAAACTTAACAAACGCATACAACCCTAAGTTCTAAAAAATCAATTCTAGAATTTTTAATCAGGAAACGAGACGTGATTGTCAACCCAAAGACGAAATAAGTAAAATATTACTCTCTTTTTTTTACAAAGCCTGGCCTATTCTGCAACCACACTCAGCAGACCTTCCAGACTCACAAAATTAATTCCAAATCAGTTTGCTCGAAGGATTCACCAAACCAAGTCACAACGTCAGTCTTCTAATAAAACCAACACCTACATAGTTGGTTTCTCTCTGGAAAATATGTTATAAATCCAACGTGGTTCACAATGTTCATGTTCCTATCATCTTAGTATAACTTTCCCTCCTCAGACCCGAAGATAATAAAAAGCAAAAGATAAAATATCTCACATGGTTCAACAAAGTGATAGCTAACAAAAGAAGCAAAAGCAGTCCCCTAGATCCAGTTAGAAATAGAAAGCACTCAAGCTCTCTCATTGCTTTACCCAAAAACAGTAAGCACTCCATAGACTGTTTCTTAATAATATTAAACATGGCATCAGAGGAGGCATACTGGCATAGTCATGTCAACGATTGGCACCAATAACTTGAGAAATCCATACAAATTTTAAAGAGCTTGTATAAGAGAAAAATGAACAATCAATTGCTGCAAAGCTGAAATAAGAACTCAATACAAACCAAAATCATACCGAGTGCAAAAAACTAGCAAATGGAAATTCAGCTAGCGATTCCTGTTCACCAAGTAATTGAGGAAGGACTTTAACAGCTCGTGCACCATCAGAAGATTGATTCCGTTCCGAAAGACAATCTCTTAGGCGAGATCCTACAACTTCATCCAAAGCTTTATGTGCAGCATTGTCTGCACGGGCCCTTCTTCGAAGACTAATCAAGACCCTAACATAATCTAACACCATTGCATCAAGCACAATCTCATGACAACAATTTTTGCAAATAACACTGTCCAGTGTTGTTGAACGATTTGTAGATAGGTCAATTTGGCTGCCGTGACTTGATCCACCCTGACTCGAAATACCATTGTAATTGGTCACTTCCCTTGAGCTATGATTTGCAAACAGAAGAGCTCCTCTTCCGGCGCAGCAAACTTTACAAACCTTTCTTTCACATTGAGAACACAGCAAAACAGATTTTGAAGCTCCAGATGATGATGTTGTAGAAGATGCAAGAGCCACCTCAGTTTCAGCTCGCACATCACACATGCCACCAAAACAGCTCTCTCCAATTCTAGTAATATTCCAAAAGTCTATAACACTATCGTTGTTATTTCCAAGGCCACAAGCAGCACTGATTTTGTCTTCAAGGGAAGCTTGGCCAAGCAATGCAAGGGCATTTGCTACTCTGCATAATCTTCCCATGTAAGATTCATCAAGCAAAACATTTGGATTTATGGTGGCAGGATCAGTTCCAATTGACAACAAAGCTCTATCCCTTTCAGCCGCAGAAAGATTCAGCCGTAGACGTTCAATTTCAAGTTTCATAGCTTCCATAAAATCTAGTTTTCTTTCCTGCAAGATTGCACAGAATCATAAAGGTACTTTTTTTTTTCTTGTGATAATGAAAGGAAATTTTTAAGAAAGAAGAAAAAGTACAAACAGGTGAAAGGAGGACCAGCAATCAATCACAGAACAACATTAATGAAAACAGTACTTTTTTTTTATATAGAAACAATAAAGAAAACAGTACAATACTAAAAGGAAAAAAGACAGGCCATAAGGGTGAATTTTATATTGATGAAGTTGAATTTATCTAGTATAATTTATCGATCAGTCAAAATCTAATATTCAGAGAAAATCAATTTATCCTTTCCATTCATAATCATTGAGGCAATAGCAACTACAATAGAATGAAGAAGACCCAGTTGTTCATTGAACCAGGAATGAAGCAAATGTACTAGAAACAGAATAAGTTCAGAGTCAAAACACGGGAAATGGGCTTTGATAACTTCCACACTTTCGAGCAACAGAAATTTATTGAACTTCTAAAATTCACTTTAATAGAACAATGAAGCTGCTTTGAGGTGATGATTAACATCTACAAATAAAGAGTGGTATCATACCATATGTGGCCCTGCCAGTGATTTCAGACAATTTATGTACTGATGGGTGCCACTATCAGGAGGCCTTCCATCTTGTGTTGGCGAGGCTTTATGATCAGTTTCTGGAGCATGATATTCAACAACAGCTTGGTCCAAGAAATCAAGCAAGTTATCTCCCTCATATACAACATTACTTGCCACTGGTTCACAATCAGGATCAGAAAACGTGCCCAATCCAGTTAAAAGGTCAACCCAGGGATCAGCAGAAGCACCTTGTTGTACTGATTTTGACACATTTTCCTTGGATAAGGAAGCATCAGTAAATGGATTTGTATCTGAAGATGACATAAAAGGGTTGCTTTCTACTTGAATATTTTTGGCAATCTCAATTAATCTAGCACCAGGGCCTTCATTAGTAAATACTCCCCTCCAAGGAAGTGAAACTCCCAGGACCTCTATCTGTAACAAGATGTACGACTGAGTTATCACCAGCAGCAATTATAGCAAACCCACTCCCCAAATGCTCATGAGCTGAATATACTTATTTAAGAAGAAAGGCCATAAAATACTTCGATCAACATATATCTGAAAATATTTTCTACCTCACCAAGAGTCATGGAACTTCCTCCAGAAACAGCAGGATAAAATGTAAGTGCCACCACACGAGTAAGAAAATCCAATTCTCCTTCTAGTTCTTCAAAATCATACATCAATGGAAGGGTTGATGAACCTTGATCATGAAGTCGTGCACCAGCTCCAGTGATAGCCATATCCTCAGCACTAATTGGTCCTGGTAAGGGAATCAAAAGGTTTGTTCCATTTCCACACCGAGGTATAGAAGCACCCTGTCGACAAATGTCCACACCAAAGTAGGATTGAAATTGCTGGAAGTTGTAGGTCATATATAATGTAAACTGGACTCCAGATGTCCAAAAAAACAGCAAGAATCACTAAGGCCCACGTCAGGACATGGAAAACATGATTAATCTATCAAAGATAGCACAAATTAGATGGAAGAAAATGTTATTTCTTAAGGGATGCTGTTAGTTCATAAAGTATTGCTATCTACCACCTATAGGTACAAAATAAGCATATATGCACTCTTCATTAAAAGTGTCTTATTAGTTGGAATGCACCTAAGTCTTCATATCTGTCTACACACCTTATTTTTCTCACTTTTATAAAACTCAACTTGAGCCTCACTCTACAAACTAGTCTAGCTCAACTGCATGATTCTTTTCCCGCATTACACCTATTTGAAGGTCATTTCGAGAATTCAGATTAAAAAAAATGAAACTAAAATTTTAAGTTGGCATGTTTAATTCTACCCATTACAGACCACAATACTCTGACACCACATGGCAACTGAGTAACTGAAATCCTCTTTAACTATCAATCTATCTAACTAATAAATCCTGTTAGCTCAAGTCTTTTTGTTACAATCTAGCATCAATTAGTATGATCACCAACCAATCTCATCTTCCTAATTCCAACAGGTTGGAAAAAAAAATTGGACTATTTTTTAGCATGTGTTCAAAAACTGTATTCTGGGTGTGTGCTGTGGTACCCATTGATTCAGTTCTTTGAGAAACTACATTTGGTTAGATTTGTTTATAGTTGCATCTTCCTACATCAGCTCTGAAAAATGAGAGACAGCTGTCTTTTCATCATGTTCCAGTATAAAGTACATAAGAAATTAAAATGAAAAAATGATTTCAAGCAAACATAAGGGTCACTAAATATAAAACAGGAGTGTGTCGCGTGTCTAATAAGAATAACATCATATGTGAGGAACATTTTATTCTCTTAAATGGATACATACGTTATTTAGTCCTAAGTAATAGTGGATTCTTACATCGAGTAAAATAAGAGAGTGAAGAATGAATACAGAGAGATTATCAATACTAACATGACTAAGATTAAATTGGGTATATATATAGACAAACACACACACACACAAAAGTTTTCTTTTTAGTATGTACTGAATTTAATAAAGTCATGTGAGCTGCTAATTACGCATAAGTGAATGACTAAGGTATGTTAGCTACTAATTACGCAGAAGTGAATGTTGACTAAGTATTATTAGATGAATCTAACAACTGAAGCTGAGATATTGATTTTATAATGTCAATGGGCACTGAGTTGAAAATGACAATATATATATAACCGTAAGTTCCACCAATTTTTAATCAACCAATTTACATTTTTTTTCAAATTTCCTTGGCTTTTTTTCTTCTTTATATGTTCATTTAAAAAAAAAAAAATCATCCTCCCATATTCTCTTCCTTTTTCAAATGGGTTTCTACTTTTTAAGAAGAAGAAGAACAACAACAACAAGAAGAAGAGATATATATATATATATATATATATAGAGAGAGAGAGAGAGAGATTGTATACTTGTTATGATAGCTTATCTTCAACTACATGAAAGTAAGATACAACATCATCACATTTTAAGTGCAGTATATAATAACCTTGTACATATATTATGCTCAGAAATTACTTAGTACTCTCTGTTCGCCGCTCTAAACTAGAGAATAATAATGGAGCCTGAAACCTCCAAAGTTAGAAAGTTTATGGGATATACAATATCCCAAATAAGTGGTCCAAAGGTGATGTGAATCACTGACCTCTTGGTAAAAACTAAACGTCTTAGTACTCAAAAGACCCTTTGAGTTGATAACAAAGAATAGTGTACAGTATGATATCCATATTTCCAGCCCAAACAGAAAACTGCAATCACATCAAAAGAAAAAAAAAATTCTTTCTTTCTAAAAATGAATACTATTTCCCCTAATTCACATGAAATTGAACAAGGAGCAAAATTTGCAAAAATCTTGGGAGAACGATGTATAATTGAACCAATACAGACCTCTAAAACCAGTTTGAGCCCATCTAGGCAGCGCCCTGTCCTCACATCAACTGTTGATGGGTATGTTGAATCATCTGCACCATGGGATACAGTGAGAAGAAGTTGACAGACATGGCAAGGCTCACCAAGATAGATAAAAAGTTCAACTACATCTGCAGCTTGTGGGCAAACCTGGGGGACAAATAATGAAGGCATTCCAATAAGGTTAGACAAAAGGATAAAAAAAGAAATGATGAATAAAGAATTTTCCAATTCAACCAAAAGATCAGGTCCCAGTAGCGACATGATAGACATATGTAATGAAAAGCAAGATCGTAATACCCAGATTATGTCTTTTCTCTTGAAACTCAGAAGACTAACTCCCCCATCAGAACTTGGAAACATGTTGGCAACAGGCTTAAGAAAGAAACCAGATGGCCTAGAAAGTACCTGCAATGATCAGCATGATATGTAAAGGTTCACTAAATTTCCCAAACATGAAATTCCTTGAGTAGTAAAATGTGATTACTAGCAACAAATGCTCAAATATGATGGTTTTTATAAGTAATCATCACAAAAAGGAATCATGAGAACAACCACATTATTTCCTAAATGAATTTTGAAAAAGAAAACAATCAACTTAATGACTCATGTCTTATGCCGAATAATAATCTCACAAAAGAAATTAGCCCTAACAAAAGAATTTAGCCTCTAACGGAATGCCAAGTTTAGCGCATGGAATATCCATCTGCTTGAATCCAAGGCCAAATCCAACTTTCACTAAGCATATTCCTCTCCTATTGAGCTTCTCCCAGCAAGGTGAATAAGAGTTTCAACAGAGGCTTCAAATCAATTTGAAATGCAACAAGTGATTCCAACTACAAGTGCAAAGTTCACTTCTCTAGGCTAGATGAAAAAAGTTCCAAAAGGAGTTTCAAATCATCTTACTATGCAGTAGACAGCACCAGGAAAGAAAAGGACCTTGATGTACTTAGATTTTGCTATAATTACTGTTTAAAGTTCAGAAGGTACAAATGGTTAGGCTGGCTTCAACTTGATAATGTGATATTAACTCTATGTCTCAAGGAAGTCTCAAATATTTAAAGTTGGATTCCTTGGGTAGATGATGGAGTGTAAGGAAAATCAGCCACAAGGAGCAAGAACCTCAATTTGCATCAGATCAATCAGGCTTATAATTAATTCTTTTGAAATTATTTGGTGCAATAAGCAGTAGCCTTTTATAATAGATGCTTAAAGATAAATTCTCCTTTAGACAATTATTTTTTTTAAGTGGTCTAAAAGTTCAAATAAGAACTGAGAACTTCATGAGGATGCTTTGGTCTATCCACTGCCAGCTATTTGCAGGCTTGCAGCATACCAGATTTCTACCTCAGCAGAAAACACTTTGCTTAAAATAGATTAGAAACTGCAAGAAAACAAATTATGACCACCAAATTATGGTTGTCACAGACTCTCCGGAATACACAGGATGAGAGTTTGGGGATCCACAAGAAAGAAATCTTCACAGAAAATATCCAAGCAATAAAATCTGATCATCATATGGATAATAGTTTCACATCTTAACTGCAAAAAAAGCAGAGAGAAAGAGAGAGAGAGAGAGAACAGAAAACTCGTAACTAGTGATTAGCAACAACAACAATGAACTAATGTTAAGGAGAAAAAAGTAAAAGCGACTGCTCAGACAACAGCATTGAAAAATGTATCTGACTTGTTACTTCACTACTCATCTCAATATCACAAATTCTATGCACAGTACCTAGACATATGTAGCTGGAAGTTTTGGAGTGTATTATAAGAGAATAACTTAATACCAACTTGCATATTTGGATCAAAGCACCAGTTTAGCATGTGAAGCACCGAAAACAAAAGATGAGTATAAACAGAGGAATAAATCACTATTTAAACCAAACCAAAAGATATAAGAAAATTAAAATATCAGCTATTGCAAAAGCTCTTAACTTCTAGAGTATCATACATTTAGGGGTTGAACTGGAACAGAGGGAAGATGCTTGAAAAGCCTCATTCCGAGAAACATCTCCAACTGCTTCTGACGAGAACTATCTACAACTGCATTTTTATATCTTCTCTGAAGAGTAATTTTCATATTCTGTGCGGCAGAAAACTGTTTGAACTTTCCTCCTGCTTCTTCACTGAATATGCTAAGAATTTGGCTATGCATTGCTTTAGAACCAGTATAGAGTGTTGCATGGATATCACCAGCAAGGAGAAAAAGGTCTGCTAGCAAAGATACCGGTGATAAAATTGTTGTTCTCTTGAACTCCTCAAATGTCATATCAAATCTCTTCCAAGGCTTATCTGGACATGGATGTGTCCATGTTGTGGTTCTAGTGTTGTGATCAATAAAATAACTTTTCCCTGTTACTGCATCAGTTCGTTTCTCCCAGCCTGGAGGCAATGGAGCAGTATAACCACCATAGTTATTAGTTGATTGGTAACCAAATGCCAAATCACTATCAAGAGAAATCCCAAGCCGCATACTTTGCTCCACAAAAACTTGGAGAGCACCAAAATAACTCGCAGCGTTAGTTCGATCCAAAGAGTCGGCACAGTTGAAACGTATTACTCCATTTTGATGAGATCTTAAGCAAAAGGCACCCTCTAAATCATCATTGTAGATGACTTCACCTCTGCAATCCTTAAGTCGTTGACGTGAAGGCAAATAATCCCCTTCAGAAAACCCTATGGTCAGAGTGGGTGCTTTTAGACGTCTCCACAACCCTTCAATTGTAAGTTGTTCACCTGCTTGTTTTGTACTGGCATGCCAGTCATAATTTATTAGAATAGTTCGAGTATGTGGAAGTTTGCCAGTTGATCTGATATAGTTTAATGATTCTTCGAAATGTTGCACCAAAAGGGATTCCGATTTTCCTTCTCCATTCCTAAGCAAGTTAATGCATACGATAGGGACGAAAGCTTTTTTCTTCTGACTTTCTCCAGCAGGTACATCGAAGTGTCTAGCATCATATCGTTTACTTAACCTCTGATAATACTGTACACTTCCTTTATAAGGATCCTGATCTGAAACATAAATTTCTGCTTCTGCAGCGGTGATCTTTAATTCCGCACCCCACCATATAGGAATTGTTCCCCGACGCCACATATATGTGTTGAAAGGAACACTCTGACCAGTCCTTTTGGGAACCCAAACAAGTTGTTCACACTCAACTTCATTACCTGTCATATGCAAGTTGTTTATAGATCTTAGAGAAACCCATTGAAGAAAAACAAAGAGTTGAGAAACAAATAAGGTAAAAAGAGTAATGAAACATCAATAACATTGAAACTGAAAAGAAGAATAATGTAAATCAATAAAATAAAACTGGCAAATAAAATGTATGGTTAATTGCTGTGTTCAAAGGTACAATATAATAGTTCAATCTTAGCAATTTAAAAGATATACCAGAATACAGTCAGATAAAAAAAAAAAAAACTAAATTACATATTTATATAGGCATCTATAACCAATTAACACTCTTTGCACTTTATGATACTTTATTTTTACAAGCAACAAAAAACATTTTATAGCTATATGAAAGAGTAACAAAAAGGGTGGACCAGTAGTCCACTAGGCTATACAACTATAAAGATCGAAAATTGAGATCAAAGAGTCAAAACAGTGAAAAAGATCATAGAACATCTATACCCAATGAACTAACTCCAATTCAGAACCACATCTGAATTATCTGTTATATGTCAAATGTCAAAAGTGATTGAGAGGTTGTATTTGGAACTAATCAAAAAATTATTGACACAACCAAAAAAGTGACAAAACAGGTCCAACAAGCATCATTGGCCAACCATTGTGTGACAAAGATGTGACTCTTTTAACCAAGTCATTGTTAAATTGAAATAGGTAAAAAAAAAAATCCCTCCCCAAGCCATGCCTGCATTTTTCATTGCACAAAGCTTTCCCTATGTATGACATTGAAAACTCCCTAAAAAGGCTAAAAAAGTGAGCTGTCACTGAGACCAGCACAAACAATGCTGTGTCAGTTATATTTCAAACAGAACTTTTGTTTTAAGAGTGATAAATCATCAAAAACTGCCAAAAATAAAGGGGGAATTCCCATCATGCTCAGGATGCATACAAAAAGTACAACTTGGTTAAAGAAGGGGAAAAAGGATTCTAGAATGTAGAAAATAAGAAATTCTATTCATATAAATGGATTTTTCCTGCCTATAAATGGATTTTTCCTCACCCAAGAAAAAAAAACTGAGAGACAGAGAGACTGTACCCTTCTATTCACATCAAAAAAGAAGGATTCAAGAAAGTGCAAGACATGACCCAATCAATTCCAGTGACGGATATAATGGAACACCAATATTCAGTGGCAACTATACAATACATCAACAAATAACTTTTGGTTTCATCATCCCTCTTAACATATAAAACACTAAATAAAAGTCCTCTTTCTTTTTCTTATGTTTATAGCTGTAAGAATACATTTCAATGCCACTATCCAACAAAGAACAAAAGTTGTTGGGTTTGGGTACATATATAATTGAATAAGAAGTAATAATTTTATCAAAAAAATAAGAAGTAATAATTTATAAATGATTCTTTTTATGTTCTTCAAAATTTCATCTTGATCCTGGATGGAAAATATGTCCAAAGAATGTTAAAATTTCCTCTTTCACACTAAAATAGATACACACATATATTGATAGCACACAGAAAACTTTAATCAAAGAATTAGGAAATAAGTACAAAAGTTAACCAATAGTCTGCCAAAACAACAAACCAAAAAAATAATAATAATAAGGAATTCAATTAAAAACTATAGCCTTCCAATCCAACATGATGAAAAATAAAGTATTGTCTCTAGATTATTCAAAGGTAGATGCCCATAGAGAAGCTAAATAATAAGCTTTATCCCTCGTGTTCTAAAAAGCAGGCTAGGCGCTGTCTACATGCTAGGCAGCCACCGGCATTGCCAATTAGGGTGCGTTTGGTACCTGGCTGGGACAGGACTGAATGGGACGGGACGGGACAGGACAGTTGTTCCGTATTGTATTTGGAATGCATGGGACAGAACAATTAATTATACTGTTATATGTTTGGTATGGCTGGGACAGAACGGGACAAGAGATTCAAATGACCAAATTGCCCTCAATTCAGTATTTATTTGATTTTATTAATATTTAATAAAAATAATAATATTGTAATTGAAAATTTTTTGTATGGAGTTGGTTGTATTTTATATAGTATTGTATGGAATTTATTAATTTAATGGATTTATAAAAAAAATAGAAAATTAATGAAGAAATAAAATTTTTTTTTTTTAAGATCCGGAGAAATCCCCAGATCTTCCCATTCTTCTTTTCTCAACAAATTAAAGTCCTCTTTTCGCAACAAATTAAAGCAATGAATTATTCATTTCTTTGACAACTATCATTAAACTCCAATTCTAATCTCTCTCTCTCTCTCACTCGAATTCTACAATTTCTCTCTCTCTCTCTCTCTGGTCTGTTGACCATTCTTATCTTCAATATTTGTTCTTCATCTTCAACCTCCATCCAGAAATCTTCTCAACACAAACCTGTAAATCACCTAAATACACATAAGAAAATCAACTAAAATGCCTAGGTCATGACACAATCCTTTGATGAACACCAAAATAACACCAACACCTCCCACCATCACCACCACAGCATCAACAACTTTCTTCATAACCCAACCGATTGATTTGGGTGTTGGTGATACTAGGTTTGATTTGATTTCGTGGAGAGGATTTGGTTGTTGGTGGCGCGACGACGACGATTCGAGGGGTTTGATTTGGGTGTTGGATTTGTTGGTGGTCTTGGTTTCGGCGGTGGGAGAGGGAGAGGGAGAGGGAGGAGAGAGAGAATGAGATGGGATTCAAGTGGTGTAAGTATATATATAGTTTGTAATTTTTAGAGATATGAAGGGTA
Source organism: Dipteronia sinensis (assembly GCA_033220585.1). Classification (NCBI taxonomy): domain Eukaryota; kingdom Viridiplantae; phylum Streptophyta; class Magnoliopsida; order Sapindales; family Sapindaceae; genus Dipteronia; species Dipteronia sinensis. The sequence goes on from CM065641.1 coordinate 15,474,814, forward strand.
AAAACGTCTTTTCGTCACTTGTCCCATGCCATGGGACAAGTTGGCCGAGGGTCTTGGGTGGGACAGATTTTTGTGATTTCTGTCCCACTTTGTCCCATTCAGTCTCACCCTAAAGTCGCGCCAAACGTGGGACAAGAACAAACTGTCCCACATTGTCCCGTCCCGTCCCGTCCCGTGTATCAAACGCACCCTTAAGGCGTAATCGGCGCTCCTAGGTGCCCTAGATAGAGACGATGCAGCCTAGGTGGCCAGCAATTTTTAAACTTTTTTTCTGCACAAAAAGACCAAAACAAGGTCGTTTAGTGGTTTTTTTAATGAATCCCAAAACGATGTCGTTTTGGGATTCATTTAAAAAACCAATAAACGACTTTTCTTCTTCTCTTCTCTTCTCTTCTCTTCTATGGTTCGCTTGAGAGTCTACACTCACTCTCGCCTCCACAGCTCCTCCAACCAACAGCTCTTCATCTCGTGTTGCCGCCACCCGACTAGAGCCTAGCACTTTTTAGAACACTGTTTATCCCATAAAAAGTCGTCCTCCTCTTAAGCTTTCTCAAAAGTTCTTCTATTCCTCTCTAACCAAATAACCCACAAGACAACAAAAGTTGAGGCGTTTGTCAACCACAATAGAAATGGTCATAGCATCCTTTCCTCCCCCAAAAGATTAAAATTCTTCTAAAAGAAAGAGACCACGGACCAAGGAGCAACCCACTGCAAACCCACCACTAAACATAACTCAATCCATAACTTCACAACCAGTAGGAAATGGAGAAAAAGATGGTTCAAATTTTCTTCAAATTCTTGCACATAACACGCCAAGAGGGAAGAAGACAAGAATTATGACATCTTTTCTGAATAATATCACAATTATTTAATTTTCCATGAGCTATCAACCATCCCAAAATTTTATTTTGTTAGGAATCTTTAACTTCCAAACTAGGAATTTTAATACATTCATTGTGAAAAACTAGCAAAATCCACCCCAGCAAAATAATATACTTGTCATCGGGATTTAGAAAGGACTATACGGAAAAGAAGTACACTAGCACAAAAAGTTTCTCTATCTCTGTAGTATACATCCATATCACTAATTTGTACCATAGTGCAAATCCAAGTTAGAAAAATAACCGATTTCAAGGCTTCTATGCTAATCAAAATAAAACTAGAAATGAAAAATTCCCCCACAATGCTTTTCGATGTTTAATATTGAACCCAAACTGCAATTTGTGTAAGCTCTTCATTGAAGCATTTCCAATGGTGGCATTTTGTATCAACCGGAGATACTCCACCTTTGTTAGTCTATCATGAGTATTTCCAGGGCACAAGAAGCTGGCATATAATGATTAATGAAGTCATTGTCTAGGAAAATTGAAATAGATTTGAAGCAATAATCTAAGAAAATGTAACAAGTAGCCTGATATAAAGTTCTCATCAAAAAGTAGCAAGACAAAAGTCATATATTTCACTTTCTAGCATTATAGCCTTTCCAATGCAAAAACAACATCTCTTATAGAAGTCTCTAGTTTTCTTCTTTCCCATTCCCTTTCTGCAATCTAAGGCCATTACTCATTACCTCAGTTCACATTTCTACTCTGTCCATCAACAAAAATTATTCCGCTAAAGAAAGAAAAGAAAAGAAAAGAAAAAAAAACTCTCTCTCACCATCTTACACTGTATTGTAAAATCAATATAAACTAACATTATGTTTGGATTGATAGAATAGAGAGGAAAGGAAAGGAGAGGAGAGGAAATGAAAGGATAGTGTTTTTAGTGATGGTAGTTTGGATAGTTATGAATAGAAGGGAAAGGAAAGGAAATAAATGTAGTATTAATAGGGTTAGTTTTGGGATATTGAAAATTTTCATTAACTTATAATTCGTTTCCCTCTTTTTCCGTCCAATTTTGAAGAGAAACCAAATTGATTTAAAAAGAAGAAACTATTCCCTCCATTTCCCTCTCTTTCCCTCCTTTTCCTTTTCCTTTTCTTCTCATTTAACAATCCAAACAAGAGATATGAAATCCTTACATTTCCTTTCCTTTCTTTTCCTTTCTTTCCTATTCCATCAAATGAAACATAGTGTAGATGAAAGGTGCAATTAAAGGTAATGAAAACTCTGTAGGTGAAGCTAAAATTCCAAATGATTCCTTGATTCCTTTGGCATAGCACAGAACACAGAAACACAGAAACACCTAGAGTAATCAACAAGAAAAAAAAAGATTTTCATACCCTTAGATGTTAGTAGATATCTTACCTGTACTAAAACATGAATTAATCCCCCTTGCCAAGTATCGAGTGCCAGGATGAAGCCTACTACGACGAGCAGTGAGAGCAACAATCCCTTCTAGCTGACCTGAGCTTCCAAAACTTCGAGATTCTGCAAACCCCTATACATTAACATCCAGTGAAAGCAGTGTCATACACTAGCTCAGTTAAATCACTGTCAAATTCAAAAATAATTAAAAAGAAGAAGATAATAACTGAGACAAAATTAGACAATGAAAGCTCGCACACATTGGTGTTGAGAATAATAGGAACAAACAGCTACAGCTTAACTAAATTCATTTAAGAACAAATGACAAATAAGAAGTGCAATGTCACAAAATTAAAAGTTTTAGAAAATGACATTCTAAAAAAACTACAAGTTTTAGAGAATATAAACATAACAAACAAAGCAAAACTAATTAGACACCCTAGAATGCATTTCATGACTTAACTAAAAATAAGAATTACGATTAAAAAAAAATGCTCCCCACACACCTCTCTCACCAAGACATTCGATTCTGGAGGACAAGTTAGTGCAATCCAAATATTTTTTTTCAAAATCATTAGTTTCATAAGCTCCCATCTTTTGAACAATCACAGAAATTTAAACACAATTATGTTTATGCAATTTTCTTTTATCATGCATTCAACATATTACTTCCTTAAAGAAACCCCAAAGCTTATGGTGGCTAAAACATTTCAACTATGTCACAGTCCCAAACTAGTAGGTAATGATTATAATGATAGAGTAGCAACAAACTCCCACATGGACTATGATGCGTTAGTTCTTGAAAAATCTTTTTTGATAGGATTCAAAACTTAATTAAAAGAGAGTCAAGTTACAAGACTTTAAAAAGGTTCATATAAACTCTTACTACAATAATTAGGAGGCGATGAATTTACATCCATCATTCCATCTTAAGGTTTCTAGGGCAGGACCAGATAACTTGTAAATGTTCAACTGAATCTCGAAAGCCGGCTTACTAAAAATCTCAATGGGTATATGATCACCCAATTTTACACTGTCTACAGAAACAAGTAAGGAAATATATCTACACGTATTAATACATGTCAGAAGTCAAGCCCCTTCAATGCCATTGTACGTGCGGCTGGTAAGCCGGTGTTGTATTGCCACCTTATCAGCTTATTCATCTCTACATTCTTTCATTTAATAATTGGAGAGCAATGAACATATCATGCACAGGAAACAATGCCGTACAATTACATATAGGGATAGTAGACTTGACAACAAACATTTAAAAAAAAAACGGGGGGAAATGACAAAATTTCAGTAAGCATCAATTTAAAGATACCAAGTATGAAGAAAAACCTGCAGAAGAATGACACAGTGCTGCGGTAACCCAATGTTTTTAAAAGGCATTGAAAGCCATCCGTTCCAGACAAACTCGTCATCAGGATTTTGCAAAGGCATACGACTAGGAAAAGGCCGAGTTATATCTCTTGTCTCACAAAAGTAATGTTTCCCATCAATGTCTATCTCAGCCAACTCTTGAACATTCTTTACTTCTCCTTTACCTTGGGGTTGAGGATTTTGAAGGGGTATTTTGATCCATTGGCTCTCTGTAACCGTGTACACACATCCTCCACCAGGCAGGTTTGGAATGCTGGCAGTTAGCCTCGTAGCAACAAGAAGCAACCCAAAGCTCCCTAGGGCAGCATAACCCAATATCACCCTAGCATAAGTCGTACTCTTGCATAGCCATTGTGATCCATTTGTAATATAATCTAAAGCTTCTTTTTGAGATCTAAAAACATCAAAACCCAGTTTCCCATGGTAGCGAAGGGAACCGGTTGTCGGATCAACATAGATCACCTGAGTGTCGCTCCTTGAAAATAAGCTGACTATAATATACACTTCACCAGTATCCAACGTAGCAATAACAACAGATGTGTCTCCTGAACCACCAACTGCATCAAAATAAAGGTAGATCAAACACGAATTTTGTAAGCAAAAACATCCATACGTAACTAACAAGAGCAAAGGTAGAAAACGACAACTTTTCACAAGGGCTCACCAGGTGATTCCATGAGCTCACAAAATCTTGATTTACTTCAACACGACAAGTTTCTCGATCCAATAATCTGATAGCACAATTAAATAAACAAAAACAATAAATATTAACCAAACAAAGTGAAATTTCTCTCTTTTTTTCCAATACAGATTAATTATTTCTAAGAGGTTGTTTCAGTTACCAATTATGGAAGTAGCTACCCTGTTTGTTAAGATCCAAAACAAAAGCAACAAATTTTGATTTCAAAAATACAAACAAAAAATGCTTCAAAAAATGTAACCAAACGGTGCGAAGCAAACAAATGACAACAATTTCCCTTCGTTTATTAAGATCTAACAAAAAGCACTTACAGAAACGAGAAATTGAAGCGAAATAAGAAAATTGAACAGCACTGCGAGAAATTGAAGAGATATTGAGATTGGATCAACTAATTATTCATCAACTGACCTGACCGAAGAGCTTTACCATGAGGAAATGAAACGCGGCAGATTCAACACAAACTCTGTAAAATAAATGAAGAACTCCAAGCTGAACGAAAAGAGAGTTTGAAATTCCTGCATTCGAGTCCACGAACTTGGCGTGCGAAGCGAATAATATTTTGCCAGTTCAGCATCGATTTTTTTTTTTGATAAAGAGATTGAATTTGTTTTTTTTTTTTTTGAAAAAGAAAATTGATTTAATGCATAAAAAAGGGACAGAATTTCACATAACTCCTATCTTTTTTGTGATTTGTCACCTTTATAAATATCTTTCCAAATTCATCACTTTAGTCCTTATTTTTTCCAAAACTCATCACTTTAGTCCATTTGACCAAATATGTGACAGTCAACTATTTTAAAACTTATGAAAGTACACTTTTACCCTTATTACTATTTAATTAAGCTAAAATGATTATATTAAATTAAAATTAAAATGAAAAATAATAAATTCTCAATAATAAAATCTTAAATAAATATATTATAAAAAATTATTAAATAAATAATAATAATAAAATCCATTAATTTTTTATTTTTTTTGTATTTTTATCATAATGGATATTTATTTAGCGAAAATGATTATCTTAGCTTTAAATATTTTTTAATAATTTTTTTAATCTATTTATTTAAGATTGTATTATTGAGAATTTTATTGTTTTTCAAAATCATTTAAAGCTAAGATAATTATTTTAGCTAAATATATATCCATTGTGAAAAAAAAATAAATAAATAAATAGATTTTATTATTATTATTTATTTAAGTTTTTTTATAATATATGTATTTAAGATTTTATTATTGATAATGTTATTAATTTTCATTTTAATTTAAAGCTAATATAATCATTTTAGCTAAATTAAATAGTAATAAGGGTAAAAGTGTACTTTCACGGGTTTTAAAATAGTTGACTTTCACATATTTAGTCAAATTGACTTAAGTGATGAGTTTTGGAAAAAATAATGACTAAAGTGATAAATTTGGAAAGACATTTATAAAGGTGACAAATCACCAAAAAGATAGGACTTATGTGAAATTCTGCCTAAAAAAAATACACAAAATATTAGGCTATGATGCATGTATGACATATCAAATATATTTGTGTAGGCACATCTTATCTAAATGACATGACAATACTTTTATCATCACGTAATATAAAGCATACATGAATTGACGGAATACTGTGGATTATTTAACCTAAAAAAAATTGAAATCTAAAATTACAAAAAAATACCCCCAAGACATTCATTGGTCATCTTGTAATTTCTGAGTCTTCCAGTCTTTTCAGGTCACTTTGATTCATCGCATGAATCCGAAATAGGAAATCCGTACGGAACGCACTAGGCAACACTTGCCAACGGAACCGTACAAGACGATGTGAATAGCGCCCGTGAACTGTCCGCGTGAACAGTACCGCATGAACATTGCCCATTGAACAGTACCTCGTGAATAGTGTCCGTGAACAATACTTCGTCGCGAGTATTTCCGATTTCGCCCTTCCGTCAATCGTCTTGTTCATCGGATTATCAACCGTATTTTATATTAAAATTTCAGCAGAAATTACAACGAAAAAATTACAGCAGAATTTATTAATAAAATTAATTACCAACCATGAACCCTAAATCCACAGTACCATATAATTAACGATCAATCATGTTTTTATAAATTAAAAAATTTAATATACATACAAAAAAAACATACAATCAATTTAAACAATGCCTACACAATCATACATTCAGGAGCATCAAAAACAATTTCATGTTCTTGAAGAATTGGCTCTGATACCAATTGTTGGAACCTCGTTCACTGGTAACGCAGCGGAAATAGGTTTTAAGAATTTTATACATATCATAATTAATCTGGAACCAGAGAACTTGAGATCGTAATTATTTTTCCGAAACTAATACATACAATATGTAAACTCAGGAAATTGTAATCAATATATATATATATATATATATATATAATTAGAACATTATCAACGTTTGGAAGCTCCTTCACTTTACGATATGCTCCTGGTCTGTACCACCAATCTTCTTACTATATCCCGGGACTAATAACTGTGTGTGGACGCGTCACGGTCTCAGAAACTTGAATGGAGGATTCAAAGAGAATGAAGAAGAAGAAACAATTTCTTTTAAGAGAAAAAAAAACCTAGAACTATTCTAGTTGTTCAAAAAAAATATTAATATTTTTTTCTTTCAATCATGCACACATCACAATTTGCCTTTTTTCTCTTTTGTTTCACGCACCCCACTTGCACATATAAAATTTGCACCGATGCGTTTTCTTCTGTTTTTGTTATCAAAATATATATCTCATATAAATATATATTATTATAACTAAAAACTTTTTAATTGATATCTTTTTTATTTTAAAACTAAATCTTTTAAAATGATATCTCATATCTTTTATTTTAAAAGATAATTAAATATTTATTTTGAATTTAAACTATTTTAAATTCAATTTCAAATATTTAATTTAATAAAATAAAATAATCATATTATCTTATTCTATTTAAAATCAAATATCAACTATCACCCTCCATTTAGTGATTAACAACATAATTAAATAATCTTATTATTTAATTTCTTTAATCACCATTATTCATTAATTAAATAATCTCATTATTCAATTAATTCCTGAATAAATACGTGTCACTTTCGTAACACAATTAATTGGACCGCCAATTAATATCTGTAACCCTTGTTACCTAAATCGATCGGGCTAGCAAGAAGACCTAATGGACCCACAATATTTTGAGCTCCAATAATCATCGGAATCATTAATTAAACTCTTTAATTAATATTCCTTGATTATTAACTCTGGTGTTATTCCACTATAAACTCGAAGCTGCACTCTCTCAACTGCATATGCTTTTACACAGACTGTTACAACTCGGTGTCCATCGATATAGCTATTACACATGGTGTGATCCTCCACAGTAGTTCATAATTAGAGCTGGGTCATAATGTCTGTTATACCCCTCTAATTACATATATCCTTGAAGTATCGTTGATTCTCTAATGGACAATAAATCATATTTCCTCACGGAATTAAGAGAGCGCTCATATTGTCCAAACCCTGAATCAACTCTTAAGGGAACTACCATCTATTTCTCATAAGAAGGAACAAACCTTCCCAGCTACAAGCCAAACCGCAATCCCAACATACGGAGCATATTGATTAGGAACTACATCCGACCTCACCCATAGTATATCAAAGACCAAGATCTAACCTGAAAGAGTAGATAAGACACTCAGGATTAAGATATCCATCATTAGTTGATATATATGAATATCATCAGTAAACGGATTTTGGTAAGAGATTCATATAGATCATGGCCTAGTCCTATATGATCACATCATACAAGGTGCCTCAATTCCCATATCTCATATGAATGATTCAGGATAGAATCACCGTACATTACGGAATGGACCAGCAGCTATAGATTAACCACAAATAAAGTACCCAACTTTATTTGCTATCTATGGACTCTTTAGATTGCACGTCTCTTACTGTATCCATCCGTATATGACATTCATATACACAGTTCGAGGTTACATCCGGCAATCTAGGATGTTAATGTATGCACGAGTTATAAATAAACAACACAACAAGAATGAATTGAACTTTTCTTTTTATTTATTTCATAAATCTATTTACAAATTACATCTTTAGGGCATAAACCCCAACAATAATAACGGTTTAATCCTGATAATTTGGTGTTATTGATTCACATGTCATAGCGGATATATATTTATAGATATGGGCATCATAGCTCTTATAATCAATTAAGAGTAAATATCATCTTATTGGTCTTACGATGACTTGGATAGTAAATCTTGATACCGAGTATTTAATAAGGAGTTATTGAATCATAATTTTTGATAAATCAAAATTATCCATTAGATGTAAGGACGGTCCTAAGGAATAAAAAAATTAATAATGTTGTGGTCAAAAGACATTTTAATTATTGGTATTTTTCATGATGATACATATTTCACACAATTGTTTAGGGTTAAAATATTTAATATATTTATTTTAATTCAAGAGTGCAATTTCAGTTTTTTAATGGACTTAACTGAAATTAATATATTAGAGCTCAATTAATATATTAGAGCTCAATTAATTAAGAGTTAATTGGTACTTGGACCATATTCATCAGAGATTATAATTAAAATAACACGTGGATCCCCAAACTTCAAAAGTTAAATTGGATCATCTAAAAGGAACATATTGGGCACAAATGTTGGGTTTCAAGACAAAGACTCATTTTACTTCTTTTATTTTAATTCCCATTATGAAGGAAAAATAAATCAAAATAGGATTTTGATGGAAAAATAACTAAAAGAAAATAAAAAGGAAAAGACTTCTAATAAGATTAGACTTACTAAATCACAATAGAAATTGTGATTCTTGTGTCCTATGAGAAAATAAATATTCTTTTCGAAACCTATAAATAGGTGGCTTAAGAGAAAGAATAGATTCACATGTCATTTTCATTCGCATTGATACAAGCTTGAAAGTAAGTTGTAAGTCTTAAATTTGATTTGAACTTTTAATCTTTTTAAGTCATGTAGGTGGATTTACACGTTGGTTCAAAGAAAAATGAGCTCACACTCCTAGGTGATTCGATCTTGTGCTAAATGCGGAAGATTTGTGGAGACTAAACTACAAACGTAATCTCTAAATTAATTCAATTTGCATTACATTTAGAATACGATCCAGGATGTTTAGAATTTTTTTAAAGTTCAGCAAAAACATTTATTTTCAAAAAGGTTATTTTTCCCTACATTATTAATGTCATCAGCAATGCTCCTCTAACCGTGTCTATTGTCCTCAATATATTTGTCTAACTATGAATACTCATGATATTCACCGTCCCAAACTTGAAATTTAATTTAACCGATCGAAAAAAAAAAACTTAAAATCAATATACCCTTTTGTTAGAATAGCTAGCTAGCTAGGCCTACAGGGCTAAAAGGGTTTACGATAAATTTTACTGAAAAAGAGTTTCTGATGAATTTCGAAACCTGTGTGTGAGTGTGTGTGTGTATATATATATATATATATATATATTGAAAATGATACTAAGGAGTGTGTCTGCTAACTTAGAGGGGGGTGAATAGGTTTTAATCAAGTTAATTACCAACTTTTCTTAATTAGTCAATATTAGAGAATTCACCTTATAAACAAACATACAAAATCAAGCGTAAAGTGCGGAAATATAAATAACACTTGATTTTTACTAGGAAACCCTTCAACAAGGGAAAAATCAAGGGCTATCCTTCTAGCCATACACGATCCTCAAATCCACTATTGTAATGATGTTTACAACATATATTGACCTCTAGTCACACCATTCTCGGTCACTAACCCACCACTACTACCCAACATGCCTTTATAATGAATTCTTGATCACTTTGCTTGCCAATCACACCTTGGTTGCAAGACTTTAGTTGCTTGTGCACTACACCTTGTAGTCACAAGACTTAACTCTCAAAGAAGAGATGAACAACCTAAGTGAATATATGAATATTCAAAATGTAAATAATGCTAGGCAACACTAAATGCTTATCTAGGAATTATAGATGACACTAAGTACAAATCCTAGATATCAATGTCTATATGAATGCTCATAAAGACCTAACTAGATATAGATATGCAAGTCTAAAATCTAGTCATCAAACAAAGCTATATCAACACATGTTGTCACATAAAATGGCAAAGACAATAAATGCAATTAACAAATGCAATCAATGAGTCCTAATTAGCTAGAGGGAAAATATGTCCTAAATATTAGCTATCACAATACAACAACCTAAACATCAACAAATATCTCAACTTGTAATTAATATCTAAATCTAGATGCAAACAAGTTATAAAATATATTTCTTGTTAAGTAAGAACACTAGAATGAGTGAAGATTGTGTTCTACTTACCAAGTCATGTATGTTGATGAAGACCCATGCAAGAACACATCCTAGATGAGGCTAGAAGATGCTTGATTCATGAATGAATGATGGGTTTGGGTTTTAGAGAGGTAAAGAACAAGTCTTGGAGCTTCTCTCTCTAAAGAATACTTTCTCTCACTAAAAATTGACTCTTGAAGCTCTAAAAATGAAATGGGAAAGAACATATATACAAAAGCCTGAGACAAAACTACATCGTTATGAACTTGGGAAATAAAATCCCGTCAAAACCGCTCTCTGTACCGCGGCTCAGGCAGGTTATCCAGACTGCGGTACACACATCAGTGCACCTAATGGACAACACCGCGATGCAGGCCGCTATGAATGAAGGTGCATAAGCCGCGGTATAGGCAACAGAGGCCTGTTGGACTACACCGTGACTTGGAACACTGTGCATACAAGTGCACAGGATGCGGTACAAGAAGCATGACCTTACTAAGGTATATCGCTCTGTATGCCGCCGGGCTAGCATTGCCAGCCAAGCGGTTTAGGCCGCGCTAAAGAGAAAAATCCCTTTTTAACACTCAAGAAAAATGCCTATCATATATGAATATTGTGCAAGTGTGAAGAGAGTGAAATGCACACAAAATGAAGCACAATTTACATGCAGGACATGTTATCAATTTTAGATACAATGCAAGATATGATATCTAATGCAAGTTAGTGAGTTTGTGCAACTAAGTCTCTTAAATTAAGAGTCAAGTCAAGTAAACTACCTCTTTTGAAGCACTTTGGGATCTTGGAAGCTTGTTGTTGAAGATGAGTCACAATTGGAGACCTAAGCTACCCATTACAAAATGATCCCACTGTGGTTTGTCATGAAATAAGCCAATCATAAATAGAGGTCCTCACATATAAATATATATATATATATATATTTGATATCGAGGATTTCGGACTTCATCCAGGCACTTATCCGCATGTCCTCCCCCAACTGCATGACTTGTAGTGGCCTGTTTGTTAGTTGTTGAGGAGTATGACTGTCATATATTGTTATTTATATGTGCCCATATTTAAGTTTGAATTAGACTTCTAAATTTGTTACCATTGTAATTTTTTTTTTGATAAAGTTACCATTTTTAATTTTGACACTATATATTATATAAAGATTTTTACAAACATTTGATAGCATAATGAAGCTTAAAATATATTTTGGTTATTAGATATCTTTTTAGTTTAACTTACGTAAAAAAAAAGTTTTAATTTGATTGTTCATACCAGTATCACCCTTCAAAAACTTTAACCTTCTAGTTCCGCTCTTGTCCATCTCAACAATATGATAGATGAGGTGTACAAGGAGTGGGATGGGGCGATATTATCGGCAATGGTGATGTAGATGTAGAGGAAAGGATCTGGACGAGATGGAGAGTTGATGGCGATATTCTAGATGGAGTGTTGATGGCTATATTATTAATAAACTAAATAATATAAAAAAATTATTCATAATTTAATACATTTATTTTCATTTAAAATTTTGATGTGAGTTAATTATAAATTTATAATTTTTAGAAAACAAAAGTTTAAATTATAAATAGAAATTTGATTTGAAATAAAAATAATCCTATTGTAATACAATGTAAGTAAGGATGTCAAAATTACCCATTGATTTGGGGACGCGTAAAGACCCGCCTATGAATGTCAAAATATCTGGAGGCCTTAGAATATTGTAGAAGGTCGTTCTACAATTACTGGATTGGGTCGAGTTTGAACTAGGCCCAATCAGTTGGTTAAGCTAGTCGAATCAGAGAGGTCGCCTTCTCCAAAAAAAACATGCAAAAAAGATGAAAATAGCAATAGAAAAAGAAAAAGAAATGATGGTGATGGTGACTATAGCCTTAGGTGCGCTTGGGCTAAGCGTTAATGGCTTATAATGACTAAATAAGAAGTAAAGATTGGATTCTAGTAGCCAGAGTTACTATTTTGGCAGAGTTTCGGCTAGCAACAACGTTATCAGTGAGGAAGGAAATCAGAATCCCCTCTCTGTGACCAGAAAGGTTTATTTATAGGCTTCTTCACGAAGGTAAGGATTGGTCTATTTCTATACATGTTTTAGGTCCCCATTTCCTATTATTTGTTCTTTGTTCTCAGGTGAAATTAGATATTTTATGTGTTTATTGATCATGTGTAGGTCACATTCCCTTAGATGAGGTGTTCAACAATTCTTTCTAGGAAAAGAGCTTAAACGAGAAGAAAAAAGGGCAAAACTGTCAACAACCGCTGTGTAGGTCTCTCTCCCTGCATGACCTCAACAGCGGTACATCCATTGGTACATTCCAATTGGATTTCTGTTCTTTTCCATGGTCAATATTGCTTCCCAAACATCAACCTCAACCGCGGTCTACATCGCGCAACACTCCGGGAAAGACAATTTTCGGCCAGTGCAGAACATCCAGATTACAGGGACCAAATATCTCAGATCCAATTGAATTATGTGTCCTACCACCTATGTATGGAAAGCCTCGGAAGTCTAGTTTCTGATGCACTTTTCGGATCACAATTCCGATATTCCTAGAAGAAGTTATGCCAGTTTTAGTATCCGATGGTCAGATCAGTCATAATTCTGTGAATAGTGAGGGGATTGGTTTTGCAAGTTGTCGGAACGGGAAATATTACCTTCTTGGACATGTGTGTGAGTCTTGGAAAGTAAGTAGACATCTGATCCTTATCTTCTTTCAATAAGTAATCAATTTTAATGGATTAGGAAAGAAATAAAATCCCAAAAAGGTAGAGTTCTAAAATGGAATTGATTTCCTTGTTGTTTAAGGACTTGACTTAGCATCTAAAGCCTATTTAAACCCTTTTGAACCCTAATTTCAGAAGAGAGAAGCCAAGGGAGGCCCCAAGCCACCAAGGGGCCGGTCCCCTATCACACCACCACCATTGTTGCACTTGGAAGATTGAAGAAGACATTCATGGGTTTTATCAACTCTTTCTCCTCTTCTTTTAATCTTTTCATGTGTAATTAATTTCATACTAGGGAATCGATGTGAACATATGTGATGCTCTTGTTTTGATTTAATTCTATGTGTATTCATCAATTCAAATTTAGATTTATTCGATTCACTATATATCTTATTATTGACTTGTATTGATCAATGGAAATTAATTGATACTTGTCTAGGGTTTCGATAATTTATTAATTGAGATTGGGCTATAGGAATATAGGTAGTCTTAATTACTTTTCAATTGAATAAATATAATTGTTCTTGACATAGGAATATGCGAGACAATTTTAGTTTACAAATTCTTGCACGTAATGGGTTTTTGGCTATTGCTTACACCTTGGAAAAAGGTGAGTAATGGTTGAAAGCACGAGGTTAAATCTGAGTAGGAATAACGGTAATACCATAATTAAGATAAGCATGATCCCTAATTTGGATTTGAAATAACTATAAAGTGTGTGTCTACTAACCTGGGGGGGGGTTGAATATGTTATAGTTGATTTATTACCAACTTTTCGACTTAATCAATTTTAATAATGCTACCCCATATTAGTAATCAACCAATCCAAAATAAACATGCAAACAACAATAAAGGAGGGGGGAGGGGGGAGGGCGGGGGGGTTAATAGGTTTTAGTTGATTTATTACCAACTTTTCGACTTAATCAATTTTAATAATGCTACCCCATATTAGTAATCAACCAATCCAAAATAAACATGCGGAAAACAATAAAAACACAAGGATTGATTTACGCGAGAAACCCTCAAACTGGGCAAAACTCAGGGGATATCCTTCTAGCCACACACGGTCCTTAAATCCACTATTTGAATGAAAGTTTACAACCTAAGTTGACCTCAAGTCACATCATACTTGGTCACTAACCCTTTCAATCTACCCAACGGGCCTTTAATAGTAATCCTAGACCAACAAGCTTGTGCACTAATCCACTTAGTCACAAAGCTTAACAATCAATGAAGAGATTAAGCAACCTATGTGAATATGAAAAAATATTCTGTCATGCAATTAATGCTAGGCTACACTAAATGCTTATCTAGAGATTTAAAGATGTCAATAAGTGCAAATCCTAGATATCAATATCTAAATGCAAATGTATGAAGATTTAGCTAAAGGGCAAAATGGTACTAAATGATAGCTATCAATGAATATATATTCTCAACCAACAAACAACAACTCAATCATGTTATAAATACCATTAAACATAAAGACATGCATTAAATCAACATATAAAGGTCAACCTAGGCACATAAGAACATAAAGAGATGTAATGGAGATTTAGGGCATGTTCATATTACCTAGTCAACAAAAGTAAAAAGAATACATGATGAGATGATGCTTGGAAGATGTTAAATGCACATGGATTGATGTTTGGTTGAGTAAAAATAACTTCTTGGAGCTTCTCTCTCAAAGGAACACTTTCTCCTTTAAAAATAGGTTTTGAAGCTCTAAAAAACGAGTTGGGAGAGAAAGGAAAATATATATATAGAAGCCCTAAATGAAACTACGTCGTTTTGGCAAAAACATGCACAAAAAAGACTAAGTGCACGAGTAACTACACGGGTAGGAGACCTGTGCAACACCCATGCAAAAGGCTCATCAGAGAGCATCTTACCTTAGTGCACGAGTAACTGCACGGGTAGGAGACCCGTGCACAATCCGTGCAGTTTCTCAAACCCGAAGCACTATCCTCAGTGCATGGGTAATTGCACGGGTAAAACTCGTGCACAACCCGTGCAGAATGAGAATCTGAGGGAACCCATCTTTAATGCACGGGTAAATGCACGGGTAGGTAACCTGTTCAAAAGAGCCATTCTACAAAGAATGTCACTCGTTGCGCTAAGAAAAAGTACACAGACGTGCTGGCACGGATGTTTCCGAACATACATCGAAAAACGAAATACAAAGACCATAACCACATCTAGAATTAACACAAAAGTGCATATGAGAAAAGTATAATGAAGAACACACACAACAAACGATTGAAACACAAATGCAAGATATGTAAGGCATGCATGCTAATGTGTGTATGTGTGTATGCTATTAATCTCTTCAAAGAGAGTTAAGTAAGAGATATACCTTTGAAGTGCTCTTGAGCTTGAGGATGACATCGAGGCTTGATCACGAACAATGAGACCTAACTACCCTTACACTCAAGATCCTGTGTGGTTTGTCAACGAAATAAGTCAATCAAAAAGTAAGGAACTTACAGGATTTAATCTTGTTAATAGAGTTAATTGATGAACATTGAGTATTATATATGAGGAGCATCAGTTACCTAGTTCTTCTTCTCTTGATCACAAACAAACATTCTTTTTAAACTATTTTATTAGTTTAATTTAATTTAGTTTAGTTTAATTCTAAAACAAATCTCTCTGTTACTTTTAATTTAATTAGAATTAGAATTAGTTTAATTGATAAATCATTTTCCTTGTGGGAAGGATCACTACTTGCCGATGTACTTATCTTCACGATTCGTGCACTTGTGACTGAATATTTTGTAAGATGATTTTGCACATCAGGTAACCAAGGTTAGATTGTTAGTTTATAAACCAAACCTTTCCACCTAGCTTTCCCTAACTCTTCATATTCACTTGAAACAAAAACCATTCAAAACTTTCGAAGTATTTTAGAGCAATCGCAAATTACCTCCAGCACCATGTTCCAGCATAATCAACAAACCCAATCTTTAAGGTAAATAGAATTTTCTTAATTTGGTTGTTTTTTCTCACATGAAACTTACTTTTATATATGCGTAGGAAATTAGCGATATTACAATTTCGAGGTTTTAACCCAGATTGTTGTTTGTGTTCTTCTTTGTTTTTCGTGGAAATTGATCCGGTGACAGATTAGATCCACTTAAGCGATATTTTATGTGATTTAGGTTGTTTATAAATTGATGCATCCTTGTAAGGTCTTAGATTTGCCGTCGACCTAGTTTAATTGGAGTTTTGATGGATCGAAAACACCCTTAGGTCTGTAGGGTTTGTAGAAACCTTAGGTTTTGATCTTTAGATCTTAGGTTGAGATTTTAGATTTTGGTTTGTGTTTGACTCTTGCATTTTTTGCATTTGTCAGCTTTTAGAGACATGTCAAGCGAGTCTACGACCTAAGAGCCAAACTTTTCTTGGACTCCTAGTGGATCAGGAGGTGAAGTCGGGAGAGGTATCGAGGCTGAATCCTTAGGCGTCGAACGACAAGTTTTAGTTGCCGACCCGTCAGATGCCATGTGAATAGATTATCCATAATAGAATCCGGGGTTGTACTATTTGTGGCACGCCCCAGTGAGTTCCCGAAATATGTAGACGTTGAAGAACCATCATATTCTGGTATAGCGCTATGCATATTAGTAGGGGAGAACCCAGCGAGCGTGTTCTCCGACGATGATATGGATAGTTTGCGGACAATCTATGAGATCCCTGAGTTTGTCGAACTCCTTGCTGTGAAAAAGCATGAGCGAGTAAACTGGTCCATCCCAGGTTGGTCTTGTTTTTATGAATACAATATTCGTCAGGGGATCAGGTTCCCCGTCCCCTCTTTGGCTCGACAATTGTTAGTGTACTACGATATTTCTCCCAGCCAATTGATGCCAAACAGTTTGAGGAGTCTTATAAGCCTGACTGTCCTCCGTGAGAAACATGGGTTGAAGTTCGGATTAGGTTCACTTTTGCATAATTACTACTTGAAACAACATGTGCATGAGAAAGGTCGATTCACTTTACGCTTGAGGTCTAACGCCATACATCTTATCACAGATCTTACGATAAACGACTGGAGATGGAAAGATACATTCTTTTTTGTCTATGGTCCTCTAATTGATAAACCCTTTGGGAGAGAGAAGTATGTTTATCCACGCATTTGGAATCGACATGGTGAGTGTCAGTCTTTAGAGTCGTTTGGATTAGTTTTAATCTTGCTTGTTTTGACAAGTCTGTCTATCCTTGTAGAGTTAACAAACGGAGATAATAAACCTGAAAGTCCTGATCCTGTCGGTCGTACCAAAAGTGTGTTGTCCATTCCTGTCGGGGATAGGAGTTGGAAGGTGTTGATGCAGGAAGGTAATCTTAGGCCTAGCTTCATTTGGCTTCATTCGACATGGAATGTGCCTCGAATGTTGAATCCTCTTGTGAAAGATATAGTGTCATACGTCTGGATTAGGATAGGGCTGGCAAAACGGGTTTGCGGGTCGTGTTGGGCTCAACACGAAAACGACCCATTTATTTTTGACACGACACGAACACGACACGTTTATTAAACGGGTTAGACTCCCTAAAAACGAACACGGCACGAATATAAATGGGTCAACACGACACGACACGACTAACCTGTTTATTATACGGGTCAAATCGTGTCGGGTCAAAACGACACGTTTAAATGACCCGTTTAACCTGTTTAATAAAATATGAAGTATGAACCCGTTTAACCCATTTAATTGACAGGTATAAATGATTCGTTTAACCTGTTTAATACATTTATCACAAAAATAAATAAATACTTAGCTAGATACAAACATACATACAACCGATACAATCCAAAATAATCCACATAATTAGCCAATAAAATTCAAAAGTCCAACTGTCCAAATAACTTCTTGCAAAATGCAAACTAAGAGTCTAAAACAAGTCCAAAAGTTCATAAACACAATCCAAAAGTGTATAAAACAAGTCCAAAAGTGCAATAACCAAATCCAGCACAAGTCCAACCATGTATCTCTAATCTCTGTCATCTGATAAGTAGAAGTGTAGAGTGTAAACCAGCTGACCAGTCCTGCAGGCAGGATAATATATATATATATATATATATATATATATATACATATTAGATATTAACATAAAGCAAAGAGAACATTTTTTTATACCAAACATTTAATAACTAATAAGTTAATATTACCATTAAACTAATTTAGAGGTGCCACTTTCCATTGTTCGGCCCTCTTCCATACTTAAGTTCAAAATGTCTTCGGTAACTTCTTCCACTCCAATAGTTTCACTCACTACAAAAAAAATAATGTTATTAAATACAAATAATTATCAAATTCAAAACTAGGGTCGTGTTGAAAAAAAGATTACCTCCCTCTCCACCATGTATCCAATCCCGAGAGCAAACTATAGCCCCCACTACGTCTGGTTTGAGTGAACTTCGATACTGATCAAGGACTCGCCCGCCAACACTAAATGCCGACTCAGATGCCACTGAAGATACAAGGATGCTTAAAACATCACGGGCCATCATTGAGAGTTCTGGAAAACGAACTTCATTGCCCCTCCAAAAGTTCAAAATGTCCAATTTCATTGTCTTTTCAACTTTTGGTTCATCCAAGTACAACTCCAACTGTGTATTTTTATTCAAAAGACTAGTGTCTTCATATCTCTCAAAAGATTCATACTCATGTACACATAATTTTAAAACAAAAACAGCCTTGTTAATTATTATAATAATAAAAAACAGTAATTATAAAACAAAAACAGCCTTATTAATTATTATAATAGAAAAAAACAGCAATTATAAAATAAAAACAGCATTGTTTATTATTATAATAGAAAAAACAGCCTTGTTTATTATTATAATAGAAAAAAACAGCCTTGTTTATTATTATAATGAAACAAAAACAGCAATTATAAAACAAAATACAACCACTATCAATTACCTCCAATAGATCCAAAGATGATATCGTAGCATGCATTGAAGTAGTAGCGATGATTTCACTTTCACGACTATTACTTCCACTAGGCAACAAGTTTGAAGTGACCCTCCTTGTAGAATGCATCATGTACTCATTGAATAAAGAAAACAACTTGTTTCGAACATTTTCAAGCTCCACCGATTCGAAGCCATAGACTTTCTTGTAAGCAAATTCAACAAATGTCATCTTGTAACGAGGATCCAAAACCAAAGCTATTGCCAAAATAACAGAAAAATCACCCCAATACTTGTCATATTTGCTATACATTTTAGTGGTCATATTTTTCATGAAGGCATCACTACTTTCCAAGTTTTTTTCAAAAGCAAATAAGTCGATAACACATTAGGGAAATACAAATTTGAGGTGGGGTACTTGGATCCTGAGAAACTACAAGTAACATCATAGAAATGTTGCAAGAAAGTTGCAATTTTCTCAACTCTCTCCCACTCGGTTGGTGAAGGGCAATGTTTGTAATTAGTATCAAGCATCTCCAAAGCACACCAAACACGACGATAATATAAAGCACTTTGAAGCATAAGAAAAGTCGAATTCCATCTAGTTGGAACATCTTGCCTCATTCCCATCTTAGAATCCAAACCAACATGATTGACACTTTCTACAAACTTTTGTTTCCTAACTTGTGATCCTTTAATGTATCTACTACTCTCACGAATTTTCAAGACAACCTTATCTATTTCCTTCAATCCATCTTGAACTATCAAATTAAGAATATGAGCACAACAACGTATGTGTAAAAACTCCCCATCACATACAAGTGCCTTATGTAAGTTCATTTGATTTTTCAAAATATCAACAAAAGCTTTATTAGATGAGGCATTGTCCAAAGTTATTGAAAAAAATCTTATTTCCAATTCCCTATTCATGTAACCAAGTATTAATCTTTTGAGATAAGGAAACCCCATCATGTGGTGGGTACATGACACAAAAATTTAACACTTTCTTTTGCAAAATCCAATTCCTATCGATAAAATGTGCAGTGAGACATAAAAAACCATCGGTATTAATAGAAGTCCACAGGTCACAAGTCAAACAAATTCTACCAGGAGTATGTTCTAGCATTGTTTTTATCTTTGATTTCTCTCTAAGAAACATCTTCATCACATCCGCTTTCGCGGTGTTCCTAGAGACTAAAGTGACATCACTAGACAAGTATTCAATAATTCTCTTAATCCATGTCCACTCAACAAATTGAAAAGGTAAATCATGGCAAACGATAGCACAAGATACCATATCCCGAAATTCTTGGGGATTTTTACGATTAACAATTGACATAGAACCCCCATTACTTTTGGATAAGAACATTTGTTCTAAATCATAATGTGCAATCTTAGGGCAATTATCCATGTGTCTTTTCATGTTACCTGTACCGTAGCAACTCTCACAGCGATATGTCTTACCGCACATCTTACATTTGCAATGTAACTTTCCATCTTTGCCTCGTGGTAGCTTGACAAACAAACTCCAAACCTTTGAAGTTGACTTCCTTTGGCGAGGAGGCTTCTTTTCCGAGATCTTCTCTTTCCCTTTAGCCGAATCATTGACCTCCTCTACTTGAGTTTCACCACCATCATAATCCTCATCCATACTCTCAGAGTGAATATCTTCGACATCAAGGTTATCGGGATCCATAGATTAACCTACATAAATAACACAAATTATTAGATCCAACTAGAAAGAAAGAAAAAAACAAGTTCAATAATATATTACTAAACTGATAATATGACACAAATCAGAGTCAGAAAGCAGATGAAGAACTTTTAAAACCATTTTATGTATATGTATGTATAATATATTAGTATATCTAAGACTGCTAATCAAACTCTACAAATATAATATGCATGTATAATATTTACACTAAAATAACAGTTAACTCTTCTTGATGCCTTGATGAGTTGATGTTAAACTTTTTGCTCACTTGCTGTTCATAAACTTACAAGATAAATTCAATACATTAGATTATAAGTAATAAGAAAAATACTTTTAACAAACAAGTCTATATGTGAATCAACAACCAATTCAATCAAAGACTCACCTAACTTGCACCACAAACCGAGAGCAAGCAATCACATATAGTGTGTGTGTATATATATATATATATATATATACACACACAATCCAAGAGAGTGCTTTCCAAAGCTTTCAAAGTTGTTTAAAAATTATTAACAGTTAACACTAATAGATCTTGAGTACTTGATTAGATGACAGATTCAAAAACAAACATGCATAATCTATGGCATCAAGTTATTTAAACTCAACAAGTGAGTGAATACAAATAAACATCTCCTGAGAAAAGTAGAAGAAGCAGAAACAGATAGAAACTATATAACTAAATAGACCACTTATATGGACACGGTCAGAGGAAAAATAAATACATTTGTGAAAATAAATACGCTGTCAGATGAGAAATTGGATCCAACTGACCGTTCTTTGACAAAATGATCAACAAGTTAATAGATTTAAAGCTTGCAAATTTAGATCCGAAAAGCAATGTTCTTTTAATGAGTTGATCAAATTCTTTACTACAAAACCTTAAATAGAATCAGATCAAAAATTAAAATGTGATTGCATAAATCAAATCCTGAACAAAATTTAATTAATATACCCAGATGTAAATTAAGATTAAGAAAATCATTTTCAGATCATACTTCAAAAAAAATGAAAATATAAACACATATACAATTATACATACATGCACAGACAGAGGAGGGTAAACAGAGTAACAGACTACAGAGCACATTAGCACAATAAACAAACAACAGAGTAGAAACACAACAAAGACATATATATATATATATATATATATATATATATACACATACAGATATAGAGCAATAGATATAGAGCAATAAATATAGAGAAATGAAAAAGAAGAAACAAATACACTAATCACTTGATCGAATTATATTTATTCTATATTGTTAATAAGAGCGGTCGATACAATCTCACGACTGTACTAAACATTCCTCATTTTTATACAACTATACACCAATAATAGAGCCTTTATGTGGAGATATATATATATATATATATATATTTATGTATATGTGTGTGTGAAGTTGCACGATATCATGTATTGCCTACAATATGTAAATAATACATCGGTAAAGTTGACAAAATATTTAATTAGTGTGGCATAAATCTTAATAAAAGTGAGGGCCTAAATTGATTAACTTTTGAAATTATTATAGGATCTTTTGATTCTACCATCTAAAAAACTCGATAACCCTAATAATCTAATCAACAACTATTTTGATTCAATCATATGATTCAAAGCATTCTTTTTGAAGAAAAAAAAATGAAAAAGAAGATTAACAACCATATAGACACTTCTCGTTTAAAAAAAAAAGAAAATAAAAAGAATTCCCTTCAATCACACTCATATAAGTTTACTGATATCAAATGTTTTCAAAGTTAAAATTAAAGCAACAATATGAACGTGAGAGAGACACGAAATGAATTAGAGAGAGAAAGATAAAAAAATCCATTACCCGTGACAAGAGACACGAAGTGAAGAAGTGAAGTGAAGACGTGAAGAGTGAAGATTGAAGAATGAGAGAAGCGGCTGCGGCTGGATGTCTGATGCCTGAATGCCTGATGGTGTGAACTATGAGGTGTGAAGTGTGAAATGAAATTTATGTTTAGGGTTTCACATTTAAGTTTATATAATATAGGTAAAAATTACATAAATGCCATTGAACACTAAAATTACATATTTGCCCTTACTAATCGTGTCAACCCGTGACCCGCGAGGCATAACCCTAACACGACACAATTATTAAACGGGTTATACGGGTTGACCCATTTATTGACATGACCCGTTTAAGCTCAACCCAAACCCGTAATAATCGTGTTCGTGTCGTGTCAACCCGTCGTGTCGTAACCCGTATTGCCACCCCTAGATTAGGAGATGGTTTGAAATACTTTATGGTACAAAATTTTTAACTACTATTACTGATATCGAACGTCGTTTCGTAGCTAAATTAATGTCGAACTTAAAGTTCAATATTCCTGGCTCAGAAGAAGCTTTAAAGCTCCGAAGGGAAGCGGCCAACAAGAGAAAGGCAGTTGTAGCGGCTAAGAAGAAGGTGGAGGAAACATCGAAGAATAATGAGGTTGTTCAATTCGACGATGCGGATTTTGATTCGTCCCCTAGATTCCAGCTTGCTTAAAAGGCTGGCTAAGAAAAAGAGAACCAGTGAATTTGACCCCAAGGGCAAAAAGCGTCGAAGCTGATCCTAAAAGGAAATCTGTAGGGGTTGCGTCGAAAGTGAGCGACTCGAATATGGCAGTGTTTCCTCCCAGAGTGTCTGTTTTCAATTCACCAAACGCCTTTCTAAAGAAGTCAGGACGACCTTCTTTTCCCCATTGACGAAGAATACCTGAAGGAAAAGAAGATTGTTGTCGTCGCGAGTTTATTAAGTGCTTTCCAGGTATTTATTCAGTTTTTCTTAAATGAGGTTCTTAATTATGTTTGTCAGAGATTCATAACATTGTCTTTTGTTTTGTAGGATTTCCAAATGCAGATATTTCTAACGGAGAAATTTAATGCCAATCGAGAGAGGTGCTCAAAGCTTCAAACTGCCAACGACTCATTCAAGAAGAGTCAAAAAGAGTTTGAAAAGGTCAATAAGGAACCAGAGGAAAAAATCTTGGCTCGGAAGGAGGTCGTGAGAAAGTTGAAGGAGGATAAGGATCGACATGATGTATAGTTGGAGAAAAACAAAAGGGATCTTATGGAGAATAAGCTACAATGTGCCGAGTTGATCGAACGTCTCACGACTATTTTAGTTGATGCTACGTGTGCTGCAAGGGATCCTCAAATGATGAAGGCGGAGATTGATGAGTTTGAGGAGGAGAAGCGCTAGAGAAATAAAGATTCGCAGACTATAGACAACGTGGCTTTTGCAGGCAGTGAGATTGCAGATAAAGGCCCCTGATTCAATTGTCGAATTGAATCCTCAAGTAGAAGCTTTGGCTAAAGACTAGCAGTTCTCTTGATGTATCGTTATCGTTAAAAATTGTTAGTAAATGTATTTTTGTTCAAACAGGTTCACTGCGATGACTTCCCGTGTCGACATGATTGTAATTAATCCGATACTGATCCTTTTTTTTTGAATGAATAGTGGTCGATCCGACCTATTCTTTTATTCTCAATTATGAGTAGTTCCGTGAAAATTTATAGATAAAGTAGAGGTCGATAGACATTTGATTGATATAGTAGGCAAATATTATAGTAAATAGAACTGTTGAGCATAATTTTTATTGGGTAGAAATCGAGATCGTTCGACTGTTTTATACATAATGATAATCGCATACTTGCGGAAATTAAATACATCGGGTGTAGAGGTCGCTCGACCATTTACTGGTTTTGATCGCATAATCAAGTTTTTTAGTATTGTCTTATATGCATAATTTTGCTTAGGTCGACGTGATCGTTGTATTTACAAAACCGCATACATGCTTAAATTTATTTAGGTTGACATGACCATTACATAAAAATCATGTACACGTGTAATTCACTTAGGTCGACACGACTGTTACATAAAAATCACCTATATGCGTAATTCACTTAGTTTGACATGACCGTTACATAAAAATCGCATACATGCGTAATTCACTTATGGTGGGTTGTCCCCATTGATACTCTATCAACTTCCTATGCGTAAAGTCAATTCTAGACGCTGGGAGTTGTAGTTATGGTTCCTTGAATGCAGGGCGTCTAATCAAAATTCCTTAAATGCAGGGTTCCTGGTTATAGATCCTTGAATGCAGGATATTTTGCTTTAATTACGTCTCTATCAGAACTTGGATTCATAGCTTGTCAGTGTCGACAGCTTCTTATGGTAAGTAGTAATGAACTTTGAAATTTTATTTTTTGTGAGCTTAGTTTTGCACTTAGTTACAACTAAGGCATCATCATAGCTCTTATCGATCGACTTGTTAGTATCATAAGCATATATGAAAATAATAATGTAGAAATAAAAAATGACAGATATTAGAAATGATATTGTTTTAAGTGCAAAGCGTTCCAGTTGTTGTGTATCTCTCGACCATCAAGGTCTTATAGTTTATATGTTCATCGTCCTTTCACGTCTGTTATTTGATAGGGCCTTTCTCATATCTGACCCAGTTTTCCTAATTCTTGATCTCTTTTATTGTGGAAAACTCTCCGTAGCACCCAGTCGCTGACTTTGAAGGTTCTAATCTTTCTGTTCTTGTTGTAATGTCAAGCGATTGTTGTTGATAAGCTTGTATTCTTAGGGTAGCCCCCTCTCGACGTTTGTCGAGATGATCCAACTCGAATTCTAGTTTCATGTTGTTTTGTTCTTCACGGGGGTTTCCTCTTCGCGCTGTTGATAGTTGTGTTTCGATAGGAATGACTGCTTCTGAACCATAGACAAGTGAAAACAGTGTTTCTCCTATCGACTGACGTGGAGTTATCCTGTACAACCATAGAATCTCAGGGAGTTTGTCAGCCCATTGACCTTTTTTAGCTTCGAGTCTTTTCTTCAATGTGTTTATAATGGTTTTGTTGGTCGACTCTGCTTGTCCGTTTGCTTAAGGGTAGCGGGGAGTTGATAAACTCAACTTGATACTGTATTTGTCGTAGAAATTTTGGAAGTCGAACGAAATAAATTGTGACCCATTGTCAGTCACTATCTCTTTTTGTATTCCAAACTTGCAAATTATTTGTTTCCAGACAAAGTTTCGTACCTCTATGTCTCTTATATATTGAAAAGCTCTCGTTTCGACCCATTTGGTAAAGTAGTCTGTTAAGACTAGCATGTAGACAACCCCTTCTGGTGCTGCTCGAAGTTTACCTACAATAACCATACCTCATTTCATAAAGGGCCAAGGGGCTGAAATTGAGTTTAGCGTATCTGACGGAAGTTGAGATTCATGGGTGAATCTTTGGCACTTGTCGCAGTGTTTCACATGTTGTTGAAAGTCTAATCGCATTGTTGGCGAGTAGTATCCGGCTGTGATTTCTCTGTTCGACAGACTTCTTGCACCCGAGTGGTTCCCACATTCTTTGTAATGAAGGCTTCTGAAGACGTCGTACGCCTCGCGGGGTGTGAGGCATCTCAAATATGGACTTGTAAAAGATCTCTTATAAAGTTTACCGTACAAGATGCAGAACTTTGTCGACTTGGCTTTGATCTTTCTTGCTTCGGCTTTGTCGCCTGGTAAGATGTCGGCTTGTAGATAATCTTTTATTAGATCCATCCAACTTGAACCGTCGCCGATTGGTGTTACATTTTTTTCGTCATGTATTGCGGGTAACAATATATACACGATGGGTATAAATTTGGGTCCATTAGCATGGGTTCTCGACCCTAGGTTAGCTAAAGCGTCTACTCGAGCATTTTCTGTTTTTAGTACCTACAATATAGAAAAAATTTGAATGCCGGCTCCAGTTGCTTGGCTTTGGCCAAATGCCGCCATTCTTTTGTCATTGGCTTCGTACGTCCCGTTCATTTGTCGTACGACTAGCTGTGAGTCATTTTGTATCTGTTTGTTTTTTATGCCTAAGCTTTTCTCTAGGTCGAGCCCTGCGATCAACACCTCGTACTCTATTTCGTTATTTGTCGCACGAAAGTTGGAGCAGATTGACTATTCCAG
Organism: Dipteronia sinensis; assembly: GCA_033220585.1. Classification (NCBI taxonomy): domain Eukaryota; kingdom Viridiplantae; phylum Streptophyta; class Magnoliopsida; order Sapindales; family Sapindaceae; genus Dipteronia; species Dipteronia sinensis. Next base: position 15,501,836 of record CM065641.1, read on the forward strand.
GTTTTCCCCTTGTGGAGATTTAAGCATAACTTCAAGTCCAAGTCCACTCCCCTTTATATTGCTTGACCCGTCGACCGACAGAGTCCATTTCCTATTTGTCAAGTCTTCCGCAAGAATCATTAATTATTGTTCGGCCTGTAAATTTTTGTTAGGAGTGAAATATGATATAAAGTCAGCGAATTACTTGTGATATCATTATTGTTCGCTGTTGAAAGAGATACCGTGTTCGCTGATCTCGACCGCCCATTTTGTTAGTCGACTTGAAAGTTCTAGTTTATGCAATATATATTTTAATAGGAAAAAGGTTAGTACCTTGATCGGGTGACATTGGAAGTACAACCTTAACTTGCGTGCGGGTAAGACAAGTGCTAGGGCCAACTTCTCTAGCTTGCTATACCCGGTTTCTGCGTCTAGTAGTGCCTTACTTACATAGTACACCAGGTGTTGTGAATCTTCCTCCTCTCTGACTAGCACGACACTTACTACAGTGTCAGATACTGCCAGGTATAAGTAAAGTACCTCTCCATCTATCGGTTTCGATAGCAACGGAGGCGAGGCCAGATATTCATTCAAATCATTCAAGGCTTTTTCACACTCATGATTCCATTTGAATGTTTTGTTTTTCCTCAAGATGTTGAAGAAGGGTTGACAACGCTCGGACGACTTAGAAATGAACATGTTTAGTGCTGCTACTCGACATATGAGTTTTTGCACGTCTTTGACGCACTTTCTTGATTCAATTCCTCCGATTGATCAGATCTGATCGGGATTTGCCTCGATTCCACTTTGGGTCACCAAGTAACCTAGAAATTTACCAGAAGATACACCAAAGGAACATTTAGTTGGATTTAGTTTCATACCGTATTTGTCGAGTACGTCGAATCACTGTCTCAGATGTTCGATGTGTTGTTTAGCGAAGAGGGACTTGACCAACATATCGTGTATGTAGAATTCCATGGTCGAACCGAGCATGTCGGGGAACATTTTGTTGACAAGTCGCTGGTATGTTGCACCTACATTTTTTAGTCTAAAATGCATAACTTTAAAGCAGAAAATACCTCTTTTGGTGATGAAAGCCGTTTTCTCCTGGTCGTTCGGATGCATCAGGATCTGGTTGTAGCCAGAGAATGCGTCTATGAAGCTAAGAAGTTCATGTCCCGCAGTGGCATCGACTAGCATGTCAATGTGTGAAAATGGGAATGGATCTTTGGGGTAAGCTTTGTTGAGATCTATAAAGTCGATGCAGACGCACCATTTCCAGTTCTTTTTCTTTACGACCACGACGTTGGCCAGCTAGTCTGGGTATTTAACTTTTTTGACTGACCTGATATCGATCAGTTTCTGCACCTCTTCATTGATTATCTGGTTTCTTTCTGGTGTGAACTTCCTCCTATTTTGTTTTACTGGTAGGTGATCAGGGTCTACCAGCAATTGATGAACAATTATCTACGGGTCGATTCCGACCATATCTGAGTGCGACCAGGTGAAGCTGTCTCGTCGTTGCTTTAAAAATTTGATCAGTTGATTTCGGATATCATTAGGCAGTCTGGACCCGATCAAAACTTTATGCTCTAGGTGTTCGGGGTCGATCGACACTTTAACGAGTTCTTTAACTTTTGGCTTACTTAGAGTTAACTCGACCGCTGATTCATGTAGTTGCTATATCTTTATTGCATTTTGGTAGGACTCTCTTGTGGCTCTCTGTTCACCTTTAATTTCTCGTATTCCCCACTTGGTAGGAAACTTGATCATCTGGTGGTAGGTCGAGGGGATTGCATTCATCTCATGTATCAAGTGCCTACTAAGGATAGCGTTGTATGTAGATTAACAGTCGAGCACCAGGAAGTTGATATATAGGTTGACTCATTCGGCGTACACTAGTAGTACGATTTCTCATAATGTACTCGTCTGTTCGCCGCTAAACCCTGTTAACATAGTCGTTCGACTACTGATTTTTGATTCGTCAACCTGCATTTCTCGGAGAGCACTGTTAAATAAAATGTTACAGGAACTACATTCGTTTAGTTAAATAGTTAGGTATAAACAATGAAATGAAATGAGCGTCATGATGAGGAGAAAACAAATCTGATTTTTCCGAAGACTTGAAGGTGACCGTTTTGTCGATTTTTGAAGGGTGGTCTCTGCTGGGCTGAATTTTTACGTTCCACACTTTTCGAGTGTGTCTCTTCGCAGCTGAGTAGCTCACACCGCTAACCTCTGATCTATATGTAATATAGTTGATCACTCTTTCTTGCTGGGGTGGTGCTGGCGGTCTTTCCTCCGAACTCGTCTGCTGCTTCTCTTCTCGTCTAGTGACCGTCTCCTTTCCTTTGTCAGTCAGGTACTCCAACATGTGTCCTCGCTTCAAGAGTTCTGTCACTTTGAGCTTTAGGGCTATGCAATCTTCTGTTCGATGGTCGTGATCTCCGTGGAACTTGCATCGAAAACTGGGCTTCTCAATGTTTTGGTGGATTGACTGTTCTCCCCATATCTTTCATTACTGCCACAAGGTCGACTGGTTCTATGTTGAGGTTATATTATGGGATTGGGGCTCGCGATCGACCAGTTCTTAATGGGTTTTAATCGTATGGCCTACTATCGTTGTGTCTGTTATAGCGGGAGTTATTGTCGCATCGATTTCATATTGGATAGGGTTCGATTCTTCTGTCGATCGATCTTTGATCGATGCGGTCGTTGCGCATGTTGTAGTTGTTGGTTTTTTTGATGTAGTTCCCCTCGTCCTCCTCCCATTTGATATGAGCCCACGTTTTTGCCAACACTTCATCTATTGTCTTACATGGATACTTGGTGAGCTCCTTGTATAGGTCAGAGTCGAATCGAAGTCCTTTCCTGAAGGCTGAAATCGCTGTTGATTGGTTGTAATGCGGGATTTGCACCTTTTCTCTGTTAAATCGTCCGACATATGCTCTCAAATTCTCTTTGTTTCTCTGGATTATTTTGCAAAGGTCGTCCGACTGCTTCTCGAGTTTTCAACTGCTTGCGAATTGCTCCACGAAGGTGTATGTTAGGTAAATTCGTATATCATTGTAAGGAGGGGCCACTGAGGCTAGATCTGAACGCCTTGCACATGCATGCTTCTCTAAGGTCGCATGGGATCGCCGCAGTGAACATGTGCTGCTTGTATTGCGTTATGTGGTCGTCTGGATCTGTCGTTCCTTCGAACTGCTTCATGTTGAGGAAGCTGAACTTCCTGTGCATCTTGACGAGCCCGATGGCTTCGACAAAGGGTGAATCTGCCAAGTTGTTCACCGTACTTTTCTTGATATGTACTGTCACTCCTAGGATTCTTTGAATGAGGGCTTTCATTTCTACAAACCTGCAAGAAAGCTCAAAGTCAGCAAACAAATGCAAACCAGCATTTGGCGTTACCGAATTCGGTGTCCACTGAAGCGATATTGGGTCTTCAAAATGTTCTCTTGTCGTGGATCGACGGCTGGATTTAGTGCTTGCGGCATATCCTGTCAGATTCGTGGATCAGACAGGTCTTATTCAGCTTGAACCGTTTGTGTCACATCATGGCTAAAACCCTGGTTGGCGTTCGCTTCTGGGTTTGGAGAATCCGCAGAGAAGGTTGGGGTTGTCTTGTCTATATTTTGTTCGTTGTCGAGCACTGGGACTGGGGGTTCTGGAGTTACGTTGTTAGGTGCCCTGTCGATCATCGGCTCACAATTCAGCATTACGAGTTCGAACCGTAACGTTCTCTGCTTCGAGCCTCCGTGGTCTTTCAACATTCATGGCCATCTAGGAGGTCAGCATAACGATCTGCTTCTTGACAGTGAGGGTATTTCTATCTCCTGACATTCTTGAAGTCTTTGGTTTTGATTCAACTGGTTCGTCTGTCCAGCTTCAATGGACCCCACTATGGGCGCCACTGTAGAAGGTCGTTCTACAATTACTGGATTGGGTCGAATTCAAATTAGGCCCAAGCAACTGGTTGAGCTAGTCGTATCAGATAAACCGTCTTCTCCAAAAAAACCTATAAAAAAGATGAAAATAACAACAGAAAAAGAAAAAGAAAAAGAAAAGATGGTGATGGTTACTATAGCCTTAGGTTCGCTTTGGTTGAGCGTTAATGGCTTATAATGACTGAATAAGAAGTAAAAATTGGATTTCCATAGCCGAAGTTACTATTTTGGCAGAGTTTCGGCTAGCAACAGCGTTATCAGTGAGGAAGGAAATCAGAATCCCCTCTCTGTGACCAGAGAGGTAACGTTAGATGTTAGTTGATGAGTATCCTTGAGATCTCGGCCGGATTCCACGGGATCATCTGGTTGTTTTATCGATTCAAACAAACAGATAAACATGCTGTTTGTTTCAATGATGGATTTAAACAAAATTAGTGACCAAGTCAAACGATTCTTGGTAAAGCAATTCGGGTCGACCCGGATTAGTTAGGCATATTCCAGACCTAACTCAAGATTGTCAATGGGCTTTAGACGTTGGGCCTAGAAGTCATTTTTGACTACCACAAATAGAATTTTAGGTTATTTTTATAATTAAAATTTTTAATAAATTATGGGTGTATAAATCATATGTACAGTATTTACAAAATAATAATAATTCATACTTATGGATGACATTTTTTTATGGGTATTATCAGTTTAATCCCTAAGTTTTAAAGAAAGATCAACTTTTTAAGCGTATTTGTTTTTTAAGACCCTTGGTCCCTCACTTTTCACAAATACATCAATTTGGTCATTCTAACCCTAATTTTGACAGTCAAACATAACAGAAAATATAAATTGACCATTTTACCCTTTTATAATTAATTATTAAATAAAAAAACAAATTATTACAAAGATAAATTATAAAAATTGTAAAAAAGGGGAAATAAAAATGAATTGAAAGAAAATAAAAATAATTATTAAGATATAAAACCAAATCTGTTTTTCAAAGAAATATAATAATAATAATAATAATAATTAAATTCAGAGATCTCTCCACCTAAGTAAAAAAAACAATTAAATTTAAAGAAAAAAAATTGTGTGATGGACGGTGGAAAGCAAAGGCCCCGTCCTGCAGCTATTTTTTTTTTTCGTTTTTATTTTCCAAAAACGATTTCGAATTCGCATTCGTTAATCGTTTTTCATTTTATTTTCGAAAAACAAATAAAAATTGAAAAACATAAGCAGTGTTAAAAGTGAAATATTTGAAAAACAAAAAAAACTTGTTTTTCGTTTTTTATTTTTGTTTTTCAAAATTTGTTTTTCCCTCATCCACCAGACATCATCCAATTTCTTCCTCATCTCCATCTGCTCGCCGCCGCCGGCCGATCATCATCATCTTCTTTCTTTCTTCTTTTTCTTCCTTCCTTCATTCGCCAATCGCAGTCACCGCCGGCCGATCAGCTGGTCTTCTTCTTCTTCTTTTTATTCCTTCCTTCCTTCATTCGCCGATCACAGTCACCGTCGGCCGATCAACTGGTCTTCTTCTTCTTCTTCTCCTTCCCCTTCCTTCCTTCCTTCCTTCCTTCCTTCACCGATCGCAGCTACTGCCGATCCATTCGCCGCCGCCGATCCATTCGCTACCGCCGGTCGTTCAGCTGGTCGTCTTCTTCCTCTTCTTCTTCTTCTCCTTCTTCTTCTCATTCCTTCCTTCCTTCCTTAGCCGATCGCAGCTGCTGTCGATCCATTCGCTGCAGCCGGTCGATCAGATGGTCGACTTCTTCTTCTTTTTCTTCATTTGGACAACTTCTTCTTCTGGATCAATTGGACATTTTGTAATTATTTAAAAAAAATATATCAAATCAGTGTAATATATATATATATATATATATATATATTAAAGTCAATTAAGTTATAGTGGAGTCTTATGACATTTATTATTGTTATTAGGGAAAATTTTTCATGTTTTATATATTATTAGTTAATTATTTAATCAATTTATGTATAATTGTTATAATATTAAACAAAAATTAAAAATTGATATTTCAATTTTCAATATTTTTCAGTTAGCCTACCAGACGCGTTTTTTCCGTTTTTGTTTTTAAAATACGGATTTCAGTATACGCTACCAGAAGTGTTTTTGGATTTTAAAAATGAAACCAAAAACACTGTTTTCATTTTCGTTTTTATTTTCGAAAAACATCAACTGAAAAACGCTTACAGGACGGACCCAAAAATTTAAAAAAAATTAAATTATTAAAAAAAAGTTAGATTCCATAAAAAGAGTTAAATAATTAAAAACATTTAAAAAAATGTTAAGAAAAGGTGGAGGAAGAGGAAAAAGTGTAAAAAAAAAAAAACTTGTTGCCTCACCAGATCTGGGATGAAGGAGGCGCTCCCGAAAAATTTAGAGATGAGGTCACGGTCTCCTTCTCGAAATTTCAAGTGGAGCGCATCCTCCTCCATGGATTTTGATGTTTGACGATTTTGGTGGTTATTTTTGATGAAATTGGTGGTGATCTTGGTGGTTGTGTTTGACGATGGTGGTTGGGTTTGATTTGGCGAGGGATGGCATGTTGAGGTTTGGAGTTTTGATATCTATGGTGATGACCTGGTGGTGCTTGATGATAGTGATGTTGTTTGAGGCGGCGATGGAGATGAACAGCGGGACGAGGAGATGGACGGCTGTGGCCTGGAATGATGGAGATGGAATGCAATGATCTAGAGTGTTAGAGATGTAAGGCGATGGTTACAAAGGCTCTAGTCTGGAATGACCGCATGATGGAGATCCAATCTCCAGATTGAGTCTCCATCCATAAAATTCTTTTTCTTTTTTCTTTTTTTGATTATTTTTTCTTAAATTTCTATTTGTAAAAATAAATAATGGTTTGAGATTGATGAGGATGATGATGAACTATGATGGCTTTTTGGTGTTTGGGAATAAATTTTAGAGAAATGGGGATTTTTTTTTCTAGTAATGATGATGATAATATAGGTATTGATTTGTAGTTTGATGTTAATCTATAAGTATAATTTTTTTTAAATTCATTAATCTTTTTTTTTAAATATTTTTTTTTCAAATTTCTTTTCTTTTTTTGATTTGGTTATGATCTAGATCCCCACCGTCCATCATCTGAAATAGACAGTGGACATTATTTTGAAATAAAAAAGGTAATGAATTATTTTTATATTAAAATACTAATTTTATGGAATTTTAAATTTTTATTTTTTTTGGAGATTATTTTTTTCTTTTATTTTATAATTATATATTTATTTTATTTTATGATAAATAAAATATTGATACATGACATTTTTTGATTTAAAGACAAAGATACCTTTATAAGTGTTAAGTTTGACTGACTATTGACTAACAGACCGACCAAGTTGATGTATTTATGAAAAGTGTGGGACCAAGGGTTCTAAAAAAGCAAACAAACTTAAAAATTTGATCTTTCTCCAAATCGTATGGACTAAAATGATAATACCCTTTTTTTATGGCAGAATTTCACATAAGTCCTATCTTTTTGGTGATTTGTCACATTTATAAATGTCTTTCCAAATTTATCATTTTAATCCTTACTTTTTTTCCAAACTCATCACTTTAGTCAATTTGACTAAATATGTGAAAGTCAACTATTTTAAAACCTGTGAAAGTACATTTTTGCCCTTATTACTATTTAATTTAGCTAAAATGATTATATTAACTTTAAATTAAAATGAAAAATAATAAAATTCTCAATAATAAAATCTTAAATACATATATTATAAAAAAACTTAAATAAATAATAATAATAAAATCCATTTCTTTTTTCTTTTTTTTTTTCACAATGGATATTTATTTAGCTAAAATAATTATCTTAACTTTAAATGATTTTGAAAAACAATGAAATTCTCAATAATAAAATCCTAAATAAATAGATTAAAAAAATTATAAAAAAACATTTAAAGCTAAGATAATCATTTTCGCTAAATAAATATCCATTATGACAAAATTACAAAAAAAAAATTAATGGATTTTATTATTATTATTTATTTAATAATTTTTTATAATATATTTATTTAAGATTTTATTATTGAGAATTTATTATTTTTCATTTTAATTTAAAGCTAATATAATCATTTTAGCTTAATTAAATAGTAATAAGGGCAAAAATGTACTTTCATAAGTTTTAAAATAGTTGACTGTTACATAGTCAAATGGACTAAAGTGATGAGTTTTGGAAAAAAGTAAGGACTAAAGTGATAAATTTGGAAAGACATTTATAAAGGTGACAAATCACCAAAAAGATAGGACCTATGTGAAATTCTGTCATTTCAAAAACCCTTACTTTATGACATACTTCCTAACAAATAAAAGGGCCAATGTTGGATTTACATCGGACTAAATCAGAAGATTTCACACAAGAAACAAGCATACTACTTCATCAAGTGTTCAAAATCTAATAAGGGTACTATTGTGATCATAATTAGCTATTTTTGCTGCGCTGGTTTTACGTAAGCTAATTAATTCTCTAATAAACCTATTTAATTATGTAATTATTATCAACAGACGTTCTATATTTTCATGCAATTTTTACTATATTATTACAAAAATCCCACAAATTAGAGATTTTTTCTTCTTATTCAAGTATTTCTGCAAAGTTAAAGTTAATTGGGATTGAATTTTAAATGGTTGGATTTTATTTTTATTTTGGAAGGCAAATACACTAAAATCATATCTAACAGAGTGTCTTTGACGACTTTGATAGACCATGGGTCATGTTAGTGCGAATTTATGCCGTATCGTGTTCGTGTCATGTTAAAATCGTCCCACCCGAACATGACCCATCAGCTTAATCGCTATGATTTCTTTAGAGATAACTAATAAGCTGTGATTTCTTTAGAGATAAGAGAGAGAGGGAGAGAGAGAGAGAGAGAGAGAGAGAGAGAGAGAGAGAGAGAGAGATGGCTATGGAGTCATGGAGGAGTGGTGGTTTGTATAAGAATTGCTTAGTTTGGATATTCAAGGATGTCAATAATTTCAAAGTTTGCTCTAAACCGAGGTATGAGTCAACAAGTTTTGGTTGTTTATCAACATGCTATTGCCTTTCTTGTCATTGCTCCGGTACGAATTCGTGCCGTATCGTGATTGCTTTCAATCCTCTAATCATGGTCGTTGTTGCTATTACGAGCTCTTCTTCTCCTTCTTCTCCAAACCTTCTCCAAATCTTCTCCTACTTCTCATTCTTCTACAAATCTTCTTCTCCATCTTCTACAAAGCTTATCTAAATCCTTCTTATCCTTCTTCTCTAAATCCTTCTTCTGCAAATCTTCTTCTCCAAAAAAAAAAGTCACTATATAAGCGGTGAGGTGCCTCTCATACTTCATTTTGCATGCTCATCACGTACATTAAAGTAATAAGCTGTGATTTCTTTAGAGATAGAGAGAGTGAGAGAGAGATGGCTAATTTGTATAAGAAAGCAAAGCCATTTTGGCTGTGATATTGCTTCAGTTTGGATATGTAGGGATTTCACTAATTTCAAAGTTTGCTCTAAACCGTGGCATGAGTCCACATATTTTGGTTGTTTAATTTATCGCCATACTATTGCCTTTCTTGTCATTGCTCCTTTTGGTCTTTTTTTTTGACAGGTTTGCAATATATATATATATTTTTTTTGAGTGAATACATTTCTTATTGCTGTTTTCTTTATGTGTGTGGGGGTGTTTTGTGGCCTCTTTTGGCTGTTTCATCTTGTTTGTGTTTTTTGTTTTGTTGTTGTATCACCTTTTTTTTATATATATATAAAAGTTAACATGGTAAGGGTAAAGTCATCTTTTTACCCCTCTAATAATTAAAAAAAAAAAACTTAAAGAGTATCCTTTAAAAAAAATTAAAGAGTAACAGTATTTTTAAATTTAAAAATAAAATAAAATAAAAACTAAAAGAAAATTGAAATAGAAATAACAGAAACAAAATTTGAAATATTAAGAAAAAAGAATTCACACGTGCTATGGTTTGTCGGGAGATGAGAATGGGCTGCTGTCAGGGGGGCGCTTATTGGGCTTCTATCAGTATTTGTTTTGTAGTGGGCCTTTTGGGGCGGTAGCAATTTTAATAATAAGCTTATTAGCTGTTTCGTGAGCCTGTTTCAGGGAATCTAATTCCAGTTCTCAGTGAGCCTAATGTAGGGAATCCTTTCCCAAGAGTCTTATAATTATTGCTGTTATTACATTTCCCTTTTTAACGGGTGTTTTCGATTCTCAACCGAATCTCTCTCTTAAATCCTCCCAATTTCTTCTTATCTTCAATTCTTCTGCTTCAACCCAGTCTTCTTATTCAACAAAATCCCCAGAAATCCTCCATTAAACCTGCAAAACAGAACCATAACTATTAAATCACTCCAGAAATTCACCAAATCAATTCAATAGAAAACCTAGGCATCACAATTGGAGCCTCATTAGTACAGATCTCTTTCTTGTAAAACTTTGCATCCATAAAAATCACTTTTTATAATGATTTATTTTAAGTGAAATTTTGTTCCCTAAATGTATTGACGAAAACAAAAAATTTGATTATGAATTCCCAGAGGTAGATCACCATAACAAGTTGATATGTGCATACGTGGCCACCACCACTTACCTTATGTTTCTTCCATATTTTCCCATTTAAGTGTTTGATACGTGCGGGGAAGACCAGGTCAAATAAGTTAGTGGATTGAGTCAACTGGTTGGATTGTGGATGATGTTGTTTCTGTTTTCTAGTTGATACATATTGTTTATGTTCTTGTATCCAGTTTAATTCAATGAAAGGCATTGAATACTAAGCAAACATCTCATTCATTAAAATATAATATATCTAACCCAAAAAAAGTCACTATTTAAGCGATGCCTCTCATACTTCATTTTGCAATCACGTGCAATCACGTACATAAAAGTAATAAGCTGTGATTTCTTTAAAGAGAGATAACTAATTTGTATAAAAAAGCAAAGCCATGCTAATGCCTTTCTTATCGTTCCTCATTTTGCTCTTTTATCTATTCTTTAAATCTATATTTATATAATACCTTATAATTATACCCAAACTCGGTCTTTGGCTTTAAATTTTGTTAATTATTAATATTCATAAAGAATATATTAATTCATTTGAGAAAGATAAGTTTTTAATATTAATATATTCATATTTATCTATAATGTTTTGATATTTTTTCCTGATTCGTAAACAAATATTTGGTTTTAAATTTTAGCATTAAATTTTGTTAACTATTAATATTAATAATATTATTAGTACTAAATTCATGTTTATCGCCCATAAGGATGTAGTTTAGTTGGTAGATGAACGGGTTGAAGTTTGGGCAAATGACTTCCAAGTCAGCAGCTCAAATCCTACCGATAGCTAAAAGCTTTAAAAAAAAATTACTTGGTCTATCTATATTCTTGAGGGAATTTTGACATTAAATTCTATATAATAGTATGTATAGGTTTGTATTTATTTCAACTCTTCTTTTAAAATATATAAAAAATATTAATATCAGTAATAATCAATTCATATTTACCTCAATGCACATACACACATATATATATATATATATATAATCATTTTCTTCTCAGTGCGCACCAATATAAAATACATCAGTGTATTGCATATGAGCCACATAGACTGAATCAAAAGAATTGAATCTAATGATCCACATACAAGACATTGATATATATATATATATATATATTTATCGGTGTACACCGATGAAAAAAGTTTCATATATATATAAGGATGCATGCACAGAATTTGGATCCATTAATCAATAATGTTATTCAAATTATATGGGGAAGCATAATCATTAAAACTGCAAATTAAGACTTTTAGATTATTTATGCAACCACAATGCATAGAATTAAAGTGGAGTTACTCTTAAAATTTCAAAAACTTTGAAAAACTGTATATATTAAAAATCACTTATTAATTATCCTTCCTAAGTTAATTAATAATGTAAAGGAGTTCAAAAGTTGGTAACCTTTATATCTATAAATCAAACTAAACTAACTCCATTTTGGCAAGTATTCACATATTTTACAAAACGAGGTACTACTTTTGATAAATTCTGTTGTTTTCATTTCATTGTTATTCTCATGTATGTTAGATTCTCATATTTTTTTTTTTGAAAGAGTTGATTGTGGGTTTTAATTGTTTAAATTCTATTGTTTTCATCTCAATGTTATTCCCATTTAAGTTAAATTCTATTGTCTTCTTTAGAGCACCCATTTTTTTATTGCTGGAACTTGCTGGCTTCTACTCCTCCTTATTTTGGAATAAAGGTATATGCATTTACCTTTTTGCTTATTATTAAATTAACGTGATCGATGTGATTTATATTTGAGAATATTATTCATGTACGTACTGCAGGGCATCTAGGGTGGGATGATTAATATTGACCATCATAACAATTCGATATGATTGGTGTTTTTAGTAAAATCTGGAAGAATGACAATTCAGCATGATCGTCGGGATTCACGGAGATTGAAAATACCATGTCACCAAAAGTTAACTAGACCGAACCAACATGAGTTGACCAATGATGACTTCACAATACCAGGTCAGGGTTACCTAGATGGTCGGGTGAAAACAACACAACTAAGGTAATTAGATTGACCAAGTAAAGATGATCCGGTCAAGATTATTAAGATGGTCAGGGTCAAGGCCTCCAGTCGGGATCAAGTAACTGGTCGGGGAGAATGAGGTTTGATAGGGTTTGGTAGATGATCGTTTGAGCAACACGTGAACAACGTTGAATTCAATACAATCACGACTCAAATAAGCAAAGAAAACGTCTTTCTCAAATAAGGTGTCACGAAGTACACTCTGATAAGGAAACAAACTTCCTTAGAGATATCGGAGTCCGGATTAGGAAAAAGATCTAATGCGTTCAAAACACAAGCAATGCAAAACAAGAAAGAAAATTAAAACGACTCCAACAAGTCAGAGTCTCATTAAATCACAACAACTCTCCTTACTTGCATACCACGAATTAGGGTTCTATGCATGTATAAATAGACCCTAAAATAACATTGTAAGGGTTGTGAACTTGACAGTACGTGAGAGTGATAGAGCTTGAGTATGTAACTATTTTGTTCATAGTGAATTTTTCTTCTCGCCGTCACCGGCAACCGTGGACGTTTCCCCAACCCAGGGTTTTACCACGTAAAATTGTGTGTTTGTATGGACTACCTCTTTTATTCATTTCATAACATTATTGGCAATTTACGATAATTCATTAGACTTGTGATCTACTTCCCGTAGTCCCAAAAATCACCATCAACAATTGGGAAAAGGAGGTGGGATTTAACTCAGTTTCTGTACGCTGATGTACACAAAAAAAATTTATTTCTTTACATATATATGGTCCGATTAATTTGTTATCTATATATATTTGATTTACAGGGTAGAAAAACGACTAAGCGTATGGAGAAGTGGTCAGATCCCAACCCAAATAATGAATCATCGGATGCTCAACATTGAAGCAGTAAATGCTAGCCTACCCGCTTCTACTGTCTACAATTTTGAGCTTATTTTATTTGATGTATCTTTGCCATTGTATGCAAATATGACCATAAATTATTTTGCGGAACTCTTTCATCCTGCTCTATGCAGTAGACTTCAGTGTGAGTTTTTTTTTTCTCGAGATATGTATATATTTAAATATGAGAATAAGATATAATTTTGTGTTTTTATTAACTATGATTAAATGGTCTAATTTATGAATCTTCTATTTCCATATTACTATATTAGTGATATTAATGGTATCGAAAAATGGTTGAACTCAAGTTCCACCCATCCAAAAAATTAAGAAATTAAGGTTACAACATTGCAGATAGACCCTATGAGTGGGAACACTGATTTATTAAATATCTTTAAATTTTTAAGAAAAAATATTTCTAAATTTCTTGAGTTTTTGTTTAAACCAATACCTTATTATTTTCGATCTTTAGTGGTCTATTATTTAAAGTCCAAGACACATTTCCTAATGCTTTTGTCTATGATATTATGTGCTTCATTTTATCATAGACATAAGATAATACATTATGTCATGTTAAGATACCATAGAAAATGAATTTTTATTTTATTTTATTTTTTATATGTTCTTCTGCACCTTCTTCTTTAGATCAATTTGTGAAGAGAACTTCAGGAGACTGATTTTTGAAAAATACATTTAACACTTGATTGAAAAGGTTAAGAAAAAAAAACAAATTATTTTACAATGCTCACACGATAGTGAAATGGAACCACAAAGACGACACATGTCGTCGCGTAGGAGATTTCATTTTTCCTATTCATTTCTATTATTATTATTATTATTATTATTATTATTATTATTATCATTATTATTAAATCGGTACAATAATAATACAATAAATGTGAAGGTTTTACATTTTTTTCTATTCTTTTCATATTATTATTATTATTATTATTAAAATGGGTGTAATAAGAATACGTATAATGAATCAGAAGGTTTTACTAATAATTAAGTGAATCATAAGGTTTTATATTTCTATATTTATATCTAATCATCAATGGGATAATGAAAAGACAATCCTACCATCAATATGAACTGAACTAATTTATTGTATTTAAAATCATCAATGGGATAAATGGATAATGAATGATTTTCTATAATAAAGCTATCTTTTTTTAGGAACAAAGTTAAGACCCCGTCCTGTAAGTGTTTTTCGTTGACTGTTTTTCGAAAAGAAAATGAAACTGTAAACAGTGTTTTTGGTTTCTGTTTCAAAATCCAAAAATGCGTCTGGTAGCATATACTAAAAGCTGTATTCTGAAAATGAAAACGGAAAAAATGTGTTTAGTAGGTTAACCGAAAAATATCAAAAATTGTATAATTTTTCTATTATATTTTATATTGTAATTTTTTAATTTGAATAAAAGATAGGTCAATAATTCATTCCAAATAATTATCCAATAACTCATAATAGTAGAATAAAATCTCTTTGATGAATTATTGTGATTTTAAATTTAAAATAATTTCAAAATCCAAGATTTTTATGTATATATATATATATATATATATTTGTTAATAAACTCTTTGTGATCCGAAACAAAAACAAAAGTAAAACCTTTCAAAAGAAAAAAAGGAAAAAATAATAATAAAAAAATATAGGAGCCGATCTGCTCTCCAACACTAAGAAGAAAAGAAGATGAAGAGATGAAGAAGGAGAAAATGAAGAGAAGAAGATGAAGAAGATGAGATGACGAAGGGAAGAAGATATGAAGAGGATGAGAAGAAGAGAAGAAGAGATGACGAAGAGAAGATGAAATGACAAAGACAGTTTGGAAAAGAGGAAAAAAAAAGCAGTACATTTTTTTTCAAACAAAAAAAAAATTAAAAACGAAAACAAGTATTTTGTGTTTTTCAAATATTTCACTATTAATACTGGTTTTGTTTTTCATTTTTTGAAAACAAAATGAAAAACAGTTAACGAATGCGAATTCGAAATCATTTTTGGAAAACAAAAACAAAAACGGACTGAAAAACAGTTACATGACAGGGACCTAAATTTTCGATAGTCCAAAAGGAGGGAGTTGGTATGTAAACTGATCATTCATGGTTTTATTCATTTTTTCTATGCTTTGTTTATTCATCTCTGCTTCAGAATTGCAATTATTTGAATGAAACTTTTTTATATCTAAACCATGATAATAGTTTTTATATCAGGACATGAGGAAGCTTTGGTCTTAAATTATATATTATATTTATAATTTTTTTATTGTCAATTTGTTCTGATATAAAATATATTAGGACAAAGAATGTGTCATTAAATTTATATATTTTGACTCAAAGTGTATGCACTTGTCAAAACTTCTCCATAATTTGTGATGCACATTCTTCGTATATTTTATATCAGGACGAACTGAAAGTAGAAAGACTGATTATATATATATGTATATATTAATTTCAATTCGTCTTTAAAAAAAATAATACAGTAAAGTCGAACCTCAAAGCGCCACATGTCGGCATTATCAATTCGTTCTGATATAAAATATATTAGGACAAAGAATGTGTGTCATTAAATTTACATATTTTGACTCAAAGTGTATGCACTTGTCAAAACTTCTCCATAATTTGTGGTGCACATTCTTCGTCCTGATATATTTTATATCAGGACGAACTGAAAGTAGAAAGACTGATTATATATATATTAATTTCAATTCGTCTTTAAAAAAAATAATATAGTAAAGTCGAACCTCAAAGCGCCACATGTCGACGTGAGGAAGCTTCGATCTTAAATTCTATATTATATCTATATTCATTTCAATTCGTCTTTCAAAAAAAAATTGAATCATTAATAATTTCAATTAATCATTTGTAGACAAATAAATTTTGAGAAAGATCAATGCATTACTTATAAAACGTTTGTTATAATTAAAATTTGAGGATTCAAAAATATCAATGCGTCATACGGGCATGTAAAACATTTGATGTTTCACCATCATACTCATTGAATGACCAGACTCTCCATTTCCACCAATACCCTTTTTATTTGCAAAACCACTCATATATGTATACAATTTTTTACCTTCTGTTTAATCACTAGAGAGACTGTATTGTTACTCTCATGATTTAAACACAATAGAGTCTCTTCTCTTCTTTTCTCATCTTAATGACCCTACATTGAATTTTGCGGTTTTCATGTAGTATGAGTTTGCTGGTGGTTTTTTATTTTTATTTTTTATGGAAATCAATCTGGGTTTGCTTATTTTTTTGATGGGGAGCATTTTGGGTTGGGTTTTTTTTGGGTCATGTGATTGATTGGTTTGTAGGCGTTGATGAATTATTTGATTTGATAAGTGACGTGTTTATAATGAAAGCAATAGAATCATTTTTCCGATGGTTTTTTTTTTCTTTCTATCTGTGTGCAGATTTTGAGAAATTAAACATACGATTTGAGAGAGAGAATGGAGACAAAGAAGAAGACGCCACTCAGGTTGAAGCACTTCAAAGATTCTGTGAAGGTTAATTATGTTATATGTTGTTGCTTTTGTGGTTTTATGTGATTGTGTGGTTTTTCGTTGAATATTCAAAATTATGTGCTTATTCTCTGTACATTCATTGCAAATCAGAAAAAGATGATCGTCATGGAGAGCATTGGTTGATTTGGTTCGCAAAAGGTCAGCGTTATAGTTAGGAGTTTAAAATAGACGCTATGAAAGGAATGAAAAAAATACGATTGCTACGTGCAATGGGGAATTGGGAAATAATAAGACGCATTGGTTTATAGTTTATAGAGGTGAAATGGGTACAGATGACTTGTTTTGTTCTTTCAGGCAAGCTAGATGATTTATATGCCAACCAAAATGGCCCTAATGGACCTCCAAACTATTACAAGAAAATAATATCAATTGTGACTGACCACCATCATGAATTATGTAATCTTATATTAAAGATCTCTCGCAAAGGACAAAACACACACACAGTTTACTTGGATGTTTTTTTTTTCTTCCGTTGAAGCGTTTCCATTGATTTTGGGTATATCCACAACAAAAACTTGATAGATATACACAGTAAAAAAGAAAAAAAAAATAATGTCGGATGTTATGGACCTCAACCTCTAGGGTGAAAACAGCGCAATAAATAATATTCCCAGTGATCACAACATTTGATAAAATAATTTAGTTTTGTTCAATTGGTTTAAGCTTTAATTAGATATCAAAGTTTTCTCTTTGATGTTAGTGGGAGTAGATATTCATTCAGAGCCGGCCCCCCTCTTTGCCTTGAGGGGCAGCCACCCCGGACCTATTTTTTAAAATGCCAAATTTGTATATGTTTATATTAATTTAGGGGCCCAATATTTGTTGGGTTTCAGGCTAAATCAGATCCAGTACAAACAAATGTCTAATATGCTTTCTTGTTATCAATTATCAGATATTATTTATTAGTCCAAATATCCAATAGAGTTTCATACTTTCTTGTTTTTATTTATAGCTACCAAATTTTGGTTTTATTAAAGCTATTATGTTGTATTGGGTTTTGGGTAGATAAGTTTAGGCATGTTGTGAGTTGTTATAGTCCACAGAAAAAAGAATTGCAACTCTGAATGATCCAATTCATTCTTTTAATTATACGTATAGAATATATTAAAAAAAAAACCATTTGGTTCATTTTGTGACAACACCCTATTTCTCATTTAACATATTATAGGGCTCATTTTTCCATTGATTTACATTTTCACCGCGGACCCCAAAAATGTCAGGACCGGCCCTGTATTCATCTTGTCCATATAGAGATCCCGAAAGATACATACCTATTCGAATGTGTATAATTGTGGTTTTTAATTTTCCCTTATTGGTCTATTAATTCTTTTCCGTTTCTATACTCTTCCCTCCCTCTCTAATGATGACCGTCAACTGTCCCTATTTAATAGAATAGTAATATCAAATTTATATTAACTCATTCAATGTACAAAGATGCATGCAAAGCTCTTCAAATGTAAAACGTTTGTTGTTTCATGCCATATTTAATATGGATATTATTATTTTCCACTCTCACTTATAAGTATTGGTCAAAATCAAAATACATCCTTTGGTTTGAGTAATAGTCTAAATCCACCTTCTAGTTTCAGTTAATAGTCAAAATGCACCATACTGTTACTGTTCCGTTAAAATTTTTATTTTTCCGTTAGGTTAGTAAGGGTATAATGGTAAGTGCACATAGAAAAGTTAGTACAAATTAAAAAATAAACTAAATAAATCATTTAATATAAAACTAAATAAAAAATAAAAATAACTACAATAAATAAATATTTAAATACTTAAAAAAAAAAAAACCAATCATTTTCTCCCTTCCACTCTTCTCTCTTCTCTCTTCTCAGATTCTCTCTTATCTCTTCTCTCGTTTCTCTCATTTCTCTCTTCTCTCTGGTTCTCATCTCCGATTTTCAACTTTTATCTTCTCTTAATTTTTTTTTTTTTTTTTTACAAATCTCCAACTCTCATCCTCATCTCCAACTCAATCGGAGTCTCTTTTCCTTTAAAAAAAAAATCTTGTCTCCCCCTCCCTCCCCCTCTCTCTTCTAAATATCTATTGATTTCTTTGGATTTCTCACTCTCTCAGGTGCTGCCGGCGGCTTATGGTTGATTTGGGGGTGGTGGCTGGAAATCCGGGGTTGGTAGGTGGGTTTGTGGGGAATTGAATTGTTTTTTTATTCTGGTTGCCTGGGTTCTGGGTTCTGTTGTTGGTGATGATGGCTGTTTGGGTTTGGCCGTCTGGGTCTGGGTGTGATGGTCAAGTTCTGGGTTTGTTGGTGTGTTGATAATTTTTTCTGGGTTTGGTGGTGTGTTGAATATTGATATTTTTTCTGGGTTTGGAATAGTTGGACGATGATGGTGATGAATCTGTTTTCTGGGTTTGGTGTTGTTGAATGTTGATATTTTTTCTGGGTTTGGAATAGTTGGACGATGACCGGTGATGAATCTGTTTTTTTTTTTCCTGATTATCTCCACCGTCAATCTATGATATTGACGGCCGAGATTGAATCTGGTGATGATGTTGAATTGATTTAAAAAAAAATTAAACCGAAAAAGAGATAGAAGGGTACAGTGGTATTTTTGTTTAAAAGTTAACAGAAGTTAACAGATGATGGATTTTGGCCATTACTCAAACCAGATGGTGCATTTTGACTAATACCTTACTGGTGGAAAATAATAATATCCCCATTTAATATGAACTCCATTTACCAATTGTTTGATTTTATCGACTAAATGTTACAGTATTATTAATTAGTTCTTTAAAAAATATTATTAATTAGTTATTTATAGACAATACATTATAGACCAATATTAACATATATTACAAATAATATCAACTGATATTAATTTTCAAAGATCCACTTAATGTGACCTATGTACTGAATTCAATGGTTTTTGAGATTCAATAAGTAATTAAGTATCATATGATAATCTCAATAATTGAAATGTTTTAGATTCCGCTCAACAATTCGATTCTTTATTGCAAACTTTTATATGGCCCCATAGCGAGCTTCTCCATGGGAGATTGGTAGATGAGCAGTTTACACCTTCACTGTTGTCTGCTTACCATCGGGGAGGTGTGTAATAAATTTTTAACCTTTTGTGATTTGCATAAGAAATATTTAGAGGTATTATACATGTAAACATGTTTATGTTGTATGGTAGTGGTCAAGATGCTTTATATTTATCTATTAGCATTACATTTTTCATTTTCAAGTGAATAAATTCTAACGAATGCTTGAAATACAAATGCATGGAAACTGAATAGTGATTCAGGATTTCATGGTAACGCATTTTGTAAATTGGGAGAGTTTGATTAGTGAATGCAAAAGCTATGAAGCTAAGGGCAAAACTATCACGTTTGATGTCATCATATTCATTTCAAGAGTAATGTGGTTTCCAATGTGAGAAACCAATGCCGCATGTATTTAGGATTTGTGATGAAGGCAATGCTTAGACCGGGTATATCATTTATGCGAATCCTCTGTCAATAGTCTGTAGTGAAAGGTGTTTTGTGAAATAAAGAACAGTAATTGATGTCTAATTGGAAAATTTTATAATTTTGTCTTTACATACAAGTGACTATCATGTGTGTCATTATTGTGTTATTTCAAATTCTAATTCTAGAACATAGTTACACGTGAAGGGTTAATTAATTACCATTTACTTTGGAGTTTTGATTTATAAATCAGTTTATGTTGGAATGAGAGGTAAGGATTGCTAATATGGGATATGATTGAAAACAAAAATAGTAGAATACAAATAAATTTTAAAACATAAATTCTAAGAATATGCCTGATAAAGAAATTTTAATATATATATAAATTCTAAAACGATTGTGTTATGTTTTACAATTGTCCGCACATCATACGGACTACAAACTAGTTAAATGTATAATGAGCTTTCATTCACTATCGAAATTTATTTAAGGTAAGTTACGGAAATATTGATTAAAATACAAATGTAATCAATTAGATTATATATATATATATATATATATATATATTCTTAAATGACACCCCAAAGGTTTTTATGTATATCGGACCCGTATTTAGAAAAGTAGTATATTGAGTGAATACATGTATAAGAACTAATCATATATCATAATATAATAATAGTCTTTTTTAACCACACATGTGACAACTTTATCAAATTTAATTTTTTTATTTAAATTGGTTTCCATATTTTATCCTATTTTGTGTTAACTACCTAATGTTAAATTGATTTTCTTTATATGTAATTTAACAATTTTGATCATGTGATTAAATCTAAGAATTCTTTTGATTTCAACAAAACAATATAAAGAATGAATATTGAGTTGAACCAAAATCTTATTTTAAGTTTAATTTGTTTGATTATTAATCTTATTTAACATAGCATGTGCATCGCACATGTTGGCACACTAGTAATATAAAAAATTGAATGTGCACACTAGTCATATATAAATTGAACAAGCACAAGAAGGCCAAAGATGACATTATCTTTTATCTATCTTCATCCAGATATATTTGCTCGGCCTATTGGAATGAGTATATATATTTATGTCTAAATAGTAGTTATTAATTATATTATAATTATCTAATTAATTTTGTGTTAATTAACTATAATCTTCGATTAATCTTTGTGTGTATATACATGCCCACAATTGATCAAAATTTGTACTACACATGAATGAAATATACAACAGAAACATTCACAGCTGCCATGTGCAACATATCGTTCCTAGCTTCGCATTTTCAAAGGTGAACCCAAAGCGGATATTAGACACACTTGTGTATTTTCAATTGGTATCAGAACGGGTTCTTCGACATATTTAAGTGATCCTTGCTATTTTGTGCGTGTCTTGAATTTGTATTCATCTGCATTCATCTCATTCATTAAACACTATGAGTGACATTGAGATGTTAGAGGGTGCATTGATCTCTGAACAACCATTGCTCACCAAGGAAAACTACTTTTCTTGGAAAGGAAGGATAAAAGTATTTTTGTCGAACATCGATGAGCATGTGTGGATGTGTGTGGAAGATGGATACTCACCTCCCACAGAGAGACTAGAAAATGAGGCTTCTGTGCC
The DNA here is from genome assembly GCA_033220585.1 of Dipteronia sinensis. Classification (NCBI taxonomy): domain Eukaryota; kingdom Viridiplantae; phylum Streptophyta; class Magnoliopsida; order Sapindales; family Sapindaceae; genus Dipteronia; species Dipteronia sinensis. Next base: position 15,523,824 of record CM065641.1, read on the forward strand.
TAAGCCCAAGTCCAAATGGACTAATGACGAACTCGAGGCTGCAGAATGGAACTCAAAAGGCATGCGTGCCTCATCTTGTGCAATGGATGAGAATCAAGCCAAACTCATCCAAACCACTCGAGATGTTCGAGAAGCTTGGGAGATTCTAAGAATCACCCATGAAGGTACCGTGAAAGAAGAAGATAAGAATTTAGGTACCTTGAAGATAAAGCTTTAATGTTATGATCGTGGCGGTTGTGGGCACATCTCCACAGATTGTGGAAACTCGAAGACCAAGAGTCAAAAAGGCAAATCAAATGCCTACTCTTGTAGTGAAAGTGAAGAAAGCTCTTAGGGTTCCGAGAGATGTGAAAGGAATCACATAGCCTTTCCCATTTTACATGATGAAAACTTAAAAGCGGACACAAAACATTCATCACTTAAAGTCAACAACAAAGAAGCTAATTCGGATTGCCATGAGAGCACTAGTGGTAGAAGCTTTGATGAAGAGAGTTCAAGCTCCAAGAACTTAGTGATGAGGGTTTGTGATATGAAGACTTCATTGAAAGCTTTCAATGGTCCTTGAAGAAGAAAAACGAAGAAATCAAGAAGTTGAAGAAGGAAAACCTTCAACTAAGGACCAAGTTAAATGACTCCTTGAAGACAGACACGATTAATGTGTCTAAGTATGAGAAAGAGATTGAAGATTGTCACAATCGGATGAAGACAATGAAAGAAGATCTTGCCAACAAAGAAAATTCCTTGAAGATTGTCAAGGAAAGAGAGATAATGTGCCTTGAAGAATTAAAGAAGGCCAAGATCAAGCAACCTCAAGCTTAAGGCAAGAGCAAAGCTTCATCCAAGCAATGTTTAACTCAAGGAAAGTCTACACAAGCCTTAGTAACTCAACCAAGGTCTAGGCAATCCAAGACGAAATGACAAGTCCTTGAGAAGTCAACCACCTCCTCTAATGAATCTACTATCAAGAAAAGATATAACCATAAGTGGCGTGTTCAACCAAGAAGGCAGGATCAACCAGTTTAACCACCTCAACAAGTTAGACCACAAATGTGCAACTAGTCGGCTCAAACTCCAAGTAGAAACAAACCGTTGCACCATCAAAGACAACATAATCAATATGGCAATGCCTCGAAGAGATCTCATTGTAATGGTATAAATTCTTACTTTGTACCTATTTGTCATTTTTGTGGTATGATTGGTCACTTAAGACCAAATTGCTTGAATTATATTAAAAGGTGTAGGTTAAAAAGTATGAAAGAAAAATAGTTGAAAATTAGGGCAAGTTTGCATGAACCTTGGGAACGTAGAAACATGTTTATGACCACTAGAAATGAAAAAGTGGAACCTAGGTGGGTTAGAAAGAACGAACCCGCTTGTCATATTGCCCATGTGACGCCCGCATATGCAATTAGGTCTAATGGACTTGGTAGGTCTATAGAGGCTCATGCCTCCCATTGACTTGGTTGGATTTGACCCCAATAAGGGGAGCTCAAGCAAAGAGAGCGAACTTGCATGATTAATAATATATAAAAAGTTGATTAATTTTATGCTCTTTTGATAATTGCTTGAGATTCTTGGTTGTACATATATGCTTATATGGTATTTTTTTTGTAATAAGTGTGCACCGTTGGTTTGTTTGTAATCCATGTCATATTTTGGATTCAATAATACATTTTTGGACTAAGAGATTTATTTGGAAAATTATATTTGAATGACATATAATTTCTCTCCATGACATGAAATTTTTCTCTTGATATGCTTTAAATGATATGCATGAAATGTTTTTTGATTGCTTATATGCAAAATGTGTGTGAAAGCAAATGAGAAGACTAAATTCAATCAGGATATAATATCCATTCAATCAATAAGGATTTCATATCTAAATTAGTCTTCTCTCTCTTCTTAATGGTTAAACAAGACTACTATCATTCGAATATTTATCGGATAAAAATCGAATATGATCTCTTGATCCAATGTCTTGGTTTACCTTTAAAGAATTGATATAGTTGCTCTTAACTCGAAAATATCTTTTGAAAAACTATATCTTATTTGCTCATGACAAAATGGTGCAAATTAGTTTGAATTCTTTTGGAAACCTTTTTTGATGATTACTTTGTCAAATACCATTGCTTGAACTTCAATTCTATATGTCTTACATGCAAAGCAACAATTACATAAAACTTTTTTAAAAAAATAAAATTCCTTGAATCTCTCTCAATTATTTATGTTGCATAAAGTTCTTATATATGATTATGCAATGTATTTGTGTGAATAGCTTTCTTTACTAAAGCAACCCGATAAAGGGAGCTCATTTGCCTATCTCAAGACAAAAATGGGGAGAAGACTTGAGAGATATATGGGGATCATTGTTTATGCTTTGGGGCAGAAGTCTTGAGAGAGAGTAACCTTTTAGGGGGGGCATTGCACATGCGCTACTTTGTATTGTTTTATTGTTATTGAGTGCAAATGCTTTTTATGTTTGTTCAACTCACATGCACTTGCTCTTGGAAAGTGTATTTGCTATTGTGTTGCAGGTATGATATTCTACAAGGAGATTGAAGAATTTAAAGATTTAGACTTTAGGTCTCTCTTTGTAATGTAGAATGATCTCTTGGACAATAGCGTTATTTTTGTTGTGTGTTGAATTTTGTGAGTGGTGATTTTGTCATGAAATAGCCAAAGGGGGAGATTGTAAGAATCTCTATTTTGTGATTGGCTTATTTCATGACAAACCACATTGTGGATGATTGTGTAATGAGTAGCTTAGATCTTCTTGATGATTATCAAGACAAGCTTCCAAGCATCTCAATGACTTCAAGATCAAGGGCTTCAAAAGGTATATCATTTGACTTTGATTTTTGAAGAGATTAGGCACACACATACGACACACACTTGCATGTATATCTACTTATCTTGTATTCGTTATCTTGCATTTATGTATCATTGTTATGTGCATCTTTGTCTTTCATCACACTTCACACTTGCATAACATTCATATATGTTAGGTGTGTTTAATGTGTTGAAAAAGAGATTTTTCCTTTTACCGCGGCTTGGGTCGTTGGGTGTACCGCTGGCTGTGCATCATGCCTACACCGCGGTTTTGTCCAGAGACGTCTCTGTGTTGTACCGCAGTTTCTACCACGGTTGGTGCATGTTGTCTATGCTACGGTCCATACAGCGAAGTTATCCAGAGTATGTGACATGGTATGTACTGCGGTCTGGACACTTGCCCGTACCGCGGTACAAGCAGCGGTCTGACGGGGTTTTTGTCAAAACGGTGCAGTTTTGAGTGGGCTCTATATATATATCCTACTTTCCCCTTTCAGTTGTTATTTAAGAACTCTAGATCACGAAAATACTTGTTCTTAAGAGAGAATAGGGTCTCTTGTGAGAGAGAAAGCACCAAGATTGCTTCTTAAACTCTCTAAACTTAAAACCCATCTCCATCTTGCATCATTCATCATCATTTGAGCATGTGTCTTCATGGTTTAATGACTAGGTAAGTTACTATTAACATTAAAGCTCATTTATTGTTGTTCTTACTCTAGATTAGGTATTTATTGCTTGATTAAATACCTAGACTCTCTTTATTACTTGATTAAATACCAAGACTCTCTTTATTGCATATATTTATGAGTCTTGATAACATGATTGTGTTTGTTTGTGATAACTAGCATTTAGGACATTATTGCCCTCTAGTTAAGTCTTTATGCTTTACATTTAGACATCGTTGTTTTTTGCTTCATTAATTGCATTTCTTGATTGCATATTTATTGCCCTAATTATATGTTGTGACAACTTGTGTTGATTGGACTTTATTTGATAATTAGGTTGTTAGATTTTATCTATACATCTAATTGAGTCCTTATGTATGGGCATGTAGGCACGGTTTGATAACTAGGTTGTTAAATTGCATTATAACATCTAGTTAAACATTTTGTGTGTGGTCTTACACATTATCACATTTGAGCATATTGTCATATATTCACTTAGACCTTTATACTCTTCATAGAGTCAAAGTTTTGTGACTTCTAGGTGAAGTTGCACAAGCAAGTGAAGTTTTGCAATCAAAAGGTGGGTTGGCAAACATTGGTCAAGTGCCACCGTAAAAGGCCTCTGGGTAGAGTAGGAGGTGCTCACGCCAAGAGTAGTGGATCAGAGAATATCACTAGGGACTGAACCTAGAGTGGTGAGTGGTAGTGTCCTATAGCCTGGGGTTGTCGAGAGTGAGTGTCCGTGTATTACTTGAGGATGTAACCTTTTATTCATATAGTGGATTTCTGTGACTCAATTGGCTAGCGTGGCTAGTCCCGTGGTTTTTCCCATTTGGAGGGTTTCCACTTAAAAATCAAGTGTTCTTTAATTTCCGCATTTTACTTGATTTTTATTATTGTTTGAATTGGGTTTTGCATGTTAATATTGACTAATCGGAAAAAGTTGGTAATAATTGATTAACAACCCATTCCACCTCCCTCTAGGTTGTATTAGACACGTTTGTGTATTTTCAGCTATCTTTTTTACAAGTAAAGTAGAAAGTTTTAGATGGTAACTAATCAGTGTCCATCTTGAATATGCTCTCTCTCTCTCTCTCTCCCTCTCTAAAGAAACCGCATCTTATTACTTTTATATACGTGATGACTGATGAGCATGCAAAATGAATTATTGGCATTGCTTATATAGTGATTTTTTTTGTTAGATATATATTGGACTAAATCAGAAGATTTCACACAAGAAACTATCATATTTCTTTATCAAGTGTTCAAAATCCAATTAAGGGTACTATTGTGATCATAATTGGTTGTTTTTGCTGTGTTGGTTTTACGTAAGACTAATTAATTCTCTAATAAACCTATTTAATTATGTAATTATTATCCACTTAGGTTATATATGTTTCATGCAATGTTTACTATAATTATTACAAAAATCCGACAAATTACTTTTACGTAAGACTAATTAATTCTCTAAAGAAACCGCATCTTATTACTTTTATATACGTGATAACTGATGAGCATGCAAAAGGAATTATTGGCATTGCTTATATAGTGATTTTTTTTTGTTAGATATACATTGGACTAAATCAGAAGATTTCACACAAGAAACTATCATATTTCTTTATCAAGTGTTCAAAATCCAATTAAGGGTACTATTGTGATCATAATTGGCTGTTTTTGCCATGTTGGTTTTACGTAAGACTAATTAATTCTCTAATAAACCTATTTAATTATGTAATTATTATCCACATAGGTTATATATGTTTCATGCAATGTTTACTATAATTATTACAAAAATCCCACAAATTAGAGGTTTTTTTTTTCTTGTTTTAGTATTTCTGCAAAGTCAAAGTTATTTTTATTTTGGAAGACAAATACACTAAAATCATATCTAACAGATTGCCTTTGACGGCTTTGATAGATCATGGGTAGTGTTAGTGTGAATTCGTGCCGTATCGTGTTTAAATCGTTCCACTCGAACACGACCCATTAGCTTAATGACTATGATTTCTTTAGAGATAACTAATAAGCTATGATTTCTTTAGAAATAAGAGAGATAGATATGGCTATGGAGTCATGGAGGAGTGGTGGTTTGTATAAGAAAGCAAGCCATTTTTGGCTGTGATTTTGCTTCAGTTTGGATATCCAGGGACGTCAATAATTTCAAAGTTTGCTCTAAATCGAGTCATGAGTAAACATGTTTTGGTTGTTTATCGCCATGCTATTGCTTTTCTTGTCATTCCTCCGATACGAATTCGTGCCGTATCGTGACTGCTTTCAATCCTCTAATCATGGTCATTGTTGCTATTATGAGCTATTCTTCTCCTTCTTCTCCAAACCTTCTCCAAATCTTCTCCTACTCCTCCTTCTTCTACAAATATTCTCCTACTCCTCCTTCTTCTACAAATATTCTTCTACATCTTTTACAAATCTTCTCTAAATCCTTCTTATCCTTCTTCTACAAATCTTCTTCTCCAAATCATGTCCTACTCCTCATTCTTCTCCAAAAAAAAAAAGTCAATATATAAGCGGTGCCTCTCATACTTCATTTTGCATGCTCATGCGTACATAAAAGTAATAAGCTGTTATTTCTTTAAAGAGAGAGAGTGAGAGAAAGGGATGGCTAATTTGTATAAGAAAGCAAAGCCATTTTTGGCTATGATATTGCTACAGTTTGGATATGCAGGGATGTCACTAATTTTAAAGTTTGCTCTAAACCGAGGCATGAGTCCAAATGTTTTGGTTGTTTATCGCCATGCTGTTGCCTTCTTGTCATTGCTCCTTTTGCTCTTTTTTTTTGATAGGTTCGCAACATATATATAGGAAAAATTTCACCTCAGTGCGCACTGATAAATATTTATCAGTGCATTGCATGTGGACCATTAGATTCAATTGCTTTGACCTAATCTGTATGCACTTGTCAGTGCTTATCTATAATCTATAGCCCACATTCAATGCACTGATGATATTTATATCATTGCGTATTGAGGAGAAAAGGATATTATATATATATATATATATATATATATATATATATATATATATTTTGAGTGAATACATTTCCGGTTACTGTTTTTCTTTGTGTGTGTGTGTGTTGGGAGTGTTTTGTGGCCTCTTTAAAATCTAGCATACCATCAACTAAAAATAATCACCCCTAGAACACACGCCTGAAACTTCATTACATCAATTAAGCATTCATACTTCACAGAATCTGTATCTACAAGCAGGGAGGTGAGGCAAAGAAGCAGCCAACTAAATTGCCCTCACCCACTAAGCCTTCCTTCTTTTCAAACTATCTCAAGTACACATCATTTTACTATCCCTTAGATTATTATTAGAGGGCAAAGCTGTACATATCAATAAGCTAACTCAAAAATTTGACAATCACAAGTTTGCTTGACACAAAATAAATAAATTCATAATTTCAAGTTACCAAATAAAGTCCAAACACTACAAGAAATTGTGTTATCTATCACAGGATATCCACCACGGGTTTACTGGACCTGTTTTAAATAAATAATAACAATCACAGATCTTTAAATGTATGTTGTTGATGTTCTTCTAAATACTTTTCCACCACGGATTCTTATGTGGATAATATTTAATCACCACGGGCAATTATGAACCCGTGGTGGAAAATTTTATAATCAACACGGACCTATGATTGCCTGTGGTTATTGACAGCATATATATATATATATATATATATATATATATATATATATATATATGTGTCTGAAGTAAAAATAAAAAATCCCCAATTTCTTCTTATCGCCAATCCCAAAGCCCTAAAATTAAAAATCCCTAATTTCTTCCTTGTGCGATATTCTGAAATAAAAAATCCCCAATTTCTTCTTATCGCCAACCCCAAAGCCCTAAAATCAAAAACCCCTAATTTCTTCCTTGTGCGATATTCTGATGACCGCTCCGATGACGACGACGACTTCGACCGCTCCGACGACGACGACTTCGACTGCTCCTCTCTCGACCTCCCCTCACCTAGTCCCACCCGCCACTTCACTCGATCTGGAAATCAAAATACAAGCATCCTTTGTTTAAAAGCATACCAACGAAGTTATCAAGGAGTGTAACATGTATGGTTTCCCTTCCATTTTGATATTATTACCTTTATTGATTTCATTTTCTTAGTTTACCTTTGTGTACGTGATGTATTTGTTTGTAAAGTTAGTTGTTTAAAATTATATATATATATATAATATTATGAGTTAGGGTGCGATTATTACTTTGAATTTCACCAAGCTAATTGATTATTACTAGTCTATTTGTTTATTGGATTAATTTTCTTTAGGGTTGTTGCAAATTGATGGATTTAAATTTGTTATTGGATTATTTCTATAAGGAATGATTATTGTAAATAATGGGGTTAAGTTTTTAGTTAATATCAAGCACTGACAATAGACTGATTACATAGCTCTCCTTTTGGGCTATCTTGTGCTAGCACTCATCCATTTGTGTTTTAGTATTGTGATGAAAATTGTTAGTTTGTATCAAGTGTCAATCGAATTTTTCAGTTGGGTTTTCTTTTTTCTTGGATCTTTTACATTTCAATTAGAAGCGGATTTTTTTCAAACTACTTGAAAACGAGATTTTGTCTGAAATCGGTTTAATTTAGAATTTTGATTTTGATTTTTGACTACTGTTACTGGTTTTGCATCTCAATCTGCTTCTAACACTCATGCTTTCTGTTAATATTTGAGCTGTCATTTCAGATTGGAGTTGTAAAGAGTAAATCTCAAGTTTTTCCCATCATAATTGCTTCAAAACAAGCAACCCCAACCCCATAATTCTGGTAACTTATTTTTATTTCTATTCTTATATACAATTGTTTCTTTTCTCTATTGATGATATGTATATATGACCGTGTTAATTTTGTTAGGTTCTGGGGTAATTGGGTTGTTGATTTGATTGAAAGATATTTCCTTGACTTGTTGCTATTTTTCACTGCTTAAAAACTCAACAAATGGACCTAATTGCTTCTTTTTTTATGTCATTAATTATTTAAAATATAGATTTTTAGTAAAGGATATAAAAAAAATGCAAAAAGAAACTTCAAGAGTACTAGGTGTGATCTCGGGTTTCATTTCAAGTTTAAGTAGATAAGTGTGTCTGTCAAAACTTAGGAGGATTTGGTTTGAAAAATACTAAAATGCCAAGCCCACTTTTCCACTCTTATAAATTAATGAACTACAACCACTTAATTATTAACTTTAATGATACCATACCAGATAACAAAACTGTTTGTTATTATTCACTGCAAAAAGTTTTTAAATATTTGGTTGAAGATTATTTCTGTGGAATATATACATATAAGAGGGTCTTGAATTTTTTTTTTTTTTATGTTATCAGATGCAATTTGGCTTCTTCGATCAGCTCATCAATCTCTAATCTGAAAATTTTCAAATTATAAGATAGGTAATTTTGTTTATGACTTACATTTTTTTTTTTTATGTGATGAGTTACAAATTGAAATGGTTGAATTTTGTTTATGTCTCGCATCAGTTCACCACATGAGACCGTAATGCTGAAGAGTGTGTGTGAAGAAGATATTGGTGAGCAAAGTAGTTTTCAAGATGATAGAGGCATTTATATTGCTAGGCCATCATAATACATCATTAAATATTTGGATATCGGTGAATATATGTATTGGTGAATTTTAATGTTATGATTAGTCGACTTTTTAATTAGGTGAATTTTTATGGGTGAACTCTGATGTGTACTTGAGAATTTTTTAATTTGATGTTTATGGATTTTTAATTGAATGTTTATAGATTTTTAATTTTTAATATCTGTATATATGTATATTGAATGCTTGAGGATTTTGATATTGAATGATTTGAAGTTTAATCTACCAATTATTTCCCACAAAAGGCTATGTATACAATCAATAAATTAATTTTTTTATAAAAAAAATCCATCTACAACGGGCTATGCCCGTTATAAATAGAACATTTACCACGGGTATTGCCCGTTGTAGAAAATCATTTTTCTTGTAGCGAAAAGGAATTGGAATATCAATTTTTGCACTCTTGAGATGAAAAAGAGATAGACTTAGTTATATCGGAGGCAAGATAAGATTGATATCCACAAGTGGGGTGCGGCCGTGGTGATCAAAACAAAAGTATTTATAACAAAGTCATTTTGGGAAGCAAAAGCACAAAAAAAAAAAAAAAAAATCAAGCAGACGTATATATAAATATAAAACAATTAAAGCAGACGTGTTATATTATATTTATAACAAAGTTTTCATTTCACGTAAATATAATATATCTAAAAAAAAAATCACTATAAAAAGCGGTGCCATGCTTCATTTTGCATTCTGCATGCTCATAAGTAATAAGCTGAGAGAGAGATGGCTAATTTGTTTAAGAAAGCAAAGCCATTTTTTGCTGTGATATTGCTACAGATGGGATATGTAGGGATGTCACTAATTTCAAAATTTGCTCTAAACCGAGGCATGAGTCCACATGTTTTGGTTGTTTATCGCCATGTTGTTGCCTTTCTTGTTATTGCTCTTTTTTGATCTTATTATTGACAGGTTTGCAACATCTCTCTCTATCTCTTCTTTCAATTATATATTTTTTTTGTTTTCTTTATAAATATCCCATACACAAACATTTTAATGAAGCAAAATCTTCATCTGAGTTCAGTATTCTGATTTCGGCTTGAAAGAATATATCTATCTATTTTTTAGAAGGAAAAAAAATGTTTTGAAAATATGGGTTTTAATACTTGATCATAATTTAAAGAGAATAGCAATTACATAAGGTTCATTCTAAATTCAGTTATGATCGAATCCTATATAGTGGACTGGTAGCTTAATGTGGAACATTTTTCACAAATCCAAACTTCAATCTTGACTATTATGGCCGTTGAATATGTGTGCAAGCAAGAAATATGAGTCTTAGGGATCGTTTGTTTTTTTGTCTAAATACTGAATAGTGACTGAAATCTGAACTTGAATGACATGTTTGTTTTTTTTTTTCTCATGTCTGAATGTATTGTCAACATGTTTGTTTTTTAAAAGTAAAATTGTCTGAAACTAAGTAATTTTACATTTATATCCACGTTAAACAATTATACATATAATATGGAATAAAAACAATCTAAAAATAATAATTATATATGAACACAAATGATCATGATCTTCTTCTTTGATTACAAATAAACTTTATTTTTACTAAGAAAAAAAATGTTTTTTTTTCAAAAAATAAAAGGGGCATTATGAAAACTCACACAAAACACTTTCAGAAAATAATATATAAATACATCACCCAAATATCATAATAAAATATTTATATTAAACACCAATATGAGAAGTGATTATGGTTCTTTTTTATTTTTAATGCTATTTAAAATACACAATATATTAAAATAAAGATTTTTGTACCATATATAATTATGATGAAATTGGAAATATTTTATGTATAGAGGATAGTATCGGAAGAAAAGATTTTGGATTGCATTTAATGCAATTCAGTGATTTGCAATTAAGTGAAAAATCAGAATTTTTAACTTTTTATTTTAAGTCGTTTTTTGATATTTTTAAATTGTTTGACCACTTATAAAAACAAACAAAACAACTTAATAATTATGATTCAGACCTATTAAGTTTTAAATGAAAAATACAAACGACCCCTTAATTTTCATTTTCTCTTGATATAATAATTACCGTAAACCAAAACTTGTTCGTATTATATTTAGAGCAAAGTTTTCATTTCACGTAATAGTCCCCTAGACTTCAAAAATAGAAAATGAAAGAAGAAGACGTGTTGATCTTGTATATAGAATATAATATATCTAACAAAAAAATTAAAACCGAATTCATGCGAATTCCGGCGATATCGTGTTAAAATCATTTCAACTGAACACTACTCATTAACTTAATTGGTTTAAATATATAAATTCAAAACCATCTGTTAAATTAATGGGTAACCTGACCTGACTCGTTGTTGTTGTTTAAATTAATGGGGATGTGGAATTTACTGGGAATTGACTGTAACTAATTTCAAGAAAGCAGAAGACCACTACTTTAATTTTAGGGTTAGGGTTAAAATATAGTGATATTAATAATTTACAGTTTTATAGTTTTTAATTTAGAAATTTAAAAAAATTACGATTTTTTTCTCTTTCACTAAAACAGAAATTTAGTAATTTTTTTCCTCTTTCGAAAAAAGAAAAAAATTAGAATTTTTGTTTTAAAATTAATCATTAAAATATATCCTAACCATAATTATAGAGATTTTTTTATTATAAATTCCATAACTAGATTATTAAAATTCATTTAATATTGAGTCATTAAATACAAAGATTTGTTTTTAATAAATTTCATAAATGCATTAAAAAAATCTTTATATTAACAGGATGTTAATGAATTAACAGTTTTTCAAAGATGAACCTAAAACTGACCAATTATATTTCGTGTTTTAATGTGTTGACCCATTAATAACCCAATCCGATAAACTAGACCTATTAACCGCTATTTTCGAATGATTTTGGATCGTGTTAATGCATAGTACATAGGTTTCTGATTAATTTTATTTATTCGTTTCGAAAGTACTAAATAGTAAATAACATGAAAATCTCCCTAATTAAAAGTATCATATGGGTGTATTTATTCTTAAGTTAGTTTTTTGTTTTCATTTTTAAATGTTTGTTTTTGTTAGTATTGGAGTCGTGTATATAATTAAGCCACTGATAACTTGCATGTAATTTCAGGATTATTGGAGCAATTGTCATTGTCATTGGCTTATACTTGGTATTGTGGGGGGAAGAGCAATTCATGATGATGATGATGATCAAGAAATGGTTAAAATCAGTGATGATCATCATCAGAGGACACCATTTTCCAATAATAGATCATCAATTTGTTGTTGTCTTGGATCATGTGATCATAGATAGACCATGCACATGAATCTGTTTGAAACATATACACCCATACAATAATAAAAAACAAAATATATTATAGGACGAAACCAAAATTTTAGCTTTGGAAGGACTGAGGCAAAAATATTCAAGTTTTTGCAAGACAAATGTATTATTATTTAAAAACTAAATTATTAAAAAACTAAATGTAATACCATTTGGTCTCATAAATAAATAAATTAATAAAATAAATACAAGTTTTATGAATCAAAATGAAACTTGTCGCTCTTTAAAATCTAAAAAATTATCTATAATCAAATCTATACTCATATTTAATTCTTGTAATTGAGAATCTATTGTAACATAAAATATATCAACCCATTAATACCGTTCAATTCTTTAATTATCTTGTTGATGATGAGTTCGACTTCGTATTATAATGTAACAAGCATTCATATTTCGAACATCTATATTATATGTCTTACAAAATAAAGTTATTTTAGTAAATTTTCGATCACATCTAGTATCTCTTAATTGATAAATGTCTTGAGATTTTTATTGTAGAACTTGACAGAGTAAATTAGTGATTATGGTTAGTAATCTTTGTGATATCTATTCATTAGATACATTAGTAAATATGACCATATGAATAATTTCATTTTATAATGGTTATTGTTAACAGTCATTTTTTGCAGGGGTCCAAAGAAGAATTTTCCATCCGGCAGGTACCTGGTAGGGCCTAGATCGGGACCGGTACCTAGATACCGGGGATGCTCTACACCATGAACCGGAAAGAAGTCAGTACCACGTCTCACAGTCTACTAGGTACCAAGCAAGGCAATACCACGATACCTCCTACCTGGCTCCTAGGTACCATGATACCTCCTACCTGGTTCCTAGGTACCACGATACCTCCAACTTGGTTCCTAGGTACCGCGACATCTACCCGGTACCCAAGTATCGCGATATCAGTCCAGGATCTAACCAGAATGTGTATCATACCCGCTAAGTAAGAAGAATGGAACCAGAAGAGGTACCAGCATGCTAGAACAAGCGCCACATTAGTATGCACTCCGGTACACCAGTGTACCATACCACCGGGATACAGAGTCAGAATTCTCCTTCAAGCAACGTAAAAGCGAAAGTTGACCTCTCTGGTAATTAATGGAGATAATCAACGCCATTAATGAAGGGAATCAGTCAACTCCATTAATGACCATTCACAACGCCATTAATGAAGGAATCAGTCAACTCCATTAATGGCCATTCACAACACCATTAATGAGGAAATCAGTCAAGTCCATTAATGGCCATTCATAACGCCATTAATGAGATAATATTCAACTCCTTAAAGGCCAAATCAGTGTATTAATTAACTGAGTCAATGGAGTGGGCAACATGGATGAACAAATATAAATATAACAAGTCACTCTCCAAGAAAAAGGTCTATTCCCCAACATTTCGACTCCCTGACATTCTCTCCAACATTCTCCAACAGCTCTCGTACATCTCCATATCTCCAAGATGTCTCCGATCCCAGATTTCGCCCACTTCTCCACTAGGAATATGAGTTCGCCATTGCCTGGAGTGTAAAAGGGACCCTGCCCGAATTCCCTCTACACCACCATTGTATCAACTGCTATGTATGTCAGTTTTCGCCATAAATGTACCGGTACCAAATTGTACCCCTCTAACTGTGACCTACCAGGACGTAGTTTGTATTAATGTAAGCTCTCCGGAGCACCTCTCGTAATATATAAATATAAAGAAAGGTCTTTCTCCTTCCTATGGATACTGCCTGGGGGTTTTTCAGCATGTGATCAAGCGTGATGCTTTTTCCCCCTTGGTCAGTCCGACTCTCTACAAAAAGAGTTATCATTCTCTTATCTCTCTCCTTATGAATGCATGTATGTGAGCTGGACACCGACCCCGCTGGTCTTAGCTCTCCAGTACCTCTCCTTGCATGTTATCCAGATCGGGGAATCATAGAGGGCATCTAAAGAGGTAACCAGGTACCAGGATCAGGTACCAAGACCGAGTACCCGCCTACTGCACCAGATAGGCGGGACGATAGTTTTCCTACCTAGGCACCTATCTTGCCTTCACCTCGTACAAGAACCTAGGTACCTCGAGGTACCTACCGCACCATGCTGTTTCACCTTACCAGAACCATGGTACGAAGTACCTACCACACCCGCTGCGACCTCCGGGATAGCGGGTGGAGGGTGTTGATTGAGATTTTCACCCCAAGTGGATTTTTCCCATAGACAGCGTCAAAAAGTGTTAGCTGAAAAGTCACTCAGGGAGCAAAATCTCCGTTAGCACCCTCACCGCTACCAGTAACTAGTAGCGGGATAGGTACCTTCGGTACCTAGATCCTTCCTCGTAAAGTAGATGGATGTAAAAAAGGAGCAAGATGAGAAGGATCAATGATTTATGAAAATAACACTGTTTTATTTAAAAAGGGTATCAATATTATCGTTACATTTCAGACTATCCTCTCACTAAAATCTCTCTTTTCTTCTACACAGGATGAGGGTCGAGCCTCCGTTTATGTCGATAAGTGAAAATTTCCTCCCAATGATCGTCTGTGGACTCTCATTGGCTTCGGAGAATTTCACAAGGGAATTCAACCGGAAAAAATCTCTCTCTGTCTTTGGCGATCCTAATACTCAAAAAAGCCTCTTTCTATTTACCCTTCAATGCCGTATATATAGTTCTCCAAAGAATCCCCACAAAATCCGGTTGTGTTAATGAGGATTATTGAGTGTCCTATTTTAGGCGTTGAAAAGCATTGTGTGGGGCTAAAGGCGTGGGATTTGATCCTGTGAAATCACTGTCGAATTCGAATTCTAATTAGATTTCATTAATGGCGCTTTATTTTGGCGATGAAGTCAACTTTCCTTCTTCATGGAGCTTGGAGGGAAACTCTGATTCTGAATTTTATTGGTAGGGCGAGGTACTGGTATACCAGTCGGATCCTACCGGTATGAAGCTTGTTCTATCTCTTGATGGAGTGGTGTTTGTGTCTTCGTGATCATTTTCGTACTGCTTGGCAGGTAAGGTACCTGCCTTGGAAGGGCTCCGAATATATACATCGAGGTACTAGGTACCAGGTGGAAGTCAAGGTAGTACCAAGGCGGGTATCGGGATACTGGGTTCCTTGACTGATGTCGAGGCACTTAAGGGGTGCTGGGTGTGCTATCTACCATTGTACTGGTCTTGAGTTGATATCAGGAGTTTTAGTAGGGCGAGGTATGTACCTTCGTTAGCTCGCGATACTAGTGTTCTATCTAAGTAGATAGGTAATCGAGGTCATGGCCTTACCAAGCATCGACTCCATCAAGGTAGTGGCATCGACCTCGTTGGTCACCCGGAAGTTAGGACTGGTGCTCATCGGGTTCATACTAGTTGGAAAATTCTCATTTGGTCCCTTGCCAAATATCC
The DNA here is from genome assembly GCA_033220585.1 of Dipteronia sinensis. NCBI lineage: Eukaryota > Viridiplantae > Streptophyta > Magnoliopsida > Sapindales > Sapindaceae > Dipteronia > Dipteronia sinensis. The sequence continues at coordinate 15,539,645 of CM065641.1, forward strand.
TTATTAACAGTTATGTTTATATGCTCATAGCTGCTGATGTTACTTCATATCAAACTTCCTAAGGGGCCGTTTGGTATTTAGTAATCAAAATAATGTGATTCTTGGGAAGTTTAAACACATTAATGTGATTCCTGGGAAACCTGTATATATGTGTTTGGTTGTGCATGAGAATATTATGTAGGAGTCATGAGACTAGCAAGTAACAATGTTTGGTTGTACATGGGAATTTGTTTTTTTTTTTTAATGTTTTGAGTCAATTTTGAATTGTTTTTTGTGTCATTTTTTTTCCATAATTACATAAAAAAAATTGCACTAAAAAAAGGAAAAAAAAAAACATTTCCAGATTCGATATTCACCGTCCATCTCCAAGATGGATGGTGGAGATTGAATCTGGAAATGATGATGATCAGAAAAAAAAAATCAACAACATCAAATACCATAAACACATCCACCATCATCAACAACATGAGATTGAACCCAAGTTGGTACAAAGAAAAAAAAAAATCAATCCCATAAAAACAGCCACCATTATCAACAACATCAAATACCAGTTACCAACACCAAACCACCATCATCAAATACCAATCACCAACGCCCAATCCAAACACACAAACCATTATCAAATTTCAGTCACCATCACCCTAATCCAAACCCATCACTAAACGTAGAAACCAAAACCCCGAACCCAGAAACCAAAACCCAGACCTAGAAAGCAAAGCTACGAAAAATCGCATAGGAATTGTGAAGATTTAATTTTTTTTTCATCTCTTCTCAATTGAAGAATTAGGCTTTGGCCATCTGGGTTGGTTTTCGAATCTGAGTGTCTGATTTCTTCTCTCAATGTAAAATCAACACAAAGGGTCAACCCCCAAATTCTCAATGTGCTCTTCAAAAATTTGGTACCAAAATCTTCTATTGTTAAGGCAAAAAAGATGGGATTTTTTTTCCATGGGATTTAACCATTTCGAATCTGGCTTTAGAAAAAAATATGGGCAAAAAAGATGGGATTTACTGGTCAAATGGGTTGGTTTGGAAAAATGAAAGTTTGCGTGATTGATTTATTACAAACGAGAAAAAAAATAGAAACAGAAGAAGAAGAAATAGAAGATAGGAAAAAAATGAAGAGAGGAAAATGGAAGAACGAAGAAGAAGTAAGAGAATAGAAGAAATAATAATGATAATTTGTTTTTTTAATGAGGGTGGGTCCCATTGTGGGAATGAGATAGATGGTAATCTGAAACCCATCTATTGAGATGGGAATCACATTACCCCATTGGAGGGTAATATGATGGGTAATGTGATTCACATGGGATTCACTTTCCAAAGAATCAAAAAACTCAAACCTGCTACCAAACATGAGAATACTATCAGATTCTCATTCCTATGCAAAGATTACCCCATACCAAACGGCCCCTTATATATATATTGGTCGGGCCAAACTTTAAAGGGTAATAATTATGTTTATAATGAATAATAATAATAATAATGGGATGGGCTAGAGGCACATCACCTCCTAGCAGAGCTGGTAGTACATCTCCTTCCACACAAGCGGTGAGCAGTTCAAATCCCACCATGAGCATTTTAAAAGTATGTGTGGAGAGTTTTCTTCCCGGGATGTGGGAGTAGTCATCTCCCGTTATAGGAGTAGATATCCGGACCGCACATATATTATTTGACCTCAGCAGGTCTCGATAGTCCTATTGTAATATTCTTGTAATATTCTTGTAATACTTCAACAAAAAAATGGGATGGGCTAGAGATATTATTGCCCAGTGTTCTAGTAAACGTTAGGCGCTAGTCGGGTGGTGGACCAGAGCCTAACGCCTAGGTGGTCAATTTTTTTTCCTACCTATAAAACCAATAATAAAACTCATACTATGACCAAATTCAATCAAAATCATCAACGTCTTGTCCAAATCCACACATTTCATATTTCACACTCCAATATTTCCTTTTATTTGTTTCTTTTTTATTTCATTATTAAACTGTTATATGTAATGGGGGGTGGGAGTTTCAAAAGACTTTTTGAAGTGGATGACTTTTGTAGAGTTTATAAACTTTTATGGATTTTTAAAGACTCTACAGAATTATGGTGTATTCAATTTAGATTTCAAAAGACTTTTTTAAGTGGATGACTTTTGTAGAGTTTATGAACTTTTTTGGATTTTTAAAGACTCTACAGAATTATGTAAAACTTTATAGACTTTCACAGACTTCATTTTAAAAGACTTTCATAGACATTTATAGACTTCCATTGAATTCTAAATATAATATATACTTTGTTATAACAAAATTATATTTCATAGGTCAATAAAAATATTTTCTCAAACAAATAATAAATAAATTTATCGTCAATGTGTATGAAACTTGACGAAAGCATTCATATGTATACATGTGATTTTTAATTTTTTTTTAATTTTTTAATTATATTTTACATCATAAAAACAATTATGCATCTAAAAGTTTTTATATTTAGTCAAAGTATGGGTGTAAAATATAATTAAGAAAGTTAATTTTATTTGTTTTTTATAATTAAAATATAGTTAGTCAAATTTGTTTTATTTTTAATAATTAGTCAAAATATTTTTTTTCAAGTATAAAGGTAGCAAACTGACAATAATATTAACGTTTATATGTCTCTATAATAATATGACAATGAATATAAAATTCTACCCAAAATTAATTCCAGTTATCGAGACAAAACCTAAAAATCACACTTATTGTTGAACAAGACTCATGCTCAAAAGTGGGTAGTTTGATATTGATCATACTTATATAGAGTCTCATACGTAACTTTGATTATGGCATGATTAAGTAATGATTTTTGTTTTTTATTATTTTTAATTAACATAAATAAACTTCGTATGATTTATTTCAATGTTGTTTAATTGCTTAGAAAATGGAAGTAAAAAAAATGAAAATTTTCGTCTTAATTGCACAGTCGGTGGAGAATTATTTTATTTTATATTATTTTTTAGTTTAATTTTTTTTGTTATAGATCACTAGTGTTTATATGTTTTTTTATAATGTTTGTTAATTTTAAAAGTAATTTATTTTATTTTATATGTGCAATTTATTAAGAATGAGTATGCTCTTATATAATAGAACATATGTTTGGTGGTTGATATTTTTTTAAGGTGTTTTATGTTTTTCTTTTATTAAATTAAGTGAAAGTATTTATATTATTTTTTTAAAAAGTCTTTCAAAGTCTTTGGTATGAATGCAAGCCAAATTTTGAGATTTGATATAACTAAAAGTCATTATAAGTTATTGACATTTAAAAGTCATCGATATTTTGAATACCTCCCAACTTTCATGGACTCTTACAAAGTTTTGATGGAATACCTTATGACTTTTATAGACATTTAAAAAGTTTATAGAAGTATGTATTGAATACCCAATAACTTTTACATAGTCTTTAAAAGTCTACATTGAATACATCTAAACTTTTAAATTCCATAAAAATCATTAAAAGTCTTTTGAAATCTCAATTGAATACACCAATTTAGATTGTACACCAATTTAGATTGTACCTCACATGAGTCACATGTGACTTTTTTTGTCCTTTATTATTTACTTTTTATTTTTATTTTTTATCATTTGTGTTTTCAATCTTTATCACTTATCAGAGTTGTGTACTTGTGTTTAATTTTTATTTTTATTTCATCTTTTCCTAAGCCACAATCAACGCTTTATTTCTCTCTTCACCTCTCTATTCATCTCTTCAATTCATTTATTTTGTGCAACACATTTCAAATTTTCAACTCCAACTCTTTCTAGCTTTCCAACTCTTTTCATCCTTTTCATTTATTTTGCTTCTTTGCATCTAGGTTTTGTTCTCCAACAGCTTCTAGTTGGGGTGGTGACAACCCACTCGCTGGCGGAGCGACAGTGATGAACGACAATGACGGTTTACCGGTCAAGCGATTTCAGTCAACAGCGAGTCTTTGCAATGACTAGGCGGAGTCAATGACTTTGACTCCGCTTAGCTTGATTTTCCTGGTGAAATCGATCGATTTTTCTAGACAAATTGATTGATTTTCTTCCGAACACCTACTATGGCCGATTTGACCGAAACGGAATAGCTGGCGTCCGCCTAGCGTATAGGCGGCCGATTTTTCCATATTTTCGAACATTGGCTTATATAACATATTATGACAATTTTGATTAATGAAAAATTTATTGAAAATATTTTGGTTGGTGCCTATCTCCTCCCATATATATATATATATACAGTCTTTGTACTATCAGTTCGTCCTGATATAAAATATATCAGGACGAAAAATGTGAACCACATATTATGGAGAAGTTTTGACAAGTGCATACACTTTGAGTCAAAGTTTGTAAATCTAATGGTCCACATTCTTCTTCCTGATATAAAATATATCAGAACGAACTGACAATAGAAAAATTGTATATATATATATATATATAGTTTTTCCTCTGTTATTTCTACCTGAGGATAAAAAAAGTTAGGACAAACTATCCTAATCTTTAGATGAATTCAATGGATAAAATCTTTTTGAATTAAATTAAAAAAACTGAATTTCTCTTTCCTAAATCTTTAAATGATATCATATTAAACTCTATCCAAATTTCTCACTCCTAAATCTTTAATTAACTTATTAAACTCTCTCTCATCCAATACTTATTTCTAACTATTTCGGGATAAATAGTTATATTGCTTGAAAAATTCTTAAATTTTATTGATAGATAGATTTCTTTGAACTTATCATCCACAAAGAAATTCGGATCAAAGTTCATAGAAATCGATTTGATTTCATTAAGATCCTTACCGAAATTAAAATAAGGTATCCTCTATGAGAAAACCACACATATATATATATATATATATATATAAATATATATATATTAGACTTGATTTTCACCGTTGATAAATGATAATCAACAGGTTCTGAGTTGTCCATGCAAAACTTTGTTCCATTTATATATAAACTTCTTCTTGATCTTGGAAGATGGACGGTAGAATGGATCTCTATCCCTTGATTTTTTTTAATATCTTAAAAATATGTATTTGAATTAAATAAAAATATAAAGGGTGTATGACTTTCTGCATTTCAATTAAAATAAAAATAAAAATAACTCTACTTATGTATTTCAATTAATTTTTCATTTCAACATAACTTCGTTGTGCAAGTATGAAGGGTTTTATCACTGGACCAAAAGGGGCCTTTGCATTTTCAATTAAAAGGCAAGGTGTTTTCGCTAAACCTAATTGATGCGGGTTTTATGTGGGTTTAAAATGAACCCTATAGTTTAAACCTACAAACGACCCGCAATCAATGTAGGTTTTCAATAAAAGGGTTTAATGTGGGCTTTTTACCACCCTCTGCTTCTTCTACTCAGTGTTTTAGAAATCGGCCTGGCTGGCTACCGAGGCGAAAAGGCTGAAATCGGCCACATTCCGCGGTCTCCGATTAATCATTCAAGGTGGCGACTAATCGGCTAGGCGGCAATCAAAACCGTTGACCCCACCTAGCCTGTTTAAAAAAAAATTCAAAACGACCTCGTTTTTAAAATCATTCAACGCGTTACAAACCTAAACCAATTGTTTGGTTGCGTTTTCTTCTTTCGATTGTTGAGGCTGCTGAGTTGATGACGAGCAGAAGAGACGAATCATTGAGTTGGACTCGGATCTGATGTGAAGTAATAATTATAGCTTGGGTGGGGCGGCGGCGGTGGAGAGATTGGAGATTGATGGAAATAGACAGTGATTTGTTTCTGATTTTGCTCCGACGAAGAAGAATGTAAGGAGGCATGGTGAGTTAGGGATTTCACAGAAATTGGGAAAGTAGGTGCAGATGAAGAAGTTTGGGATTTAAGTGTGGTGTTTATTTAATCAAAATAAAAAGTGTGGTGTTTATAAAGAGTCAATAACTCTAAGAAGATTGAGTGGGTCTTTGTCTGAAGAGAGCTTGGGCCGAGTTGGGTCTGTGGGTCAATTGAGCCTCTACAAATTATCTTGCTATTTCAATTTAATTGGGGATTTAATATTCTTTGGATTTGATAATTGGGGATTTGGGTTGGTTTATGATTGGATTTGGAAAAAAATTATTGGAAATAATTTTCTTTGGAGTTCTAATTAGAATTTGTTTGTAATTATATTTTCCGATTAATCACCGACTAATCGGCCTAAGCGCTAGGCGCTGGGTCTCCGCCCGACTAGCGCCTAGCGCTTACTAGAACACAGCTTCTACTACCAAAAACCAAGTTGGGCCTCCATGAGAGTCTCTCATCTCTTTGAAAGTGAGGCTCACCCAGCCGTCGTCCGACGATGAGAAATCCGATGGCAATGAACATCATCATAAACCCAGGTCAGTCTCTTCTCAAGAAGAAATCCTTCTCTTGCTCTACAATGGCTCCTCTTACCTTAGACCCCCGACTCACCTGATATCCCCTCTCAGATCTTCTCCGTCACCTCTACACACCCTAAAACTTGGCAGAAACACCCCTCCAACTTAAAATTAATTCCCTCCATATCCCCTTCTCATGTCACCTCTCTTTACAATCTCAGTTTCTTTTGATTAATGAAATGAAGAGTGTTTATATTGAAATGTTGCAGAAAATGGTTCCCCCGAATATATATACGTTCTGATCATAATTGTCTTAACATTGTCTCTCTTTTACTTTGTTCGTCTTAATGGTTGGTAGGGATCCTGTTTATTTCCTTTCCTGAGAAGATGTTGTTGATATTTTGTTTATTATCTATTTATTTATAATTATTGATGGACGGTTATAAACAGCAGGCATTGATCCTTCATATATGAAAATATTAAAATGAAAATGAAAAGCAGAAAAGGTATTGCTAGGGCTTTTTTCGTATGATTTGGAGTTTCAACTTGATTTCTTTTGTGTTGAGTTTGGTTCCTCTAAGCAGTTGTGGCTACTGGCTAGCATTTGCATCCACTACGCTATGAAATGATAGAGTCATCCTTCTGTAGAGAATGTGAATCATCTTCTTTTGTACTATAATCATGTGAGTTATTTTAAATAAACTCTAATTTTCAAATGCTTTGAATTGGCAAATTTATATAATTTTCTATGACAGAATATGATGAACCTTTTTTATTTTCTTTTACTCAACAATTTTTTGTCTGGGTTTAAAAGTTGAGTACTTCCCGTCTTCCCCCTATAATATTTATTATTATTATTATTATTTTACTTTGGCATAGTTCAAGTTGATGCCATTTTGAATATTTGCTTTGTCTCATGCACAAAAAATAAGTTTATTTATTTAGGCTGCGTGGAGTTTTTTAAAAATCGTTTTAAAATATTTTTTTTGCTATTTTTTCCCTTTATTTTAAATATTTACTATGGAGTAGTAATTATAATTATCTTATAACATTTTTTTTCTTTCGAAAAATGATATTATCAAAGTTATTGAGAAGTAACTCAAGTGAGTTTTAGGGTGTGTTCGTAGTCATGCCGCTGGTTTCGGTTCCGGTTCAGAACCGGCGGTTCCTATTCTAGGGGAACTAGAATCGGAGTCGAAACCTCCCTTAGGGAGGTTTTGGTTCCTGTTCCATGGTTCCGGGCCTGTTCCACCGGTTCTGGCGGTTCGGAACCGGTTTTATTATTTTATTATTTTTTATTTTTTTATGATTAAAAAAACTTAGACATTTAAAATTGTAAATGCATTTTATTGGGTCACCCGAAATTAAAATAAAATAAATATATGAATATATATTACATTACAAATTAAATTAAACTAAAACTAAAAAAATGTAAAATTGGTCTTGCACTTAATTTTTACCACAATTAAGTTGCATACGTATCCTCTTGGGGTTTAGACGAATCAAAGGCCATGTACTTCTCTTATCTTTTATTTTATGTTTGGTGATGACGTGGACACGTTGTGTGAGCTGGCTCCGTAACTATTGTTTTTCGTTATCATCCGTTCCACTTTCAGCAAGCTGGTCATCTTTGAAGAAATCGTACGATGCATGTGCATCTTGATCGATTTCTTGTTGTCTGTTTTGCGCCTTGGTCCAATCATCAGCACAAACTTGCATCTGAATTGATTGTGGACTCAAAAGTGAACGTCTTGCGTCCAGAATATTTCCATCAGTGCTAAACTCTTGTTCGCCAGCCATCGTAGAAACTGGTGTTGAAAGAATTTGTTTGACTATCATAGCCAAGATTGGATAGTACCTTTCATGCTCATTCCATCAGTGTAGGATATCAAATTTTTTAACAGCACTGTCTTCCATAAACTCAAAAGAAGTATCTAGATATGATTCAAGCTCAGAATACAAGTTCGAGCTTGATGAAGAAGAACCCTGTAATTTTTTTTTATTTTTTTGGCTAACAGATTATACCCTAAATTAATAAATGAGGAGGAGGAAGATGTGGATTGAGATACATTTTGAGTTGGTGGAACCTCTATGTTCAATGAACGGGCCATAAACTCTAAGATATTCATCATATAATTTATACAATAATATCTTAACTCTAGAAGAAGTCATATCAATATCATACTCTATTTCTAAACATCGATAATAAACAGTTAAATATTCAGGCAAACCTTCTAATCTACAACGTGGATCAAAACACAGTGCAATCAAATAAATATTTGGAAACTCCTGGTAATAGTTTAACCATTTTGATTTCATAGCATTAACGGAATCTAGCAAGTCTGGGTCAGATACACAATGATTAAATGCATCAGCAATATTAAGACTCTCAATAATAAATAAGTTAGTCGTACGATAATAAATACCAGGTAAATTGTTAGTAGCATTATGAAAAATTTTTAACAAACCACAAAGTTTTGTACAACCCTTACCTTTGGCTTTCATCAAAATGGAACGCCTTTGATCGTCTCTACTTCCATTTCCACCTCCACTTGCCATTTAAAAAATAGAATCGATGGAAATAATGTGAATAAATTGATAGAAATAAATTTGAAAAATTTGTTGGAACTTGGAAATGAATTTTAATTGAGTAAAAAACTAAAAATAAATGTAATTGCAAATAAAATAAATATTAATAACTTAGTACTTGAGACTTCAGAAAGAATTGGACGCTTGGAAAAATTGAGAGAGAAATAAGTAATAGAGAGAATTGGGAGAAAATTGGAGTGGGGGAAAAATGAATGGGGGTGGGGGTATTTATAGGAAAGAAAAATAAAAATAAAAAACAAAAAAAAAAAGTGGCCGTTGGAGGCCCAACGGTTTGCTAACGTCAGCTGATCGTTGGGCCAAACGGTCGGCTGACGTGGCTCTACAACAGCCTAATTAAAAAAGAAAATTGATAACAGGGCGTGGAACTGCCGGTTCCAGAATCGAAACCGAAACGGTGGCTCCGTGCCGGTTCTTTAGTTTTTTGGAACCGGAATCGGAACCAGGCAGAACCGGAACCGAACTAGTGACTCTGCCTCGGTTCTTCATTTTTTGAAATCGGAACCGGAACCTCCCTGATTCCGATTCAGTTCTTACAAAGGTGGTTCTAGCATAGACTTGTTTTTTCATTTTTTGAGTTTATAAAATATAAAAAACTCGTTTGGTAAGCATTTTGAATAAAAAAGACAAAAACATTAAAAACTTTTTTTGGTTTAAAGCGTAATCTCACCAACCAAAAACAACAAATATTTGTTCTCAATTTATTGTTCTCCTTTTTGGTGGAAAAAAATAATTTTTAACTTATATTTTAAATTAAAAGATCCATATAACAAGTTAATTCTACTAGACGTGTTTTTAGTGTTTTGATTCTCCGAATATTGTTCTCAACTATCACTGCCAGACGTGTTTTCGAATTCAAAAAATTCAAAAATCAAAAATCAGAAAACGAAAAACGAAAACGTTACTGAACGACCCCTTATTTACTTATTATTTTTAGGCTAAACGACCCCTTATTTACTTATTATTTTTAGGCTAATTGTCGCAGATCCACACCCCCCCACCCGGGGCCACGACTATACACGAATTCGCATGTTGCCCCCTGAATTTATTTAGGCATTAAACCCCCTGAACTATCGGAAATTGGTAAAAAGTGGACGGAATGCTAACGCCATCCACTATTCTGTCATGACAAAATACACTAAGCACCCTTATTATATACATAATTGCATCAAATTGGAAAAAATATAATAATATGACGTAAATACCCCTCTTACCAAATTTTTAAAAATCACATTTTAAAAATAAAATTTTTAAATTTTAAATTGAAATACTGGTTAAATAATAATAACATTCCGAACTTTATGATAAAGAAAATTAAATAAATAGAGAAATGAAAAAATTAAATTGATTTAACAATTATTTAAATTATCTTTTTTTATTTAAATATCCCTAAATATAAAACCCATATGAATATATAAATTATTTAGTGCGAATTATCATTTAAAATATCTTTGTTATTAAATATCCCTAAGTATCACTTATTCATTTACAATAACAAGGTTATTAATAATGTAAAAAACAAAAATAAAAAATTAAATAATAATAATAATAATAATAATTCTAATAATAAAATAATACTAATAATAATAATAATAACTTAAATACCCTATACTTTTTTTTACCATTATCATTTAAATTATCATTTTTATTTAAATATCCAGAAATATCACTTGTTCAATTACACTAACAAGGGTATTGATAATGTCAAAAACAAAATAAAAAATTAAATGATAATAATAACAAAAATTAAAATAATATAATATTACTAATAAAATAATAAAATAATAATAATAATGATAATAATAATAATAATACTTTAAATACCCTATACTTTTTTGCAGCCATTATCATTTAAATTATCTTTTTTATTTAAATATCCCTAAATATTCTTGCACATTAGCCATTATATTTTTCTTTCGCCATTAAACCCCTAAACTTTTATAATAATGGATATTTAAATTATTTAAGGGAAGTTATCATTTAAATTAACTTTTTTTAATATCCATGTTATTGTAAAAGAACAAGTGATATTTAGGGATATTTAAATAAAATAAATAGTTTAAATGATAATTCGTATTAAATAATTTATATATTCATCTGAGTTTTATATTTAGGGATATTTAAATAAAAAAACGATAATTTAAATATTGTGAAATCAATTTAATTTTTTCATTTCTCTATTTATTTAATTATCTTTATCAAAAAGTTTATAATTTTATTATTATTTAACCAATATTTCAATTTTAGATTTTAGATTTTTATTTTTAAAATGTGATTTTTAAAAATCTGGTAAGAGGGGTATTTATGTCATATCATTATAGTTTTTTTCCGATTTGATGTAATTATATAATAAGGGTACTTAGTGCATTTTGTCATGACAAAATAGCGGATGACGTTAGCATTCCGTCAACTTTTGTCAATTTCCTATAGTTCAGAGGGTTTAGTGCCTAAAAATAATTCAGGGGACAACATGTAAATTCAGGTATAGTCTGGGGGGGATCTGTGACAATTAGCCTTATTTTTATTGGCAAACCAAATTGATGATAAAGAGACTGTGGTTTGAAGGTCATGAATAAATGTGTCAATTGGGGACGGGTCTTAAGGCCGGTCAAGGATACTTGTCTTGGCTAGCACGGTACGATGGCACCTGCCGTGAGGGATCGAGGTTGTCAGCCCGCCGTGCCGGAACGGCCTGGTAGAAATTTTTTTAATTTAACTGTTTGATTTTTTAAAAAAAAAACTCGTAATATTAAATAAGATAAACAAATTACTAATTAAAAATACATATGTTAAATTGTAAAAATAATATTATAACAAATAAATTTAATAATTTCTTAAATTAGAAAAAAAAAAATGAAATGAGCCGAGCTGTTAAGGTCTTACGAGCCCGCCGGCAAAAAACAGGTACTTTGTTTTGAATGTGTAACAATATGCTATTTTTCTTTTAAAAGCATAAGTAGAAAGTTTTAGATAGTAACTAATCAGTTTCCATCTTAAATGTTGACAAATCATAGGTTCCTTTTCACATGGTTAACCTATATGATATGAATGAGATATTTTTACAGGTTTATATAGCTGGTTTAATTTGATTGAATGATATGGTTTAAAATATTGTTTTACACTTTTTGCTTATTAAAAATGTTTTTGTTTTGTCATGCATTTATTGCTTACATGTGCAGTCTTTAATGTGTAGGACAGGTTTCGAAGTTGAGCTGAATTCTAGATTACAAGGTTACATGTGCAGTCTTTAATGTGTAGGACAGGCTTCGATGTTGAGCTGAATTCTAGATTACAAGCTTACAGTTTATTGAATTCTAGAGATTTGAATACCTATATAGCACAGGAGAGTGACCAGCTTCTAGCAAATTAAACCCTTAAAAAACTTGGCTTTGAGAGACCGTTTGGTATGAGGTAATCAAAATAATCTGATTCCTGATAAAGTTAAACAAATATTGTAATGTAATTCATAGGAAACAAGTATATATGTGTTTGGTTGTGTATGAGAATATTATGTCAGATTCCTAGGAATGTTAGATAACTATATTTGGTAGAACATGAAAATCTTATATTAATATATTTAAATAATTTAGGTAATAAATATTAATATATATAATAATATATATTATTATTTATATATTATTATATAATATATAATAATATAATATATTGTTTTATATTATTATATATATTAATATATATTATATATATATTATATATATTATTATTTTATATTATATATATTATTATCTTATTATCTTATTATCTTATATATATATATAATATATATTAATATATATTATATATCATTATCTTATATTATATATAATACATATATATTATTATATATAATATATTATATATATACATTACTATATATTATTATTATATATTATTTAATTTATATACTATATATATTATATTACCTGCCTTGAACCGTCTCAACAGTGTCTACAGTGTTTTTTCCCAAAAGCGACACTCCATAAGTCTAAACAGGTACTTCTTACAGTTCGACTACTCAGAGACAGACAAGGGCCTTAAGCCAAATGAACCAATCCTTTTTCTGATGTGCAAGATCCTCTACTAGAGGCAAGCACATAGCATACTAAGATATTACAGACTGTTAATGGTACTAGAGAGTAACATAGAAGGAGAAAAAGAGAGACTTAGAGAGACATAATTATAAAACTTCAATCTTTATTCAAACTTCGTTGGTTTTTTTACAAGGGTAGAGCTCCTTTCTTACAAAGAGGAGAAGCGAGAAAACGACGTGAGGCAACATGATCTGATAAGAAAAGAAGTAAAGTAAGGCCTAACAGATGGCCGAAAAACTGATAAAGCAAACAGTAATTTACATCATCTAGCCTAACAGATGGCCAACAAACTGATAAAGCAAACAGTAAAACAGTAATTTACATTATCACGTTATCATGATAAGTTCACAGGCTGCTCAGGTTACAGTAGGCGTGGTCTTCATCATCAGAATCTAGGGCCCCACAGATAAAGCAAGGCCAGGTGTCAACGGTCATAGGGTCTTGGGGGTCCGTAGGGTAGTGACGTGAAAAGGGTGCCAGCTTTGGGAGGAATCCCTGGGAACTTCTGGGAGGATGAGGCTTCCGTCAATGGTGACATTGTTGGTGTCACAGAGAAAATTGAGGAGAGATATCTGGAGATTGTATGGATAGGATATCTGATAATCATAGGTGGTATGCCATTCGTAACTGGTATTGGAGGTCCACAAGAGTCTTTTGCGGGAGTTGTATCGGTATGGCCTATGGAATATCCAGATGCATGAGACGGAGGATGCAAAGTTGTAGTCCAGTTTCCAGAGATTATAATGACCCATAAGTCTTGTAAGGCCAGTCTTCCAGGTGGATAAGGGGTTGAACCATTGGAGGAACGTCCACAGAAGAGAGCTCTGCTGTGAGGGATCATTGAGGTGGACATATATAGCCTGCAAGGGAAATACAATAGCATGGTAATGGAGGATGGATAAGCACAATAGAAACCATAGTACCTGTAGAGTAAAATAATATGAGGGAGGCATCAGGAAAGGATCTAGGAAAGGTTTGGTTGGGTCTGTGAGGTCATGTTTACACCCCTGTTGCTGGAGCTGAGACATGTAAGTAAGGAGATGACTTTTGGTAAAGTTATATATCTAGTGGAGAGAGGGTTGTTGTCTGGAGGGAAGCTGAGCTAGCAATTCTGGAGGATAGGTCATCTCAGAAAGAGCTGTGAGAGGTGGAGAGGAGGCCGAAGAGGATGAAGCTAAAGTGGCTATGAGGATACGAGGGATCCTGCAGAGTGATGTGATAAGATAGACGGGTGGTGGTCTGGAGAGCATATCAGCAATAATGTTATGATGGCTTTTCACGTGTGTAACCGTGAAGTCATATCTGGCGAACCAATCTTTGAGTCTCAGTAATTGAGGATTGGGAGGAATCTTATTATGAAATTCAAGGATTTTGGGAAAAGACGAGTTGTCCATTTCAACAATAAAGTTTTTTGTCCTAAGGTGGAAGTCAAACTTCTGGATTCCGTATTTGACAGCGAGGATTTCTTTGTAGACTATGTGATAGTGTCGTTAAACATCTTTGAATTAACCACTAGCATGGCTATAGTATTTTCATTAGTTGTCCTTCTTTTCAATGAGGAGGGCCCCCCAATGATGATCGCTGGAGTCAGTCTGTAGGATGAGTTATCCTGAGAACGGAATGGTGAGAGCTGGAGGTGACGAGGAGATATCTTTCAGCCTTGTGCCAGTGGATGTATGTTATTGGGTCCACATAGGAGGATTTTTCTTCATGAGGGCCGAGAGGGCTGAAGTATAGTGAGCAACTTGGGGAATGAAGTCCCTGATGAAGTTGACTATCCCGAGAAATTGTTGAATCTATTTCTTGGTAAGATTAGAATCAGGGAAGGCAAGAAGTTGTTCATCTAAGTGAGGACCTGGTTGGTATTGGCCATTGGAAATATGCATACCCAGAAAGTCTATTTCTGTCCGACCAATGACACTTTTTTTGTTGGAAAGCATGATGTCATGATTCTCAATGAGGTCATGGAACTCCTCGAGGAGTCTAGTGTGAGACTGTTCATCAGAGGAGAATAGAAGAATGTCATCGATGTAGACGAGGGCTGAATGGAGAATGGGGTGGAAGATCCTGGTTGCAGCCTTTTGGAATAAGGAAGGAGCAGTTTTTAGCCCAAAGGGTAGGACAGTCCATTGATTGTGAGCATTAGGAAGACATAAGGATGTCTTGTATCTGTCATCAGGATGGATTCCTATCTGCCAGAAGGCTCCTTTAAGGTAGAATTTAGAGAAGATGAAGGCTCCAGGTAATTGAGAAAATAGGGAATTTGATCTGGGAACTGGGAATTTATCATCTTTGAGGAAGAGCTTGAGAGGCTTATAGTCAATGACTAGTCTTTTCCTTCCCCTGGCCTGTTCAGAGCTTTTTTCTACATAAAAGGCTTGGCATGCCCAAGAGGAAGAGGTGGGCTCAATTAATCCCTACTTGATGAGGTCATTGTATTCAGCATTAGGCCAACAGAGGTCTGAGGGGGACATACCAGAGTGAGTAGCCTTGGTAGGGTTAACGTCTTCAATGAGTTTAAAAGGAAGATGAATGAATAAGTCTGGGTTTTTCCTCAGAGGGGAATGGTGTGTGAATTCAGCATGATTGTTGGCACATAACATCAGCAATTGATGCTGGATATGAAGAAATGAAGGATTAATTTCTGATAATGGGAAAACCTTTGGGATGTGGGAGAAATGTTTGAAATCTCTTTTGTACCTAAGGCCAGAGGGAAGGATTCTGAATGATTGGCATTAACAATAAACATCCCAACCAATCATGATATCTTTGTCAGGCAAAGAAGTTCCAATGACGCGCGTCTAGAAAGTGTAGGACGGGAAGATTTTAATCCCAATCTTATGTTTAGAGAGAAGACTGGTGGTAAAGATTTTGCTGCCTGCCGCCTTAAAATAACGGATATAGGACTTCCAGGCTTCAGGAGGAAGAATTTTGGGATTCATCATGGTGTTGTGGGAGCCTGTGTCAACGTAAGCAATGGCATTAATTGGGTTGGAGAACTTCTCTGGATCTGAACAGAAACTTGTGGAGCTGGTGGAGAATCGATTGGGGAGGCTTGATAGGACTGATGAATTGAATCGGAAGAGGAAGAGTCTGAGTCGGAGTCGGAGTCGGAGTCAGATTCCCTACGAACAAAGGTTGTATCTTTATCATCAGTCTCTTGTTCTGAGAAGATATATTCGATATCAGCATCAAAAGAGACTTCGTCAGCAATTTCCTTAAGCTGTTGAACCAGCTTTGCTGATTTTGCCTTCTTATTGGGACATTGTTTTGCATAATGCCCCTTTTTCCCGCAAACGAAATACTTCTGGGATTTGTTCTTTGAGCGTCTGGGCTTTTTACAAAAGTATTTGAACATATTGCTCTTGGTGTGTTCAGTTTGGAGGAAATGTTGTTTCTTTTTTGATCTGCACGACCATATTTCTACGGATTTGCATTTGATCTGTGTAGAGGGCTGTTTGCACTGAGATTCATATCTTTTCCCTTATTTGATTAGTTTTGACAAGATTTTTTGTGTTGTGCATAGCTTCTCTAGGGCCGCAATGGTGAACATGTGAATTTCTCCGAGAGATATGTCATTGCGAGGTCTGCCGGAAGTGTCAATTCTCCGCTGGAGTTCTTCTTAGAGCTCGGTAGGGAGAGAGTTGACATACACATGTTTGAGGCTGGGGTCGTTGATATCACCAAAGATATGGTATCGGCCAGTCATGCGTTTGTAGTAGAACTCGATGTCTTTTTTACGTAGGGAGCAGCAGCGCATTTCGAAGAACTCTTGTCTAGCCTGTTTTTAGTACTGAGTTAGGCCGCCGAGGAATTCTCTAAAGAGAATTCCGATTGCTTGTGAAGCATTATGAGATCTGACAAACTGGAGTTGTCTGTATTCACCTTAGGCTTGGAACCAATCTCTGAGACATCCCGTAAACCTAGAAGCAAATTCCCTTAGAATTGATTCAAGGGTTTGTTCTGACTTTGCCAGCTGAAGATCAAGCCAGGCACCCATTTCTGAGAATTTCTTTCTCCAGGATTCTGGTGTAGAGTCATCAAGTTGAAACCAAGGGCCATTGGTTGGTTTTGGGGTTGATGTGCGATGTTGTGTTGTAGGAGGCACATCAGAAGGTTCTTCAACAAAAGGTGTAGGGCCTGTAGAACCTTCTTCAGGGGATTCGTAAGTTCGGGAAAATGGTTCCGGATCTTCTCTGGATGCCATGAGGATGTCTGTAGTGAGATGTTGAGGGGACTGGGTAGAAGAACTGGAGGTGGAATACTCCGAGGAGAAGGAGGGAAAGGTAGGATCAGAATCACGATCTGATGAGGTAGAAGACTGAGGGGATGTGTATAGTGCAGGTTTGTAGTGATCAGATGCGGGTTGTTTATCTTTTCTGTCTTTTCTAGAGGTAGAAGGTCTTTGGGATCTAGATTTTGGTGGTAAGGACAGGACATGGTATTTTCTGAATAATTCGCCAGTGGATTTGAAATGATGAGAGAAGTCTGGAGGACTGATTGGAGATAGCGGATGTGAGGGAGGGAATACCAATGAATGGGACAGATATGGTTTAGATTTGTACTGAGAAAACTGTGAGGATGAATAATCTTTAATCATCTATTCAAGTTGTTGCTTAAGTTTTATGATCTCTCTTTCTTTTTTGTTGAACTCAGAGCCTGCATAGCCTTGATTGATATACCGGTGAAGGTCAGCATCCAATTTCGCTATTCTGGCCTGGAGGTCAGAGTACATGCCTCTGAAGGCAGAGTCGAGACTGTGAAGCCGATTTTCGTGTTGAGACATGTGATGGGTGACTTGGTCAATCTTTTGATCAATAGAGTTTAAAACTCTATTCTGTATCTAGGCGTTGTGGGATTGCCTGTTGAGTACCTGTTCTGCTTGAGTTGGGTGTTTGAGGGATCCGTCAGGCAAGACTTCTGTGGAATGGATATAAGGTCTGGAGAACCAATTTCTTTCTGGGTTCGTCGTTGGTTCCAGAGGAGGGAAGTCTTTGTCATAATTGGAAGCCATATAACACGGTATGGGTTGCGGTGTGGTCAAGAGTCCTTATAAGGCCAAAATTTGTAGGGCTCTGGCATATATAGGGAGAGGTACGATCTTGATAGGTAGTAGACCTATCCAGGGGCTATCCGGGTCATCTAGTTTATGAGGCTTGTGGGATGGCCGGCAATGGATCTTCTGTTTGGTGGAAGATCTTATGCAGCTACAGTCTGTATCACAGATGCTGGGATCATCGTCCCAAATAAAGTGACATCTGATCTTATATGTATATACCACTGATCCATCAGGTTCGAAGCTGTGGATTGGTATGTCTGTTTCTATGATAACGGGTATGATCATGAGTGACTGAAATACTCGTGGTGTGCTGGAGCCATTAGAACTGGTAGAGGCTTCTTTGTCAGAGAGAGGCTTATAAATGGTCTTTATAGAGCCGTCTGGTTCTTTCTCATAAGTTGTGTCTGAAGCGGCTACGAGAGTGATGTTCTAGAATGCTTTCTCATAATTTGTTATCCAGGTGCGAGGCATGATTTCTGTGAGCTTTTCCCGGGGTAGTTGCTTGGGATCTGGATGATAGTAGGGACTTCATCTTCTCTTTCTGCTTTGATGAAGATGGTCTCTCCGGAGTGGTCGGGAATAGGGAGATCAAGTGCATGATCTTGAAGCCGGTAGGCTATCTGATGATGGAGGGTAGCCAGATATGAGTATATAATATTATTATAACATATATATATGTATTCCATTTAATTTATATTAATTATTTAAAAAAATTAAGGTGGGTCCCACTATGGGAATCAGATTGAGGGTAAAATGAAACTCACCTATTGGGGTGGGTTTCACATTACCCCCTTGGAGGGTAATGTGATTCCTATGGTAATCACTTTCCAGAGAATCGAAAAACGAAAATCTGATATCAAACATGGGAATGCTATTAGATTTCCATTCATATACAAAGATTACCCCATACCAAATGGCCCATGATTGCCACCCTTCTATCCATCTCGATTCTTATTTGCGAGTACATTGAATATGTCTGTTGATCAAGATCATCTGGTAATATTTCAGAAGAAGTTTCCTTTGAATTAGCAGCTATCATATTGGTGGATGTCTTTAATTTTATCTGTCCATCCATAAGCTTTATTTGGTTATTTCTATATTCCAGGCTAATTCGAGCATGGTAGTGTAACAAGAGTCTGCATTTTATAAAAGCATCAAATGGCCGGTGCAATATTGTTCTCTATCCCCTCATATTTTCTCTATCTTGTTCTGTTGGAATTTTGCTACAATATACTGCTAAAGACCACATTTAGCTGCTCCTCTCAAAACAGTGAAGGAAGCAGATTATTTAATTTGAGTAAATAATCAGTTTAGGGTCCTGCATTTTATTATTACAATGATATGGTAATGGTACATGCAGTACCGGCTAAATGATATTGGAGGCTCTAGGCAAAAACTTTGAATGAGACCTTATTTTATATTTATCATAAAATCAGTTTTTATATTAAAAAAATTTACTTAAGATATTTTTTTTCTTCCTTTATGTGATATAAAAATGTTAATTATAGAACCCGAAAAGTGCCAAAATGGAAAGAATGATCCTTTGAAACAAGTTGTCTTCAAATAACTCAAAATATTAAGATTTGCTTTTGAAGAAATTTATTGAAACAATTTGAATCAAAGTTAGGGAGAAAACATGGTTACAAATAGTGATTACAAAATTAGTAGAAAATAAATAAATGAATAAAATAGATGTAAAACAAAGGTTTTATCCTAATGTTCATAAACATGTGTTTTAAGGAAGTATTTTGGAATTGAAAAATCATTAAATGAATGAATATTTTTTCTTATTTACTTTATTATTCGAGATTGTTTGTAACCATGAAATAATTACATTCTAAATTGAGAGTTGTTTTGGAATTGGAAAACAATTAAATTCTAAATACAGTAGAACCCTAGTAAATTAATCTCCTATAAATTAATATCCTCTCTAAATTAATAAAAAATTCTGGTCCCGACTCGGGCCAGTATAAAAAATTAATAAACCTCTATATCGTAATAACTAATAATTTCTTTTTGAAACATTGAGTAAAATTTCGGTCCCGGCTGTGGTATAAATTAATAATTCCATAAAAATACAAAATATATTACATAATAATCAAAAACTAAAAAAGTACTTCAAGATGCTAGTTTGTACAAAGCCACCATGTTTGATATTTTTAACTTCATCCTTCATTTTTTGAATTGTCATCTTGTTATAACTTATAAAAAAAAAGATTAAAAAAAAAAGAATTTTTAGGTATATCTTGAGATCTTTTTTGTTATATATAACTAAAGAATAAATCTCACTATTTATAGAGTGCGTATTCTTGGTCTCTAAGTAATCACATTCTCAAAAGGAATTGAAAATTTTCTTAATAAATCTTTTCTAAACAAGGAATCCTAAAGGAAAAAAAGAAATTTTCATGAAGTAGAAAACCGACTAAACAAGGAATCCCGAAAATGAACTTTCCCTAAACAAGAAACCGACTTCAACACATTTGTTAAGATAAAATAACACTTTACAATATAAAACCCTTCAAATTAATAACACTTCTAAATTAATACACAAGAATGGTCTCAAGAATATTAATTTAGAGGTGTTCTATCGTATAAAAAAAATATTTATAGGCAATTGTTATATAAAAAATGTTAATATATATTTAAAAGGAATTTTTATCCTTCGATGCTATATTTTCATGGTTGGATATTAGAAGACCTTTTAATTTAATATTATCCGTAAGTAATAAAAAAAACTGAGACATAAATTTTAGAGGCCATAAGACACAGCCAGGTTCATTTCAAAATTAAAAGAAATGGAGATGCGGGGTATCGATCCCCGTACCTCTCGCATGCTAAGCGAGCGCTCTACCATCTGAGCTACATCCCCACATGGTATGATTTTACATTACAATTTATATAGTCACTATAAGTTTATTACGCTTTTCAAATTCGCACTCAATAAAATATAAAATAATTAGAAAAGTCGACCGTTGAGGACACTTATCATCACCTGTCCCACCGCAACGTTCGAATTCTCAGTATCCTCGCTGTCCCACACCACTATACTTAAATTCATATGACCGTTACGAACAACATTTCACATATAAATTCCTTTCATATCTTCAATCTCCTTCAACCAAATTAAATCATCTCACACACTGCAATTTTATTAATCATCATCACCAGTGAAAAATTACTCACAATTCTAATTGTCTCAAAGAAATGGGTGTCTCTTTCAACATCAATCCACCTTCTTCTTCGGTCCCGGAAACCAACCTCAGAACCCACAAAATACTAGTGATATGCAACTACATTCTGCTTGCTGCAGCCTCTAGCTTCATCTTCCTCACCCTCTCGCTTCGCTTGTTCCCGTCTCTCTGCGGTTTCTTCCTCATCCTCCTCCACGTCCTCACCATCATTGTAGCCATATCTGCCTGCTCTGTGGCTACTTCAGGGTCGAGCAAATGGTATGCAGCCCACATGGTGGTTACTGTAATCACTGCAATCTTTCAAGGGTCAGCATCAGTGCTTATTTTCATGAGCACTGCTGATTTCTTGGGGTACTTGAAGTCTTATGTTAGAGAAGAAAATGGGGTTGTGATATTGAGAATGGCTGGTGTTTTGTCTGTCTTGATTTTCTTCTTGGAATGGGTTGTTCTTACACTTGCTTTTAAGTTGAGGTACCATGCTTTTCTTCAAGGAAGCAATGGTGGTGCCGCTAATGGGGGTTTGAGATTTCAAGATGAGAACCAGAAGAATTGGCCATGGGTGTTTCAAGCTTAGATCAAACTATTTTTAATTTTATTTATTTATTTATTGGTTTCTCAAAGTTGTGTGTGTGAAGTTTGAACATTGTATTTTTGTCCTCTTATGTTCGATTTAATTGAATTCTCAAATTCTTTTCATTGTTTACATTCTGTGGATCAATTACAAGTTCTATAATTCTTTTGCCTATTTGAGTTCGAGCTTTTTGCAAGATTTGAAAAACAATGAAACTGAAAGGGGTGGCTACAAAATCAAACCATCATCACAAGCCATATATGATTAATGAAGCAGAAACTTTGATGACTCAATCAAAAGACTTTTTTTTCTTTTCTTTTTTTGTATTGGGGGGTTTTGGGTTTGAAATTTATCTGGGTTTTATATCTGGATTTGTGATTGTGGGATTTTTTTGGAATGGTGGTTGTTGGAGTAAAGAGGGTTGGAAGATCAGGATTTATTGATTTGAAAGTTGGGTTTGTTGATTGTTAAAAGAAATTAATTAATTTGATTATTTAAATTCAAATCAGATAGATAAAGTGATGAGTGGTTGAGAAATCAAACATGCAGTGTTTTTAGTTTGTGTTAGAAAATAACTTTTATAATTGAAAGAAAAAAAAAAACCGTATTGCTAATATGCAGACTGCAGAACATAATATAAACAAAATTGTTTTATTTGGCTGATTTATTTGGTGGGGCACCAGTCATTGTTTGATGACCGGTCACTGTTTGATTAAAGCCTTTTTTTTCCTCATCATAGAAAAAAAATCCATTATCTTCAATTGACCAATGCTTACTAGGGTCACATTTCAAGCTATTATTATTATTATTATTATCATAAACATCAACAGTCTTCTATTCATATCGCATACAAAATGAGTCCGTCCCATAAATTTATTACCAAATTGCCAGTGCCATTCATTCTCCAACCAGTGGATCAACGTTGCTGCTGAACTAAGTTAGTTATGCGAACTCTGTGTACTTGGGGTTCAAGTTGGTTGTTGTGTTTCAAGTATCAAAACAATTGCAAAACAATTGCCAGTAGGGACATATTGGCAATCCAGATGATAGATATAATTCTGAATTGTATTGTATGATGAATATGTTTTCAACAAAACAATCAAGACTACTTTTATAGGTTGACCCGGTGGTAAACTTCTCACGCAAAATAATTATTTTTGGGTTTTATTGAAAACTAATCCATTTGAGAGTCTCGGGTTAACAACTAACCTATTTTTGAAAAAGATGCAAAACTAACTCATTTGAGACGGTATTGCCCTTATAAATATTTTAAATTACAATCCTATCTCAACACTCTGAAGCCCTAACTTGTCTCAATTCCCTAACATCTATTCTATCAAACGAACAAAGATCCCTAACCTCTCTCAAAACACATTGAAACCCCAACCTCTCTCAAAGTATCTGAAGAAGGAGAACGGCGGTGTCCGGGTAAGTGAAGCGAAGTGGAAAGGGAAGCTCGACGATGCCACAGAAGTGTCGGAACTACAGAGACGAGACGAAAACGACGGAAGCACGACCACTACTTAATGGAAGCAGCAGGACGGCTCCACTGAAGCCAGACGGCGGCGACAACTCGATAACGACAACAACTCTGTTTGGGTTCTGAGAAAGTTCGAGAAAATGAAGGTAATTCTCCCTTCAACTTGAGTTTTTTTTTCTGGTTGTTGTTCTATGCTTTGTAAATGCTGTTGAGGTCTTCTCCGTCAATTTGTTGAGTTTCAATACTGTGTTGTATTCTTTATCTATTTGTATGCTTTGTGTTTTGTGATTTGTGCTTTCTTTATCAAATCATGATTGTGCTTCTTTTTTTAATTCTTTTGTGTTTTGTTACTTCTTTGATGAAGAACATTTGTGAATAGTAAAACTTGGTCAAATTGGTTGAGTGACAAAGCCCAGTTTTTGTCTCGAGTATCGTTGATTCAAGGTGTGGGTTGCATATTATATTTTTGCTTTCTTCTGTCCAGACCTTTAAAAAATCTAGTTATCTGGTAATTGGAATCAAACCTACAAATTACAATTATTATGTTGTTTAGTGAGAGGTATCTTTGTCTTTGTCTCTGGTGAGAGAGATGGATCAATGTTAGGAAGGAGAGATTATTTACCTGACATCAATCTTTCTATTATGTGTGAAAAGATCTTCAGATATTTGTCTGTAACATTTTTCTCAAAGGAAAAAGATAATCATAATAATTATAATGAAGTATATTTATCATCTGCTATCTATTGATGTGTTGTGGTTCACTATTGTGCCAAATAGTAAAGAGACATTGAGACAAGCATTTTAAGTCTTTTCCCTTTTCCTTTCTCTTCTTTCCTGAGATTTTAAAGTAGTATGAGTGTATCCTCTAATAGGACTTCACAATTGACTTTGGTGATCCTCTGTATTTGCTATTTCCTTGACACCGGGCTTGCAGCTCAGATTTGCGAAGGAACATAGAGAATTTAGGGAAAAATAGTGATACAAGTCTTAGAACTATGGTCAACCTCGGATCTGAAGTGTACATGCAAGCTGATGTGTAAGTTTTGTTATTTTATCATTTTCTGGTGCTTTGTGATTCGGCTTTTACTCATACATATTTGATAATAAATGCACATCTTTGTTATGTATTCCATGAATTTTCTTCCACTTTATAATTTATGAAGCTTCTGGTATCATACAATATTTTCATTTTATTGTTGACTTTCATAATTTTCTAGTTCCTAGTCAACCGTTAGTTTTCCTGCTTTCCTCATGGAGTTAATTACCACCATCATGAAACGTACCTCTCATTAAAGCATCTATTTGTGACTTGTGAGTTTTGGAATGTCCCGTTTCTTAGGTATGACAGCATGAGATCTTCATCTATAAAGCAATAGGTTGTATACACTTCATATGTTGTGGTTTAATAAGTAGCATTTGCAACTTTGGGCTTAAGCTTTGCAGTGAAGTGCTCGACATTATTATAGAAGTCATTCTATAATTATAATCTTCCTAGTTTCTCATTGTCTTTTAGCCTAATAATGCTGTTTTTTTTTTAATTTTGCTTGTTTGCGGGCTAGATACACAACGGATATGTGTGGATATAGGACTTGGGTTCCATGTGGAGTTCACCTGGTCTGAAGCTTTGAATTTCATATCACAAAGGGAAGAAAGATTAGCTGGGTATGTAATATTTCTTTTTAAAGTTAATCAACATTGGTTTGTTTGAGCTGTGAGATGTGATTGTGCCTTTTTAAATTCCTTTGTAATATATATGTGCTTTCTGTTTCAATTAGTGATTGTCAATTCTGTAAAATTGTTTGAAGCTCAATTTATGTTAAACAAACCAGTTTTTTCAACTACAAGACAATTGTTTTCACTTATTCCTTTTTTTTCTTTTCCACAAATACATGCCCAATAGACCTACAACTTAGGACACCATAGGTTTGATTGAGCCTGGAGTTAGTTTTGATATTTGATTGAGGTTGGGTCTTAATAGAATTAGGAATTTCTAACAGCATTTGGAATTCTCAGCGCTGTTAGAAAATTCATAACAGGGTTTGGAAATCCTAACTCTGTTAGGTAATTCATAACAGGGTTTGGAATTCTTAGCGCTGTTAGAAAATTCCTGACAAAGTTAGGAATTCCTAACCCTATTATGAATTTCCTAACATCGTTTGGAATTCCAAACCCTGTTAGAAATTCCAAACTAATGCAATCAAAAGGTTGTGATGTTTAAATTTGTACTCTTTTAGTAGTATTCACTCTTTTTAAGGTTAATAACTCTGAGATGTGGTTTGCAGTAGGTGGCAAGAAATTTTGTTTTTCAATTCAAGAATTTTGTCTCATCACGGGTTTATGTGGCCCAGACCCACCGGAGCTGGTAAAGGAAAAACGAGATGGTAGTGGAATTTTTCGGTCGTCCATGTTGAATGGTGAAGTGCGGTACAATAACAAAACTTTGGAGGCAATTTTCAAAGCTGCTTCTTCTGATAGTGATGAAGACATGGTGAAGCTAACTTTACTATATTTTTTGGAGACGGTTTTGTTTGGCAAGGATCAGAAAGTCCATAATGGAGCAGAAATTATTTCAATGTATGGCAACTAGCAATTTTTGTATGCATATGCCAAAGTGTATTTTGCTTGAATATTTTGAACATATTCCAAATATAAAACTGCTAGTTGCTTAAAATTAGATGTTATTGAAAATACTTTTTTTGGGTTGTCTAGTCTATGCTCTCTTTATCTGTTATTGAAAATACTTATTTTTCATGTATTAGTTACTAATTAGAAGTACAAGAATCACAACTTGCATAAACTATCACTTTAAGTGTAAAATCTTTGTTTTTTTATTCTTTTTTCTTCTTTTGATACAACAAACAAATTAGTCACAATTAAGCAATACTAACAATCCCAACTTTGTAAATACAACATACCTAAACTAAATAAACACACCAAACTCTACAAGTTATACAATGAGAACACTTATCTAGTCACAAGGTGAAATGCACTAATTCCTTCATTTTGATTGCAAAAAAGAGTATGTATACCTTACAGCAACCAAACATCACAACAATGTAATTAAGACATGAAATATAGCAAATGTATCAAGCAATACTCTACGTAACATTACACAACACTGTCACACAACATTTGCATAACACAACAATTAACCAACACATTCAATATGTTTTCCTGTTCTTTAAACACTGTCAACACTCTCAGTGCTGACACATTTCTTATTCCATCGGGGAGGGTATAAAGCATACACCTTATATGCCTCCGATAGGGAGTTATAGGACTTCACAAAACTTCCATCCCTTGAAATTGAAATTGCTCTTGACTTTCCGGATTGATACTTGAACTTCCCACCACTTTTACTCAATTCCCCGTCGTATAAAACAACAAACCGAACTTTATCCATGCAACCCGCCTTTCAAATGAATAAGAAATTAATAATTAAATTCCTAAACAAATATTCTAAACTCATGTACAGTGAATTTACAAAATATTCTAAATCCAAACAATGTTTAATCTAGGAATTCCTAACTCAGTTAGGAATTCTCAACACAGTTAGGAATTCTCAACACAGTTAGGAATTCCTAACTCAGTTACGAATTCTAAACATAGTTAGGAAATCCCAACATAGTTAGGAATTCACAATACAGTTAGGAAATCCCAATATAGTTAGAAAATCTTAACGCTGTTTGGAATTTCCATCTTCGTTAGGAACTACAAACGATGTTTGGAATTCCCATCTCCGTTTGGAAAATCCTAACGCTGTTTGGAATTCGTATCTGGACACATTTAAAAAAAAACTAACAATTGTCTAGATTCAATACAATAATGGAAAATTAACCACACCAACATCAAATTCAAACAAGACTCATACTCTATTATATTCATAAAAACT
Organism: Dipteronia sinensis; assembly: GCA_033220585.1. Classification (NCBI taxonomy): domain Eukaryota; kingdom Viridiplantae; phylum Streptophyta; class Magnoliopsida; order Sapindales; family Sapindaceae; genus Dipteronia; species Dipteronia sinensis. The sequence continues at coordinate 15,566,850 of CM065641.1, forward strand.
ATTTGCACAAAAATAACCAACCCTATTACACAAAATAAACTAAATAAGAGATTTAATTAAAAAATAAAATTTAAATTTAAGTGTAAAATTTAAATTAATCATAATAACATCAAATTCACACAAGACCCATACTCTATTACATTAATGTCAACTATTTTGACAAAAATAAACAACCCTAATGCAAGTTTTGAAGATTGAAGATAAGAAAAGTTTTAAAAAACTCACATCAAAGCTTCAATAAACCCTTGTAGTGGATGACCTTGTGGTGAATGAATAATTTTGAGTTGCCCAATGGTAGATAATGTAAATATTTACTACAAATTCGAAAAATAAAGGAAGAGAGAACAAAAGAAAAATATATGGAGAGGAGAAAGAGAGTGACCGAAAGTTTTGTGGTGGAGGGATGTGAAAATGAGAGGAAAAGAAGTGAATATGAGGTATAGTATGACTATATATAGTATAAAGAAAAAAGAGAGTAAGTAAGGGTATAATAGTATTTTCGCATGAAAAAAGAGTTAGTTTTGCATGTTTTTCAAAAAGAGGTTAGTTGTGAACTTTTGACTCCCAAAAGGGTTAGTTTTCAATAAAACCCATTATTTTTCCACCCATTTTTTTATCAGTAAATTACACAAATTTACCTTGGTTACATGAATAATTACACTAAAACGGTTAAAAAAATCATAATGACACTATACTTATCTTGTCCCGTTAACTAACGGTTAATATATGTTTTGTCATTCTTTTAGTATTTCGAAATGGGTATCTCCATTGCTATGTTTTGTCATTCTTTTAGTATTTCGAAATGGGTATCTCCATTGCCACCAGCAAAATATCTTCATACATCTATTTTCTTTCTACACGCATATTAAAAAAAATATCATTAATTTTACTCCTTACACCCTTTAAAATACCAAAACTAACCTTTAAGTATTTTTAAAAAATTTTAAACATATATTTTTTCTCATTGCACCCATTTTTCTTCATTTGCTTCCACCACCTCAAAAAAAAAATCTTGTACGTACAGTTTCTTCTTTCAAAAAAAAATGCATAAAATTTCTTCGTTCATTTTAACAAATATTATAGAATTTACTCAAATTTACAAATTCAACTCCAAAACTAATTATTATTATTTTTCGTTGTTACTTGCGAAATCAACGTATTGAATTATAATAAAAAAAATCATGAAATGTCATAGAAAACAACAACAACGGTAATTAAACAAACAACAATATACAGCTTCTTTTGTCACTATTTTTCAGTTACCAAACAAATCAATTTTTTTTTATATAATTTTTTTTAAATTCATCCACCAAGTTTTTCGTTTTACAAACCAATTGAATTAATAAGAATTTGTAGTTGAATTAAAGTAAAGTGAGTGAGTTTTGTTTGAGAACAATATAGACTTGATCGAGTTCTACAACTGCTTTAAAAATAGAGTTCTACAAGGCTACAACTGCAATAATTTTTTATTTAATCACAAAATAATAATAAAAATGAAAATAAAATACCGATATGCATTCGGAATCCATGAAATCAATTCTTTATTCATCCATTCATTGACTATATGTGAAAAAAAAATTTCCTGAATGATATTGGTTTTGATTAAGTATATATTATTAGGGTTTATTTTGATGGGGCGTTCAGTTTATGAGTATAGGAAGTAAATTTAATTTTCAATTATAAAGCACTGCATTTTAAGTAATTAAATATAAGAGTTTTAGAAATAAAAAAGTTTCATTAAAATATCAGTACATGAAGATATTTTGTAGGTGGTAATAGAACCACCCACAAAATATGTATATAAAAAAGAATTCAGAAAAAAATTAATTAATTAATAAAAGATAAATTAATGAAAGAAAAATATGTATATAAAAAAACAAATAACTGTAAAAAAGAAATCAACAATTTTTTGAAAAAAGAGATGTAAAAAGCAAATAATTAAAACAAAAAACTACTACAAAATCAGAATATATATATATATATAATCTCTCTAGATCTCCATGGAGTTCAAATGGAGGAGAACTCAATCTCCATTAGAGGAAATTTAAAATCTTCATTAATGGAGATAGCATAACTCCATTAATTAATGAAGCTTTTGGTTCTAGATCTTCTCAAAAAATAAAGGAGATCTGAATTCTCCATTAATGAAGATTTTTGTTCCAGATCTGCTGTAAAAGTCGATGAGATCTGGAACACACTTCGTCTATGGAGAATCTCTAATATATAAATAAATATATATATATATATATATATATACAGTCATTTTTCTGTCAGTGCGCACTGATAGAATTATATAAGAACATTGGATGTGAGCTACTCATTTATAAAAGAGTTTTGACAAGTGCATACATGCCAAGTCAAAATATGTAAAATGAGTGGCTCACATTCAATATCCTTATATAATTCTATCAGGACGCATTTATGTGAAAATTATTGTATATATATATATATATATATTCTCTAAAATTTTTAAATAATTTTTATTGTTTGTGTTTTCTGTAAGGCCCAATTATTTGTCGTTGGCCCAATAAAGGCCCAAATTTGAGGGGCCCAGCTTATTAAAAAAACAACATTTGAGATAAAGCAACTCTGTCTTTGTTTGAAGGCCATGCATCTATCTGCTTGGACAGCAAATACAGATGCGTGTGATTGTAGGCAAGAGATAAGAACAAAAAAAAGGGAATAAAATGGAGATCCGAGTTAGAAAGAAATAGAATCGAATAGAAGAGAAGAGAAGAGAAGCAAGAAAAGGGAAAAGAAGTCAGTGGAGTTTCTTCTGATATTTTCAAATTTTGGGTTGAGTTCTTCTTTGATTTCATAGATTCTAATTGGGTTCTTGTGTAATTGTTAGGGGGAGTAGACGAAGCAGGGGAACCCAGCGTACTTGGCCTGAATTAGAGCTTAAAGTCTAAGTTGTGAGTGAAAATGTTTTCAGTTTTATTCTTAACTCAAACATTTTCCAGTTTTGTGTTTAAAATTGTTTGTCTGGAAATCATTTTAAGTGTTTGATTTCTTTTAATGAGTTATTGCGATTATACAGATAATTGAAAGTATGTTTATATGCTTATATTAGTAAATCAGAAATACTAGATATATTACTTTTGTTAGATGTTGAGAAGAGATTATGATTGATTTCATAAAAGCACCATATCTGTATCATTTCCCAGTTATTATTATTATTGTTGGCTTTTGGGGCCGTTCTACACATGCGTATGTCAGATGAGTCGCTCTGCATGTGTATGACAGATGTCAAATGAGTCAGAGTCGCTATGCACGTGTATGACAGATGTTATTCCCAGCTCTACGCATGTGTGAAGTAATTAAACGTACGTATGGAAGATTATCCATGGGTACTAATTTGGTACAGATTGAGATTTTATAAATTATACTGTTTTTGATCAGAAAGAGTTGTATATTAGTTTATTGAATGCAATTGTAGATAGATTATCCTTAACTACCCAATTTTGTTATGTTTATGAAATTATTTGGCATGATACAGTGATATCTAGTACGTATTATTTGATGCATATTGAGAAAGGTTGTTTAGAAGAAAACTCATATGTTTTTAAAAGTTTTCATTCACTCACTGGGCGTTAGCGCTCACCCTTTTACTTTTTTAAATATTTTTCCAGGTAGCTGCTCGGTTTGTGCGGACTCTTCAGTTTTGAGGTGGGCCATTCGATGACATCATGAAGTAGAAGAATCATGCATTTTGTTATGTCATGTATTGTATATATTTTGAGATACATAGTCGGGTTTTTGACTGGTCGCGTTTGAACTTGTCGGATTTTGGACTGGTCGGGTTCTGAACTGGTCGGTTTTAAACTGGTCTGGTTTTGGACTGGTCGGTTTTTAGGCTGGTCGGTTTTAGACTGGTCGGTTTTTGGCTGGTCGGTTTTGTACATACTGCAGTTTCGAAAAAAAGATATGCAATAAAAGTTTAGCAGCTATGCAGTTATTGTGTGCAAAAAAAAAAATTTCTTATGTATAAAAGCAAGTATTTTCTATAGCTTTTTAGTAGAAATTCATGTATCCAGATAGCAAAATGAGCAACTCACAGGATCTCCCTCGCACTCAAGAGAGGAGTCGAGGTGGGTCTTGTCAACTTGGTATCAGAGCCAAGGTTTATGATTCCTTAGGCCATTGTATAATTGTTTGCATTTAGTTTTATGCATAGCTTTGATTTTGTAACAGCATCATGCGTCGAGTTGGCCGCCCACACACGAGACCGGTAGCTGACATGGGTGAGAAAGATGATAACCAAGATGAAAATGAGGCAGAATCACACCCTCACCCACCTATACCTCAGCCCCAGGTACCAGAACATAAAGAGGAACCAGATGATAGAATTGTAGAACTTTTGACTACCATGGTTCAATACCAAACGCGGGTGCCAGAGAATACTATTAAGCTTGCACGTAAGGTGAGAGCTACCAATTTTGACGGAACTGGAGATCCAGATACTGCTAGTTCTTGGTTGAATGAACCGGAACGTGTATTTGGATTTATGAGGTGCACAGATGAACAAAAGGTCTCTTTTGCTACATTTTTGCTGAAGGAAAAAGCATATGATTGTTGGGCATCAGTGCAATGAAGAACTCCTGAAGGGATTATTTGGGATGATTTTAAAAGGCAGTTTCATGATCGTTATTATCCTCATTTCTATCAAGATATGAACAGAGCCGAATTCTTCAGACTGGTGTAGGAATCTATGACAGTAGAAGAATATGAGAAGAAATTTACAGAACTTTTGAGGGCTCCTCCATATGTAGTCACAGATGAAGTAAATAAGTGCAAAAAATTTGAAGATGGACTTCGATAAGAAATTAAGACGATAGTGACTACTTCTGGGCATATTGAGTTTGGTAAGTTATTTGAAGCTGCATTGAGAGTGGAGAGAGGCCTTAATGATTCTCGCTGATTTGAACAACAGAAACAAAAGCGTAACAACTGGTCAGCAGGAGGCTCTTATAACAAAATGCCTAAGACAGCAGGTGGTTTTTCAGGACAAACTAGTAACTATCAACAAAGTCGTGGACCTGGTTCTAGCCAAGCATCAGTTAAACAACCAATGGGTAGTCGTCAACAGAGTGCTGGTATGGGTTGAGGTAGGCGTCCACTTTGTCAGACATGTGGAAAGAACCATGAGGGTGAGTGCCATTGGGGCATATCAGGTTGTTATCAATGCGGGCATGCTGGACATCTTAAAAGGGATTGCCCTGAATTAGTCCCGGGAGGCAATGAAAAGAAAAAGTTAATTTTTCAACCAATGTAAAGTGGCGCTGGTCAGATTCAAGGACATAAGGGATCTCAAGCAGGAGGATCTACAACTACAGGGAAAACTCAAGCCAGTGTAGCAGGGGTCAGATTCTAGGAAATCCACGTATGGATCAGTTTTCACCCTGGGTGGTGGAGTCATTGTGTGGAAAAGTATCAAGTAATCTTACATTGCTGACTCCACCATGGAAGCTGAATATGTAGCCGCTTGTGAAGCTGTTAAAGAGGCGGTTTGGCTCCGCAAGTTCTTGAGTGATCTGGAAGTTGTTCTAGATCTGGATAAGCCTATCACACTTTATTGTGATAACAGTGGTGCTGTGGCTAATTCCAAAGAACTAAGAAGCCACAAGAGAGGGAAGCATATAGAGAGAAGGTATCATCTCATTAGAGAGATATTGCAAATACAAGATGTGATCGTCACAAAGATAGCCTCACAACACAATCATGTTGATCCATTTACGAAGACCTTACCGGCTAAACTGTTTTCGGGTCATCTATATGGTCTAGGGTTACGAAACATGCCTCACATGCTTTAGTGCAAGTGGGAGATTGTTGGGGTTTATGCCCTAAAAATGTAATTTGTAATTTGATTCGCTTGAGTAGGAGTGTTGTGGAAACATACTATTGAAAAACCATTGTATCCTGAGAAAAAAATAACACCTGACAAATGGTATCAAAGCATCTGACACATGTCAATGGTTGATATTTGATCTAATAACTCTGCACCAACTCAGTCTCACAATACAACCAGTAAAGCCATGGATTTCTCTTATATGGCGAAAACTTTGAGTTATTATCTATTTTGCAATGTTCAGTACACTTATATCATTTGGGTCTCACATGACCTACAATACTGCAAAAATAGCAAATAGGAATGAATTTGGAGTTTGTACCTTTTGAGTGAGAGGCAGTGGGAATTAGAACAAACACTTTGCTTTTGACCTTGCTAGTGGCCTTTGAGGATTGGTTTTATGAGACTTCTTAGTTTCTTTCTTTAAGTCTTGCTTTTGGATATGAGAGTCTTCACTTGCTCTTTTTCAAATCCCAAGCCACTCGTGTCTCCATGAAGACGAGTAAGCTCTATGACCTTATCAAGCTTTATTGAGCCAATGGTTAAGCCATTAATTGCTTGCTTAGCCAAATCAATTTCTTCTAAGTACTCTTGCCCCTTATTCTTCAAAATTGCCACAATTTCTTCCTTGTCTTTGACCACTTTCTCCAAATCAATCTTTCTATTAGCAAAGTCCTTTTTTTTTCTTTTATAAGCCTTTGAGATATCTCAACCAACTCATCCATTTGGCGCTTTATCAACTCAACTCTTTCTTCAACCTTCCTCAAGGCTTAATCTCTCTTATTTTCAAGACTCTTAATTTTAGACATAAGGTTAAGGTTAAGGTTGGTTGTTTTAACGTGGGGCCTCCTCCATTTCCACATATTATTAATTTTTTAAACAAGACTTTTTTTATTTTAATATTATTATCATCATATTCATAAGGTGCAAAATAGTATGTGTATATATATATGTATATATATATATATATATATAATATTTAACAAAAAAGTTAATGGAAACAACCCACAATGACTTGTTTGATAGAAGTTGAAACGATAGGGACTTTTTATACTTAATGAAACAATAAGGACTAAAACGCCTAATTCATCAAACCTTTGGACTAATTATTATTTTGTTAAATAGTATGGATGGTTTTGATATTTTTCCAAAAAATATCTATTTGATTGAATATTGGAAATTTTGAATTTCTAGTCTGCATGTTTTCAAAATTTTAAGACTAAGGCCCCGTCATGCAGCTGTTTTTCAGCTCGTTTTCATTTTTGTTTTCTAAAAACGATTTCAAATTCGCGTTCATTAACCGTTTTTCATTTTGTTTTCAAAAAACAAGAACAAAATGGAAAACAAAACCAGTGTTAAAAGTGAAAAATTTGGAAAACAATTTAAACTTGTTTTTCATTTTATTTTTCCTTTTTTTAACAAAATTCAGTTGACTTTTTTTTTTCTCCTCCTTTCACACCTTCTCTTCAGTTCTTCTTCTTTTTCTTTCCTTATTCGTCTGCCTCTTCTTTATTTCTTCTTCTTCTTCTTTTCTTCTTTTCTTCTTTTCTTCTTCGTCATCATCTTCTTATGCTACTCCATGACAGCAGTATATGGAGGTCTGCTCCTCCAACTTTGTCCAAAAATCAAATATCAAGTACAATAATTGAATCTAAGCGGTAAGAACAACAGCTTCACCAGCCTCTTTGATCTTCTTCTCGGCAGTCTTGGAGACCAACTTCGCCTTCACGATGACGAGCAGATGCTACAGATCCATCGATTTGCCCTCAATTTTTTTTTTTTTCATTTTCTTTCCCTTTTTTTTGGAAGATTTTATATTTAATAAAAATAACTAATATTTATTTAAGAGAAGAAATCTGGAAAATTTCTTCCGATCTGCTTATTCTTCTCAAACAAAATAAACAAAATAAAAGCTTGAAGAGAGGAAATCTGGAAAATTTTTCAGATTTCTTTATTAAAAAAAAGAAATTTGAAGAGATAAATGGGTGGAGCTGATTGTTATTGTTGTTGGGGTGGAGCTTTAAAAAAAAGATGCTTGTTGTGTTTCTAGAAATTTTTCCAAAAGCTGCTTCTTATTGTTGTGGTTGTGGAGCTGTTGTTAGTGTTTGTGATCCAATTGTGGGGGCATATTATTATAGTTAGGGGCCATTTGTTTTTTTGTCTGAACACTGAACAGTCCTGAATTTTTTTGAAGAATGAATAGAGACTGAAATCTGAATCTGAATGGCATGTTTGTTTTTTTTTCCTCACATCTGAATGTGCTGTTAACATGTTTGTTTTTTTAAAAATAAAACTGTCTGAAAATAAGTAATTGTACATTTATACACATACTAATTAAAAGAAGTAATTTAACATGCACCATTCTTTATAACATTTTGTATGGTTTTTTTTTTTTACAAACAAAATTCAATTTAACAAAATAAAAAGTTAAACAAAGAATATAATTTTGCATGTTCTGCTAATAAAGTTTAAGTTAAATTTATTGTCAAAAAAAAGTTCAAGTTCAAGTTCAACTTTATACGTTGTCCACGTTTCCGGTGAATATAATTCATGAAACCATTTTTGTTTTTATTTTTTTGTTTCCTGGATCATATGCATCAGAAACAAAAAAAAAAGGTTTTTGAATTTTTATATACAATAATTCTGTAACATTTTCGAGCCACGAAATCTACTTAATATGATAGACAACTTTATTGAGCACTATACGAATAGTTAGATAAAAATAAATAAATAAAGAGTTCTTACCGGGATTTGGCAGGAGATAAATTCAATCGTTCAATCTCTGAAAAATTTCATTATGAAAAGTATTTATGGTTTTTTTTTTCTAAAACATGTTTAAAATAAGAAATATGCTAAAAGAAATTTTTTTACACCATATTAAATTAATATAAATTTGGAAATATATCTTTTTTTGGAGGATAGACTTGAAAGAAAATATTTTAATTGTAATCCAGTGATTTGGAATTAAGTTAAAAGTCAGGATTTCTTACTTTTTATTTTAAGTTGTTTTTTGATATTTTTAAGTTGTTTGAGCACTTAAAAAAACAAACAAAACAAACAAAACAACTTAATGAGTTCAATTCAGACCCATTAAGTTTTAAGTGAAAAAAACAAACGACCCCTTAGAGTCTTGAATTTGGGGATCCAATTGTGGGGGCATATTATTATAGTTAGAGTCTTGAATTTGGGAATTTGGGGATCCAATTGTGGGCGTTTTGTGCTGGAGAAATTTGAAATAGAGAAGTTGTTTTGGTTAGATAATTGTAAATTTTTTAGATTAATCTACCAGACACGTTTTTTCCATTTCTATTTTTAAAATACGGTTTTCAGTATATGATATCATACGTATTTTTTCAGATTTTGAAACTGAAACCAAAAACATTGTTTTATTATTTTTTATTTATTTTTTTAAAAAATAGTTAAAGAAAAACGCTTATAGGACGGACCCTAAACTTTTACAAAGGTCCGGTTCTTCTTCTTTTTCTAACTTGGAACATTGAACGTCGACTCAATGTTAATATTTTTAATTATAAAAAATTGAAAGTGATATATATCAGGTCAAGATCACACTTAAAATTTTTCTAAAGGAAATAAGGAATTATCACGTATAATAATTCGAATAACTTGATGTTAATGATCCTTAAGTTCTGAAAAAAAATAATCCATAAGGACATTATATGGTCACAAATAAATAAAACTTTAAAGATCTAAGTGCCCCTGGGTTGTAGCTCAGCCGATAGATGGATTAGTTTGAGGCTTTGACATATGATTTTTAAGGCGGCTCGAATCCTACCCATAATAAAAACTTAAATTTTTTTATCTAATCTAGATAGATGGATAAATACCGTAAATATATATATATATATATATATATATATATAATCATTTTCTCCCCAGTGCGTAGGGATATAAAATACATATTGCATGTGGGCTATAGATTATGGATAAGCACTGACAAGTGCATACAGACTGGGTCAAAACAATTCAATCTAATAGTACACATGCAACGTATTGATAAATATTTATCAGTGAACACTGTAGTGAAAATTATACTATAAATATATATGGTCTTTCTATTATCAATTCGAAATTATATAAGATATATTAGTTCCTTGCATGTGGGCCATTGGATTTAAAAGATGTTTTAAGTGTATGCAGTCAAGTCAAAACATTTATATCCACTGACCCACATGCAAGCGTTGACAATAGAAAAATTATATATATATATATATATATATATATATGAAAATTTTCACCTCAGTGCACATAGATAAATATTTATCGGTGCGTTACATGTGGACCATTAGATTCAATTGCTTTGACCTAGTCTGTATGCACTGTCAGTGCTTATCCATAATCTATGACCCACATACAATGCACTGATAATATTTATATCAGTACGCACTGAGGAGAAAATGACCGCATATATATACGGTCCCGATCTGATCAATACGTAATGATGGAAATATATGAGGACATTGAATGTGAACCACTCATTTATAGAGGAGTTTTGACAAGTGCATACACACCGAGTCAAAGCATGTATAATAAGTGGCTCATATTCAACGTCCTCATATATTTCTATCGGTGCGCACTGATGTAATAATTTCCACTTATATATATATATATAATTTTTCTATTGTAAGTTTGTCCTGATATAAAATATATCAGGATGAAGAATGTGGATCATTGGATTTACATATTTTGACTTAAAGTGTATGCACTTGTCAAACTTTTTTATAATCTGTGGTCCATATTTTTCGTCCTGATATAGGACGAACTGCAATAGAAAGATTATATATATATATATATATATATATATTCTACCGGTGCGTACCGATAGAATTATATAAAGATATTGAACGTAAGTCATTTATTTATAAATGAACTTTGACAAGTATATACATACCAAGTTAAAGTATATAAAACGAGTGGCTCACATTCAATGGCCAAATTATTCAAATTATCGGACGAAAAACCTCATGACATCTGACTAGACGAAAGTGATATTTATTCGAGGTTTTTAAGAGGAAAGGAAAAAAAAAAAATCAACAACAAATAGGCAAATACCTCAGACCACTCAGTTCTCTGAAAGTTAAAAAATGGCAACTTCTTCTGTGTCGTTTAATCCGTTGACTTATCTCTGCAACTCCAAGAAATCACCATTGGAGACCTCTTGGGAGACTCTGAAACTGGGTCATGTGGGCCCCTTCGCAACAACTCAGAGACTGAAGAAGTTTGAGAAAGTCTCTTACAGGGGATGCTCTGTTGTGTGCAAGGCAGTATCTGTGAAGCCTCAGACTGAGATTGAAGGCCTCAACATTGCTGAAGATGTCACTCAGGTTAGACAATCTTGTGCTTTTTGGGATTTCTCAACTGGGTTTGTTTTATTTCTTGCAAATTCTGATTTTTGTTACTTGGTGGGTATCTTCACATTGATGTGGATTTGTCTAAGCAAGGAGTTTAAGTGTAATTTTCCATATACGATCATGATTTAAGAAATGGGTTGGTTTTTTGATTAGCAGAATTTTGGAATTTATGTTGTTTTGGTGAGAATTTGGAGTTGGTTTTGGTATAATTTATGGGACCTATAAAGTGGGTCAGTCTTATTTTCTTGATTAAAGTTGTTTAAGAAGGTTTTAATATTGAAGAAAATGTTACTTTAATGACATAATTGAAGGTAATTTGGCTTAGTTCATGAGAACTATGAAGCATTCAGTCTATGATATGATTAGAAGGGAGTTTTCAGTGAGAATGTTACTTAGATGAGTGAATTGACTGCTTTATTATAATTCTATGCATGTATGAACTATGAAGAATTATATGACATGTCAGTGTTTTTTTATAATTTGGAGATTTCGATGTTCAATATTCTTGCTATTCTTAAGAGAATTTTAAGTGTTACTGATGATGTTTCTCAAGTATGAAAATTAAGTGGCTTTTGGAATAAACTTATTTGATAGATTGAGTTTGAGAATTAGAAAACTTCTGTTGTGTGAATGGGGGAACTAAAGAGGAGAATCGAGCTGATTTTCTTCTCTCTGTATTCAACAGTGGATATAAAAGTGTTATAAATTTTAACTTCTAGGAAAGGGATGTTGTCGTGCACACTGTGTGTGGAAATCTCGTTTTAATTCAACAGTGATAAAATGCATCTTCCAACTGACTGGAATTGGTACTAAAATATAAGAGAATAGATTATATAGGAGTATAATGATAAGCTACAGAAAGAAACTGCTGCAACAAAATGAGGTTAAGTGAATAGAGAAGATCGGGAGTGCTGGAAATGTTGTTGTTATAGACTGCATGGAATAATTTATTTATTTATTTTTTGGCAAACATAACCATATTGCTAGCCCTTTATTTGAAATAGTCAACTTTTTTTGGTTCTTAAAATTTCAGTCAAAAACAAATTGTTTGCCTTTCCTCCTCTATTGAACCTTTACCTGTTAAAATCAAAAACATAAAAATTTAAAACCATTCAACAAAGCCTAAACTTCTCACAAGAAACAAACATCAAAATGCCAAGACACCAAAAGATCTCAAAAAACACCAGAGCCAACCTGAAGCAAACCTGGTGGATGGTGCCTTTCAATCTGTAGGTAAAGATGTTTTATCTCAATTTGTAGTCTTGATCATGGCTTTATCAAATAATGTTTCTCAGTGTAACAAGAAAACAATTTGGACCATTTTTCTTTTATTGTTTCAATTGTTTATTTGTTTGTGCAAAGTTAGTGCACATGATGGCTTACACTTGATTGCTGAACTTCAGGTAAGTTCAAATGTTGACAAGCTTATGTGCTGATGCACTTTCTTTGCAACTTCTGTGTTTATACATTCTTTTATTTTTACTTTCTTTTAAAGTGTATAGAATTAAATAGAAGTTAGGAGAAACAAAGTGGATGGAGGTTTCCTGTTTTTGTGAGTATGCAGTAATTCAAAAACTTTTCTTAAGACCCACAATCCCAAGTCCTCACATCTGTGGAGTCTTAACAGAAAGGTAAGTCCTTGCGAACTTGGGTATAAATAGAGCGCTATTCAGAGCTTCGGTTAAGATTCATGACTTTACGGACTTGGGACCAAGTTTCTAGAGTTTTGGATAATAATAGAGCCTTAAGATTACTTATTGAGAGTTCTATTGCCTAAGGCAACAACAGAACCTTAAAGACTGTCAGGATATATTTTGGTCCTCACAGACCATGTTGTTGTTAAAGATTATAGAATCTTTTTGACAGGGGCCTTGAAAGTTGAAATATGGCTATTTTTGACAAAAAATTATTATAAAAAAAACTACATAGAGTCATAGGTAGGAAATTACGTTACATATGGTTTGTTTTTATGTTTTTCGATTTGCACTTTTATTAATGTTGTGTCATTTTATTTTAATCTCTTATCCACTCTATTGGTACTTAAGAATAGATAACAATCCATGCCTCTTATTTTTGCTTGTTTCATGCATGGTGATAAAATACATGGTACAAACTCTGATACCAAACCTTCTTTGGTTGTTATATTGCTTGCTTGATGACGCAGCTTATCGGGAAGACACCAATGGTGTACCTGAATAATATCGTAAAAGGATGTGTTGCCAACATTGCAGCCAAACTGGAAATCATGGAACCATGCTGTAGTGTCAAGGACAGGTGAGGTTGATTAAATTGCCTCTTTTTTTTTTTTTTTTTTTTAATTAATCTAATAAAGAAATAAAAGAAGTTTTAAATGAAAGTATAGTTACAAGGGTGAACACAAAAACTACAAAAAAAAGAGCCTTCTGACCTCAAACTTTCATGACCTAAACCTTTGTGTAGCTTGTGCACATAATTGAACTATATTAATAATTGATCTAAAAGATTAAAGCCTGTGAAAATGTTTATTGTTAAAGGAGGGGAGGGAGTAGTGTGGGTGGGCAACGGATGTCTGTTGGATGATGTTCGACCCTCTGACTAGTGTCCATAAATATCCCATATCTTCTAATTCAGGAAAAAGTTATCCCAAGTGGGTTCAGACGTTCTGTTTAGCTGTCAGTCGTAAAACAGTGTCCATGGCCAATTAGGTCTGTTCTGTTCACTTGACTTTTTCAAATGATTGTTTATGTCTTAGATTCTTTTGTAATTAGACTTGATCAATGGTACTTTAGATCCTCTAAATATTTCTTATATTTGAATTCAGGATAGGTTACAGTATGATCTCTGATGCTGAGAAAAGAGGACTTATAACACCTGGAAAGGTAAGAGTTGGTGGCTACAATTCTTTTGTGCAGGTGCAGGATTGTATAATATACTAATATCTGATTTTATAGGCAGCTTTTCCATCTGTTTCTTGAATGTTTGGCTTAAATTAGGGTCCATTCTGTCATAAGTTGGGCCTTCCCCTAGGTGTTTGCCTCCAGTAAAATTTCATTCAGTTTCATTTGCCACTCTGCTGTGGCAAATTTATGTATTGGTAAATGTATTGAGCTATCTAGTTTCCGATTCAGTACTTTGAATGAAAAGCACGCCATTTTATATTATATGTATATAGATGTTTTCATTGTGCTTGTATAAGTGTTTTCGTAAGGGAGAACAAGAAATGACACATGATCTCTATGGAATTTATTTCTCAGCATTCTTTTTTACTTCCTTTGGTGTTCTGACCGAGGCCAAAGCACATCTTTTCAGTTGCTTACTTGCTTTTGCCTAGCGTTTGATCATTCTGACATCAACATCCTTCTTTCGTTCTTCTTTTCACAGAGTATTCTTGTGGAACCTACTAGTGGAAACACAGGCATTGGCCTTGCTTTCATAGCTGCTTCAAGAGGATATAGACTCATCCTGACAATGCCAGCTTCAATGAGCATGGAAAGAAGAGTTCTTCTTAAAGCATTTGGAGCTGAGCTTGTGTTAACTGATTCAGCAAAGGGCATGAAGGGAGCAGTTCAGAAAGCTGAAGAGATTTTGAATAGCACACCAAATGCCTACATGCTACAACAATTTGATAATCCTGCTAATCCCAAGGTTTGTGGTCATGACTTCCTACTTTTGCCTTATTGCCCCAGAGCTTTATCTTAGTAGATAGTTCTATGAAGTCAAATGTTGTTTCTATTGCTACTTTGTGGACACGGGTTCGGTTGGTGTATACTCGACCAAAATGATATGGACTCTATTGTCGGAAGGTAGGATGCCATGTTGTCCTCACAAATGATGGAATTGTGGCATATTCTTTGATGCAATTCTCCTGGAATCCTGCAGGTGATACTTTTTGTGATCATATCTTATGCCATGAAATTGTCTTTTATATTTTTTAGAGTGAAGGATTTGCAGTAGGGCAGCATGTTTATGAAATGCTCTGGAAAATTGTTTTGGAGAGGAGCATGCAGCGATAAACTGGTGGAGGAATGGGGCTTATGAGTTCCCTAAATGAGTCATTGGTTCCTTCATTTTATGCTTTTTATGATTGTATCTTTTGATATTATTCTAGAATATAGAAATCCATGAATTTCACTAATAAGCTAGATTGTGCCAGCTCAGAGGTCTCGATTGGTAATTGATAGAAAAGAAAGACATTTGAGAGCTGGGAGGTCCTATCGTGAGGAGACTTTCTTTCACAGTAGGCGAAGGCAAAGTGGGATCAGGGTTACCTTCAACTGAATGGAATTGTTACTTAAAAAAAATGCTTGCTGAAAATCAAAGAAAGAAGGTCCATTTTCCCACGTAGTTCGTTGGTCAAGCCAACGATTCTCTTCTCAAAGTAATAGAGAGATCTTTTTCTAGTTATACTTCTATCAATGCAATGAAAGAACCATCCCTTCCTATTTCTTTGTCCTGTCAGATAGAAAGAAAATTAGATCCCAAAGAGCCCTTCTTTACCACTTTAGGCGGAGGAATGGGGCTTATGAGTTCCCTAAATGAGTCATTGGCTCCTGCATTTTATGCTTTTATGATTTTATCTTATGATATTATTCTAGAATATAGGAATCTATGAATTTTACTAATGAGCTAGATTGTGCCAGCTGAGAGGTCTCTTCTTTAGATACGATGGTAATCAAATATTGAATATGTAGTGTGGGCAATTATTTCATTGTACAGTGGCAAATGCAGCAGTAGGGTTCAGAAGGATTCGTGTATAATCATATAAATTGTGAGGAAATATTTTTCTCTTATTTCTCACGTAATCTCCCAAATGAGAGATTACTGGAAAATATATATGGGAGGAAGCTAAACTACTTCCTTAATACAAGGGTTCTCAACTAACCAACAACTCTAGAGATGAGATTGAGTAACAGACTACTCAACTCTCCTTATTGTAGATAACTAAAAAAAAAAACACCACATTGAATTTCACTAATAAGCTAGATTGTGCCAGCTCAGAGGTCTCAATTGGGAATTGATAGAAAAGAAAGACATTCGGGAGCTAGGAGGTCCTATCGTGAGGAGACTTTCTTTCACGGTAGGCGAAGGCAAAGTGGGATCTGTGTTGCCTTCAACCGAATGGAATTGTTACTTTCCAAAAATTCTTGCTGACAATCAAAGAGAGAAGGTCCATTTTCCCACGTAGTTCGTTGATCAAGCCAACGATTCTCTTCTCAAAGTAATAGAGAGATCTTTTTCTAGTAGGATTTTTATCAATGCAGTGAAAGGACCATCCCTTCCTATTTCTTTGTCCTGTCAGATAGAAAGAAAATTAGAGCTCAAAGAGCCCTTCTTTACCACTTTAGGTGGAGGAATGGGGCATATGAGTTCCCTAAATGAGTCCCCACCCCACCCCCTCCTCCTCCTCTCAAGCTGGGCAGTAAATATTTTTCATACCCAGCTTGGTACACAAATCTTTAAAATTAACTCTTGGAAGTGCCTGTGTAAGTATGTCAGCAGTTTGAAGAACTTTAGGTGTGTACACCAGCTTCACACTACCTTTTTCCAACTTCTCTTTGATAAAATGCCTGTCTATTTCAACATGTTTTGTCCTGTCATGATGCACAGGATTTTTTGCTATGCTAATTGTAGCTTGGTTGTCACAGAACAACTTCATTGTCTTGTCCATAGGAGTTTTCAGTTTTGTTAACAGCCTTAACCATATCTCTTTGCAAATACCATGTGCCATGGCCCCAAATTCTACCTTGGCACTGCTTCTTGACACTACTGCTTGCTTCTTACTCCGCAATGTAACCAAATTACCCCACACATATGTACTCAAATAGAAATATTGAAGTTTTCATTGATGCCGATTGACTTCAATATTTCTATTTGAGCCCTTCTTGAAATAAAGGCCTTTTTCTGGTGTCATCTTCAAATACCTCAAAATTCTGAAAACTGCATCCATATGTTCTTCAGTAGGGTTATTCATAAATTGGCTTACCGTACTTACTGAAATACCAATGTCTGGTCTTGTGTGTTTAAGACAGATAAGCTTTCCCACAAGCCGTTGATATCTACCTTTGTTCATAGGAGCGCTGCCTTCACTATTTCCCAATTTCACTGTATAGTCCATTGGAGTCTCTGAGTTTCTGCGGGTTTGCATTCAAGCATCCTGGTTTCTCTCAGTAAGTCTAAAATGTACTTACGTTGAGAAACTACAATTCCCTGTTTTGACCGAGCTATTTCCATTCCAAGGAAATACTTGAGACTTCCCAAGTCTTTGATTTCAAACGCCTTTACAAGAAACCTTTTTAGTCTTTGAATTTCCTTGTCATAATCCCTTATAAGAATTATATCATTTACATGTACAATGAGAATAGTAATTTTAGCTCCAGATGAATGTTTGACAAACAATGTGTGCTCAGCTTGACATTGTAAATACCCATACTGTTTTACTGCCCTTGTGAACCTCTCAAACCAAGCACGTGGGGATTGCTTGAGTCTGTAAAGTGATTTGGGAGTGTGAATACTTTACTGGTCTTTGAGTATGTTTCTAGGCCCGGCGGAACCTCCATGTATACTTCCTCTTATAGGTCGCCGTTTAGAAATGTGTTTTTTACATCCAACTAATTAAGTGGCCAGTCCAAGTTTGCTGCTAATGATAGCTATACCCAGATTGTGTTGAGTTTGGCCACCGGAGCAAACATCTCCTTATAATCGATTCCATAGGACTGTGTGAATCCTCTAGCGACCAACCGGGCTTTGAACCGTTCAACACTCCCATCTGCTTTATGTTTCACTGTGAAAATCCACTTGCAACCCATCAGATTTTTCCCTTTCGGAAGTTCTGACATTTCCCAAGTCCCATTTTTTTCTAGAGCTCTAACCTCTTCATAAACCGCAACCCTCCATTCAGGTACTCTGAGTGCTTGTATGCTGTTAGGAACTGAAATGTTTGATATATTAACAGCAAATGACCGGTAGATTGGAGACGAGCCCTCGTATGAGAACTTGCACATAGGATAGAGAGGTCGGTCCCTACATTCTCTCACTCTTTTCCTTAAAGCAATAAGTTGATCAATATCAGACACCTCACTCTTGGTATGAGTAGAATTCGAATCACTTTTACCCAAAATACCTTTACCAGCAGCTTCTGGTTCAGAATCATGGTGTTTCAGTGATTGTGTCTCAGTGATTGTGTTTGGTACTCTATCTCTTTTTGATTTTTCCTTTTCCTAGTATACACAATGAACTCGTTGTTAGCAGCAGGTTGTACAGAATTAGTTTGCTGACTAGGATGGCTTTGTGATTCAGTGAGAGAATGAGACTTATGATTTTCGGTTTGATTCAAAGGTAGATGAAATAGAGTAGGAGACCTGTGGGTGAGGTTCATTGGTTTCAAAAACATATGAGGGATGATGTAGAGTTCTGGTAGGATGGGTTTGAGTTTTAATTTTGTTAATTTCGGTTGGATCAGATGAAAAAGAATTCTGAATTTGAATTTCAGTAGATTGATCAGATGAGGAATACTTTGGAATTTGAATATCAGTAGATGAGGGATGTTTTTGAATTTGACTAGGAGTTTGAATTTGACTAGGATACACAGCTTCCCACAACTTAATCTCCTGATCAGTAGTAAGAGTCTCCCAAAACTGAAATTCTTGACTCAAATTCCCCCCTTGAATTTTAGGCTTGGGAAAAAGGTTGATTTCCATAAATGTCACATCCGTGGATTTATAAAAAGGTTTTGTGGCCGGAGAATAACATCTATACCCTGTTTGAGTAGGAGCATACCCAACAAAAATACATTTAATTGATCATGGGTCCAATTTGCTCCGATGTAGCTGACCAGTATGAGCAAAAACACTGCAGCCGAAGACTCTAGTAGGTAGATGTGACAAAAGTCGGGTATTAGGAAAGGTTTTGAGAAGAATTTGACATGTAGTTTGAAATTTAAGAACCCTAGATGGTAATCTATTGATTAAATACGCAGCTATGAGATAAGCTTCACCCCAAAACTGTTTAGGAACATTAGAGGAAAACATTATTGATCTGGCCAATTCTAAAAGATGGCGAGTTTTCCTCTCTGAGACTCCATTTTGTTAGGGAGTCTCAACACAAGAACTTTGAAAATTTACGTTGCGCAGTGGAAACAGGGTTTTAATTTTTTTTTTTTGTTTTTGTGTTTTGTGCAACGTATAAATCATATACAGTATACAAGAATATAGAATGAGTATTAGATCATACCTTTGGAGATCTATTCCTTCGTTTCTTTAAGCTTTATTCCGATTACGAAACACCAAGTCTTCATCTCTATCTCCCGCGTTCCGGTAACTGTGTTTGGGCACGTCACGATCTTCAAGGAAGTGAGGAGGATGCAGAGGCTTGAAGAAAAGAACTCCTTCTTTTCTTCTTGACAAGTTCGGCCACCACAAGCAAGAATATATTTTTTTTTTCTTTGCTTGGCCGAATTCTCTCCCTAGTCCTTCATTGATGAAGAAGTTTTTTAAAACAGAATTAAAATATTCCTTGCCATTATCGGTCCATAAAATTTGAATTTTTAGTCTGAAATTGGTTTTGGATCATTTTATTAATGTTTTTGAAAATTTGACTTACTTCAGATTTTTCTCTCATAAGAAAGACCCAAGTTAGTGTAGTTATTATACTCCGGACTATGTAACCAAAGATAGTGATATCTTGGCAGCATTCCGAGTAACTCCTTAACCCGGAATTCCGCCCGAGGTTGCCAGGGCTGCGGTAGCTGCGGAATCTTCTACTGGTACATGTTCAATTGTGTGGACAGATGGGCTTACCAGCCTTGATCGTTATAAAGGACGATGCTACAACATTGAGCCTGTGCTGGAGAAAAAAATCAATATATAT
Source organism: Dipteronia sinensis (assembly GCA_033220585.1). Lineage (NCBI taxonomy): Eukaryota > Viridiplantae > Streptophyta > Magnoliopsida > Sapindales > Sapindaceae > Dipteronia > Dipteronia sinensis. The sequence continues at coordinate 15,586,911 of CM065641.1, forward strand.
ATATATGTTATGTAGCTTACCCTTTAGACCTTTTGAAGAGGTTTCTGTTAATAACATGTTTACTTCTATCTAGCTCCTGTTATATTGTCAACCCTAGACTGACCCCAGACATCACTGTGGATCGTAGAAAAAGGATATGATCTCTGATATGATTTATTTGGGTAGACTTGACGAGTGTGTTTAGATAATTGACATATTTCGCATCGAAAAAGATTCGGGTTTTTATTACCAAACAATGCTTGAAACAATTTTTCAAGGTTCATGAAATTTGGATGACCTAATCGATAGTGCCACAACATAATCGCGCTATCGTTATTTACCCTAGAATACGAATGAAACTGACTTTTAGAGATACAAACTGCTGTTTGAGGTTGTCTTTCAAGATAGTCTTCAATCTACAAGAGATAAAGTCCTGAACACATCTCAGCACTGTCAATCATCTTCCCCGAATCCAAGTCCTGATGCACTAGAGTCCACAATCCATGGGCTTCCCTGTTCTTTCTTCACTCTTAAAGCATTTAGAAAAGTACCTTTTTGAGCTAGGGGTCCGGTAATGAGCTTGTGTGGGAGATGTGAATTATCAAACCCGCCATTACTACCATTATTGCTGACGGGTTTCAGATTGGAGGAAGATGAATTATTTGAGATTTATTTGGAGTGTCAACCACTTCCTTAGTCATTTAGGAGTTTTTCAGAGAGTGCTCTGATACTATATAGAAATTGTGAAGAAATATTTTTCTCTTATTTCTCACTTAATCTCTCAAATGAGAGATTACTGGAAAATATATATGGGAGGAAGTTAAACTACTTAATACAAGGACTCTCAACTAATCTAGAACAACTCTAGAGATGAAATTGAGTAACAGACTACTCAACTCTCTTTATTGTAGATAACTAAATAAAAAAAAAAACACCACAAATAACTAACAGAACCTAACAGCCTATATCAGAAACTAACAGCTTATTTTTAACAATAATTTACATTTATACATTTAGTAATCACTTCAATTATGAATATATTTTACTTGGACAGTCGGATTGGAAAACAAAATGATCAAGCTGAAGCCAACTATCGGTTCTTTACATCAACTAAATAAACCTTATATAAATCATATATTAGTTATTATGGAGTTTATCAGTTTTGGTTTCAAATATGTATTCATATATACAGGTACACTACGAGACAACTGGTCCAGAAATCTGGGAGGATACTAGAGGCAAGGTGGATATATTTATTGCAGGGATTGGAACCGGCGGAACTATCTCTGGGGTTGGTCAATATCTCAAAGAAAAAAATCCTAAAGTAAAGGTAATCCTTCTGCATTATCTATTTTCAAACCATGTATGACACTAGTCTATCATATGACCAAGTCATTTCTGATCAGCCAGTCAAAAGGAGGTTTCTTAAAACATCTAGCATGGAAAGTGTAGAGAATTTCAAGTGTGCTCTATGTTTTATCATCCTGGCTAAGAGCAGAGGTAGATTTGGTCAAGGGGCATGTTTTTGTTCACATTTTTTTTTTGTTGATTCTCTTTTGATGATATGTATCAGGTTATTGGTATAGAGCCTACAGAAAGCAACATACTTTCAGGTGGAAAGCCTGGTAAGATGAAATTTAATATTTATGGCCATTCGCTGTCAGTATAAGTTTTTTTCTTGACTTTTATAGTAGGTACTAATTTGTGTTTTGTTGCTTTTGCCAATTAAATGCAGGTCCTCACAAGATTCAAGGGATTGGAGCGGGTTTTGTACCTAGGAATTTGGATGAGGGTGTGATTGATGAAGTCATTGAGGTTCAAGTCGTACTTTATTTTTGTCCATTTCATTGTTTATTTATTTTTTCTAAACAAGGTGTGGAATCTTCTTATATCAGGGTGTTTTTGATTTAGAACCAATACTAGGAATATGAACTAGATAGAGACTTTAGAGAGAAATAGAGAGGATTAGGGATTGGAAACAGAAATGGGAGAAACACAGAAGAAATAGAGATTGGAGAAATTTGTATGGGTTGTGGAAGTGTGTATGGAAAGTGATTTGGCTCTGATCCCATACTAATGTAGGACGAACACTAGAAATATGAACTAGATAGAGACTTTAGAGACAAATAGAGAGAATCAGGGATTGGAAACAGAAATGGGAGAAATAGAGAGAATTAGGGATTGGAAATAGAAATGGGAGAAACACAGAAGAAATGGAGATTGGAAATTACAATAATCATTCAATTCAATTCATCAAGTCTGATTACAATAGGCTCTGAAGGGGGCTATTTATAGCTAACAAAATGATAAACACCTAACTCCGGATAAAGATAAAGATAAAACAAGCCTAAACTAATCTCTGAAGGAGATAATTTATTCTGAAGATAAATACAATATAATAACTACTAATATCATTTAATAATGCTTATCTAGTTCCTCATCATTCTCCTCCACTAAGAACTCGAGTACTCCTGTCGAGTCAAACAGGTTGCAGCCATCGAATGAGAAAATACCACAACTTGTTCCTTGTTGAGGCAGCTGTTTCATCAACCCAAGGACCATTTGTCAGAGGCATAGGAAAATGAGTAATTGTGGAGCCCATTGGTACATCTAGTAACCCTCTGTATATCGCCTCAGCAAGCTTAATCGGTTTAGTGACAACCATGTTCACCTTTTCATGAGTTTGAACCGCAAGTGAGGATGAGTGATTGGCCGGTTGAACTTCACAAACGTGACCACTTGGTCTATATACTTGTGAAGTTTGTTGTGATGGATCGACCGTATCCGCAGCCTCATGCACTTTACTGCTATTTTCTTCCTCAGTTAGGTCGTTTCTCTGCTTAAAATATTCAGAAAGAATATTTTGACACGCAGCTATGAGTTCTTGTTGTTGCGTACGCAGGTGAGCATAATGCTCATCTTGCCAGTATTGGATGTCCAGCTGACAACAACCATCATAAATATTCTGACCATGAAGAGAACTTTGCGCTAAAAAGGCACTCCGGTGTGATTGAAATTGGATAAGGGCTTGAAAACCAGACTTCTGAAATGCAACAATCCTTTCCACATCCATGAGGAGAAAATACGTGATGTAGCACTTCCTCGGTAATAGGATAAATCATGTGATGGATTGTAACTATGAGAACTTGATTCGGCTCATCAATGGTGTCAGTGTGATGCCTTGTGGAATAGGCAGCAACATGTGGCTGGTTCCTTGAGGAATAATAGAAGGCAGAGCGAGGTCCTTGCATGATCTGCATTTAAAGATTTGCCACTGGTTAATTTGCAACTGTTTGGCTGAGTTGTAATTTTTTTTTTGCCTGTATAGTATGGAAAGAGATTTGGCTCAGATACCAAACTGATGTAGGACGAGCACTAGAAATATGAACTAGATAGAGACTTTAGAGAGAAATAGAGAGAATTAGGGATTGGAAACAAAAATGGGAGAAACACAGAAGAATTAGAGATTGGACATTACAATAATCATTCAATTCAATTTATCAAGTCTGATTACAATAGGCTCAAAAAGTGGCCTATTTATAGCTAACAAAATGATAAACACCTAAACACCTAACTTCCGATAAAGATAAAGATAAAACAAACCTAAACTAATCTCAGAAGGATATAATTTATTCTCAAGATAAATACAATATGATAACTACTTCTACCATTTAATAATGCTTATCTAGTTCCCCATCAGTTTTTTTTTTAGTGAGACTTTAGTTAAACTTATTTTATTCTCTTCGGCAGTTTCATGCGACTTGATTCTGGTAACCTGGAATTTACTAGTCAAGCATCTGTTTATAATTATTACAGTGGATCCTTCTACAGTTGGTTAGCTAGTAAAAAGTTTTTTTTTTGGTTAAATTCAGATTTTAAATTTGGGCCTTATTTTGTATTTTAAATGATACTTTTTTATCCGGACATTTTTTAAGCATAACATATTCTCTCAATGCAAGCAAATGTAGGATCTTGGGTAGTTTATTTACCAACTTTTTTGCATGAGTTTGGCTGTGTACAGGACTTTATGATGCTTACTTACACTTCATAGCTCACAATATAATTCATTGTATAAAATTAGATTGATTCAATACAGGTTTTAGGTCTTAGGATTGTAGAAGGGTCCTAGTTTCTTATGGTTGATCCAGTGTTGGGATTTAAAAATCAGGGCCAAATCTTTTAGGAAGTTGCTCAAATATTTATGACAGATCAAGGTCTAAGCTTTGAGGTAGTCTGATGGATTTAATGTCTACTTTAATTAAAACCTGTATAATAGTGTATTAAGAGCTACGAAAATAGAGAATATATAGAATAAATAAGAGAGGAAGTAGAAAGAATGAAAATGAATGTAATGGACATATGAGAAAAAACAAGATGATAATGTTTTGCTGCTGCAATGATCTATAGAAAACAAATTCCTTAATATACAGGCGGTGGCCATCAATTTGGCCTGATTTTTGGATTAAAGGTCTTCATGTGCATTTAATTGGGACAAATACATGCACATAATACATAAGCATTGACTCTGTAGTTTATGCTCTACCTTTCGGTTCTTGTGGGAACGCTAGTGTTTTCAAATTATTTGTTTTAATTCCGCATGCAGCTGATAGTTTTAATGTTGACTATATCTCTTTCTTGTTAATTATGCATTTGGCAGATATCCAGTGATGAAGCTGTTGAAACTGCAAAGCAATTAGCACTCCAAGAAGGGCTGTTGGTAAGTTCTTTTTATTTCCTTCAGACTAATATAATTTATCAGATGAGTGAAAATGTGAAATGGGATCCTTAACCCTTCCAAGTACATTTGATCAAATGCTATTATAGGTGACAATAAGTGTACGTTTCAACTTTAGATGGAGAACCGAAAGCAGAGAAAGTAATTTTACTGGGTTAGATAAATGATTCCACACATGAAACTTTTTCTGCTAATGAGTAGACATTAATAGGCCTTACTGTTACTTTGGCCTCACTGGTTTCATCTCTTTGAGAAAGAAATAAAAGCAGACATGCTGTTACTATGTTTCTCTCTAGCTTTTCTTTCGTTTTCATTTAAATTATTCCATTGCGATTTATTATCATCAGGTTGGCATATCTTCTGGTGCGGCTGCTGCTGCCGCCATGAAGGTAGCGAAGAGACCAGAAAATGCTGGGAAGCTCATTGCGGTAAGTCATTTTGCTTCTTTAAGATAAAACACAAAACAATCTATAATATTAATCTGGTTGGTTGACACATGCCTAAAATCAAACACGATTCCGCTCTAGGAGCATTCTTTTTTATTTTTTCCCTTTTTCCCTTTTTCCCATCATCACCATCACCATCATATTATTGCTGGAAATGAGAGAAAAAGAGGGTGGAGGAGGTTTAAACAAATCCATTAAGATTGCAGGTTTCCTCATTGCTCTAGTCAAAGAAGAATAAGTTACTGACAGCGAATAGTTTGGTCGGCATTCTTGATTGGTCAGTTGATTGATCAAGCAGTGCAAGCGTCAGCTTCTGTTCAATTTCCATAAGAACTTGCTTTCTAGTGAGCAACTAGATTCTAAAGATCCTGGACCACTTCATTTTACTATTCTAGTGGATTCCCATTAGTCACCTTCTTGGGGATCAGCTCTAGTAAAAAAATTGTGGAAACCCATAAGTTTGATTGGTCAAAAAAAACAAAATTTGTAGTCTGAACAGCAGATTTTACTTTTTCTTATTTACTGCATAAGAATTTTAAATACTGTTTGCTCTCCTTTTCCAGTCGATATTTTAAGATATTTTAAGCAGCGTGAAATGGAATTATGCACACTAAAAATAATAATCAGATGTAGGATCTCATTTTCATTATTGCAATGATCCCAGGTTGTGTTTCCAAGCTTTGGTGAACGATACCTCTCTTCTATTCTTTTCCAGTCAATCCGAGAAGAATGTGAGAATATGAAGCCGGAGCCATGAAATCCATCTCGTTGAGTTTTAACGTACATGTTATACTCTACGTTCCTATGTATTTTGATCCATTTTGCTTTGTTTATCGACCCTGAACATATTGTTTATATCATTTATCGGATCCTGATGCAAAAAGTCTGCATTCATGGGTGGTTACTCCTGTATTGCAAGGAGAAAATAATGGTATACTTGAAAATCTGCAATGGAGCTAGGTTTTGTGATCTCAATTTCTTGTTTGAAATAAATGATAGTGATTCATGCAAGGACAGTCATAGTTCCTCAAACATCATTCCAACAAGATTAATCTCATAACATATTCAAGATCTTCAATGATGTGTAAACTTTTGATTTTATTCTAGTTACAACAATCATTGATAGGTGGGTTAGATACTTTTTTACATGACCTTTGAACACAACACATTTGAAATGATTTTGGCCGGTTAGGTTTTGATATATAATTATTATAAGGGCAGTGTTTGGGTTGATACTAAGATGAGTAGATGGCAAGGGTTATTTCTGATAGGAACGGTAAAGGGTTTTGTTTCTGTACAGGGTCTGTAAGACTGTAACTAGATGAGTTTGTTTCAAATCCATTAGATTTCAATCCAACGGTTTAAATAAATGATAAATTAAAAAAAAAGAAGATAATGACTCTCTTGTAAGTTGTAACTATTAGCTAAATCCATGAACAAATGGTCATGTAACAGGATATGTTATGTTTGTTTCAGATCCATTAATATATTTCAATACAACAGCTTAAATAAATGAGAAAATTAAAACATATAAAAATAGATAAGGTCCATATTGGAACTACCATGTATTTGTATACTAGCTAAGCCCTTAAACAATATAAGAAAATGAAGCAAAGTTTAGTGGGGTAGGATTGTGGAGTTTGATTTGATTAATTAGAAATTTAGAATGGGTCAAATCTCAAATGGTTGATAAAATGATGTGTCACCAGTCACCACTATTGTTGATTTCAGATTAAACTTTGAAGTTAATACTGTTTAATCCAAACGAAGAATATAAAAATAAAAACCAAACGAAAACATAAAAGAGACTAAAGTATACAATTAATACTGTTAATCAACAAAAGTCAATGTTCAATCTGTTTTAACCTGACCCAGTTTATAGATTTTAGTTTTAATCCTTGGTCTTGAATTGGAACCAAACTATCCAATTTAATTATAAGTGGGGATATAAATTAAACGAACCAAGTTAGAGGAATTCACAATTAATATTTGACAAAGTTTACCAATAAATGTCAGATAATAATAATGGATTGGATTAAATTGAATTGAAATCGGTTCTATACAAATTTTGTTTTGTTTTGTTTTTTTTTCAATTTACTATATATATAATATTGTAAATTTACACAGTTTGGTTGCATTGCATGATCGTGATCGTAAAAGGGAGTTCATTCTCAAAGGGCAGTATCACATAAGTGCTATTTAGGCACATATAGTTGGGTATTATATTGCAAGTTTGGTTGCATTGCATGATGGTGAAAGGGGATTTTAATTTCATTAAATATTTTGTTTAAAACAAACCTAGAGAGAAAGAGAGAAACACGTGGTTAACATTTCTATCAAATAAAGCAAGCATAAACATAATTATGTTCAAACCCACCAAAGTTATATAAAATTAAGGATCAAAATTATTAATGCTTACATTCCATCACTTTCCAAACATTCATACATTCATTGTTATATATAGCAAAAATATTACCAACTTAATTTTCCTTGTTTCTTGGCATATTCCCAGATGACGAAATTTGACCAACTCTAAGAGAATTTTCTTACAAATTACAAAGATATTTTGATTTCAAATATTATTATTATTATTATTATTATTTTATTTCAAGATTATATGAGTACGTTCGGTAAAGAACCGAAAGATTATATATATATTTTTTATTTTAGTTTTTACCTTGTACAAAATACATAAAAAGAAACAATCAGACAACTATTGATCAGTACTGCACAAGGATATGATGTATATATATATATATATTTATGTATAGACGTAGTTCAGCCGGTAATCGTATCAATGGTGAAAGCTTTTAAAAAAAATAACTGGTCCGGGTTAATAAATATTGTCAATATATATATATATATATAGGGTCACATTGTCTAAATCAAATAGTTAATAACAAAAACATAAAAGGAAGAAGAGGTCCCCCTACCCTATGCTACTACTAGAGCGGAGTGAAAAAGCACAAGAGTTATAATTAGTTTGTCAGTAATTAAAGTCAAAAGGTGCAGAGTTCGTTTCTGTCTTTGAATATGTATACATTTAGGTTGGCTTTTTAAGCATGACAATAAAAAGCACTTTAGTTTGTGGTTTGTGGTTTGTAGAATCTTTATTATTTTTCGAAGAAGTCGACTCCCGATATTAAGAGATACCTCCTCATATTTATTATGACTTTATAAGTAAAAATGGGACAATATACATTCAAGTTGTCCAAGTTTGGTAAACTAAACATCTATAAATCAATCCAACGTTGATTTACACAAGGGTTCAAAAATTTCCACTTTACATAAAAGTCGAACTACACTAAATTATGTGTAATTAAGCATATATATGACAAATAAAATAAAATAAAAAAATGAAAATTGTGTATCAACTCGATCCGTTTAACATTTCTCTCTTTTAAATTTTCTTGAAATTTCTAATTAGTCTTATCAAAAAATTAAAAGAAAAAAAATGAATTTCAACAAGTATAAGCCCGTCAATGATAAAAAAAATCCCATTTTTATTTTTGGCAGGCAATATAAGATAAGGAAAAACTAAGAACAATCAAGCTGCCGTGTGCAACCTTTTATTTTGTATTGTTTGGTCAATATATAGACGTGTAAAATCAATTATTATTATTATTATTATTATTTAAAATAATGTATAATCAATTATTATTATTATTATTATTATTTTGAAATAATGTAAAATCAATTATTGTTCCCATGATTAATGTCAATTTTGATGGGTTTCCATTAAATTTCCAACATTTTTTTTTCTTCCATTGTGGAAATCAGGTATGTCCACAGGTATCGCTATTCAACCTAGAAATTAGCTCTAATATTGTGTCAAACACTCAAACGGTAATTTACACCACATCACTCCATACTTTTTTTTTTTGTTTTTTGAGGTAACACTCCATAATTTATATGATAAGTTTTGAGTTATGTAATTGAATTGGATTTAATTTTTTTTTTAAATTATTTGTATAATGATACTCTTAATTAACTTAAATAATAAAAACAAGATGAGATTGATCTATTGGTTTGTATCTGATATGTATACCATGAGGTTGTGAGTTCGAGTAATATTCTCTCAACTCTAAATTATTATAATATTTCAAAAAAAAACTTATACAATAAAATTAATATTATTGTTGTTTGTGCTACATATTAAAGATAAGGTGAGTCAGAAACGTATGGATAATTTCTATTACTAAATATCACGATAACAACAATAATAACACTACCGGTCAATGTGGTTCACTGTTAAGAGCTTCATTCAGTCCGGAAATATTCTAGGTTAGAGTCACCGTCATTACAAGTGACATAATGAAAAAAACACTTAAATTGATCATGGAATTAAAATATTTAATACACGGTCATTTAACGTGGTTTGGTTATAAATAACGTTTATTCAGTCTTATATATATATATATATATATATATAAATAATATTTTTATAGAACAAATTTTCAATTGATGATGGCCCCTATGGCCACCTTTGCCTCGCATCAACATCAACAACAACGATAACATTAATAACAGATAAAAAAAAAGGTTTGAAAAGAACGGCCATGCCAAAAGCATATAATATTCAACGAGGGGGGGAAAAGGAATAGAAAAATCAGAGTCTAGGCTGGTGGCTTAAATTTAGCTCCAAAATGTATTGCACGTTCTCTTATTTAATAATTAATATTGTATCACACTATCTCTCACCCTTCACACTTTTGCTTAGTTAATTTTTTTTTAATATATTACAATAATTTGAGAATCAGTAATGCTACACATCCTATTTACAATCCTACTATTTTCATTCCAATATACGTGACAGCTGATGTGTCACTTGGTGAGTGGACAAATATTAATTGGTGAGTTAATACATGTGTAAAAGAGATAAATATCAATTAATGTGTATCCACTCACTAAGTGACACCTCAACTACCATGTTTGGTGAGATAAAAATGTTGGGATGTTTAACATTATTTTTTGAGAATTTATGGGGAGGGTGAGAGAACCTTGTCGTGTGGGTATTGTCGCTTTTGTTTAATTAATTTCTCTCTCTCTCTCTATATATATATATATATATATATATGTCTGATTCCATTAATTACCCAAATTGACATTTATTGTTTGGTCACCATAACAACCATGAAATCACAAGATTTTCCAATTTTCTCTTCTTCTTCTTCTTCCCTCTCTGCCTCTTCCAAGTAAAAATACCCTCTCTTCTCTCTGTGTCTCATCATATTTTGTTTTCTTAAAGTTTGTTCTAAATTTATTAGCCAACTTCGTGTAATTAACCCTATTGAATATTGATTATGTAGATGGTGGTCGAAAGATACGGTGGCAATAGTGACAGGAGCAAACAAAGGAATTGGATTTGCAATGGTGAAGAGACTTGCAGAGGCAGGACTGAATGTGATATTAACAGCAAGAGATGTTGAAAGAGGAAACAAGGCAGTTGAGTCACTTAGAACCCAAGGACTTGAAGTTCAATTCTTTTGCCTTGATGTTTCTGACCACTCTTCCATCCAAATCTTCGTTTCATGGTTTCAAAACAATTTCGAAGCTTTGGATATTCTTGTAAGTACTTCATTTCTCATTTTAATTTAATCACCTCCCAGCCAGATATTACCTACCTAGACTAGACAGCTACACTACTTCTGACTTTTTGTATTGTTTAGATAGCACCAGATATATTTATGTTTTAATACCACATGCAAATATTAATTCATTCTCAAGTTTGAGAAAATTAAGGGTGCACCATATACGCAATAAGATAACATCTGATATAATGCTTCTCATGATCTAATAATCTAATTTCGATTCATGTCATTCCTTGTCAACCAACAGAGTTTGATGATATATAAATTTCTAATTACAACTATTTTGTATCGCTCGTTTAGCATGTTAACATGTTAATTAAATCTCATACCTTAAATAATATATCTTCGTTTTTTTTTTGAAAAATATGTCAAATAAAGAACAGAAACCAGAGATTACAAGCAATCGACCAAAACAAAGCTATCAACACAATAAGTTATTCCTCCATCCAAAACTTATGTCACTGCCACATAAAGCATTTTTAGCTAAGCCAAAATAAAGCTACCAACACAAGAAGGGTATTCCTCCATCAAAAACTTATTCTCACAGCCACACATAAAGCATTTTTGCCTTTCACGGTACAAAGCTGGCAGCCCCACAATCCAAAGTCATGACTGTGAGGTTGTTTGAGGTATAACCTCACCTTAAATATATGCTTGAATTTCATATATGCTTGAATTTCAATGGTCTTTAGAGTTATATTCATACACAAATCAAGCCACAGTTGAGATATGTATATTAAAATATTTGTCATACTTTCCAATTCAAAAAGCATTAAGAAAGTGACAGAAAGAGAGAATCTAGCTCCCATGTGATTTGTATCTTCGAGAAGATCTTATATAATTAGTCATCAATTTTGAAGTTGTACTATATAATTGGTCTACAACTTGATTAATTTAAATAAATTGATAGTTAAAATTATGTGTTTGTTGTAGGTGAATAACGCGGCTGTGTCGTTCAATGACATATATGAGAATTCAGTGGAGCAAGCAGAAACAGTAATGAAAACAAATTTCTATGGAGTCAAATTGCTCACGGATGCCCTCCTCCCAATGTTTCGTCGCTCACCTTCCAAGTGTCGAATTCTCAATATCAGCTCTAGGCTTGGCTCATTAAACGTAATTAACTTTCTATATTTAGAATAATGCTTTAGTGCTGACCGGTCAACACTCAAGGCACTGATCCCATCAATTAGGGTGTGATACGTGGGCTTTTTTCTTTTACTTTTACTTTTACTTTTTATATTTATCTCTTTGCATTCTTCACAGAAAAGCTATGTGTCACCCCAATTGGTGGGATCAGTATCTTGGGTGTTTACTGGCCGGTCAGCACCCAAACACTATTCCTATATTGTTTCTAACAAACACTAATTATTCATTTAATAATAATGGAAATAATATTGTTTCTAACAAACACTAATTATTCATTTAATAATAATGCATGGATGCAGAAGGTGAGAAACCCTAATATAAGGGAAATTCTAGAAAAAGACGATCTAACAGAAGAACAAATCGGAGACGTCGTAACATTATTTCTTCAAAGTGTAAAGAAGGGGACATGGAAGACTCAAGGGTGGCCAAAGGTGTGGACAGATTATGCAATTTCAAAACTTGCACTCAATGCATATTCTAGGGTTTTGGCAAAGCGTTTTCAAGGAAGCAATATTAGTGTAAACTGCTTTTGCCCTGGCTTCACTCAGACATCCATGACCGGTGGTAAGGGTACTCATTCAGCTGACGAAGCCGCGCAAATTGGTGTTGGGCTGCTGTTGCTTCCTCCGCAAGAGTTGCCGACTGCCAAGTTTTATATAGGATTTGGCCCTTTTGTTAAGTCCAAGTTATAGACTTTTCTTTTATCTTTTTTTAGTGTTTGTTTGAGAAAGAGAGTTTTTGTTGAGATTTTTATTTTATATCGATCTTTTAGCATTCTGTTAAAATAGATAATAAAAATAAGGGTTCAAAAATTAAATAGCACTTTTTGTGGTGGGTCTTGCGCAAATAGCACCACATTAGTAATTCATGTTTAAAAGACACCAATTTAGTTGACCAGACAAAAATACCCCTTCCAAGTCACTTTCTTTAGTTTTCAAATGTAGAAAGACAAACTAGAGAGAGAAAACATCGGCTGACAATCTGACGGCAAAGTAACCGGCGGTGGTACTACAGTCCATTTTCGACAGTTCAGACGAGCTTTTGCAGTTGATAGTGGTAAGTAGAGTTATATTTTGTTGTCGTTTTTGTTCTTGATAAGTTTATGTGCATGTTTGATGTTGGGTGTGTTTAGACTTGTAGATTAGGTTTGATTTGTCGATCTGAGTATGGTTCTGGGTTAGGTTAGGTTTTTTTTTGGTTGAAAAATTTGTGTAGTAGACGATGAAGATCTGGGTTTCTGAGCATTTTGAAACACCGTCCGAGCCTTTGAAGTTGCAATCCGAGCTTTTTGTTTGACTCTCCGAGCCTTTGAATTAGGTTTTTCAAATTTGAATCTCCGAGCCTTTGTAAATAGTTTTCGAGCCTTTTTTAAACAATTTCCAAGCTTTTTCATGAACTGCCCGAGCCTTTTGTATGAACATTAAACTTTTTGATGTCCGAGCCTTTGTTAGTTGTATCCGAGCCTTTGTGAGTAATGTCCGAGTCCTTATGAGTAATGTCCGAGTCTTTATGAGTTATTTCCGAGCATTTTTAACAATCAGTTGTTTTGTTAATTTTGTTTTTTCGAGACTTTCTATACAATGCTCGAGACTTTTAATGAACTGTCTGAGCCTTTTAATTTATTGCTCGAGCCATTTACTTAACTGTCTGAGTCTTTTAATGAACATCCCGAGCCTTTTACTTAACTGCCCTATCCTTTTAATGAAATGCCCGAGCCTTTTACTTAACTGCCCGAGTCTTTTACAGTTTACTAACTTATATACTTTATTTCAGTGAAAATGCAAATGACGAATCAGTTAAAAGATTTGCTTAAAACTTCAATGGGAGAATGATACGAGGGAAAAATAACTGGCATGACCATTTCGATAACCTTCGAGATATCGATGATGCACTTAACATGGTACCTGAACATCTTAGGTCGAAGAACGACGTTGGAATACTGAGTCGTGTTTTGGCGATTTCCTTCGGATGCATCGTGAGATGAAGTTTTCGGCTAGCATTGTCCATCGGCTGCTTATGCGCTAGTTGCATCACGATGGGCCGGAAGATGAGATGAGATTTATGTTATGTCATCATTCGATCTGGTTCTCCAAAGTTGAGTTTTGTCTGATCACCGGATTAAAGTTCAGAGTCATTCCCGACACGACGAGGTATGATATGGTAGAGAATGGCATGCACCAACGGTACTATGGTGGTCGAGATGAGGTCGACTATGAATAGCTGAGATTGGTTCTGCGGATTGGTATTTTTGAGGAGCAGTAAGATGCGGTGAAGCTGTGCTTATTGTATATGCTCAACTGGATATTAATGGGGTTGGACGAGAGAGAGAAAATTCAAGTATGGCATATGTGCCTAGTCGAGGACTTTGACCTTTTTGATGTGTTCTCGTGGGGTGCACACGTGTATAGGCAGCCTATTTTTGGTTTCAAGCATGCATTGGACGGTAGACGAGAGCGGTTTGAAAAATGACAGCAAGCAAAGGGTGTCGACGTACAAACCGTGGAGACGTACAACATATACGGTCTACCTAACGCAATGTTGGTGAGAATTTAGCAGTGTTCTAGTAAGCGCTACGCGCTAGTCGGGCGGAGACCCAGCACCTAGCGCCTCGGCCGATTAGTCACCGATTAATCGGGGATTAATCGGAAAACACAATTACAAATAAATTTCAATTATCAAATGACAAATCTAAAGAAAATTCTTTCCAAATCCACAAATGCCAAATTATCAATCAAAATCCAATCATAAACCAATCCAAATTCACAATTCACAAACCCTAAACAACTATATAACATACATAAAATAGAAATTTTAAAAGACCAAATCTAAGGCATCATCAGCTTTTACAAATGTCATGTAAAAAAACCAAGGTTCTAGTAAGCGTTAGGCGCTAATCGGATGGAGACCCAGTGCCTAGGGCGATTAATCGGAAAACATTTTTCTTTTTTGCTTTGTTCCATTTCTGATTCGTGCTTTCTTTTTTATTTATTTTTATTCTTTTTTATCACTTTTGGTGGGGCACACACATCATAGACCATTGTAACTTTCTAGAACCCACTATTTGACCTTTTTTTCCATTATTTTTTTCTTTTTCTTTTACTTTTTATCATTAGTATTAATGTATTATCAGATTTGTCTTTTTTTTATTCACTTTTATTGGTTGGCTCATCTTCTTCTCCAACGCATCCATTTCAACGTATACTTTCTCTCTCTTCAAACTACATCTTCATCTTCTTCTCAATCATCTTCGTCTTCTCGAACGCTTTTCATTGCTGGTCTCTTCCTTTTCTCAATCATCTTCTTCTTCTCGAATGCTTTTCATTGTTGGACGGTGGAGATTGGAGGAAGACGACACCTTTGATGATGGCGGCGACCTGGCGACGGCGGACGACACCTTATGGTGGTCTCTGTGATTGAAAGTGGCCGATCTCAACTCTCTCGGCAGCGCTGGTGTCGTCAACGACTTTGACCCGTCGAGCCCGCCAAGACCGATAGATCGGAGACTAGCGACGCCTAATCTGAAACCGCCTAATATAACTGATTTCAGGGTTTTTGCCATGGCAGAACGCCGCCCAGATGAATATCATCGATTAATCGGTCGATTTGGCCGATTTTTCGAACATTGGAATTTAGAATTTCAATCCGTACTTTAACTGTAATTGTTTTCATATGACTGATGGAATAAATATATTGGATTCTTATCGTACTTATCTATTACGCAGATATTTGCTTTTGGTTATCCCCGAGCTTAGCACCCAATTTGGGACCCGCAGGGTAATCGACCTATCCCCCCGTATTCTAAAATGGGAGTTGAGTAAGTGACCGAGGGCAGAAAAGCTGGCAAAGATTTTCACATCAAGGGTAAGTATCTATTTTGTTAATGTTTATAGTTATTAGTATGTATGTCATCCACACGGGTCTTTCAAGATCCCATGGTTTTTACTGTTTGAAAACTAATTTTCAAAATTCTCCTAAAGTCCATAAATGCCTATCAACAAGACTTACACACAGGACCACTAAGGAGTTTTTATCATAAAATTATAAAAATCTTGATTCAATAAAAATGGGACTTTACTAGATACTATTACAGTATAAACAGCCTCAAAACCTTTCCACAAAATTATAAGGATCCAGTTACTCTAGAAATTTAATATTTTTCTTATACTTTCGTTAACCTGGCAAGACTTCTTAGGTTTTAAAATAGATAAAAAGAAAAGATTGAGATTGAAGAATGCTTACTTTGATCGGATATATAGAATATTCATAGCTTTATTGATGATTGCTAATAGTGTACATAAAGAAATATTACATGGGAGTTTTTAAGAGAGCTCTGAGTTTGCAAGAGATTGAGTGTTTTGATCTCGTATGTATTGCAACTGAGAGTAAGACTCATATTTATACAAGAAAAGAAATAAGCATAGCCTAAAACAATTGGCCGACACTGGAGATATTTTTACAGAAAGGTGTGCAAAAGTCGTTGATCTTTGTTGATATTATCTTCGTTGATCTTATCTTCTTATCTTCTAGTCTTCTTATCTTATTCATTATTGATCTTCATTATTGTTATGCTTTTACTATTTTTGTCTACTGCAGCCGACGTTTTACTGTTGTCTAACTTTGTCTTGTTCTGCCGACACTTGCTTTTGAATTAAGTATCAAGATTGTGATAGGCTTCATCATCTAAATTATCGTCTGCTTCTAAGAGAGGATCGTCTTCTAGAAACGCAGGATCACCAAAGGTGTTTTCTTCCTCTTCCTGGAGATCTCTAAGAGCTTCATCTGTTTCTGGGCTGAGAAAAATCCATGGAATCGGGTATTTGAACCACACTTCATTGCTTCTTATGAAGATAGACATGTGTGGTGTTTGGCCAACCAGCTTAGGTCTAATGGAATTTATGTAGAGAAAATACTTTTCAGCCCTGTACCTTTGAAGATATTCAGAGCAAATGTCTTCACATTCTAAAAGAGGATTTCCTTCATGCATAAAAGAGACAGGGTGATCATATGGGACTATCACAATATAGTGATAGACTGGTAGAAAGTTTGTCATCCTGTAGGGTTGTCTGATGATCCATTCACAGGGAAGAGAGTCTATGTCTAAACAAAAACCTTTTCGCCCTCCATACATTCTTATTGATTGTTGAAGCTTTTCTAGGAGGAAAGCGATTTTTAGTATGTTGGTAGCATGTATGCTATCAATCATACTGTAACTAAATAGTTCTTCAATACCAACTTTTCCTAAATCTGGGATATCAAATTCTAGTGGGAAGATATCCAGATTTATTTGGACTGTTATAAATTTATACCAAATTTGCGGATATCGTAATCTTTTATGTAACAATGTAGTCATACCGTTAGGTAATCCTACTCTTTGAGCAAAAAACTTTTGTACTTTTAGAAACTCTTCAAACTATCATTTTTAGCATAGCCAAAAATGGTTTGCTTTATTTCATTAGGTAGATTTTCTACCGCTTTATATATATTTTTTGCTTGATCCCACATTAGGGTAATATATATAATATCAAGGGGTCTTTCAGAAATAACCACCTTGTATTTATTACTATTCTTTTGCTTTTCATGCTTTTGAATGCTTTTTTGCTTTTCATCCATCATATCTAGCTTCTGGATCTGATCAGTTAACTGTTCAGCTTCTTCCAGCTTTTGCTTTAAGACTTCATTTTTTGCTTGTAGCTTTTCTAAAAGCTCATTCATTGTAGCTTTACAATTTTCTAATTCTTCAGAAATTGAATTTTTTACTTCATTAATTCTTTTGAAATGATTCATGAAGCTTTGAACTTGGTTCCGATCATATGTGATTCCATTAAATTCTAAAATAGGCTCGAAACCATCCTGATTTTATAAAAACATTCTTAAAGAAGTGTTAGCTTCTTCCAGGGAATAAAATCCTTTGAAAATGGGGTTTGGAAGATCTTCATCATAACTAACAATTTCCTACCATGTAGAATAAATTCCAACTTTTCTTCCTCTATAAACTACATAATAAGAAAGCTTGTTATTTTCTACAAAATACTTGCTTAAAATATTAAGCGAGTTTAGAAAAACCTTTATTGTCATTTCTAAAAAATCAAATATTGTTAAGTAAAGCTTGTTGAGGCTTTGTAAGCTTATTTTTTAAAACTTTTAAATGTTGGAAAGGGACTTCTGGGCTATAATTAATATTGTAAGATCTTATGCTAATCTTGTCTGTACTAATGCTTGATGCTGGGAAACTAAAGCTTTTCTGAACATTCTTTGAGCTTCCTGCTATTCCGGCAATAGTTAGCAATCTATTAGTCTTGACAAAATATCTACTACTGTATTATCCTTTCCGGTTATATGTTCGAAAACAGCTTTGTATCCTCTACCAGTTAATGTTTCTAAAAAGCTTAACCAACGCTTACTAATAAAAGAATTCTTTTTTCCAAAATTCTTCTTTTGTACTTTTTTGTAAAATTCTACAATATTATTGCAATATGTTCTAACTGTAAAAGACTCATTTTGTATATAAATATGAAAGGTATTTAATGAATTTATTATTCCTAAAATATCTAGTTCTGTGCCAGATTTTCTACTTTCTGGTTCAATAAATTTACCACTAGCATATTTTGTTATTTCCTCTTCTAATTCGTATGTGCTTAAGATTCCTTCTACTTAACTTATTTCTAGTTCTTCTAATAGAGAGTTAAAGTATTCTAAGGAGATGTGTTCTTCTATATTATTAGTTTTCTTTATATACGGTAGGTTTTGTGTTTCTAGTTTTGGTTGAACAAAAGTTGAATTTTTAAAGAAATTTGCACTATTTGGTGTGATCAACATGCTTCCATTATTTCCTAATATAAAATTTAATCCTAAAACAAACTTATGACTACTGTTTTGCTTGTGACTAGGGTTTGAGGTAAATTATGTGTTTCTCCATTAATTATGATAGGTATATTAATTATACAGTCCGTTATTTGTATTATATTTCCACTAAAAGTTCTTAGTCCTATATCTGCTCCTAATTGAGTCCTATGTTCTACTTGAGCTAAGCTTTCATGAATTATACATTTATTGGCTCCTGTGTCTATCATAGCTTTTGTTTTTATACTTTTTGTCTTATAAAGAATTTCTACAACTATTATTATAAGTTCACTACCAGCTCGATTTACTTCATTTTTGTCTATATATTTTCCTACACAACTTTTACAATAATAAAGTATTTTGATTAATTCAATGTCTTTATATCCTTTATTAAATTCTTTATGTTATTTTTTACAGCTTTTTCTTAAAAATGAAACTATTTCTTCTATTGTATTGTCTCTGATCCTGAGTCTATACTACTGCTTTCTTCTTTTCTTATAACTTCTTCAAGTGATCTATCTGAATCACTTTCTTCTAATTCTAGATTATTTTCTAAATTTTCTTCTTCTCTGTCATCGATTATACATATACTTTCATTATCCGATAGACTTTCTATATTATTAATATCTATTTCCTCTAAATTTTCCATATCTTCTATTTCTAATATTTGTTCTAACATATTGGCTTTGACATTTTTTGTTTCTGGACAGTTTGGCTTTATGTGCCCTATTTTTCCACACAAATAACACTTACAATTTTTATAACTCTTTCTTTTATATATCTTTTTTCCTTTATTTAAGGCTTTCTTTACGATTTCTTTGTTATATTTATATTTAACAAAAAATTTCATGTATGGCTTGCTATACTTATTTTTATATTTCTTTCTATACCTTTTGTCTTTATTTTTATAATATTTACTACTCTTTTTGAAATTATATTTATAATTCTTTATTCTACCACAACCTAGGGTGGGGACTTCATATAAATCTACGCACATTCTACTAAATTGTTGTTGTGCTTGTCTTCTAAGCTTTTCTTCATCACAAAGATCTCTAATTTTTTGCCTAACAAATTCAACTGCAGAGATTAAAGAGACTCGCCAAAATAAACCTTCTTCTTTTCTAATTTTAAACCATTCACTTAAATCTTTATAAAATCTTTCACCTATCTTTCCTAGTAATTTTGTTACAAACTTCATTAATAATTCTTCATCATATGGTCGTCCTATTTGACTCCAATATTTATAAAATAAATCTGTATAATGATCAAAATAATGTAAATCACATATCTTTAATTGTTCTAAGCTTCTTATTGCTCTAATATGCTTTTGGGTATCATCTATTTCTTCCATTGATGATCCTAAAATGCATTTTCTAATACCATCTATAAAACTTAAAACTGTTATATTAGTTTCAAATTCATCTAACTCTAACTTTCTAGTTTTATCCTTTTTCATGTATTCTCTCCCTCCTAAATATACTTGCTTTTCATTGTATCATAATGTACTTTCAAGGTATACTAACTTATATTTATAATCTACAATATTACTTAATGCTTCCATAGAATGTCTAATCAAATTTCCTTCCCATTTATTAAATATGGTTTTCCATTCACTAGGTCTATGGCCCTATAAACTCAAAATTAATATATCTTTAGCCTCTTGCTCTTTTCTCCAATTTTCTAATTTTGTTTTAGCTTTGTAGATTCTTTCTTTATCTTTATAATCTTTATAACTTTCTTTGGAATCATGTATTCCTCTTTTTGCTAAATAATCATCTATTCTAGATTCTGGTAGATCCTTTACATTAGGGATCCGACCACTTGGCCACTACCTTGTCCTTCTTCTACTTTTGTTTTATCTTCTCCTACAAATACTTTATTTTCTATATAACATATATCTTGTAGACTATTTCTAAGTTGGTCAAAATTCATATTTTCTAGAAGGATTCCATCTATTTCATTATCATCTAATTCTAGATTATTACAAAGATTTTCAAATATATCTTCTTGTAAATAATCATTAGGTTCATTAAAGATTAATTCTATTATATGGTCTCGGTTTTTGGAGAGAGTTTTAAGCTTATAAATTTTTTGTTCTATATGTAACATATTAATTTCACTTTCTGAATTATCCTTTTCTTCTATTAATAGACTAGCTTTCTTTTTGTAATCCTTGAACCTTTGAAAGGTTTTATTTCTTTTGTCAACATATATGCTACTGTTTTCGGGTAATTCTATTTCTTGGTTTTCTAATTCTGGTAATTTCCATTCTAACCCTTGTAATTCACTTTTCTTAAGCTTCTTTGGGACTTGCATTTGTACATAATCACTATAAAAATGTTCTACTATACTTTTATTGATTAATCTAAATTTTTTATGATACTTATTATATCATTTTCCTAAAACAAATATTTTTACTCTAAGGTTTTTATATTCTGCATTCATATTAAAACATTTGGTTTGTATGCTCAATCTTATCTTACTACAAAATTCACTTATGTTTATATCTATATCTGGCAGGCATCCCACTATTGCAACTTTGTTCCTAAGGTCTACTTCAGCCGTGGTTAGCTAAGCTTGTTCATGATCATTAAATCTTCCATCATACAAATAAATATGTGCTTTAGTATCTAATCCTGCTCTTGTTTGGCTGGGTACTCCTATGATTACTACGCCTAAATGTATTGCTGGATATTCATTATTCTTTAGTTCTTTAGCACTTTGAGGGCTAATTAATGTAACTTCTTCTCTATTGTTTACTACTGCAATTGTAAATTCATCTTTGTAAACATATAAGCTACTTCAGAGACTATCTAAAATTCCTTCACTATATAAGTTTTTCTTTTGAACTTTCTTAAATCCTACTTCCAACATTTTTTTTACATCTTCTTCTTGAATTAAATCTTCTGTCTTTTGGATTATTTCTTTTCCTTTACCACTATAATTTAGTAAGTATCTAACTTTATTGACGGTTGACTGTCTCACACTAGAAGTTCTTACTAGTTCCATTTTTAGATGCTAGATTTATCTTTGGACCTAAGATATCTTTTATATCTACCTTTGGTTTCGATGAACTACTTTCTTTTCCTTCTACAACTCAATTCTTTTTACTAAAAATGCTAGATATTTTGAATCTATGCTACTATTTTTTAATTGTTGTATATTACTTTCTAGTTTTTCTATTTTTTCTAAAGCTAGTAGTAGTAATTTTATGGGTAATAGTATCACTTGGTTGGGTAAACTCTACGTCACTTAAACCTACTGGATGGTTATTAGGGGTTTCTGATGCTAATTCTATTAATATCTCTACTAAATTATTATTCATTCAACTATAATTTTCCTAACTGCTTGTAGTTGTTGCTTAAGTTCTTTTTGTGCTTTCTTAATTTCTTCTACTTCCAAATGAATTTTTTCAACTAAGGTTTTGATTTCTAATTCTACTGGCTTTGGGTTTCTGAGTTCTATTAGGTGGTTCAAATCTGCTATTTCTTTTCTGCTAGGAAACCTTTTGACTTGGTTACTAAAATCTGACAAAGATTCTCTTATATAATCTAAATTCTTTCTTAAAGTTTCTACTTTGCTTTTTTCAAAGACACTAACTAGATCAGTAATATTTTTTATTAGTCTTATCTATATTTTCTTTTAAACTTTGTCCTAAGTTTATTATCAAATCTACAATAAAGTTTTGTTGACTATTGCTTTTATGAGGTATATGCTTGTACTGGTTTTCCAAATGTTCTACGTTACAGCTAATTTTTATATTATTCTGTAAACTAAGCTTTAGCTTTCTAAAGCTTGATATGTCTAGGTCTAAATATTCAATTCTTTTAAAGTTCATATGTAGGGCTAAATTCTCCTATTTTCTGCAATGCATATATATATATATATATATATATATATATATATTAATCTAAAAAAAACCTTGCTTTTGCTAATCTTAGCTTTTTAGAGACTAAAAATTCTCTAACTATTTGTCTATTTCTGATTACTAATATAAGGAAAATTCTTTCAGTTTCGTAAAATCTAATTGTTCTAGAAATCAATGACCGAGACTTTAGTCACAGTTCTATGTAAGTGTTTATATTGTACGGTTTTCGATTGTGCATTTATGTGTTTCTTCTTTTACCTAACATTTCGGTACATTATCTATGTACAATCATGGTTATATATTCAGTGGGGGAGAATTATACCTAGTGGGGTTGTGGGCAAACCCCCAAAAAGGTTGGTTTGTGCTGAAGTAGAAGTGGTCCGCTGATGACTTTATGGTGGTAAGTGGATTGCTCACGTCAGAAAACCGACCATGGCACGAGGTTGACGTAGTGAGTGTTTAATTTACATGGTTTCAATGTGTTTAATAAATAAATCCAAGTTTCTCATAACACTTTATTAAAAACACCTACAGGTTCTGATTCATTTCAACACTGGATGCCAACATTGGATCCTGGCCAGCGTCGTCCTCACAGTTGAGAAGATCTACATGTTAGACCCGTACAAACAGGAAGTTTCATGGCACACCAGGCATGACCAAGTCGCCTGCTTAAGATGGTTTTTACCATCTATGTTGCATCAGGTTGAGTTTCATGATAAGAGTTGAGGGATGATATGGCGTATGACTTGGTGGATAGGCCCTTTAGGATGAGTATCGTGTCTACATCATGTGTGCCCCAATAGACTTCAAGGTATGACTGTTTCAATATCTTATTCTATTACATTTGGTTTTAATAACATTCCATTGTAACAGTTGTTCATGTGGTGAATTACAGGGGTAACTATGGTACCCATACTTTGTGATTGATAGAGTACCTGCTGGAGACAAGAGATACCTTCTACTGGTCTGAGGACGATATGGTCGCCATCCTGGAGAAGATGGCCGTGGAGGTTTTTTATAACTCCAAGCCTCATTTTGTTTTTCTGTAGTTGATGTACATAACTTTTTGTGTAATGAAATAATGAATTTTTTTAGTTAAAATGTTTGCAATTACAAGTAGAATACACATTCCATACCTTCAACAATCAGTAAACTGAAAATTAACCGCCCCATTTAAACAACACGATTTAAATGAACAAGTCATACAATTCCAAATAATTAAAATTACATCAATATAAACGATTTCATTCATTCCACGGTAAAGTCCTTATGAGGGCACGTTTGTTTGTTTGTTGTGTTTAACTAAATGACATGTGTTATACTTGCGATGGTATTCCTCGGGAACAATTCTGCTCAGACCTTCATTAATCAAAGGCGGGTTAGAACACCTCCTGCTATTATATCCTGATTGTCCACATCTTCTACACGATTGTGTGGTTGTCCTATCCGAAGACGAGGCATGTCGACCCTCAATCGGGCGACCTGATTGTCTCTTCGACTTTGGATTTAAAACCACCCCGCTGCGATGTCGGATGGCACTACCCATGAAGAAAGATGGCCAACAGGCATAATAGGAATCGAGTATGCATCAATAAGTGTCTCTCTCAAATAGTAGTTTGCACACAGAGATGTGAAATCCAAGTTTTGCTCCCTGCAACAATGAAAACAGTGAGATTCATGTATGGGTAATATAAAGCGTTAACTATAACTTCTCATGTACCTTGCCACTGTGAGTGCGTGAGAACATGGAAAAAGGTCCATTTAGAATTTGTTACATATGTAAGTCTTCAGGGCAAAGTTAATTGTCCACTGCTTTTCCTTTAGTTTGACGGAGAATATGTTCCAGTCAATTGGATTTACGGTCATATAACCTTACTTCTCAACAAGTTTCAGGATCACAAGATATGTTGTGTTGGTCAATTGATGACGCATGGACTATGCAGCTCGTTGACGATCGTTAAACCACCGCTGTAGCATATTCCTAATGAACTCTGTCAGTGTCAACATTGGTAGTTGTCGTGCAAATTTTAGGCATGAGTTTATGCACTCTACAACATTTGTTGTCATCAACCTGTACCTTCTTTTGGGACAGTGTACGCGGGACCACTTGTGTGGACCGGTGGTAATGACATAATCAAATGCATCCTTGTGCATGTTATGTAACTCCTTTATGTGCCGGTTATAATCAAATTCTCTGTACGATCTAGCTGTTTTGTCTATTATGTCGGTAACATCCTTATTGTGAAATCACTTCTTAATATTTTCATAAAAGTGTCAGCAACATATGGTATGGGTTGCATAAGGGAACACTTTAGAAATCCCTGCTTCAATGCTTGAATTTCGATTGAAAATAAAAACCAGATCATCTATATGACCAAGGGCACCCTTCAAGCTATCCAAAAACCATTCCTATGAAAGGTTATTTTCTGAGTCACTGTACCCAAAAGCAATTGGATACACCTGTTAGTTTCCATCTTTTGCAGTTGCAACAAACATTGTACCCCCGAATCTTCCCTTCAAATAGGTACCATCAGCTGCAATCATAAGACACATACACCTTCAGAAACCTCTAAGTGAGGGCCTTAAAGACATGAAAAGTAGAGAAATTTACCATCGTCTGCGCACTGTAAGTCAGTGATTGTGCCATGATTTTGCTGTTCCAGAACATAACCAAAGATGGAAGCAGTTGGAAAGTTTCTTCATGCGTTCCATAGGTCAATGACAATACATAATACGAGGCTTGATGTGCCTTATTGTACATGATATGGATACCAAACATCGTTTTCATATTGGCGATTATGTCCTTAGAACGCATGAGACTACCATCTTGTTGTTGAAGTCTAGGTGCAACGAATTCTTTGATTATGACTGCACTAGTTTGTTGGTGGCGATAACGAATCTCCTCCAAGGGACAACTGTGTTCGTTGACAAAACTTCAGACTTGGAAGTAAGTCCCTTCATCTCTCCTCACCGCTTTTAATTTCCACTTACATTTGTCAGTGATGCAAACCAGATGTAACGTTGTCTTATTGGACCTTTTCATCTTCTATTCAAAGTTCTTCCGCATTGCAAAAAGGCTAACTAGCCTCTTCAAATCCTTTTTACTCAGAAAAAATTGACCTTTATAAATCATGCTTGTAGGTTCTTGCGCTACCAAGGTGCTACTTCTACCAATACCAAACGAGTATGAATTTGCTTCGGGAATAACCCACGTTATTGCATTATCAGAATCAGATGCAGTTACATTATGGCAGACCTCGGAAGTCCCAGACATATCTAGTGCAGTGCAACTAACTCCTTGTACACGTCTTCCACGTGTTTGAATTTGTACAAGCATTTCATTCACATTTTCTAGATCATCTACCTGATCATTATTTGCCTCATTATCCACCTCATGGTTCGGGTCATTGTTCTGCTCAATATTCGGTTTAGTGTACTGCTCATTGTACAATTCATTGTACAGCTCATTGTTCTGCTCATCATTCATCTCAATTCGACAACCAAATTAATTATTGAATTGAGGTTCAACTACATCTACATGGTCAACCACTACCGGTGGGACAACACACATGTTTTCCCCACCTTGGTGGCACTTCTTTGTGTGAACACTTGGTTGCTACAACTAAAGGATCCAAATTGTTGTGTATTTTCAAGAGGAGGAATATCATTCCCTATCACATATTCAGTTATCCTCTCAGTTAGACTGACACATATTTGAGCGATCACCCGATCTTCCCCTAGCATAAACTGAACATCATCATCATTTCTTATAAATGTACAACATACAGTGCCATGAACGATTGATATTAACTGTAGATCAACATTGAATTTGTTTACATCATACTTCACAATGGTATGCACGATTGCCACCAATTCTTTGTAAGTCATATTCTTTGACACTTACATTCCCAGGTTATCGGATCCAAAAAACCTCTGACTTCCATCGGGTAACTGCTTCCATCGACCGTTGTAAGATATTAATATTTAACCCGATTCATTATATTGTCAAATTAATCATCACAAACCATTATTAAACAACCAGGACTACAAAATATTTTCACAGATGTCTGAATAAGATGTTAAGAAAAGGCTCGAATTACATTTACAAAGGCACGAATGAGGATAAAAGGCTCTGACATTGATGTAAAAGGCTTGGACACTAATTTAAAAGGCTAGGACATTACTTTAAAAGCCACTGACACTTCTTTAAAAGGATTGGACACTGCTTCATTGACAAACCTAACAGCTATGCAAAAGGCTTGGACACTTATGTAAAAGGCTCGGACACTACTTTAAGAGGCTTGGACACTGCTTCATTGACAAACCTAACGGTTATCCAAAAGGCTCGAACACAACTTCACAAAAGCTCGGACAATGTTTAGAAAGGCTTGAACATCGCTTAGAAAGGCTCGGAGATTCAAAATTCACACAACCAGCTTCAGGTTTACAAAAAACTCGGAGCACAAATGAAAAGGAATAGATAAAGTGTTACAAGACTAAAAAAACTAGGTATAGAAAAGAAGTATTTAAGAGATATATTATCTTGTTGTACTAAAGAACGTCGACTTCTTTCTAAGTTGAAGAGGAAAAGGTAGGCAAACTTGAACTTTTTGTTGTAGGGGATTTTAATTTTCAGACAAGTTTATTGTAAAGAGAGAGGAGTTACTGAGTTGAGTGTTGGAAGTGTGGAGATGAAAGTACAAACATAATAAAAAACTGATTATTTAAGGGTAATTTTGGTAGTTCACCATAATATGTGTCTTTTAAACATAACTTATTAAAACACTCACTTGGGTGCAAAATAAGTTTAAAAAAGGGACATTTTGGACCATTTCCACTAAAAATAAGTGTTATTAATATTAAAAGAGGAGTGTTGAATTTCTTAAAAAAAAAAGAAGAGTGTTGGATATAGAAACCACGTACATAAATTATTTGTTTCCAAAACGAAAATATACAGAAAAAAAAGATTTAAGATGTATGTAAAAACAGTTTATTTTTTTTTAAATTAAATTGTTTTCGATCTTAATACTATTATCAGATGCTAGATGTCATGAGTTGAAGTACTTGGGAGAGAGTGGTTTGAAATAATTTTAAGTTAATTTAAGTCTACCATTATATTGTAATAAAGAAATTAAAAATAAAAGACAATAAATATTAGAAGTACAATTCAAGATTTTACATGAGAGCATGATCCCATAATAAATGCTATGTTTAAGATAATGCGGAGTTCGTTTTACATCAGCACAATGGACCTTACAAGAATCATTCATGAATAGGTAGACCTTGTTAACCGCAACAGAAATATCTGGTCGTGAATACTCTGATATTGATTTAAATATGTGTACTTAGGCTTATCAAACTGAAGATATCATTGATGTTGATCAAAGAAGTAGTTGTGTTCCGTATAAAGAATGATTTATCTGCTTTAGACCCCATTAAAACCAAGACGACATAGATAGGTATTGAGTCGAAAAATACCACGCTCTAGGAGCTTGCTTGAGCCTATATAAGAACTTTCAGAGTCGACAAACATGCTTGGGAAATCTGGAATCAATATAGCCTTGTGGTTGTTTCATGTAAACTTCTTCTGTAAGATAGCCATGGAGAAACGCATATTAATCATCCAATTGACAAAGTAGCCAACCACTGTAGAGAGCAATAGTGAGAACAAGACTAATTGTACATGAGTTGATGACGTGACAGAAGGTTTAGCCATAGTCAATGCCAGCATGTTGATAAAAGCCTTTTGCAACAAGGCAAGCCTTATAACGGTCGATTGTGCCATTGAATATGCACTTGAGACAGAAAACCCATTTACACCCATAATGTTCATATTAGGCTATGATGGTGTAGGGGTCCAGTTACCATTTTGTAAAAGGGCATTAATTTCATCATCCATTGCACTACGCCATTGATTATTCAGCGTGGCTAATGAAAAACAAGTACATAATCGCTAATCTTATAAATACCTTTTTTTTTTGTCAAAATCTTATTAATACCTTTTTAGAGCAAAATCTATTCAATTACTCTCTCTCCATTGTTTTTGGTGAGAGGGAGGGCTAGTAGCCCAAAACAACCAAAACAACCAAAAAAACTGAGAGATAGGAACAATCCTAGCAAAGGAAATCTACTTACGGTCATCTTCCAGTAAACCAAAAATCTGGGGAGGAAGATCTTCAAAGAAAGTGATACCCAACTCTAAGGAATGGCCAAGACTAGCAAGACCATCAACAACTTTGTTACACTCCATGTAGACATGTTGAATAGTACAACTCATGTCATCTTTTATAAGAGCTCTACAGGTTTGAATGATATTAAATTGGGGATGGTTCAGATGAGTGTTTGTATTTAGCAGAAGAACAACATCATAAGAATCAGATTCCACCACAATCGTATTATAACCAGCCTTCCAAGCAAACTGAAGGCCTTCAAGAATACCTCATAATTCAGCTTCAATTACACTGCCCAAACCTTTATCGAGAGCAAAGCCGCCCAACCAATTCATCTGATGATTTCTGATAAGACTACCACCAGCAATGCAACCTAAACCAGGGCCCATGCTACCATCCACATTGAGTTTCACCCAACCCTATGAGGGAGTTTTCCAAGAAAGCAAGCAAGTCTTCAAATCAAACTCTTTGTCTATATCATTATTAGAATTCAGTCAAGTTTCCACATACCTTAAGATAAACATACCAGGGCATGAGGGAACCTTGAAGTTAGAATTAAAAATAATATCATATCTCCGCTTCCAAAAGAACTAGAGAACTCCCACAAAAAGAAGGTAAAACGGATATCAATCCATAAAAAGCTTGTTACAGCTCAAGTTCTGGTGAAGCCAATCCTTCCAGCCAAACTTGAACATACGATTCTCGGATACCCCTTTGCAAACATCTTCCCAAATGCCAATAGAACAAGCACAACCTCTAAATACATGAGCAATATCCCCATAACCCCCTTTATATCTATCACAAGTGATGTCCAAAGTAAGACCCCATTAGCTCTATAAACATTAGTAAGTAACTTACCATGAAGAAGATTCCATAAAAAATGAAGCACCCTAAGAGGAAGTTCGAGTTTCCAAATAAAATTCCAACTCCAAGAAGGCATATCATCACCCTTGAAATTCCTTTCATAAGCACTTTTGATAGAAAATTCACCATTTTTAGATAATCCCCAAATGACTTTATTATAGCCACTATGCATAGCACCTGCATGAATGCTAACAACCTAGTGCACCACATGCCAAGGTAAAACAGAGGACAACTATTGAAGATTCCACTCATTAGGCAACAAATAATCACTGATCATCTCATTAATTTAATCATAAGAAAGGGGAAGAATGTCAAACCTACGAAGACATCCAAGATCAGGGACCCAATTATCAATCCAGAGTTTAACCATTTCCCCATCACCAACTCTCCATTGAATACCTTTTGAAAAAAGTTTAGCCCCATAGGATAAACCTCTCCCAGTGTTCGAGCAATATCTGTGCTTTATATTGTCAAACATAGCAACATCCCCACCTTAAAGGTATTTATCTTTAAGCATATTAGCCCATAAGCCATTTTCATTATGAATCAACATTCACCCAGCTTTAGTAAGCAAGGCTTGGTTCATAATTTTCATTTTTAAATACCTTATCCACATTTCTTCTTTGGCAAGCACACAATATCTCAATTCACAAGATGAATCTTCTTCTTATCGGCATTGTTACCCCCATAGAAAATATCTATTAAGCTTATCAAGATTAGAACAAACCTTAGAAGGAAGTTTAATGGACTTTATATCATAAATATGGAGAGTTGAAGCCACATCTTTAATAAGAGTACATCTTCCAACCTAGGAGATCTCTCTCCATTTTTGAATCCTTCATTCGACCTATTCTACCTTGACCCAATCCTTATTCTAGCTCCTAACACATCTCAAGCCCTTCAATTTCCCTTATTCTTCGTGCTTTCACCTTTCTTTGGACACATTTTCAACAATGGCACTGAAGCAATCTTTGAAAAGTGGACCACACTTTCTGGGAAGAAAGTTCATGTGCAAGTGGTTGTTTTTCATAAGCATCTATTCAGAAATACTGATTACAGCCTGAAGTACACCAAGGATTTCAACAATCATGGCTGTTGTACTTGGCAGGATTGTTTGATACTCGTTCTTCAAAAAAAAATATAAGTTTGGTGTCAAGAATTGGTTCGAGGAGTAGTTACTGAGCTATTTTGTGCAAATAGTGGAAGTTGGATACACACGGTTAGTGAGGATGTTCTTTGCTAACTTGCAGATGAATGTTGAAGGTACAACTCAAATTTTTAGAGTATATAGTGTGTTGATATTGTTGTTAATCCCTCTGTGCTGACTAGGATTTATAGGATTCCTAAGTCTGGTATGCACCATTACCAAATTCATAAAGGAACCTCTGTTAAGGATTTTGACCTTGATGAAGAATTGAAAAAGTTTACTATAGAGGAAGAAATTTCTAAGGATTAACATGAGGCTTTAGTTTTGACCTTAGAATTTAGAATTTTGCATCATATGATCACATTCATTCTTCAACCCCAAGTTGGTGGAAGAAACAATTTTTCTTATCTTGATATGTATATGATATGGGCTATTGCAAATGAGAAGAAGTTGAACTTTCGATTCCTTATATTTCATTTGATGAAGGATTTGCTGAAAAGAAAGGATGTGTTTTTGCCTTATGGAATGACATTGACTAAGTTGTTCTAGCATTTTAAAATCAAGTTGGATGAGAAAACTGAAAAATAAACTGCCAAACGTACTTATTTTTTATGATGAAGGAACCCTGCATAGGCTTGGTTATGAGTTGAAGAATATAATCGGTGAGTACCTAAGTCTGAGACTAAGAGGGCTATAATAGATAGCGAAGTAGATGAAGAAAATGACCATGCTCTTTTGAAGAAACATACATTTAGAACTGAAGCTTCCACTTCTCGGCAAATTCCTATTCAGATTAATTCTGTTGAACCTTTACCTTCTGCCCTTTCTAACTTGAAGGTTGTCCCAAGTGAGATCATTATTTTACTAGAAGAGATGAAAGATGACATTTAGACCTTGAAGGCAAATCAACCCATTACAGTATCTCAGCATCCTCCTCAAACTTTTGCTTTGCCAGAAGACTTCATGAAGTACCTTGATGATTTGAAAGCTGATTTGTAAAGCTTCAAGAAGAAAGAAATCTATGTTGCAGCATCATCTATCTCCATCTCTCCAGAAGTTATGGCATATCTGGATGAAATTAATGAGAGCTAACATTGACGCCATCAAGCTTAGAATCGATGTTTTACAAGGTGATCTACAAGAAAGGAATACTCATGTAGTAAAAATGATGGAAGATCTTTAAGAAGAAATCAAAAGTTGTAGCAAGCTGCCTCAGACTAAAAAAGCAATGGCAATCAATTTGGACAACCTGATGGAAATCATCAAAAAGGGACGTGATAGGGTATTACCTGCAAAGCCTGAACATACACCAAAGAATCCTTGAGAAATAATATATGAAATTTAATCTTGGTTTAATGAATGTGTTATTTCCCTCTAAAAAGTCAATAAGTATTGCTAAAAAGTCTCAATATGTGGAGAGCATTATAGGCTTTATTAAACAACACTTATTCAGATTATGATATGATGTAGCCTATTAAAAGTTAAGAGTAAATTAATAATCAAGCATTCCATTTGCAAATAATAAAAATTTGGACGATCCAAGTAAGTCAGCTGAACCTTAATTTGGTTGACCTAATCGCAAATCTTATAAAAAAAACATCTTAGGACAAAATCAAATCAGTTATTAAGAGTTAAGACTAAGTCTGATCAGAAGGGTTAAAACCCAAATGCATATTGTTTAAGCAGATCATCATTTCCTCCGTAGAAATGAGTTGTAAGTGTTTCCATCATGTATGTTGTTAAATGATAGTAAATTTTTAAGCATTAAAGCACTGAATCTGAAGCTTTAAAAGTGTGTTGCACTAACTCACTAAAGCTTTAGAAGTTTTAGAAATGTGTTACACTGAATCACTGAAGCTTTAGAAGTGTGCTGAGATAATCTCCAATGCTTGGCTAAAACAACGTTGTTCTTCAAAATCTGTAATCTGCAAAGGATGTTTAGTAACATTTAAACATAATTTATTAATAGGTTTTTGAATGCCATCACGACTGCGAGTAATCTTGGGGTGGTACGGACCAGATTCAGATGCATGTGGATCAACCTGAGTGGGTAATGAGTTAGACACTGAAGCAGCAAACAAGTTAGAAACCAGGTCTGGTGGTAGAGCTAAATGAGAAGACTGAGTTGACTCTATTAAAGGTGATGGTGTTGGTGCAGTTGATAGAGAAGGATTAACCTGTGGAATGATAGGAGACTAATATTGATGTAGAGCAGTGGAAAGTAAAGGTAAAGTAGAGAGAAAGTGATTACTTATAGCGGTAGTAGTGTTCTACACAGTAGAATAAGAGAAGATTATCTCCTTGAACTCAACATGGCGAGACATATACAAACGGTGGGGTGGTTGTATGATAGCACATGTAGCCTTTTTGAGAGCTGGAATGTCTAATAAACACACATCCAAGTGATTTGGAGCAAGTTTATAAGGATTGTTAACAAAGACACCCAAACGCTTTTAACTAAATACAATTAGGTTTAATGCCATAAAATAATTCAATAGTAGTACGACCTTTTAATGGTGAATATGGAAATCAATTGATTAGGTAACATCTAGTTGTAAAAACCTTAACCCAAAAGAAAAACGGAATTTATGCATGATTAAGTAGAGATAGGCTAGACTAGGGGTGGCAATACGTGTTACGACACGATGGGTTGACATGACACAAACACGATTATTACGGGTTTGGGTTGAGCTTAAACGGGCCGTGTCAGTAAACGGGTCAACCCATGTAACCCGTTTAATAATCGTGGCGTGTTCGGGTTATGCCTCGCGGGTCACGGGTTGACACGATTAGTAAGGGTAAATATGTAATTTTAGTGTTAAGCGGCATTTATGTGATTTTTACCTATACTATTTAAACTTAAATGAGAAACCCTAAACCTAAATTTCATTTCACCTTTCAGTATTGCACACTTCACTCTTCACTCTTCATCCAGCCGCAGCCGCAGCCATCATACATCCAGCTGAATCGTCATCGAATCGCTGATCTTGTCTCTTGTCATAGGTAATGGGTTCTTTTATCTATCTCTATTTGTTTCTTCTTTTTCTTGTCTCCTATTTGTTTCTCTGTTTTTTATCTCCTATTTGTTTCTTCTTTTTTTTCAAGATTTTGGTTGACTCATATTAAGTATGACGTTTTTTTTTCTTCAAGCATTTGATCTTTTAAGTTAAGACATTTTAGATCGTTTCATTATTTTCATGCTATTAATCCCACAAAATCATCAGAAATAAGTGCAGCCTATTAAGTCTTCCTGGAGGTTTTAGATTGATTCATAATTTGTCTTAGTCTATAGTCAACTCTAAATTTCTTCGATGATCTGGAAACTTCAACTTCAACGATACTTTCAATCCAATTCATTCTAACTAGTGAGAAATTTCCACGAATACATCCTGGATGTATGATTAATGACAGATTCATGTCTAAGCTTGTAGAGAAATCATAAACATGCCAAGTCTACAACACATTTAACCAAGTCTACAGCAGCAGTGGTCCTATTTGTTATGCAGTTTGTTATTAGTCGAATTTTAAGGAATCATAAATAATATTCTTGAAAGTTTATGAACTCATTTTGTTAGTCATGTTTGGTGAAGATTGCATGTTATGATTCAAGAACATGCCCACTACCTGTTCTATGAATGTCTTAAAAAAAATTGTTTGATCAAAATCCCGTGTTTTTAATTCAAGCATGACTAATAAGGTGATATTAGTAAAAAAATCAATCGGAGAATGCTTTTGTAATGTCAAATTTTGTTCATCTCATAGTGACTTCTATTTATTTATTTATAGAAAATGTCATGCATATTGAATGTACTTGGATTTTGATTACAATCAATTGTGTGAGATCATTGTATCAGCAGGGTTTGCTATATTAGACCATCGTATCAACAGGTTTTATTCCCAAATTTGTAATAATTCTAAAACAATTATGAAAACATTTTCTATGCAGCATTACAAAGTTAATTATATTGTGAAAAAATATCGAAGGAATTGCTTAGAAAGTTGCCTGGTCCAATATTGTTTTGTCAACACTACACTATACGTAGTAATAGTGCTTGAAAGCATATTTGGTATTAACTAATGTTGTGCGTTACTTTTTCAGCCTAGAAAAAGCTAATTTTGATAATCTTTTCCCTTTTCCAATCAATGTTGGAAAGTTCCCAAACATATCCGAATTCACAATATCTTCTCTTTATGTACTAAATTTCTTGCAAGTATTACTCCTTATTCAAATCTCTGCCTTTACAATTGGTTATTTTGTGTCTTTCTATTTTACATGTCATTCCGGTCTGGTCCATTTTTCTGCTGAATTAGTGGTATAATTCAAACTCCATGTTTTTGTGTTCATATAGTAATTTAGGTGGGTCTTTGATTGAATTGGTTGTTGATTCATATTTTTAGTTGATTTTAATTGTTATTAACATTTTGCAGATCATACATCTATGGATTCTAATGAAGTCGATAACGATCATTTTGCCTTTGAGTCCGAGAGTATGGAAGAGGAGTATGATGCTGATACATAAGTAGAAATACGGGTGGTGATACGGGTAAAGGGAAGAAACGTTGTGCAAAGCAAGCCTTCTCGCAAAAGGAAGGAGACTTCAAAGGTTTGGAAAGTATTTGTGAAGCTGCCACGAGGTAAAGATGGAAGGTTGTTGTGCAAATGCAAGGGTTGCAGTAAGACATATCTTTGCGAAAGTACTCATGGCATAGGTAATATGATACGACACATGGAATCTTGCACTAAGCTTGCACATCATGATATTAGACAAATGTTATTGAATAAAGGTAGTCAAGGTGATATGGTAGTGTCTAATCATATGGATCCTCAAGTAGTTCGGGATATAATATCTACTGCCATTGTTACTCATGATTTACCTTTCAAATTTGTGGAGTGGTCATGGATTAGAAGACGTATTGAATACTTGTGTGATGATGTCACTTTGGTGTCTAGGAACACCGCGAAAGCGGATGTGGAAAAGTTGTTTTCTAGAGAAAAACAAAAGATAAAAACAATGCTAGAAAATACTCCCGGTAGGATTTGTTTAACATGTGATTTGTGGACTTTTATAAATACCGATGGGTTTTTATGTCTCACAGCACATTTTCTTGATGGAAATTGGGTCTTACAAAAGAAAGTGCTAAATTTTTGTATAATGTTACCACCACATGACGGAGTGTCCTTAGCTCACAAGATTAATACACGGTTATGTGAATGGGGAATTGAAAAGAAGATATTTTCTATAACTTTGGATAATGCTTCATCAAATAAATCGTTTGTCGATCTTTTAAAAAGTCAATTGAACTTAAAGAAGGCACTTGTATGTAATGGAGAGTTTTTACACATTCGTTGTTGTGCCCACATTGTTAATTGATAGTTCAAGATGGCTTAAAGGGAATAGATGAGGTTGTCCTTCAAAATTCGTGAGTGTATCAGATATATTAGAGGATCACAAGTGAGAAAGCAAACATTTTTAGGTTGTTGTAAAAATGTTTCTTTGGATTCTAAGATGTGTTTGAAGCAAAATGTTCTAACTAGATGGAATTCAACTTATCTTATGCTTCAAAGTGCTCTTTATTATCGTCGTGGTTGGTGTTCTTTAGAGTTGAGTGATAATAATTTCAAGCATTGCCCTTGTCCAAGTGAGTGGGAGAAAGTTCAGAAAATTGCCTCTTTTTTACAATATTTCTATGATCTTACTTGTGTCTTCTCGGGAACAAAGTACCCAACTTCAAATATGTTTTTCCCCAAGGTGTTTTCAACTTATATGTTTTTGAAGCTAAACATGGACAATAGTGATGAGTTCTTGAAAAAGATGGTCATTCAAATGTACAAAAAATACTACAAATATTGGGGTGAGTTTAGTGTTATCTTGGCAATAACTTTGATTTGGATCCTCGCTATAATATAACGTTTGTGGAATTTGCTTACAAGAAAGTTTATGGCATTGGTTCACCTGAGCAAGACAATGTTCGGAACAAGTTGTTATCCTTGTTCAATGAGTACATGCTCACTTCAATGAGTACAAGGGAATCCACTTCAACATCATTACCTAGTTCTAGTAGAGGTGGTGACACCATCACCGATATGGGAGGTAACATCTTCGCTACAGACATTATGCAGATAATGACTTTATTATTTTTCTGTTTTGGTGTTATTTTTCTGTTTTGTTTTATAATTTTATTTATTTATTTTGCTTCAAACTATATGTACAGGAGTATGAAGCTTACAACCAACAAGAAGATTCTAATGTTTGCAGCCAAAAATCACAATTGGAGATGTACTTGGATGAACCAAAACTTGAAATGTCATCGAACTTGGATGTTTTGGAATATTGGAAGGCCAATACGGTCCGTTATCCAGATCTTTATGTCATGGCCAATGATATTTTGAGTATCCCGGTATCTACAGTGGCATCTGAAGTGGCATTTAGTGTTGGTGGTCTAGTCCTTGATTGGTTTCACTGTGTACTAAAACCGGATGTGGTGGAGGTGATAGTTTGCACTAGAGATTGGATACAAGGAGAAAGTGGTAATCTTTTTATTACTTAGTGATTACTTGATTAATATTTAAGTATAATAACATTAATATTCGTATTATTGTAGTGAGTGAAGCTCTTGAAGTGGATGATATTGTTGAAGATATTTTGAAATTAACTCTAGAGAACAGTCTAGGTCCATCTATCGAAAGTGCCACATCTCAATTTGACGATTAGTGGTAAAATCATATACACTTGCTTGTTAAAAGTATTTTTCTTATTTATTAAAACTTCTAAGTTATTACTTATAATCTAATGTATTGAATATATATTGTAGGTTTTATGGATAGATAATCAGCAGGTCTGCAAGAAGAAATCATATCAACTCATCAAGGCATTAAGAAGTTTTTGAATATTGAATGTCTTTTATATTATTATGAACTTGTGGATTTGTATTTGTGGATTTAATTATGGATTTGTATTTGCAGATTTAGCATGATCATAACTCTTGATTATCGTTTTAAAATTCTAGATTGAGGAGTTATTTGATTAGTATTATAACTATTGTTGTTCGTATTTACTTGATTATCATTTCTATTTTGTGGTATTGGTTTGAGAATTGATTTTATTTGATTACTTGTTTTATTTTTAATGTATTTTAGTGAAATTAATCTGAACATGTTAAATGGGTAGTGTAAATGGGTCAACTAAACTGGTCATTTGACACAACCCGCCGAACTTGTTAATTAAACGGGTTATTCGTGTCGTGTTCGTGTTGACCCATTTTTTTTCCGGGTTGCCTCAAAATTAATCGTGTCGTGTTCGGGTTGGCCCCAACCCGACCCATCAACCCGTATTGACACCCCTAGGCTAGACTTAATAACATGTCGATGATATCATTCAGCTAAACTATTTTGAGATGAAGTATGATGACATGTAAACCGATGAATAACACCATGAGAAGTGAGAAATGATGTAAATTTACAGAATTCAAGACCATTGTCTGCTTGAAAATTTTAATCTTTTTGCCTGCTAGATTTTTTAATTTGTAGATTAAAATTGATAAACACATTTAGAGCATCAGATTTGTGAGACAAAGGATAATGCCAATTCTATCGATTTAATGCATCCATCAATAACAAATAATAGCGATAACCATTTCTAGACAGCATAGGGGATATACCCCATAAATTAGAAACAATTAATTGCAACGGTTCATCATAAACTGTCAAACTAGAAGAAAGTGATCATTTGTGATTCATACTAATATGGCAAGAATGACAAAAGTAAATATATTGACAATCAATTGGTAAAGCATAAGACGTCACAATTTTATTGATTGTCTTCATCATCGGATGACCTAACTAATGATGCCATAACGAAATTGACTTAAACTGAAAAGCAGATGGACTATCCATGAATTGATACAATCCTCCATTATAGTTGCCGTGTAGTAGCACTCTCTCTGTATCACGACCCTTCATAACAAAGGTAGATGGGTTAAATTCAAAGAAAACTATGTTATCTGTGCAAAACTGAGAGACAAATAATAGATTGGTAGATATAGAAGAAACATGAAAAATATGAATTAGGTGAAAGGAACGATTGCCAATGGAGAATGATGATTTACCAACATGTTTTACTGGAAGAGCATTACCATTGCCAACACGAATTTGATTGGAACCATCATATTGTGACTTGATATGCAAATCTGCAAGATTAGGAGTAAGGTGATGAGTATCACCACTGTCATCACACCAAATACCATAAATGAGAGAACCTTGGGCAGCAACATTAGCAACATGAGAGATGGATGTTATAGAATTTGTGAAATTTTTATCAAAGCGATACCAACAGTCTATGACTACATGATTATTTCTTCCACACAATTGACACAGGCCTTAGGCATTAAGAACAAGTCGTGGACGATTCTAAGATTGGGGTCGCAGTTTCTGTTTGCAAAAGCGACTTGTTTGTCACGATTCCTTGAGGGATTATTGTAGGAGTTGTTAGGTCAAAAAGGACGACAATAAGCAATGTTAGCAATATGTTGAAGAGTAACAGATGCATTTTGAGCCTTAATTCTCATATCAAAAGCAAGATATGATAATAAAATTCATCTATAGTAATATTAAAGACAGTAGCTATCAGCAATACGGTGATGATTGCATTATAGGCAGAATCAAGACCACCAACCCATAATGTAACAATACTTCAGGTCTGTTTGGAAGATTTTTATTAAGTAGATCTTAGAGCTTCTACAAATAGAGATTTTAAATGAAAGTTGTTGATCGTTTAATTGTCAATTAAAAAAGTTCTTTTAAATGATCGGATTAACAAAATACTAAAAAAAAGTGATGAAGTTATATTAAACATTTCAGCGTCGTTAAAAAAAA
Source organism: Dipteronia sinensis (assembly GCA_033220585.1). NCBI lineage: Eukaryota > Viridiplantae > Streptophyta > Magnoliopsida > Sapindales > Sapindaceae > Dipteronia > Dipteronia sinensis. The sequence continues at coordinate 15,626,572 of CM065641.1, forward strand.
CTCAAAAGTCTATTTGGAAAAACCTAAAATTTGAGTTTTTTCAAGTAAACGTACAACATTATTTAATTTAATTTTATTAAATACCATATGTATTGACAGCGACTCAAATATATGATATTGTCAGACTGAATAAGAGTTCTTACCATAGAACCACATTGGACGATGGTTGTAAAACAACTTTTTTGATCGTCAAAAAGTTTTATTGAGTACTACCAAATGATAATTTTCTTAAAGAGTTTTTTTAATTAAAAAAAAACCTCTTTTGACCGGTAGAAATGCTCTTCGAAATGGACACTGACCAATGTTGTAATTTAAAACAAAGAGAGTAATGATTTCATTGGGCCATTTTGGTGAGTATATAGGGCCTGTAGGTTGACACACACAGGGGCCTATAAAACGCTATCCCACCCAACCAAATTAGACAATTGAGGGTCGTCCTGACTACTCTTGTGATCTTGTCAACACCAACCAACCCAATTCGTTAAGCAGAGGTGCGATCTCAAGCTTCTCTTCAGTGTCTCGGGTGGGTTTTTTTTTAGGGTTTTGAGGAATCCTTTTGTGTTCTTCAATTTCACTCTACCAAGTTCGTCTCAATCATTATTTTTTCTTTAATTTGTGTCCCATATATGCTCTGTTGTGTAGTTGTTGGCTTCAAAACCCTAAACTTTTCTTTTGGCTTTTTCATGTTTTTTGAATACCCTTTTGGAGTTGGTTGGTTTTCAAGTGACATAATATCTTGAAATTATGTTCTTGAGATTCTAATTGCTGGAAATGAATATACATGTGTCTCTTATTATGTAATACAATATTGATTCAGATTTTTTTTTATTTTCTGTATAAATCTCTGATCTTGTATTTCTGTCTGGGACATGAATTTTTGAGGTGCATAATGATTCAATATTAGGAGAAGAGACAATTTAATCAACAATCTCTATATTATAATTACCAATCCTCAAAAAGGAGGTTTCTGCTAGTTGTTCTATCTTAATATGGATGTCTAATTAGATGATATTCTTTAATTGTTTTATTATGAGTAATGAGATTTACAGAGTGTTTTGTGATTCATCTTCATCATCCTTTTGTAAGATTACCATATATCCATCTTCAAAATATGTTTTTTAGTGCATCTACCTCAATGGTTTTTGTCATTGTTGTATAGCCTTCTTAACTTTCAAAACATGAATTGATAGAACAGAGATTTCTTAAGGACCATCCGCAAACATTTTGGTAAAATGTTTCAGTTAGCACTTTGCGTTTGATAGAATGATAGATAATAGTCCACATTTTGGAAAAATCGGATTATGAATGTGGGTGGGGACAGAGAGGATTCATCCCATGCTAGAGATTCCCCGTTCCCACCCTGCTTACTCAGCAACGTGGAATGAGGCAGGGATGTGGATCCTGCATCAATCTGGGAAGGGAATGGGGAACTCATCCCCACCCTTGCACCGCCTTTTTTTGCTACTCGTATATTAAATAAAACTTCATTGCTTTGATTTTTGGTTATACAAGGTGAAACCTTAAGAACATAGGAGATGCTTCTAGTTCTTCCAATAATTTTGGCATTTCTTTCGTTATTAAATCATATAATGTATCTGAGGGTGTTTGACTAGAAAGCATGTGTTTGATTATATTTTATTTTTTTTCCTTTTACTCTTCTAGAAAGCACGTATATTTTTTTCATTTTCCTCGTTTTGTTTTTGCTAAAGAAAAAATTGAGATTAACATGTTTCTGATTTGGTGTGAGCACATCTTCTTTCATGTTGTCATTGAGACGAGAGAAACAAGACTAACCCCAACACATTTTCTTGGTCTGCAGCTTTGTAAGTATTACCAGTTAGGCAGTGAGTTGCTGCTTGTGAGATGGCTGGGATTTCAGGATTTAGTAGCCTTGCTCCTAAAACCAAGAATGTGGTAGTTGCTGGGGGATTGACAGCATTCGTGTTTGGGGTCTATTTCTACACCATGAGAGCCGTTGGAGGTACAGATGAGCTTCAGGCAGCTATAGATAAATTTGAGGGGGAGAAAAACAAGAAAGAGACTTGAGCATACAAACCGTTAGAGACTTTTTCAAATGTTTCCCCATGTGAAAATGTAATAATAAGAAGGAACAAGGAAAATAGTTAATTGTGCAAGAGACCTTTACATTTTTTTCTTCTGCTATTTGAACAATTTAGTGCCATCTTTATCCGTCCGAGAATGAAAGAAAGCAATTTCTTCAGGATTGAGCAGAAAATGCATAATTTTTCCAACACAGCTTCATATATGTACCGTTTCATGATTATAGAGAATTTCTAAACAATGTAATATTTGTGATCATCAATTGCGTAAATAACAATTCGGCTTGACTTGGAGAGGCTATTTTCAGAGTGACCGATCGAAATCAAAGATCATGTTCGCAAGCCTGGAATCCATTGTAGATAAAGATTCCTGAAAAAAAAAATGGATAATTTTGTAAGAAATAAAAGGGAAAAAATAATTAAGTTTCTACTGAAAAAAAAAAAACAAAAGATATCTGTATTAACATTAAAAATAAAAAAATTAATCGATCGTTTATTTATTTTCTTCTTAAAGAAAGTCATCGGAGATTTTCCGTAATCGACAAAACCTAAACTGATTGGGAATCCTATTTTAGACACAATTTCCTGATACATTATTGATACGATGTTAACTATATATACCCCAATTATTTTTTACAAGCTACTCCAATAACAATTCTATGTTCCAAGTAAAGTAACTTGAATGGAGAATCCAACATCTGCTTCCAACTCAAGCGCTTCTGTCCAAAACCTCTCGCTTTCCTTGAGTAATCTTCAGCTCAACAACAATGGTATCTGGGCTGATGATCATATTCTGATGAGTAATAATGGAGGGCTTTCCATGTCGTCTACAATCAATCACTCAAACTGGAGTTTCCGTGGAAGCCAAGCAAACTCTCTTTACTCTAAGATTTTTGCTCTGGCCACAAGCGAATTGGGCTCCAAATACCTTGAGGAATTGTTGTTATCATCAGAAGACGACTCCAGGATTGCAGATAATATTTTTTATGCTGTTTTCGGATTCCTATTCGAGTTCATGACTGATCAATTTGCACATCATGTGTTTATCAAGCTCATCTCATCAACCAAATACGATCGGCTTCAACTGATCACACTGAAACTAGCTTCACAATCACAACGTGACTTGTTTCTTATGGCATCTTCCAACAACTATGGTGCAAGTTCAATCAAGAAACTGATCGAATTGCTATCAATATCACCTTTGATTGCTGATATCGTCTCAACTTTAAGCCGTGTATTCGAGCACTTGATGATCACCACATCAGGATCCTCAATTATATTACACTGTCTACAAGTCCTTAAAAATCATCAAACCAAAGAGCCCATATACCAAGCAGCTATGCACAATTTTTACAAGGTTTCTTGTCACCAACAGGGTTGTTTTTCCATGAAAAATTTCATAAAGGAGATGAGAGGTCCGCGAACGCAACAGCTTCTTTTCTTAATATCCCAGAACTCAGTGGCTCTCTCCAAGGACCCATATGGAAACTATGTTGTTCAAGAGGTTATACAACTCGAAAACCCGAAATTCTTTGAATTAACTTGCTTAGCACTTAAAGGGCAGTTTGTAGACCTTTCGATGATGAAATCTGGAAGCCACGTCGTAGAGAAAATAATGAAGAATAACAAGTTTGAAGGTACGATTATTGGTCAGGTTGTTAATGAGTTTTTGAATAGCAATCGGATTTTGAAAGTTGCAAAAGACAGATTTGGGAATTATGTGATTCAAACAGCGCTTAAAGAAACAATGAGAGTGAACAGATTGATGTATCAGAGACTTGTTATGAGACTAAAACAACAAGAGGGTTTTGATTCTCTCAAGTTTGGATATGGAAAGAATGTCTACAAGTTCATTAAAGCCTCCTCTAGGTTTCCTACTTGTTAAACATGTGTACTTTACTTGTAGTTAGTTGTGCTTTAGTTGAAGGATCAAGGATGTGGTTTTGATTTTGTACTTAAATTAGGATTTAAATTGTTGTTTTTCAGGATTCTTCTGATATTAAAGAACATTCAATTTTTATGTATGTTTATTTATTTATTTTCTTTGAATCATCCAATGAAATATTATTGGCTTAGTAATGTTAAGAGATTGATTCAATTGTGCATCATTTAACTGTTCAAACTTTTATTAACTCAATAAATTAAAACCCAATAAATATTGAAATTTCAATTGATTTTCTTAGTGTAACACAACAATTTATTTTCAATTTCTTTGCTGAAATTGAGTATGGAAAACAACTTGATGTTACAATATTGATGATGAAGTGAATATATGGAAACAATCATTATTTTTCAATTTTTCGCAACCAATAATTCTTTTCTGTTCCATTTAAAATCCAAGTTTATTGGAGTTTTTTTTTTCTTAAATGTTTAGTAAGATAACTCACACTGTCAATTTTGTTGGTTGGAAACTCCGATACAAGGTTTTTTACAAACAACCGAAATTTCAAAGGATGATCAATTTTAGTTTTTTAATAAGCTTCATGATGCACAGATTAAATACCAACTGATTTTATTCTTTTCCTTCCACAAGAACTGCGCTTCAGTCAATGAAATACAATGAAGATCATTCATATTCAAGGTCTATTCATCCTGATAATCTACTTTTGCTAATAATTTTCACCTGAATTGGACAAAAAGAGCTTGATGTCTTTTTTTTCCTCAAACATTTTCATCGCTTAACTAAAGAATATTTGACCCAGAAAAGCCTCAACAACATTTCTGTATTACGACTCCTGACTTAATCCTTGATAGAGAAATGGTTCTTCAATCTTCCAACAAGATGTGGCAGTGACTTGATGCCATCATCGATTGTCTGGTTAACGCACGACTCCAAAACAATAACGGCATCAGAACCAGTCTTTTGGAGCTTAGCTGACTCAAACTTGTCTTGGCAAACCATCAGAGACCGGTTCAGTCTCTCCTGCATCCACCGGGAAATAAATTGTGAAATGAAATTCATAATTAATAAAATAAGGAACATGAAGATTACTATCACTATGTATAGAACAGAGTATATGCAGACTGTATTTCTTCACAGAAAAAGTGGATAAACAGATTGATTGTAAACTTAAAAATTTGAAAAGATACTAATAATGTACAATCATAGGAAGAAAGCCAACTTAATCAGTTCATTCAGAATCAAAGTTCTGTATGTAATAATAAATTGGATCCAGGCTTTGTTTGAAGCCTGGAAATGATATGTATAATTGAAGGACTGAGAGAGAAAAATGAGCTCCAGAAGCTGATGTTAAACTTGATGAGAGATTCAAACATAGAATCGGCATCCTAATATGCTGAGGCTAAATATTCTTATACATCCAACAAAAGTCCTGATGGTATTGCATGATGCATTTGAAGATCCTCACTCCCTACTCTATCTCTCTCTTTTCCTTTTTGTGAAAAGATTTAATCAAACAAAATAAATTAAATGATTGATCAAGTTGTTCACAAACAAGGACCATGTACGATAAAGGCTAGAAACACATTGTTGCTGGTCTGATGCACATAAAATGAAGAATTCTCAACAAATTATAAACATTTTGACAATTTTAAGGAACATGATAATATTAATAATATAAAGATCATTGAGGTTTTAAGAAACAACAGGAGATAAAAGACGAATGTCTGCAGATATGCATGATGTCCACAGTATACCATAATACTATGGAATAACATACATTTCACATATTAACCATGAAGAAATCAAGGCCCCTGAAGAAACTTTAAAATAATATTTTCAGAAAAATCTAGAACACCGGTACTAATTCTGCACTATGACAATGGAAATTATTAGTATCAGTGTCGTAATTGTATGGATCATGTACGACTGATGAATGGCACATAAGACTCAAGGCTCTTAGAAAATTGCATATTCAGTTAGCTATATGATCAGCATAGTCAATCGATACTCGATATACAGGGTGTAGCCAAAATTTCTTTTCACGCCTCGCAAAACTAGTTTTTCCACAACAGTTATTTAAGTAAAACTTTTTTTGAAAGAATCTTCACTGTATGAGAGAAATCTAATTAACAACAATTAAGTGATATATATAAAATTGTAGCATATATAATGAACATTTCCTTTGGAAACTAAAAAAAAAAAAGGACAACATCTAATGAAGAAACAAACAGACAATGCAAATACAGTAAAATGCAATTGAATATAAGAATAGCTGTTACTTGAAATTTGGCCATCTCAGACTCAAAGTGTTGCTGGGAGTTGACGACTGGAACACTGCAATACTCAACACAGTTGCTTATCTCCTCTTGCTTTCTTGTCCTGTCAAAGCATTCATGAGCACATTTGAAGTAGGCTTTCTGCAAGATCACCAATGGATGCAACAATAAGAAGAGATTGATTAAAATTTAAAAGAGAAAGAGAAAGAGAAAGAGAGCACCACCTGAAGAGTGAAATTGATATGGTCTTGGACCGGAGAGAGATGGGATTGAGCAGCTTTATTAACGTCGTCAAGCTTTTTTCTCATTCTCTCTGAAACAATTTGCTCTTCGATTGCTGCCAAGTGATTCATCTTTTCTCTTCTCTCTTGTGTCGCCACTCGCCACCAAATATGAATCAACAACAAGGGAGGGTTTAGGGTTTTACTGGGAATGGGGTTGGGACTTGGGATATCTCTCTCTCCTTTCCGGTTATCTTTCTCACTGCGGTCAATAATTAACTCGAAATTACATTCATACCCTTGAGATTATGGAAAGGTTTCATTATTATGCTGCACTTAGGGTACGTTTGGTACGTGGTACAGGACAAGACAACGTGGGACAGTTTCCTCTTGTCCCACGTTTGACACGACAATAACATGGGATAGTACGAGACAATATGGGATAAAAATAAGGAAAAATAGTCACACCTCAGACTATGGGACTACTTGTCCCATAACATGGGACAAGTGTCAGAAAGACCAATTTACCATTCATATGTTCAAAAATTACAATCATATCCAATGTATTATATATATTTATAATAATATTTAATATTTAATATATCATATATATATATATTATAATATATTGATATATAATATATATATATATATATATATATATGATATATCAAACATTATTATTATATATATGATATATATATATATTATATAAAATATATATGTAATATAAATATAAAATATATATATATATATATATTATAGTGTATATATACAATATATAATATATAATATTTATTATCATATATAATAATACATAAAATAATATATATATATATCTTATATATATATATAATAATATTTAATATATCATATTATTATATATCTTATATATATTATATATAATAATAATATTTAATATATCACATATATATATATACTATATTATTATATATAGGATATAATTAATATATATAATATATATGTATATATATTATGTTAATATATAATATATATATTATACATTATATAATATATATATTATTTAATAATATATATCCTATATATAATAATATTTAATATATCATATATATATATTAATAATGTTTGATATATCATATAAATATATAAATATATATATATATATTATGTATTAATATATATATATCATAAAAATAAATATATATATATCTTATATATATATATAAAATATATATGTAATATAAATATAATATATATATATATTATAGTATATATATAATATATAATATATAATATATTATTATTATATAATAATATATAAAATATAAAATATTATTATCTATATAATATTATTATTACCTATACAATAATATTTAATATTATACATATATATTTATCTTATATATAATAATATTTAATATATAATATATATTATATTATTATATATCTTATATATATATTATATAATAATAATATTTAATATATCATATATATTATATTATATTATTATATATAGGATATATATATATAATATAATATATATTATTAATATATATATGACAATATAATATATATATATTATACATTATATAATATATATATTATATTTTTTATATGTAGTAATATTTAATATTATATATATCTTGTTATTATATATATATATAATATTATTGTATATTAAATAATAATATATATAATATAATAATATGTTACATTTTAATATTATTATATATTAATATATAATATTGTAATATATATTATTATATGTAATGAGGGCACTCTGGTCATTTGAACCTCTTGTTCAGTCCTGTCCTAGCCATACCAAACGCATAACAGTACAGTTCACAGTTCTGTCTCAGGCATTCCAAACACAATACGGAACAACTGTCCAGTCCAGTCCAGTCCAGTCCAATCTAGTCTCACGTTGTCCTGTCCCGTCCACGTACCAAATGCACCCTTACAGTTGCACTTAACGGCTGTTCTATTTGTATTGAAGTTAAATTGACCGAGTCTGACTTTGTGAATGTTAAGAATACTGAATACCCTTGAAGCAAAGAAAAAAAAATGAAAAATTGAATAAAGGTAAATATAATCAAAATATAATTTAATGAAAACGCTTAAAAAAAAGGTATTACTTTTTTTATTTTATTTAAAAAAAAACAATAACAATGCTTAAAAGAATAAAACCAAAAATGCTTTAAAAAACATAATGAAAAAAATAAATGTATAATAGAAGACAAATTTAAGGAATATATGTACAAATAAATAACGTAAAATTAAAACAATATATGTACACATAAATAACGTAAAATTAATTAAGAAAATGAAGTGTGTGTGTGTGTATATATATATATATATATATATATATATATATATATATATCGGTTCTCCTACGAGAAATCCCTTATTTTAATATAAAGTAAGAACCTCTATGAAATCCATCAATTTAAAAGAATTTTGTGGATCATAATTTCAATAAAATCAACTTGTATACAAAATTTGAAAATTTTTCCAGCACTACAACTATATTTTTCCTGATTTTCTTAAATGTGAAGCATCGAAAAAAAGGCGAAAAATTAGAAAAAATGAAAAGAAAAAAAAAATAGTTATAGTGTTTGAAAAATTTTCAATTTTTGTTGCAAGTATATTTCATTGAACTTATCATCTACAAAAACAATTCAGATTAAAATTCATTCAAATCGATAGATTTCATGTAAATTCTTACTTTATGTTAAAATAATTGATCCCTTATGAGGGAACCATTATATATATATATACAGTCATTTTCCTGTCAGTGCGCACTGATAGAATTATATAAGGACATTGAATGTGAGTCACTCATTTATAAAAGAGTTTTGACAAGTGCATACATACCAAGTTAAAATATGTAAAATGAGTGGCCCACATTCAATGTCCTTATATAATTCTATCAGTGCGCACTTACGTGAAAATTATTGTATATATATATATATAAATTTTCTCTCCTCATGACGAACTAATTTTATTTATATCAGTTCAACAACTATCGACTATTAGATTCACATACCTTAGCTTAGTCATAGTGTTTTAAAATTTAATCAATGACTCACAAGTTTCGTCATAATCTTAAAAGTTCAGTTCGATCTTAAGAAGAGAAAAACTATATATATATATATATATATATATATATATATATATAGGAGAGGCGTGGGCCTCCTCCATCGTGTTACAATGGAAGAGCAACATGCCTTCTACATGGAAAAAAAATGGAGGAGCTCATTACAATGGAGGAACCGGTACGCCGCCTCGACCTCCTCCAGCCTAAAATGTAGGTAAAAGATAGTGCATGGGCCTCAAATTCTCCCAACTTCCATCAAAAATCACATCTACTTCAAACTCCTCATCAAAACAAATTAAACTATTTAATTAATATTTCATGATTATTAACTTCGGTGTTATTCCACTAAAAACTTGAAGCTGCATTCTCTCAATTGCAGATGTTTTTACACAAACCAATAACTTTCGGTGTCCATCGACATAGCTATTACATATGATATAATCCTCCACAAGTAGTTCATAATTAGAGCTGAATCATAATGTCTGTTATACCCCTCTAATTACATATTTTCCATTAAGTACCATTGATTCTCTAATGACCAATAAATTCTACATTCCTCACGGAATTAGGAGAGCGTTCATATTATTCAAGCCCCGAATCAACCCTTAAGGGAACTACTGTCTGCTTCTTGCAAGAAGGAGTGGATTCCACTATTGTGTACAAACATTCCCAACCACAAGCCAACCCGCGTTTCCAACATACGAAGCATATTGACCGGGAATGTAACCCCGATCTCACCCATGGTATATCAAAAACCACGATCTAACCTGAAGGGATCGATAAGACATTCAGGATTAAGATCATCCATATATAGTCATTATTTGTCGATATATATATGAATCTTATCATGTAATGGATCTAATTGAGAGATTCATATAGATCGTGACCCAGTCCTATATGATCACATCATACAAGGTGTCTCCATTATCATATCACCATATGAATGATCCAGGATAAGATCACCGTACACTATGAAATGGACCGCAGCTGTAGATTAACTACAAATAAAGTACACAACTTTATTTGCTATCAACAGACTCTTTAGATTGCTCGTTTCAAAATGAATCCATCTGTATATGACAATCATATACTCAGTTTGAAATTACATCCGGCAATCTTGGATGTTAAGTATACATATTATATATAAATGTATGAGACAATCTGAATGAATAAACTACTTCTTTTATTTATGTTCAATTCACATTTACAAATTACAAGCTTTAGGGCAAAAACCCCAACATTATTACCGTGTCGATACTGGTTATGGCACAAACGGTGAAGGTTTCATACCATCGTACATAAGGACAAGATATCATCTTTCAGAATGGGCACCTCAAAATAAGGAGGAGTATTTTAATATGAAACATTCATCAACAAGAAATATTATTGAAAGATGTTTTGGTTTGTTTAAGATGCAATAAGGCTTTTTACCTACTCTGTGTTTTTACCCGATGCAAACTCAATGTCGTATAATTACTGCATGTCGTTTGTTACACAACTTGATGATAATGGAGATATCAATTGATCATTTAGAACATGAAGTTATTGATACAACTGATTTTTGAGCATGAAGATGTTGAGACTATAGGAACACTTGACTCATCAGATGAATGTAATAAGTATATGAGTAATTTGGCAATGGACATGTTTAATGAATGAAGAGGAAATATGACTAATTAGTATTATAGACTAACCAAAACAAGGAAGCAATACAAGTTTAGGATGTTTGTGTCATGGTTTGATGACTGTGATATTTCTTTTGTCTATTTGGCCTATGGTTTTTTTTTATTGGACTCTTATTTTGGCCATGTATTTTTCGAATTGCCATAGCTTTTGATTTGATGGCAGCTTATTAACCTTATTATTTGTAATTTACTGATATAATTACAAGTTTTTAAGTTACTTGCCAAAAATGTATGGTTAGCTTTAATTTTGAATTACTCGCTCATGTATTGTGGTTTTCTATTATAAATTGGAAAATATTACTATTTGCTTTTATTTGATCTTCTTCACATGATTTGTTACACATATTCATGTTGGTTTACATTTCATTAGAACAGTAGTCAAATTATGTATAATATTTACTTGTCACAAAACCAACCCAATCTCTCATATGTTGAAAAATCAGAATAGTCCAATTTAAATTATATATATAAGCTAATTTAAATTGAATATTAATTAAGGATAAAACATTGAAATTAAAACTATTCAAACAAATCATTAATACATCAAAACTAGATGATTATTTACAACTAAAACATTAACATTAAAACTTAAGTAAAAACATTAAAACTAGAAGATTATTTAATTAAAAACATAAGTAAAACTATAGATTAATCATCTTCATCTTTATCTTCCTCTTCCTCTCCGTCTGTCTCCATCTCCATCTTATCATCTCCTGTATCATCCTTGTTACATGTCTCCTTATCTTCCCCCCTTCCTCCTTGATCTCTTCCTTAGAAATTAGAACTTGTTTTAATCTCATTTTTCTCTCATTCCGAATCTTTATTTTTCTTTCTAGTGTCACCATTCTTAGTTTCTCAACACTTTCCTCCTCCTCATCCGAATCTTCTTTTTTCTCCTCCTTATCCTCCTCATTCTCATCCTCTTCTGAATCTTCTTTTTCTTTCTCTCCATCTTCATTTTTTTCCTCATTATCCTTGTTTTCAACCACCTGATCGAGCCAAAACTGTTATATATTTTGACCCTCATATTCTTATCCTTTGTCTCATTCTTGGGTGTTTTTATGTGTATTTATGACTCTTTTGTTGATATTGCAGGCATTAGGTGAAAGATCAAGAAGCATGATAAAAAGGAGACAAGTGGAGCAAAATATGGTGCATTGAAGGCCATAGTGCACGGGTAGTTTACCAGTGCACTACCCGCACCGGAAGATGGATTTTGGGAGGGCTCAGTGCACGGGTACCTTACCTGTGCAATTGCACCAGACTAGAAAGAAAGAAGAGACAGCACGGGTATAGCACGAGTGACCTAATCGTGCATTACCCATGCAATTCACCAAACCAGGAAGCAGTTACCCGTGCACTACATGAATCAGGTGCAGCCACGTCATCTGTTTCAGACCCATTTCGTGGAAACTATATATATATATATTCATATGTTAGGTCAGCCAAACGACCACACACCCATTCACATCATATTTTCCTCTCTCTAAATCTAAAAACCCATTCTCTCCATAAACCATCCAAACTCATCAATTTTCTTCACCAAATTGCTACTTTAGAGGACATTGGAGGTGTAATCAAGCTTGAAGGAAGAAGGTCTCATATAGGTCTTTTCTATTTCTCTCCTCTTTGTTATCTTTTTACATTTGTCATGAGTAGCTAAACCCAAATTGGGGGTTGATGTAATTAATTCATAAATTGTGGGATTTCCACCATTTTGACTTGATTAATATATTTCCATTCAATTTACTTAATTGTGTTTGATTATCCCTTGAATTAATTAGGCATTCCAACTTTTAATTTTTGTGGATTAATTGAACTTATTAGAGTAAGTAATCTTTAAATGAAATCTTTGTGAAAATGGGTAGGCATTCCAACTCCCATTTAACTTAGTGGTTGAATTTGCTCTTAAATGCATTTAATACTTACTTTGGGTTGGGTAGGCATTCCAACTCCTAACCCCTTGTAGAGATTGAATTGTGGTTTCTTTGTGAGCCAAGTAGGCATTCCAACTCCTGGTTCTCATTAGATACCAAACTTTACTTTTAACGATCTACACTTAAGGTGTGTAATCAAGCTCAATTGAATTGGAAAGGATATGTTGTGAGCATTCCAATCCAACATATCTTGGCTAGGAAAAAAATGTGGGTTGTGAACATTCCAATCCAAGTCATCCCGGCTTTCCTATAAAAATCCAAAGCAAAAATGAAATGGGTGGATTGTGAGCATTCCAATCCGAGCCATCCCGGAAACCCGAGCTAGGAAGATAAGCCATATGTTTAAATCGAATCGGGCTTCACAAGGCGAACTCCCACTATTGGTGTCCATATTGCATCAACTCCCATATCTATCATCATACCCTTCACACACACATCCTTACTATCTTAGTTCTATTTAGTTACCTTAATTTAGTAGAATTTGCATTTTCATTTAGTTTTTATGATCATCAATTTCAATTTACCTTTATTGTGCTTAGCACTAGAGTAGAATTCGACCATAACTATTTCACGGATCTCTGTGGAACGATACCCCTATTTGCCATATACTAGGCTTATTCTTGTTTAGTGCAGCTTGGGATTTTAAAATTGTTTGGATATTGCATTCACGGCAAAATGCACTTTCAAAATGGCGCCGCTACCGGGGGTCTACTTACATAGTTTTGATTAGATTTTGCTTTAGTTAGTTAGCTATTTATTTGTTTTTATTTTTGTTTCTTTTACCTCGTGGGTGTTTGATTTGTGAAATTTTTAGGTGATTAAGTTTATGCACGGTAGATGTAAGTGCCTCACTTTTATGATTGACTTATTTCATTGACAAAATAATATTTGGGGACTAATTTTTAAAGGATAGATTAGGAATTGAAGATCTCCCATCAACAAGGTTTTGGTGCTTCAAGGAAGGTAGATTACTTGACTCTACTCTTATGTGAAGAGATTTAGTTGCACACACACACACACACACTTTTCGCATGCATGCTTTATTTATCTTGTATTGTGCCTTCTTGTTTTCTTGTGTGTGTTTCCTTGCATGTTTTTTCCTTGAAAAAACCTGTTATGCGCGGGTAGGAGACCCGCACATAGGCTGGCATGGACCCGCACACTTTTCTGTTTTTGTCTGCTCTGCTACGACATCGCTTTAGGTGCGCTGTGAATTATCACAGCGGTATGTTGTCCAGTAGGTCATCGTTATGGCACTGCTGTTGGTGCGCTGTGTAATATCATAGTGGTGCGTGGGTCATTGCTCAGGTGCCTACCCGCGCACATGGACACACGCACTACGTCAGGTATGCTTGTCTTTTTGCAAACTTTTCCAAAACGACATAGTTTAGTCTATGGCTTCTATTTATATATGTTCTTATCTCTCCCATCTCATTTTTAGAGCCTCAGAATCCATTCTTAATCCATCCTTAGAGAGCTTAAGAATGTCTTGCAAGGAAAGCCACCAAGATTAAATCTTTCTTAACTAAAAACCCAAACCCCCATCATCCTTTCATGAATCAAGCATCATCTAACATCATCTAGGATGTGTCTAAGCATGGGTCTTCATCTACATAGTTAACTTGGTAAGCAAAACTTCATCTTTATATGTTTTCATGTTCTTGCTTATCAAGAAACCTCTTTTATGACTTATTTGCATTTAGATTAGGATTTTAAGTACAACTTGAGGTTTTTGCATGTTGTTTTGTTGGGTTGTTGTATTGTGATAGCTATTGCCTCTAGGGTTGCATATATTTCATATAGCTAAGTTATATGTATGTCACATAGCAACATGATATCTAGGTTTGGTTTAATTGGCATCATTAATTCCTAGATAAGCATTAAATGTCTTGACCTAGCATTTGTACATTTTGAATATTGTTCATATTCACTTTAGGTTGCATCTCTTCTTTTGAGAGTGAAGTCTTGTATGTGCCATTGGTAGTATACAAGCAAGAACCGATTATCACTATTAAAGGCATGCGGGTAGCAAAAGTGGATTAGTAACCATATAGGTGTGATGCAGTCAACCTAGGTTGTAATCGTTTTGCAAATAGTAGATTTGAGGGTTCGAGTGGCTTTAGGCCCGTGAGTTTTTACCCTTTTGAGGTTTTCTCACATAAAACAAATCATTGTGTTTTAATTTATTTTCCGCACCTTGTTACAATGATTGTTTATTAGGGGTTGGTGTTTTTAATAATGATAAACCGAAAAGTTGTTAACTAATTAGGTTAAAACCTATTCACCCCCCTCTAGGTTAGTTTATACACTCTTAATAGTAATTTCAGTGGACGTTCACTTAGAGGAACACTTCTTCCCACTCAAGACAACATTCACCGGATTGGAAGGCTGATTAGACAGTTTGAGAACAACAAGTTTAAAGAAGAAATAGTTGAAGAAAATCCACATAATATATCAGTTGAGGAACAAGGAACGAATAATGAAGATTTGGGACTTATGATTCAGGAATATACTCTTCCGTCAGTGGGAGATGAGCAACCAACATCTATCATTTTAGATGACACTGCTCGGCTATATGAGTTGAAAGGAATGCATGTGAACCTATTGACATCCTTCCATGGACTTCCAAATGAAGATTGTCTTGAATTCATGAAGGAGTATAGTGCAGTGTTGGAAACATTCCCAATAGTAGTCCATGATAGAGTATTGATAAGGGCACAGCAGCAGATGCGTTGTTTCCAGTACTGTTTGAAAGATCGTGCCAAGCAATGGTACATGGCATTGAGGTCGAGGACATTCACATCTTGGCCCCAAGTTTGTAATGTGTTATACAACAAATATTTCCCAACTGTGAAGGCAAGAGAATTGAAGATCAAGATCGGACGGGGAACCATTTCATGAAGCATGGGAGAGATTTCACCTCTTGCCTACACAAGTTCGGCCACATACATATCCAAATGGATTGAAGGTTACTTCTTCTACTATGGCCTCTTTATTATCACTCAGTTGATGGTAGATAACGCATGTAGAGGTACAATCGCCGACAAGAGAGCTCAAGAGGTATATGAGATCATGGAGAAGCTGGCCCAAAATTCACAACAAAGGTCCTCAAATACAAAGAGGGGTGGAAGGCTAGAGATTGATGGGAACACAGGAATAACAATAGAAATGTCTAGAATGGCCAATGAAATGTAGTCAGTGAAGGAGTTAATAAAGAACATGTTCAAGCCAACAGCCCAAGTTAGTCAAATCTCAGAGGATACATTGAATGGAGTTGAAGGACAGTTGGACCATGAAGAAGCTCAAATGTTAGGAGGGTTCCAAAGGCAGATGAATGATCCCTACTCCAACCAATACAATCCTGGGTGGAGAAATCACCATAACTTCTCGTGCAGCAACAACAACAATTCAGGTAACAGCCGAAGTTACCAGAATCAGGGATACAACATGTATAACAATCAAGGGGGATCGAGTAACAACCAAAGGGGAAGCTCAAATAACAACCCACAAGGCAATGTCAACACTCAGGAAAATGCTTATCAGCCAAGGGTCAGGTCACTTGGGGAAGAATTGAGGGACTTTATCAAGGCTACTGATGAGGCCTCTATAGCCATCAGAAATTCTCAGAGAGCAAATGAGCAGATGTTGAAGAACTATATACAGTTAAATTACCAAAGGGCGAATATCATGGATGCCTCTATTAGAAGATTGGAGACCCAAGTCACTCAAATTGTAGATGCTTTGAACAAGCAAGACAAGGGAAAATCTCAAAGTAATAATAAGCACATTAAGGTGATGGAGGTAGTTCACAAGGGGTGTGAGAAGTTGGCATAAAGTGAGACAACAGAAAACATTCAAGAGGTAGGTGTAGGCCCTGTGAATGAGGAGTCTTATGAGTTAAAGGAAGCTAGTCCTGTAAAGCTAGAGGATCCAGGTGATTTCATCATCCCAATCACTATAGGAAAGACAGGAAAGATGGGAGCAGTGCTCGATATGGGATCTAGTGTCAACATGATGCCTTTGAAGGTGTACACGCAACTGAGGCTATAGTCCATGAAGGCCACTCCTACTGAACTCAAGATGGCAGACAACTCTCTGAAGACTCCTTGTTGAGTGGTTGAGGATGTGCAGTTGGATATCCATGAACTAAAGGTTCCAGTGGACTTTGTTGTGTTAGAAGTCAAGGATGATGGATTCTATGAGAGGGAGTGGAAATTGCTTTTGGAAAGGTCATTCATGGCCACTGTTGGAATGGAGGTGAATGTAGTTTCTACTCATTTATCTTTCAGCTGTGGTAGAAGCCGTGTTGAATTCTACGATAACCGATCCGAGGAAAGACTGTTTGAAGGATACTTTGTTTTAGAGGTACCAAAGGGCCGAAAGAAGAAAAACAAAGTTTGTGACATAGTGAGGGCCTTTGAAGTAGCATCAGAAATGGAGAAAGGACACAAAGATGGAGTCCAGGAAAAGAAGAAGTCAAAATCTATGAGTTTGAAGGAAAGAATAAGAAGCTACAGCTTGATGTAAAGCTTCTCAAGGTGGAGAATGGGATCTTAAGGAAAAAGATGCAAGAATTTCAGCTCTAAACAAGGAATTGGGGGAACAACTAGAGAAAATTGAGGAAGAAAAGAAGTCCACTTCACATGACCTAGTAGAGCTAGCCAAACTCTCTGAAGAAATTGAAAAAGAATATGCTAGAAAGACTAGGGAGTTGATGATAGAGGTGGAGCAAAAAGCAAATGCTTTGAAGGAGATTAACGAACAATTAGACAAGAAGGAAGAACAATTGAAAATAGCCAAGGTCAAGGAATTCGACTACTTAGTCCAACTTGACAAAGTGGAAAGGGAAGTGAAGACCTTTCAATGGAGGCAACATCAAAGGCCTCATGACAACGACTATAGAGGGTGTTCTTCTCATCAACCCTTTACTTGTTTCTTTTGTTCTAAGAAAGGGCACATTAAGAAACTCCAAGAGTTTAAGAAAATTTGGGTTAAGAAAGACCTATTAGATGAAGTGAGGACTAAGGGGAAGGGATTTTTAGGGAAGACTTTGACACCCATGTGGGTGATCAAAAGGAATGGGCCTCCCCACCTGATCAAACCACCTTTGGTTGACCCATGTCCCACCTTACATGCATTACATTGATCAATTTCTAAGTATGGTTGGATTTCACAATTCATTTTCTCATGTATTTTGAATTACCTTTATTTTGAATTAATCTCATGAGCTTTTTAGGGTGTGGGTAGATCTTAGTCTAGAGAAAATTTATTGTGAATTCCTTGAGTGATTTAATTAATGAAATTTCATTTTTGAATTTTAGTGGTTAAAGCTGTCATTTGATAAATAAGGCAAGAAGTAGCTTATGGAAATGATGTTGTTGTGTAGGGAATCCAATCAGGATACGGAAAATTCAGGAGTGCAAGAAAAGGTGCATGTGCAAATGGGTGGTCACAGGGTCAGTGCACGGGTAGCTTACCCGCGCACTACCCGTGCACCGGGGGAAAATCAAAATGGAAGTTGGAACTACACGGGTAACCTGTTCAGGTTATACCCGTGCTATCGCGAGCATATATATATATATATATATATATATATGATGTCACTTTCGTGGTAGGGCTCACAAGTTCAAAAACAAAGAAATCTCTCTCTCTCTCTCTCTCTCTCTCTCTCTCCTTTCTTGCTCAAACCTAAAGGTATTCCGTGAGCCTCAAGTTTTCAATTTCTACAAACAAAGGTATGGATTCTACCTCTACTAACTTGTTTTCCATTGATTGCACATTCTCCTCTTCCCTAAAATTTCTTTAACCTTCCATGAACCTTAAGTTGCGAAAAACCCATAAAAATTTTCAATTTTTATTGCATACTCTTTGATGATTTATGATGGGTTTGAGTGATTATAGCATGTAAAAGTGTTGTGATTAATTTTGGATGAAAAGATGACCCCTTTTGCATATAAATTAGAAATTCTAGGGTTTATTTTATTTTGGGTTTATTGAAGCCATGGAAGCATGTAAAAGATGTCATTATATGTGTTATTAGAGTAAGAATAAACCCTAGTGGATCAATTGTTTGTTTGAGATGTTTTGCTTGCATGAATGAGGATGTTTTCGAAGGAAAAGTGCAGATATCACTAACTGCACGGGTAACCTACCAATGCTCTATCCGTGCGCTGGGAGGATACTTGCTGTTTTTGAGAAAATGCATGGGTACTGCACGGGTAACCCACCCGTGCTATACTCGTGCACTGGGCAATTAGACCTGATTTTGACCATTAAATTTTTGCTTATCTTTGGTTTATAAAAGTATACTTGCAGCCATGTTATATTGCTAATTTAATGCTTACTTTTGCAAATGTCAAGTAGAACGATGACCGTAGCTAAGAAACAAGGAACAAGATGGGGTAAAAAGAAAATAACAACTCTATTTCCTCCATGCACCTTAAACAGTGACTTTGACAGACGGCTAGAATATTTCAGGCAGAGGAACATTGTGGAAAAGCGAGGAATAGTTTTACCAGAGCTCTCACACACTCTAATCCCGCCAAGGTGAATCAGAGAGGATGGTAGACTTTTGTTAGCTCGCCTCCGCGATATTGCAGAAGGATCGTGCAAGAATTTTAAGCTCCGGATGACTTCATGAGAGGCGTTTCTGTTATAGTGAGAGAAGTTGAGGTCCAGATGAACTCGGCGAATATTCAGAGATACCTCATAACAGAGCTTCCTGATGACCAGAAAGTTCTGAGCAGAATGAGAGATGAAGTCACTTGGGATGATAGTTTTGTCAAGAAGAATTTAGATCTCGCCAATGACTTGGTCATTAACCCAATGGATTTTTGGGTGAACCTGGCATTTCCAATCAAGCACACCAATCTAAAGATCGAGTTGGGATTCTGGCACGTGTTCATATCTCACTCACTCAGGCCTCGCACTTACAAAACTAACGTATCCTTCGAGATTGCCACCATATTACATTGCCTATAGCACAACCAGCCCAATCAATGTGGGTTGGATCATAAAGTCAGAGATTTTGGCAGTGGGAAATAGAAAGATAGACAAGCAAGCTCTGATTTTTCCATGTTTGATCACATAGTTTTGTAGACAGTCTAGTGTGGATATCAGCAATGAAGAGTTAGAGTGGATAAAAAGAGACTTGGACCTTAGGACCTGACGCACTTTGGAGGTAGAACTGGACTTGACCAGTAATAGAAGGAAAACAGGTAGAAAAAAGATCAACACAGGAGCAGGCTCAAGTACTTACCCATACAAGGACATGGATCTGGACAGGGAACAGATAGAATACTACCAGGAAGGCCTAGTCCCTGAGCTAGCAGTTGGGGTGACCAAGTACCTTGGCAGCGAATAATCTCAGGAATGTCAAGCCTTCAAACTTCAATGGATTCACTGAGATACAGCTTTACCACAGAGATTAGGGAGGCAAAAGACAATATTGAAGTCCTGTGGGAAAACGTGACGGGTTTAAGAAAAGACTTGAATGTGATTCCCTATTCTAGGAGGAGGAAGCAAGCCACACTATAACATTTCACTTCAAGAGGGCCAACCATTGATCCAGAATTCCAGGTAGCCATGGAGATGTCTAGGAGAGATCATGAGGAGAAGCTCAGAGCAGAGCATGACCCAAAGCATAAGGGACAGATGATGGAGGAAGAGGAGTCTGAGTCAGATGATGATTGATCTATTTTCTTGTCAAGAAGTGTGAACTTTCTTTAGATTTACTTAGTTTAATTAGGATTGAACTCAGTTATTTCATTGCACTTTTAATTTGCTTTGCTTGTTTAGTTTTAGTGTTGGATGATATAGTTTTGGATGTTTGTGGATAATTTTAGGTTTGAGGAATATTTTGGTTTGAGATAGTTTAGGTGGTTGATTAACCTTTGTAGTTAGGAATTTTACTTATTGTTAGGTTCTTCATCTCTTGGATTCGACACACAGGCCACTTGCGCATCTCAGAGGGACAAGCAAGCCAAGAGTGCTCATAAAATGGGCGAGAACCTATTTTCGCAAACAAAAGCAACCAACTCGGTTTCATTCTTTCATCTCAAACCCTTGAACTTTATCTTTATCTATATCTATTCTTGCTTATGACATTTGTGGATAATTGGTGAATGTGGATATACTTATTGCATATAATTTGAGAATGAGTGTGTTGATAGTTATGAATGAATTAAATTTTGATCTCTAAAATTTGCATGTATTGATTCATTCAATTTTGATTGGATAAGCCGAAGGCTCTTGTGGATATTGAACATGATTTACAGGTTTTCTTTTCATATAGCCCAACTCGGTTTGAGAGTTTTGAAATCATGCATATACTTGTACAGGAATGAGCATATAGTGTAGATCGGTTTGGGGGTTTTAAACCCCATTCCTACAATTTTGTGAATGAATGCTTGATGTGGTTGAACGATGAGCTTAATTGCCATGTTTACTTTAATGCCTTATTTTATTATGAGCCACTTTTGAGTCCTTTATTTTGTTGGGCATTGATTGTGTATGATTAGTGCCTACGTTTGTTATGTTTTGAGTCGAGTTAGGTGTGCGCCGCTATGCTGGGCTCTTTTGTCTTCAACATTGAGGACAATGTTGGGTTTTGGTTTGGGGGTGTAGACGCCTTGTTGAGTCATCTTCTTGTCTTTAAGTCATTTTTGTTATCTTTTTGGTCTAAATTTTTTAAAATTGTCGCATTGGCCAAATTTTCGAGCTTTAAATAGCTTAGATGTGATGTTTTGAGCGTGTGCTCTTGGCGAGTGTGTGTATGTATGTTAAGCTTGTGTAGTAGCTAGTTGTCACTCTAAGGTCTCACTTGCACATCATGGGCTAGTCCCATCCTTTTTGTGCTTAAGTTGAGGGGACTCGGTACTGTTACGCCTTATTCTAATAATGGAGATCACCCGTGAGTTCACAAACACAAGCCTATAAAAAGCGTATTTAAGTGTTTTAATTGTTCTATTCTTTAAACACTTTTCTCGTCATATGTGTCACATGCCATAGAACATACATTCATCATATATATATATATATATATATATATATATTGTGGATTGCTTGTCGGATGCATTCATTCCCTTAATAGATTAATTGTGTAGATGGTTTTAGGCAATGTGTGCATTTAACTACTAAATTAAGCATAAACACATTCCAAATCCCTTATGTGTGCTCCATAGCCAATTTTGATGCCAAACACTTACCCTTTTCTTTTGGAACCACAATAAACCATATAACCATAAGCCAATCACAAACTAACCCTTTAATTGCCAATCATGTGGGGTGTGTGAGTGTTGTGTGTGTGGTGTATGAAAGTGTAAGCTCTAATGTTGAAATAGCATGTATTTAGGCATTTATATAAAATGTACAAGCATGGGGCTCAAAATATAAAAGTGCTAAAAATTGTACTTAGAGCCGAATTGTCAAATGTTATGTGCAAAAAGAAAAGAAAGAAAAAGGCAAAAGCAAAAAGAAAAGAAAATCAGTGTAAAAAAATGAAAAAAAAAAGAGAAAAGAGCCTTGTGAAATAATTGTAAAGTACTCACAATGTGGAGTACAAAAGTTGTAGCACAAATGTGTATATAAGTTAATGCCTAGTTGCTAGAATGTGCTTGATGTTTAATAGAGCTTTATATGGGGTGTGTGAGTATGTTTAAGCATGATTGGTGATTTTTGAACTCAAAATTTCTTTATTTCTTTGTTCACCACATTATACCCCATGGCCCCATTACAACCAAAGGGAAAGACCTATTTGATTAATGATATGTCTTGATTGGGAATGTTTATTGATGCTCGATCTTCCACGTTCATGGCATAGTGAATCTTTCTTAGGATAGTTCACCGGTAAATTAGCGGTCTTTCAATTTACATTTATGCAATGCATTATATTTTTATGCATAAACTCCATCTTTGCATACTTTGGTTTGAGTGTGAACTTATGGCTCTGAGAGGAAAGAAAAGAGAGACTCTACGTGAGGATAGAGTCGAAGCGAATTAGGATCAAGGTGTGAGAGTGAGTAGTTCTTGATACGAGAGCTCCCTTAGGTGTGGGATTCGTGATTGCGCGAGTTCCCCTTTAGTGCCTTCGAGTTGCTTTAGATTATATTGCATATGTCTACTTCTCTCTATCACACATCCTTACATCTCATCACCGATTGGACATGCGGCAATTTGAATTGTTTGTTATTGAGTCTAGGAAAGATTTTAGTAAGAGTCATGTTGTTGTGTCATTGTTTTTGTTTTGTTTGTTTTGAGTTTGCTCGATGACGAACAAATGTTTGGTTTTGGGGTATTTGATCGTGCCAAAATTGTTATATATTTTGACCTTCATATCCTTATCATTTATCTCATTCTTGAGTGTTTTTATGTGTATTTATGACTCTTTTGTTGATATTGCAGGCATTAAGTGAAAGATCAAGAAGCGGGATAAAAATGAGACAAGTGGTGCAAAAAGTGGTGCATTGAAGGCCACAGTGCACAGGTAGTTTACAAGTGCACTACCCGTGCACCAGAAGATGGATTTCGAGAAGATCTCAGTGCACGAGTACTACACGGGTACCTTACCCGTGCAATTGCACCAGACCAAAAAGAAAGAAGAGACAGCACAGGTAGTGCACGAGTGACCTAACCGAGCACTACCCATGTAATTCACCAAACCAGGTAGCAGTTACCCGTGCACTACGTGCATCAGGTGCAGCAACGTCATTTGTTTCAGACCCATTTCGTGGAAACTATATATATATATATATATATATTCATATGTTAGGTCAGCCAAACGACCACACACCCATTCACATCATATTTTTCTCTCTCTAAATCTAAAAACCCATTCTCTCCATAAACCATCCAAACCCATCCATTTTCTTCACCAAATTGCTACTCAAGAGGACATTGGAGGTGTAATCAAGCTTGAAGGAAGAAGGTCTCATATGGGTCTTTTCTATTTCTCTCCTCTTTGTTATCTTTTTACATTTGTCATGAGTATCTAAACCCAAATTGGGGGTTGATGTAATTAATTCCTAAATTGTGGGATTTCCACCATTTTGACTTGATTAATATATTTTCATTCAATTTACTTAATTGTGTTTGATTATCCCTTGAATTAAGTAGGCATTCTAACTCTTGGTTTTTGTGGATTAATTGAACTTATTAGAGTAAGTAATCTTTAAATGAAATCTTTGTGAAAATAGGTAGGCAGTCCAACTCTCATTTAACTTAGTGGTTGAATTTGCTCTTAAATGCATTTAATACTCACTTTGGGTTGGGTAGGCATTCCAATTCCTAACCCATTGTAGAGATTGAATTGTGGTTTCTTTGTAAGCCAAGTAGGTATTCCAACTCTTGGTTCTCATTAGATACCAAACTTTACTTTTAACCATCTACACTTAAGGTGTGTAATCAAGCTCAATTGAATTAGAAAAGTGTTAACGAAAATTTCGCTCGGGATGAGAAATCTCAGTTAACGCCCTCGAGACCACTACCACGTAGGTGGTGGCCAAGATTTATTGTATATGTAGCAATTATTTATAAAATGACAAGGAATGATGATACCATTCATCCAAAAGAAAGCAAGAATATTTTTATTGAACGTGCATGGTATACAAATAAAGAAATTCTTTTATCTTTGCTCTCAACTCTCTCTAGGGAGTGGTTGATTGTTTTTCGTATGCCTGTCGAATAGTAGTCCCCTTCTTTTCATTTTCTTTCTTTCTATTTATACATAGTTTTGTAGGTCAAACAAACTGATTCTCCCTTTGATTTTCTCAGTCTCTCTCCTCCTTATCGGGCGGGATTTCTCCCTTTAATGTCATTGACTTTGAGTTAACAACCGAATTGAGAGTATCGTGGTGGAGATCAGTTTGTTTCCTCTTTGGATTCTATTACCTCTTCTGCATATAGGTAACGTTTCCAAATATGATCCAGTGTATCCCTCGTATCCATTCAGCATGATCCTTTATAGAGGTCGTTGAATATGGCATGGTGTGGTGCATCAACCAGTGAGGTTGATTAGTGTTCTGACCTTGATATCTGAGAAGTTTCATCCGGCTTGGAGCCAGATCTGGCTTCCCTTGACCTTTTCGAAGCTAGGTGTGGCTTCCACTGACCTTTTTGAAGCTAGGTGTGGCTCCCCCTGACCTTTCGACGCTTGGTGTGGCTTCCCCTAACCTTTCGAAGCTAGGTGTGGCTTCCCCTGACCTTTCGAAGCTAGATGCGGCCTTCTAGGGACACTCTTCTGTGTCAATCGAGGTACAGGCGAATCTCTGGTGCATTTGTGAGGTGACATCGACTTCGGGGAGCTTCTAGTTTTTGTGATGCGGGCTAGATCTGATCGTTTCGGGCTCTATCCCGGATGTTTCCGGAGCCCGTCCTTGTTCCTGGGGTGGTATCGTAGTTCGGCTCTGGATAGAGAGATCTCCTAGTGGAAACTCTCGGGTATGGAACCAGGTATGGGAGGTGGAAAATTTTCCTTTGGTTCTTAGCCAATTTTGACTATTAACAAAAGGATATGTTGTGAGCATTCTAATCCATCATGTCTTGGCTAGGAAAAATGGGTGGATTGTGAGCATTCCAATCCAAGCCATCCCGGCGTCCCTATATCAATCCAAAGCAAAAGTGAAAGAGGTGGATTGTGAGCATTCCAATCTGAGCCATCCCAGAAACTCGAGCTAGGAAAATAAGCCATATGTTTAAATCGAGTCGGGCTTCACAAGCAGAACTCCCACTATTTCTGTCCATATTGCATCAACTCCCATATCTATCATCATACCCTTCACACACACATCCTTACTATCTTAGTTCTATTTAGTTACCTTAGTTTAGTAGAAATTGCATTTTCATTTAGTTTTTATCATCATCAATTTCAATTTACCTTTATTGTGTTTAGCACTAGAGTAGAATTTGATCATAACTATTTCAAGATCTCTGTGGAACTATACCCCTATGTGCCATATACTAAGTTTATTCTTGTTTAGTGCATCTTGGGATCTTAAATTTGTTTGGATATTGCATTCATGGCAAAATGCACGTTCATCACCTCATCAACATCCTACTTATTATTCTCATTTCCCTATTTCATGTATAGTAACATAATATGTTGATCATACTTCTCGAATGCATAATCATCTAATTTTCTTCTATCATCCATGACTAGTTTCATGCGTGAAAATATTTTACCTTTCGACTCATCATTCTCCTTCTTGAAATGAAATGCGATATCAATTTCTTTTTTGTAGAAACTTGTAAGATATGTTTTCTTAACATAGCAAATCATGCTTGCTCTAACTTTTCATTTGCATCCTCACCATTGTTTTTACGTTGATTTAACATGATGTATTGTTTGAATTCCTTCGGTTTTGTTGTAGCAACCATAGTTTTTTGAGTGATATATATAACACATTTTCATAATATTTCTTTTATACTGTGTGACATATTGTTATTTATTGTGGATGTTATCATGCAATTTGCTAAGAAAAATCATGCTATATTGAGTAATAGCCTACAATTTAAGACACGCGTTGCTTTTATTGTTGGTATTTTAGAATGAACACAAATGGTGGTATTCAAAAATTGGAAAGACCTGTGAAAAAAGGGAAGTGGACATGCATGAAGTAGGGTTGAAGAAGAGATGTTGTTAAATGTATTGGAGAACATAGTTAAAAACGGAGCTCGTTGTGATACTGTTTGTTTTAAAGTCGGAACAATGACACAAATTGAAAAGCCTAACTATAATGTTGCTATATTCTAGATTAGGCCTAATCTACATATTGATTTGAAAATGATATGGTGTATGACATGCTGAATGTAAGTGGGTTTGGTTGGAATGATATAAAGAAATGTGTAGAGGTTGATAACAATGATGTTTGAGAAGTATATATGCAAGCCAGTGTTTGTTTATACTTATGCTTTCTTCATTTAATATATATTTTTTATAATAACATATTTGTGGTTTTATTTTAGGCCAACAAAGATGTAGAAGGATGGAGAGATAAGTCATTCACATTGTATGGGAGGCTTGCTAGTATATTTCGTAAAGATCGTGCAACTTGGACAAGGGGTAGATACACCATTACAACTGATAGGGTTAACTTAGTGATGATGCAATTTGATGATATTGATATTGATAAGGTAAGGACTCCAATGTCTACATAAAAGCATACTTCTAACCCTCACATTGAAATGTCTAGTGCGAAAAAAGGGTCAAGATCCAAATACACATCAAATATGGGTAAGGGCGGGCATAAAAGTGTGAATCGAACTGAACCGACCCAAACCGAACCGAAATTGGGTGTTTGATTCGATTTTGTGAGGGGGTTCGGTTCAGTTTTGTTCAAACCGAATTAAATTTGGATCAACTTCGGTTTTGGAACTCCAAAACCAAACCGACCCGATGAACAGAGATATAATAAATAAAAAAACCTTAGATTTTCCTATGTTACGCGTTTCAAACGAATCAAACCCTTTCTCTTTGAGTCTCACCTTTAGCTATATCTCCTACCTCTCTTTTTCTCTTCTGTCGTTTCTTCAACCAGTCAACCCTTTGGAAATCTCTTTTCCACATGCACTAGTCACTGGTATGTTCTTGCTAAATCTCTTTTCGATTTTTGACATTTGGGTATATGGGTTGTAAGCTTTTTGTTCATTTATTGTCAGATTACCACACATTTTTCAGCTTTTTATCTCTGAACTCTTCTACAAGATGAAACAAAGTTCTCTTTATCTGTTTCTCCCTTCATGAGGTTAGCTCTTTTTTTTGTGTTCTTATAAATTTTGCATCTTAATCGTATACATTGTTTTTTTTTCTTGATTAAAGTTAGTTTGGTGCTGTATTGCTTCTGCTAGCTCTGTTCCTGTGAAAGCTGTATGATTCTCTGATCCTGTAAAAGTTGCATGATCTTACTATTTTTGATGACTTTTTCATGGCGGCTTTGATGAATTTTTTGTTTTTCAAGATTTTGTAGTATGTCTTACAAATGATTTTGGAAGATTCAAATGTATTGAATTTCCAATGATGGGTTATGATTTTTGATTTTGTTTCTGTTGTAATTATTTTGTTGCCATAATGATGTCTAATTGATATGTTGATGGTGATTTTTGGAATTATGTAAATTTTATCACACGTCACACAAGGTATGTCTAGTTGACAGTTCTATAATCAACTAAAAAGAATAAAAAGAAGTTATGCAAACAAGATTTTACATGGAAAACCTAAAAAGGAAAAAACCACGGTTGCCAGTGATGGCAAAGAAAGAATTCACTATGTTAAATCTGTTACAAGCTCAACCTCTTTTACTCTCTTGAATATCTAATGATTCATTAACCATTTTTTGGGTGTTTGTAGGGTCTATTTATACATACATAGAACCCTAATTCTTGGAATACAAATAAAAGAAAAGGTGGTAGTTACTTAATAAAACTCAGACTTATTGGAATCGTCTTAATCTTCTTTCCCGTTTTGCACTGTTAGTGTTTCAGACACAATGGGTCTTTTGTCTATTCTGGACTCTAATATCTCTAAGGAAGTTTGTCTCTTTATCAGAGTATTCTTCATGATGCCTTGTTTGAATAAGATTCTTCTTTTGCGTATTTGAGTCGTGATTACACTGAATCTTACGTAGTTGACGTGTCGTCATTCCGAGTGCATCTCAAAATTGTCCATGTGTTGCTTTAGCCGACCGTCTACTAAACCTGACCAAATTTCTTTTACCCCCGACCAGGGATCTAAACCCGATCGGGTAACTAAACCCGACCATCTTGGGTACCCCTTTATTTTGGGTAAATACAATTACTTTAGTTAAATGCTTTCCACTTGACCAGATATTATGGGTACTACATTATAGTCACCTTAGGTTGGCTCGATCTAGTTGACATTTATTGACATGTCATCTTCTAATTCCCACGAAATACGACGTGTATGCTGACATGTCATCTTTTCGGATTTTACCAATAACAATACCCTCCTAAACATGCAAACCGAGTATCTTGCCTAACGTAGAGAACTCGCTCGGTGTGATATGTTTAACTCTGGAATCTTTTGTCCTGTAGCCCATTAATGCTCATTAATGGTTAACAACTAAGTTTTAATTTTTAACCGCAAACGTTTGATTTGCCTAGGTGATTTGATGAGTATGACCTAATTGACGGCAATCGATTCAAATTTCAAATGGCTCATGATCTCCTGGATTCGCACACCAACCACCCCTCTTGCATGAAGTCATATTCAACTATATATTCTCAAAACCCTTCGTTTCCCTCTCACGCAACCTTTTCTTCAAGCTGCAAAACTTTTCTTGCTTCAAAGTTTCTCAGAGCTCTTCATCTTCTCCTAGCTTTCTACTTTAACATCATCAATGCCCACATTTCATCCACTTCAAATCCTTCAGGTATGGATCCTATTACCCGTCACCGTTTTGTTGAACTGCTAATAAGAGTTGTTGAAACTAACAACAAGGAAAACACTGATATGATTGAGTTTATCTTACGGGGTCGTTCTTAAAACCCCCATGTAACTCAACCCACAGCTCTCAATGTCGATTATTCAATTGTCCGTCCTGAGTTTCAATCTTCATATTTTGACCCGAATATTCCTAACCCACATGTTACTTCTCACAATACATGCCTAGATATGTCGAAGACAACATGATCCGGTTTGGGAAGCAAATCAAGCGCTAAGGATTCCGCTGCGGTTGACTTGAAGATCCCCTCCCAGATGTTAATAATGGAGGATGTTCCCAAGAGACGTCGAGCCCACTTATTGAAGTTATCGGCTGAGCAACCCAACTCCTTCGACTCAGAAGTGCACGTAGTGGGTGAGCAGGAGATCAAAAATTATAGCAAGAGGTTTGACCTTCCTTGATCGGTTGAACTCTTTTATGAGTGGTGATCGTGTTATTTGGAATCCCCGTCGGGGTGCTGTGGCTATTTATAGGGCCAAGCTCATATCAGGAGTCACGCTGCCCCGTCAACCTTTCATTGCTCGGTTTCTGGCAGATGTTGGGTTTGCTCCTACTCAACTTACCCCGAATTCCTATCGGGTCTTGATTAACCTATGACACATATAAAGGAAATTGGTGCCAAGCACCCCCCAACCCCCCAAGAGATTCGTAACTTCTATATTTTGGGTCGGTCAGATAATGAGGGTACCTTCCATCTTCAGTCTAGTTCTCTCAACCACTGGATTCCCAATGGGTATAATCAGCAAGGACCACAAGGGTTTCATCTGGGGTCTTCCCTCGTCCAACAAATACTGGAAGAATACCTGGTTCTTTGTTCAAGGTGAATGGGGCGAGTCCGTGGTTACTGATCCTCGCTAGGAACTATCTAGAAATAGCCTTCCCAGGTACTTTTGCAGCCCTGATCTGTGGAACAAAACTCATGCCTTGCTGAACGAGGAACAAGCCCGAAATGTGATTAAAGCTACTCAAACTTCTTAGGAAGCCAGAGACCATCGTGTATTTTTCGTTGAGACAGACCTTCGGAAGCTTGGATTGTTCCCTGCCATTTCCAATCGGCGCAAGCGATGTAAGTTTTATCTTTCTCCCAATTTTAATTTGCCTGGATTATATTTACTTTGTCAGACATTCTTTGTGTCGATCGTTCAGTGTATAAAGTGAACATTGTTGCTAGCGAGCAGGCCGAGAGGGTTAAGAACCTTGACAGGGTTAGCCGAGCGGAGGCTGCTGCCCAATTAGCTCAGGGGATTCCTCCCTCTCAACAAAATATGGTTGAGGAAACCTATAAGCCTGATCCCAATACTGCCTCGGGTACTTCTGATCAAGAACGAGAGAGAAGATCCTCCGATCAGGATAGCTAGAAGAGGAGTCTTCCTAGGGGCTCCAAGAGGAGATTTACTAAAGAGACGGCTGCTCGTAAAGTGTCCAAATCCTCTTAAAGGTCTCCGGTCAGTATGTAGGCCAAAAAAGCTGAAGGGTCATCCGTCTTCGAGGCTGCTGTTAAAAGAAAGAGGCTGAAATAGCAAGGGGCCCATCAGCTTATTAGACTGGAGTCAAGCCCATTATTTCTAAAAAGGAAGATGATGATCAGGAAACAGTAACTGATCTAATCCTACGGGAGCAGCGATCGATGGGGAAAACTGATCACGTCTCTACTACATCTGCTGTTCATGCATCTGATCAGACCAAAGTGGATGATCAAACTCCTGCTAGGGTCTGCGAGCAGACTATCCCTCAACAAACACAACCCCCACCTCCACATGAATCAGCTCCCATCCAAACTGACCGTCCAACGGTTGAAGCCCTCATTGAGCCTCTTGCGTAACGTACTAACAAGGCTCCGATACAATTTTCGGTCAAGCATCAGATAGTCTTTACTGACTCGGATTCTGAAGAGGGGCATGCCAAATCTGAAAGAGCATCAACTGACCCCCTAACTTCTGAAACTGAAGATGATCTGTCTGACCAAGGGGCAGATCATACCGATAAATTGCCCTATGGTTGAGCCTACCCTATGGGCCCTCACCGAATAATGAAGTGGCTCCTCTTGCAAGTGTCATGGGAACATGTTCATTAGAAGCCACTGCTCATGGGTAAACTGCAGCTACGCCCTTGGAAGTTACTCCTGTGGCCACTCTTTCATCTCCAATTGCACTCTCAGTTGATCAGCAGCCTCACAATCGCTTGCCATTGCATCCCCTTCTGATTCCAGGGAAGCGTCAGTCGACCCTCATAACATGTTACGGGCCATGTCCGCCGAAAGAGGTTATGTTGGGGAAGATTATTGGAAGGAGTTCCGGAATGCCAGCAACCATGAGTGAGTCAGAGCAGTTTACAACAACGGAGTAGAAGTAAGTGTCTTTGACTTTTTGACAGACCCCTTATGTTGTAGGTCTATAACCTGTCTCTTTTCTTTTTCAAGTTGTGGAGGAGCTGACCTAGGGCCATGATCGCTTAGGAAAGACAGGCTGCTGAGATCTCCCAGTTAAAGAAAGAACTTCAAGGGAGGAAGAAGACATCTGATTCTACTTCAACTAGTGAGTCGAAACTGAAGAAATCGTATGAAGAAAAGCTGAAGCAGCGCGACTTGACTGAAGCGGTTCTAAGGAAAGTTGTGGCTACCGTTGAGACCCGAGCTAATACTGCCACAAACAACCTTACCAATCTTGCCAAGAAAAGCACTCAGCTTGAAGCGAAACTGTTTACAAATGAGCAGCGGTGTGCTGAATTGGAGCAGAAGCTCATCCTAGCTGAACATGCTGCTACCAGTCAAGAAGCAGAAGCTCGAGCTACAAAAGAGACTCTGGCCACCTCCTAACAGGCTATGCATGTGGCCCAGCATGGATCTGAGGAAGCCAAACTATGCTATGAAAGGATGGCTGAAGATTTAAAGCAACAGAAGGTCAGTGTAGAGGTGTTTTCTCAAGAGGCAAAAATAGCTCTGGAGGTCCATAGCGTTGATCGATATAAAATGTCTCTTACATTCGAAGCAGTTATACTGAGAAAGCTGGAGCGAGGGCTAGTTACTGTTAGGATATTCTTTAGGGCTAATGAGAGATCCTCTGGGGAGACTTATAGAAAATGGGATTGGACGATCCAAAAGCATAAGGCTGAGTCTCTAGATGCGATAAAGAATCAAAGAATGATATGGAGGGCTTATTACAGATTTATCGGGAAGGATCCTCACATTATGCATCTAGAGCTTTCTTCCAAATCTTCGCTGGTGACCTTCCACGCATGTGAGATGAGCGGGATGTCGGGTAAGGGAATTGATGTCGGGGCCTTACCTGATGCTGACTACTCGCCCTTCATGAATGATGGCCCGGAGGATGACATTCACGGCCACACTTTGGGGACCTGACCAAGGGCTATGAGGATGAAGGAAACTCCCCTGGAAACTCTGGACCTGGTAGTCCATTGCACACTCCGGAAGCTTGATTTTGCTTTTTCATTGTCTTTTTCTTGTAATAGCATAACTTTTATAAATTTTCTACATTATGAAAGATTCTTTCATTTTTGACAATATAGATCTTTATTTACATATGCGTGTCTCAATGCTCTAGTTGATGATCTTTGTGGATTTGCGATTTTGATTTGATCAATTAACTAGTTATTCGACAGTTATTTACCTAATCAGATATCTTGTCAGCTGACCGCTATTAATCCGATCAATCATCTACATAACTGATTGCACTCGATCTAACTAGTTTTGTATTTGACCGACCATTTTTGACTTGTTCAGTTATCTCATTAACTGCTCATTATCGACCTAATCAGTTATCTTATCAACTGATTGAACTTGGTCTGGTCGGTTTTGTTACCAACTGGCCTTTGACTGACCAGATCAGTTATTTAATCAACTGACGAAACTTGGTCTATTGTGCGAATAATTTTAAATCTTGTTTGATCGGGTTACATGCAGTAGCTTTTGGATTTTTGTCAAGTAGTGTTCTTTTTATAGACCATTCATATGGTATCTAATTTATAGACAATTGTCTTTCATCTGTCAACTAATTCACCGGGACGTCTCCCAGTAGTGTATTGCTCTCAGTAGTCTATTGCTCAAGATTTGTTGAGATGGGGATGACCTTCATCTCATTAGCTTAACTTGTCTTAACTCGGTATCTGACTAACCAGTGTTAAAGTATGAGAATGGATTTTTCCCATCCAACTTTCTGCGCATCCCATCAAGCACACAAGACCTGAAGGCGCTCTAACATTGTTTATATACACCAAGTTAGTTTCAGTGAATGTGCATTATCTTTACGACGCATGCTTTTGGCCTCATCACTGGGCCCCCCGAGCACCCATCTGTCGTTAACGATTCTTGGTGCTACGAGTTGCTTTTGTAAACGAAAGCAATATTAGAACACTTTTCCTTGAACTATTCTTTCCTCGAAGGGCATTTATTGATAACTTTAATCAAAACTATAAAAAGCAACAACTGATCAAGAATAAATGAAATCTGCAGTAAATATAAATTTGACAAAATATCTAAATAAACTGAAAGCAAGCAAAAAAAGAAACCCCTCAAGGGTAAAATATCTTCAAGTATTGAGTGTTGCAAGGTCGGGACAACTCTCCCCCTTCTGGTCGGGTTAGGCGATATGCTCCATGCTCCATGCCCAGCTAATCCAACCACCTGATAAGGTCCCTCCCACTTATTTGTCAAAGATTCAGCCACCTTCTCCCTTGTGTTTGGGGATACTCTTCTGAGGACCAGATCTCCGAGCTAGAATTTTTTTTATATGGACGTGCGAGTTGTAATATCTAGCAACCCGTTGTTGATAGGCTGCATTTCTCACTCTCGTCATGTCCCGTTTTTCTTCCAACTCGTCCAGGTTCTGTTCTAGAGTCCCTACATTTGCATCAGGTTGGTATAGCTGGAATCTAGAGGAAGTGTGGGTTATTTTGACCGGGTTAACTTCCTCGGTCCCGAATGCCATGAAATAAGGTGTTTCTCCTATCGATGTTCTTTGAGTTTTCCGGTATGCTAGAGCACTTCGTGCAACTTGTCTGCCCAGTTTCTTTTCCTGCTATCAAGCTTGGCCTTCAAAGTGTGCATGATAATCTTGTTGACAGCTTCAGTTTGTCCATTGGTTTGAGGATAGGCCGGCATGGTATAGTAGTTTTTGATGTGGTACTTTTGGCACATTTCCTTGAAGTTATCGCTATCGAATTGGGTCTCGTTGTCAGTGACAATTGTATCTGGGATCCCAAATTGGTAGATGATATTTTTCTTCATGAAATAGGTGGTATTAGATTCCATTATATGCACCAATGCTTCTACTTCTGCCCACATTGTGAAATAGTCTACTGCTACTATGGCATGTTTTGCCCCTCCTTTAGTCGTCGTTGGCATCGGCCCGATCAGATCCAATCCCCATATTGCGAATGGCTAAGGCGAGGTCAGATTCTTCAATTGCTCAGGTGGCTGCTTAATGTCATTTGCAATCCTTTGACAAGTGATGCGCTTCTCGGATACTGATTGCGCATATTGGAACAGTGTTGGCCAATATAAACCTTGTCTGAGGGTTTTATGAGCCAAAGTTTTTCCCCCCGTATGGTTCCCACATACACCTCTGTGTATGCTTGCTAGAATTTTGTCCCCCTCGGCCTGGCTGACACATCTTTGCAGGGCCTTTGAAAACCCCTTTCCGTAAAGCTCTCCTCATATTATTAAATACCGGGGTGCCCTGTACCTGATATGCTTTGCTTCCACCGTATCTTCAGGAAGCATGTCGTCTTCTAGGTACTCTTTAATCGGGGTCATCCAGGTTATCTGCTCTTCCTCGACCATTTCAACTATTATCTTTTCCTCCTCTTTGATATTGGATTTCTTGAGATGAGCCATTGGGATCATTTTAGACCTGATACCTGTGGTTGCTGTTGACAATCTTGATAGACCGTCAGCTTTCTCATTCTTCTCTCTCGGGATCTGGGTGATTCTGTAAATTTTAAATCTCCCAAGAAGTGTTTTAGCTATCTCCAGGTAAGCCGTCATATTGTTGTCATTTTCTAATAATTCCTCATACTTGGCCATATTGTTAGTAGCTTTGAAGTCAACTCGTAGGGCACATTCCACCTGGTCACCTTCTGGGTGGACACCACTATGCCTACCCCGCTGCCGTGCATGTTTGACGACCCATCGACTTGCAGTTTTCAGATAAAAATATTCATCTATTTATTTTCATGCA
The DNA here is from genome assembly GCA_033220585.1 of Dipteronia sinensis. Taxonomy (NCBI): domain Eukaryota; kingdom Viridiplantae; phylum Streptophyta; class Magnoliopsida; order Sapindales; family Sapindaceae; genus Dipteronia; species Dipteronia sinensis. The sequence continues at coordinate 15,662,381 of CM065641.1, forward strand.
TTCTGATCACTTCACTGTTTGGCTCAGTGAACTCAGCGATCAAATCTGTCATTGTCTGACATTTCATCGCGGCCCTCGGCAGATAAGTGATATCAAATTCATTTAGCTCGACCGTCCACTTTGCCAATCTTCCTGATACTTCTGGTTTAGACAGGATCTACTTTAACAAACATTCCGTATAAACCTCAATCATATGAGCCTAAAAGTATAGTCTTAGTTTTCTTGCGGCTGTTACCAGTGCTAATGTCATTTGTTCGGCTGCCGGGTACCTCATTTTTGTTAGCAGCAAGGCCTTGCTGCTGTAATACACCGGATTTTAAACTCCTTCATCCAGTCTGACCAGTACCGACCCTGTGGCTACAGCTGTGACCGACATGTACAAATACAATGTTTCCTTATCCAGAGGCTTCGACAAAATTGGGGCCTTACCTAGACATTCTTTAATCTCTTAGAAGGCTTGTTCACATTCTTCGTTCCAGTCCACTTATTAACCCTTCCTTATTGCTTTGAAGAAAGGCAAGCACATATATGTTGATTTACTAATGAATCGGTTTAACGAGGCTAGGCAGCCTATTAACCTTTGAATGTCTTTTTGGGTAACTAGGGACCTCATATTCCCCAAGGCCCTTATCTTTTCAGGATTCACCTCGATCCCTCTTTGGTGTACTTGAAGCCTAAGAAACTTTCCTAATGGTACCTCAAAACACACTTGTTCGGGTTGAGCTTCATCACATACCTTTTCAGTACCCCAAATGTTTCTACCAGATCGGTTGCCTGCTTTTCTGATGTGATGCTTTTTGTCAGCATGTCATCTATATAGACTTTCATGTTTCTGCCGATCTGTTGGGCGAACATCTTGTTTACCAATCTTTGGTAAGTTACCCCTGTATTTTTTAGGCCAAAATGCACTACTTGGTAACAGTAAATGTAGGGAAAAATTGCTTAAAACCGCAACGGAAGGCGAAAAAATAATTTTCGTATAGTTTAAAATTTTTCTAAAGATTTGAACCTTAACCCTTTAATTAATTAAACTCAAATATACGGTTAAAGTTAAATACCTCTTATCACGAGATCCGATTGACTTACGTCGATAGTAATCCGTAAGATCTTCAATCCTAGCACGTACGAGAATCACCTAGGAGCGTGGTCTCCCTTTTTCTTTGAATTGCTTACCTTAGAATGGATGTATGGAATTTCTGATCTTGATCTTCAATAGTAAAACACCAAGAGCCTAAAAAAATAGTTTCGGTCACTTTTGAATTCACAATCAATATGATTGAAACTCGCGTAACCCTAAATGGAAAGTGTGCACAAAACCTTTTGATGTTAAAGGCTTGTAAGTGCACTATCGAATGAGAACTTATTTTCTTTTTCTCTCTTGGCCGAAAATCTATGTGTATATAGTAGGATTTTTTATTTTCAAAACAAACAAAAATCTCTCTCTATTTTGCTTCTTTGTGGCCGAAAATTCATAACCTTATATTTATAGGTTGGCCGAATTTTCTTCTTCACCAAGTAGGGTTGGCCGAATTCATTGAATAGGAAATCTAGGGTTGGTTAATTTCCTTACTTGAAAAGGAATTGTCATTTTCCTTAATTCCTATCAATTCAAGAATCCTAACCCTTGTAGAACTAGTGGTGGCCGAATTCTTTGTTTAATAAGGAGTGTATGTGGACTTAATCCTTACCACATTAGGACTCCTATCACTTAAAAGAATTTCAACCCTAATCCAACACATAGTATTTAATTTACTGATCAGGAAAAGATTTTGATTTAAACTATTAATTAATTAAATAATTAATTAATTCCCATTTAATCAAAACAATAAAATAAAATAATATCTTGGGCTATTTTATTTAGCCTTGCCGCCCACACCATGTATATATGGGCCCAATATTATTTTTCTTATTTTATTTAATCCATTAGACTTTAAATAAAAGCCCATATGTGAACCAGACTTATTCTTACTAAAAGAAACAAGCCTACATGTCTCCTTTTAATATATTAATATAATAGTGCAGCCCATTAAATAAATAATAGACATATTATATTCTTAATATATTAAATGCAATTCTAGATGGACCCATAAATTGGTCCGGTAGAATATATTAAGTGATCCATGCAAGTACGTGTGGATTGTGGATCTTGGTGGGCTATCTAAATTTAAGCTTCAATAGACATAACCTAATCACAATCAACAAATGATTCACTTAGGTCCGATCTATTAATTTTAACTCATTCCACTAAAAAGCTAAAATTGAACTCTTAAATAAAGATAGAATAAGGAGAAGTTTCTCATTCATACCCTAGACAATCTTATATGAGATGGTGTATCCTTGTGAATAATATCAGTAATCGCCAAGAGCTCATAGACCGCCTATAGCTCTCCAAGTTACCATATTTCCTCATATGACCACATTTTGAACTTGGATATTTTGACTTGTCCAGAAGCCATGTATTCAATAATCATTATTGAAAACTCAACGTTGAGATTTAGTATCCAATACCTCAAAACATCCATATGATGATATTATACTCTCATTTAATAAATGGAGCCACGATGTCCATATCTATAAATGAAGTCCTCTATCGATTAACAAATGAATACCACCAAACAATCGAGGATAGACTATGCTATATAATAGTACTCATTGATAGCTCAAATGATAACACTTGCAACCATAAGTCCATCATTTATCTCAGGATTTAGATAGACTCTCCGATTGTCCTGATAATGAAAAGATTTATATCTAGTGATGGTTCTAGATAAAGTATTTCATTGTGATCCAGTTCAATGCACCCAGTGCACTAGATTCTTTTACTCGAAAACCTTTCGATGATTTTAGACTCATCATAACTCATTTGATCCCACTCAAATGCTAGTAAAAGAATTCTACAACTTTATCAAGATAGAGGTGCCCAACCTTTAACTTAAGTTGTGAACGTTATTCAAGACTAACTAAAGAATTGTGTCTACCTCATACATATCCGGATGTACAAACAATTCTTCATATCTCATAGTCTTTTGACCTTATGATTATTTACCTTGACAATTATAATTATAAATGCTATAAGATTTTGCAGAATCAGAAATCACTTTATTTATATGAAAAGATTGTCAATTACAATATTACACTCTTGCTATTGAGCATAATCCTAACAGTAAATCCCCTAATCTGTTGTGAATGCGGTATTTTCTTCATCAGGACCGAACATCCTGATCTAGTTGTAGCCCGAATAAACATTCATGAAACTCAGCAGTTCGTGCCCCGCAGTCGCGTCAACCAACTAGTCTATTTGAGGTAGAGGAAAGCTGTCTTTTAGGCAAACATGCTTTGTTTAGGTCCATGAAGTCCACACACATTCTCCATTGCCCATTTTTCTTCTTTACAAGTACAACATTGGCAACCTCATCGGGGTAGTGCACTTCTCTGATCGATCTTACTGCCAATAGTTTATGGACTTCCTCTTGATTGCTCGGCTTCTCTCGGGGTTGAATCATCGCATTTTCTGGATAACCGGTTTTGTTGGTTCCAGGTTTTGGATTGCGCAGCGGAATGGTGTTTTAAAATTTTTTATGCAATCATCAAGTAAACCTATTTGTACAGTAATAATCGAAAACAATAAGAAGGAGAAGAAACTATTTCATACCAACGTTTGAAGGCTCCTTCTTTCTTTTCCGATCTGCTTCCTGATTTGAACCACAAGATCTTCTCGGCTATGTCCCGTAATTGGCAACAGCGTGTGGGCGCGTCACGGGTTTCAGGTACTTAAGTGGAGGTAGAAGAAACTAACGAAAACAACTCTTGTTTTCTAGGTGTGTAATTCGGCCACCATGAATCAAAGAATTTTTTTTTTCTCTTTCTCTAGCAGCACACCTCTCTGATTTCTTCTTTTTGTTTCACGCAACCAATTGTAATCAATATAATTGAGAGAACTCAAATATTCTCTTCTCTTAATTACGTGTATCAGTTTTCAAAAGCAAATATATATCTCATATACATTTATTCTTTTAACTGATAACCTTTATTAATTAATCGTTTAATAAAAGATAATTAATGGTTTGAATTTAAACCTTTTAAATTCAACTTTTATAACACCCTCCAACTAATGATGAATTGTATAATTAAATAATCTAATTATTTAATTACATAATCATTAATATTCATTAATTAAATAATCTCATTATTCAATTAATTCCCGAATAAACACGTGTCACTTTCGTAACCCAATTAATTGGATGATCCAATTAATAAACCGTGACCCTTGTTACCTTAATCATTCGGGCTAGCAAGGGGACCTAATGGACCCACAGTATTTCGAGCTCCAATAATCCTTAGAAATAATTAATTAAACTCTTTAATTAATATTTCATGATTATTAACTTCGGTGTTATTCCACTTAAAACCCGAAGCTGCATTCTCTTAACTGTAGATGTTTTTACACAAACCAATAATTTTCGGTGTCCATCGATATAGCTATTACATATGGTATAATCCTCCACAAGTAGTTCATAATTAGAGCTGGGTTATAATGTCCGTTATACCCATCTAATTACATCTTTTCCATTAAGTACCATTGATTCTCTAATGAACAATAAATCCTACATTCCTCACGGAATTAGGAGAGCGCTCATATTGTTCAAGCCCCGAATCAACCCTTAAGGGAACTACTATCTACTTCTCGCAAGAAGGAGTGGATTCCACTATTGTGTACCAACCTTCCCAGCCATAAGCCAAACCGTGATTCCAACATACGAAGCATATTGACCGGGAATGTAACTCCGATCTCACCCATGGTATATCAAAAACCACTATCTAACCTGAAGCAGTCGATAAGACGCCCAGGATTAAGATCATCTATATATAGCCATCATTTGTCGATATATATGAATCTCATCATGTAACGGATTTTATAGAGAGATTCATATAGATCGTGGCCCAGTCCTATATGATCACATCATACAAGGTGCCTCCATTCTCATATCACCATATGAATGATCCAGGATAAGATCACCGTACATTATGGAATGGACCGCAGCTGTAAATTAACCACAAATAAAGTACCCAGCTTTATTTGCTATCTACGGACTCTTTAGATTGCTCCTTTCAAAATGAATCCATCTGTATATGACAATCATATACTCAGTTTGAAATTACATCTGGCAATCTTGGATGTTAAGTACACATGTTATATATAAATGTATGAGACAATTTGAATGAATAAACTACTTCTTTTATTTATGTTCAATTCACATTTACAAATTACAAGCTTCAGGGCAAAAACCCTAATAATCTTCCACTTGCACTAAAGCATGTGAGACATGTCTTGTAAACCTAGACCGTCTAGGTGGACCCGTAAACACTTTAGCCGGTAAGGTCTTCGTAAATGGATCAGCATGATTGTCCTGTGACACTATCTTGGTCACGATCACATCTCCTCTCTGCACTATCTCTCTGATGAGATGACATTTCCTCTCTTGTGGCTTCTTGGTTCTTTGGAGTTAGCCACAGCACCACTGTTATCACAATAAAGTGTGATAGGCTTATCCAGATCTGGAACAACTTCCAGATCACTCAAGAATTTTCGGAGCCAAACAGCCTCTTTAGCAGCTTCACAAGCGGCTACATATTCGGCTTCCATGGTGGAGTCAGCAATACAAGATTGCTTAACACTCCTCCAGACAATGGCTCCACCACCAAGGATGAATACCGATCCAGACGTGGATTTCCTAGAATCCCTGTCTGATTGAAAATCAGAATCCGTGTATCCTAACGGGACCAAATCCTGTCCATAATACACTAGCATATAGTTTCTCGTTCTCTGAAGATACTTGAGAATAGTCTTGACAGCAACCCAATGATCCAATCCTGGGTTGGACTGGTATCTGCTGGCTACTCCTACTACGAAGCAGATTTCAGGTCTCATGCATAACATAGCATACATGAGACTGCCTACCGCAGACGTATAGGGAACACGTCTCATATCCTCAACTTCTTGAGGTGTCTTAGGACACTGTTCCTTAGACAAGTGAACTCCATGCCTAGAAGGTAAATTACCTTTCTAAGAGTTCTGCATCGAAAATCGCACAAGAATCTTGTCGATATACGATGACTGAGACAATGCTAGGAGTTTGTTCTTACGATCCCTTAAGAGTTGGATCCCTAAAACATAACTCGTATTTCCCAAATCTTTCATTTGGAATTGGCTAGCCAGCCAGCCTGCCCTTTACTTCCGATAATACCCCTACATCATTCCCAATGAGTAGGATATCATCTACATATAGGACTAAGAAAACTACTTTCTTGTCAATGATGCGCTTGTAGACACAAGGCTCATCAACATTTTGCTCGAAGCCATAGGTTTTGATCACATCATCAAACCTTATGTTCTAGGATCTAGATGCTTGCTTCAGTCCATATATGGACCTTCGCAACTTGTAAACCTTTTGCTCTTGATCTGGAGACATGAATCCCTCTGGTTGCATCATGTAGATGTTCTCATCAAGATTGTCATTCAAGAATGCAGTCTTGATGTCCATTTGCCAAATTTCATAATCAAAATGGGCAGCAATGGATAAGAGAATCCTAATAGACTTAAACATGGCTACTGGCGAGAAGGTCTCTTCATAATCGACCCCTTCTTTCTAGGTATAACCCTTGGCCACTAGTCTTGCCTTGAAGGTCTCTACCTTCCGGTCTACTCCTCTCTTTCTCTTGTAGATCCACTTACACCCTATGGGTTTTACCCCATGCGGTAAGTCTACAAGTTCCCAGACTGAGTTAGAGTACATAGACTCCATCTCGAGATTCATGGCTTTAAGCCATTCCTCTTTGTTAGGATCTTCCATTGCATTCTTAAATGTCAATGGATCATCCACACTACCTATAGAAACGACATCTCGTCCCTCACCTATACCCAAATAGAGTTCAGGTTGTCTCACAACCCTCCCACTGCGTCTAGGTGGTAGTGTATCCTGACTAGGAATTATCTGACTATTAGATGTCAATGGATCAACAACTCCTGTTGACTGAGCACTAGTCGTACTAGGCTCCATTTCATTCAATACAATCTTGCTACGAGGTTTATGATCACTAATATAGTTATCCTCAAGAAACGTTGCATTTGTCGATACAAATACTTTGTTCACTTCAGGACTATAGAAGTATCCACCTCTGGTCTCCTTGGAATATCCCACAAACAAGCAGACTACAGACTTGGGGTCTAGCTTTCCACTTCTGTTCTTCAGCACGTGTGCTGGACATCCCCATATGCAAAAATGTCGTAAACTAGCTTTATGACCATTCCACAACTCTAAGGGAGTATTAGGAACATATTTGGATGGGACTACATTCAAAATGTAAGCCGCAGTTTGTAACACATATCCCCAAAAGGAATTTGGTAATGATGAGAAACTAATCATAGATCTCACCATTTCCATAAGGGTTCTATTTCTCCTCTCCGCGACACCATTCTGTTGTGGTGTTCCAGGAGCTGTGAGTTGGGACACTATCCCATGCTCGACCATAAAGTCTTCAAACTCTTGGTCAAGGTACTCACCTCCACGATCCGATCGTAGAGACTTGATAGTCTTTCCTAACTGATTCTCAACTTCAGCTCGAAACTCTTTGAACTTTTCAAAAGTTTCCGACTTCCATTGCATTAGGTAGATATATCTGTATCCAGAGTAGTCATCTATAAAAGTGACATAATACTCATAGCCACCCCTTGCTTTAACATTCATCGGTCCACAGAAGTCTGAATGTATAAGCTCTAGTGGTTCTTTAGCTCTAAGCCCTTTTCTAGTAAAAAGTCTCTTGGTCATTTTACCTTCTAGACAGGATTCACAGACAGGTAAGGTGCCAACCTTTAACTCACTTAAAGGTCCGCTTTTAACTAGTCTATCTATCCTGTCAAGGTTAATGTGGCCAAGTCTTAGATGCCACAAATACGTTTCATTTTCTGGAGAAATCTTTTGTCGTTTCATTTTTGGTTTTTCAACTTTAAACATTTCAGCATTGAGCAGTGTTGTATGTATTAACGGCCTTAAAACATACAAATTGTTTTCGTTTAATCCTGAACATATATTCAAACCATTCTTTGTAATAATAACAGACTTATTATTAAAAGAAACAGAATATAATTGTTCCAACAACTTTGAAACAGAAATCAAATTTCTTGTGAATCCAGGAATAAAAAACACATTGTTCAAAACGATAAAACAATTTCCAAAATGTAGTCTAACTACACCCACTGCTCTTGCTGACACGACATCCCCTGACCCAACACGCATAGAGAAGGCTCCCTCCTCAAGTTGTGTCCAAGAATCAGTCCACTGCATAGAAGAACATACATGGTTAGTGGCCCCCGAATCAACTATCCAGGGTGAAGAATCATCTTCCACTAAACATGACTTAAGAACAAGTAAATCATATTTACCTTTTATTTTCTTCTTCTTTGCAACCTCCTCTAGATACTGAGGACAGTTCCTCTTCCAGTGTCCAACCTTGTCGCAATGGAAACATTTTCCTTTGCCTTGGTTGGCGGAGGCGCCATTTTTCTTGCCTTGGGCTTTCTTGGGCTTGGGCTTACCCTTTGCCTTCCTAGCAGACCTCTTCCTCTTTTTATTTTGAGAGAAAGATGGTTCGGCAACATTTGCCTCACTGGTCTTACTTTTGTTGTCCTTATTCAAGGACTCAAAAGTAGTGAGCTCATTGAGCAACTGAGTGAGACTAAACTTTAGCTTGTTCATCTCATAGTTACTCTTGAACTGATCGAAACTCTTCGGAAGAGTCGTCAGTATGATGCTCACCTGACTGGGTTCATCAATGGCCCCACCATTGATCTCTGTCGTGTTGAAATAGGACATAATGTTCAGGACATGTTCCCGAACAGATACGCCCTCCTTCATTCGAGCAAGCATTGTGGAACGAACAGCTTCGTGCCGCTTTTGTTCAGAGGGTTGCCCGAACATAGCCTGCAATGACTCCATTATTTCAAATGCAGTACCCATTGCTTCGTGCTTAGTGACAAGCACGTCTGTCATACTGGCTAACAGATATGTTCGGGCTTTCTCATCTGATGAGACCCATTTTTGATATGCCTCACGAACAGTTCGTGCGGCATCGGCAGTAGGCTCTAGAGGACATTCCTCCGTAAGCACAAACTTTAGGTCCTTAGTGACCAAGATTGCATTTATGTTATGTTTCCATTTAGTGTAGTTATCACCAATTAATTTGTCATTAGCAAGGATTTGTAATAGTGCATATGACATGGCTGAAAAAACATAAATTAAGAATTCATTCAATCATACATTCAAAACATCTGCGAATGTTCGGCATAAAATTAAACATGATGTATGAAAATGTTTAATGAACAGGAACAACCCTAAGAAAACAATGTTTCTATGCCACGACAATCTAACATACCACAAGCAAGTGCCGCCTTAGGGTCGGTCAAATTCTTGCATGTTGGATCGAGACCTTCTCAATCAAATGATATACCAGAATAACTCTTATTCTAATATCATTCAACCATCGTTTATTTAGTCAGGTTTTTAATTAACCAATTTAATTAAAAACTTTGTGAGCATAACCCATTATTTTAGATCTCATGAGCTTAACTCGAGAATTGCCGCCTTAGGGTCGGTCAATCCCGAAATCCCCTCAGAAATCCTATCTGTTAGGAAGTCAACTTGGTATTGATTCTTATGGAAACCCTCCTTAGGGAGGACGAAAGCAAAGCCATCACGAGGCCCCACTCGAATCTCACGGTGTTGAACTAATGATGGAGACCGCGGGATACAATGTCATATATCCCTCTCCCATCACTATTTTATAATTAGGGTTTTCTATATTAATGCATCTAGATTAAACAAGATTAAATGGCTAATTTCAATCTAAACGTCTAGTGCATTAATCACAAATTATTAAAATCTTATTCCAATAACTAATAAACTAATATGATTTTTAACTCTTAAAAATCTAGTTCATTAGTGATAATTCTAATCTATGTAAACTATTTACTAAGATCGGATTTATTAAATGTGTATTTACCAAGTTTTAACAATTAAAACTAAACACATTATCAGGTCTAATTATAATTAGAGGCTTAATCAAATTAAACTTATAATGGACCCTACTAATCTAAGTAATTAAACACTTTAATAAATAGATTAGTAATTAATGAGAATTGCCAAGTTTTTACTCCTAAAAACTAATCCCATTAACTTATAGCCAATTTTGTGAATTACCCATTTTAATCAAATTAAAATTAAACACAAAATATAGAAGGCTATAACGCATGTATGACAAATCAACATATATATGTGTTGGCACATCTAATCTAAATGATATGTATATGCATGACAATGCTTTAATTATAACATAATAAAAACATACATGAATTGACCGAGTACGATGAGTTTATCTAACTTAAAAATTTCTAATTACAATAATATACAAGGCATTCCTTGGTCTTCTTGTAATTCCAAAAATCTTCAAGTCCATTTGTAATATCTTTTGTGTCTTCCATGCCCAAAATCAAGTCCAACTTGATTTATTTCATTGGATCAATCACATGGATTAAATCCCTAAAGCCCAAGTGTTACTCTAACACTTTTCGGGGGCCCGAGATTTTCCAAAAAAAATTGGCCCAAACTTGATTGACTGTTGCACTCCGCGCGCTCTTGCTACACACATACACAACAATTGTGCGCAGCATACACATGCACAACAATTGTGCACAGCTGCAAAATGACATGTGTAAATTGTTATGCGCACCATTTATTGTGCAACATATCTATTACAATTGTGTTGTCGTGGTATGTCTACCGGATCATCATCTTCATCGATTTACATCAATAAAAATAAAATAATGGCATAAAAAAATATAACCCGGGATTAATATTACATTTAAAATCCAAAAATCCTAAAACCCATGTACCATAAAAATTTACGATCAACCATGTTTAAATTAAACAATTTAATTATAAACATTCATACAGTCATAAAGACAGTGCCAACACATTCATACATGCAATCAAGAGCGATCGAATTCGATTATACTGTACAAAAATGGCTCAGATACCATTTGTTGGTTCCAGGTTTTGGATTGCGCAGCGGAATGGTGTTTTAAAATTTTTTATGCAATTATCAAGTAAACCTATTTGTACAGTAATAATCGAAAACAATAAGAAGGAGAAGAAACTATTTCATACCAGCGTTTGAAGGTTCCTTCTTTCTTTTCCGATCTGCTTCCTGATTTGAACCACAAGATCTTCCCGGCTATGTCCCGCGATTGGCAACAGCGTGTGGACGCGTCACGGGTTTCAGGAACTTAAGTGGAGGTAGAAGAAACTAACGAAAACAACTCTTGTTTTCTAGGTGTGTAATTCGGCCACCATGAATCAAAGAAAAAAATTATTTTTTTTTCTCTTTCTCTAGCAGCACACCTCTCTGATTTCTTCTTTTTGTTTCATGCAACCAATTGTATTCAATACAATTGAGAGAACTCAAATATTCTCTTCTCTTAATTACGTGTATCAGTTTTCAAAAGCAAATATATATCTCATATACATTTATTCTTTTAACTGATAACCTTTATTAATTAATCGTTTAATAAAAGATAATTAATGGTTTGAATTTAAACCTTTTAAATTCAACTTTTATAACACCCTCCAACTAATGATGAATTGTATAATTAAATAATCTAATTATTTAATTACATAATCATTAATATTCATTAATTAAATAATCTCATTATTCAATTAATTCCCGAATAAACACGTGTCACTTTCGTAACCCAATTAATTGGATGATCCAATTAATAAACCGTGACCCTTGTTACCTTAATCATTGGGGCTAGCAAGGGGACCTAATGGACCCACAGTATTTCGAGCTCCAATAATCCTTAGAAATAATTAATTAAACTCTATAATTAATATTTCATGATTATTAACTTCAGTGTTATTCCACTAAAAACCCGAAGCTGCATTCTCTTAACTGTAGAAGTTTTTACACAAACCAATAACTTTCGGTGTCCATCGATATAGCTATTACATATGGTATAATCCTCCACAAGTAGTTCATAATTAGAGCTGGGTTATAATGTCCGTTATACCCATCTAATTACATCTTTTCCATTAAGTATCATTGATTCTCTAATGAACAATAAATCCTACATTCCTCACGGAATTAGGAGAGCGCTCATATTGTTCAAGCCCCGAATCAACCCTTAAGGGAACTACTATCTACTTCTCGCAAGAAGGAGTGGATTCCACTATTGTGTACAAACCTTCCTAGCCACAAGCCAAACTGTGATTCCAACATACGAAGCATATTGACCAGGAATGTAACTCCGATCTCACCCATGGTGTATCAAAAACCACGATCTAACCTGAAGGAGTCGATAAGACACTCAGGATTAAGATCACCCATATATAGCCATCATTTGTCGATATATATGAATCTCATCATGTAACGGATTTTATAGAGAGATTCATATAGATCGTGGCTCAGTCCTATATGATCACATCATACAAGGTGCCTCCATTCTCATATCACCATATGAATGATCCAGGATAAGATCACTGTACATTGCGGAATGGACCGCAGCTGTAGATTAACCACAAATAAAGTACCCAGCTTTATTTGCTATCTACGGACTCTTTAGATTGCTCGTTTCAAAATGAATCCATATGTATATGACAATCATATACTCAGTTTGAAATTACATCTGGCAATCTTGGATGTTAAGTACACATGTTATATATAAATGTATGAGACAATTTGAATGAATAAACTACTTCTTTTATTTATGTTCAACTCACATTTACAAATTACAAGCTTTAGGGTAAAAACCCCAACAGGTTTGTGATCGGGGTCAACTGCCAGAGCATGCAAAATTATTTTGGCATCGATCCTCTACATATCTTCATGCTTCCAAGCGAACACGTCCTTGTGCTCTTTCAACAAGTTGACCAGCTTGCTTTGTACCTGTTCTGTCAACTGTGCCCCTAGCTTCACAGTCTGTTCGGGGTTCTTGTCATCTATTATCACCTTATTAGTCTGCTCGTTCTCATGGTCTTTCCCATCTTCTAGAGATGTCTCATTTGGATCCATGTCGAACCGAGTTAGTGTTTCTGCCTTCTCTTCTTCCTCATCCTCCTTCAGGCAGTTCTCTTGATCAGGGAAATCTATCTACATTACGACCAGCTCTGCGTTTTCTCTATAGACCGCCAGATTGGCTTTCCTTACCCATTCATGTGATCCTTTCATGACTCCAACCCCAGTTTCGGTCTGGAATTTGACAGTTAGGGCATATGTGGCCATGACTGCCTTTGTTTTGTTCAAGATTGGTCTTTCTAACAGGTCATTGTATGGCCAATTCTCGGTGTCAACAACTACGAAGTCGAGTAACACCGTCTTCTAACATGGGAAGCTTCATATCTCAACTGGCAGTTTGACCATCCCTAATGATCTTACTTTCGCTCCACCAAATCCTCTAAGCGAAATCATCAGCGGTTGCAGATCCTTCCTTTGTAGCCCTAATTGATCGAATACCCCAACACTTAAGATATCCGTCGAGATTCCTTTATCGATCAGTACACTCGTTACTTCTCCGTGACCAACGTGAACTGATACTACAATGGCGTCGTTTAGTCTTACTTTAAGTCTGTGTGCATCGGCCTCTGAAAAAACTATCGGGTCCCAACCTTGCTTAAGCTTCTTTTGGTCGGGACCTACTAAGTTTATTTCCAGGTTTTCTAGCCATCTATTGCCTCTCGAACTTCAGTCATTCTCTCTCTGCTGCTTCTTCATGTGCATGGCCCACTAAAGATGGTGTTGATAGCCCCAACATCTGAACTTTCCCTCAGACTACCTTTTTTATCTTGGTCATTTTTCGTGGGGTCATTTTGTCTTTCATCACCTCCTTTGAGAACCACATCTTTTAGGTGCCCTTCCCTGATCAGCTTCTCTATGTAATCCCTTAGCTGGTAACACTTGGAGGTCTCATGACCATTCTCCCGATGAAATCGACAGTACTTGGAAGTGTTCCTCCTGGCAAAGTTTGACTGCTTTGGGGGCTTTTTGTACAGGATTTTATCTTCTATTACACTCATAATTTCTTCTTGCTTTTGAGCCAGAGGGGTATAATTAGTGTACTGCCTCTTGAAGTTCCTATAGCCATTCTGATCATCGTCCTTACGGCCTTCTTTGCCTTTCCCAGGGTTATTCTTCTGGTCTCCTTTAGTATTTCCCTTCGAACCACTATCTTTAGGTTTTTGACCTTCTCCTGGTCGGCTGCCATGTTTAAGCTCTCCTTCGTGGGCTATCTGCTCTTCTTTGGCCATGGCGTATCCTTCCACATCATCCACTAGACTCACGGAGTGATAGCTGGCTATACTGCAAACTGTTGACAAATGCAGACATTACCGCGTCGTCATTGGGGTTATGTACTTCCAAGACTTCCTGCGAGAACCTAGTGAGGTAGTCTTTTAACTTCTCATCTTTTCTTTGTCTCAAGGTCGAAAGAACAAAGATTGACTTTCTACGTCAGATATTCCCCATGAATTGCCTGGTAAAGGCCTGTATCAACTCTTCAAAGTTCCTAATTAACCCACTAGTGAGGCCATCAAACCATCTAGACCATGATCCCTTAATGTCTGAGGGAACATCCTGCATAGGAGTGCATCATCATAGTCATATTGCGCCATTGCATTTTGGTATCTTCTAACTTGCTCTTGGGGGTCAATGTTGGCCTTGAATTGCTCCACATGAGGCATGTTGAACTTCTCTAAGAAACAAGCTTGCTTTATGGAGGTAGCTAATGGACTGCCAAAATTACCAATTAGCAGGTTCCCACGACCTTGCCTCCGCTCTAAGTCTTCAATCTTTCTTAATAGGACTTTCCGCTCTCCTTCCGGTTCAACACGCTCATCAAACTTTTAGCGAATGATTAGACCATAAGGGTTCTTTGAAACTCGCCTTGTGACCTGGGTGTCTCAGATGTTGTATTTGGGTGCAAGGGTTATCTCTCTGCGCCTCCTGGGCGAAGCTTTATCATGAGTCAAAAATGATCGGGATCTCTTCCTGTGACCATCATACCTATCTCTCTGGTCGCAACTCACTTCCCGTCTATAGTACCTTTCTGGATCCCCTTGTGGGTTGGATTCTTTGTGTTCTCTCCCTTCTTGGTTACCCCGACCCCCTCGCTCTCTATGGTCTCGGTCATCTTGACGACCGTCTTTTTTCTGGGAATGTTCCCTCTTTTCGCGATGATTCGCCCTATATCTTTCGGATTTCTGTGGCACACCTAGGGTCGTAACCAATATCAGACCGTACCCTAGGGTCTTGAGCTACCATCAGTGTGGATAATTGGTATGGTGAGGTCAAGTTGGTGTAGACAGTTATATTGATTCCCTGTCTAGTGACGTCTTCAATGACTCTCCACAAGGATTCTTGGATCCGACTGAAAACATCCGGGGAGATGCTGGGGATAGCTTCTGTAGAAGTTATCACGTTTTGTCTGATGGAAGTCGGAGTTCTAGAATGTAAATCTCCTCTAGCAGCGCTGGTGTTTGTTAAACCAGCGTCATCAACACCACGCGGGGTGTTAGTTTCAGGTGGGGACTGACTTCCATCTTTACTATTTACCATGCTGCTGTTACACGAATTTCCTAAGATTTTGTTGGCTTACCCCCTCATTCTAGCGTAAATTGTTGACGGTGATTTTAGGGATTATGTAAATTTGATCACAAGTCACACAAGGTATGTCTAGTTCTAGCGTAAATTGTTGACGGTGATTTTAGGGATTATGTAAATTTGATCACAAGTCACACAAGGTATGTCTAGTTGACATATCTATAATCAACCAAAAAGAATAAAAAAGAAGTTATGCAAGCAAGATTTTATGCGGAAAACCCAGAAGGGAAAAAATCACGATTGCCAGTGACGGCGAAGAAAGAATTCACTATGTTAAATCTGTTACAAGCTCAACCTCTCTTACTCTCCTGAATATCTAATGATCCGTTAACCATTTTTTGGGTGTTTGTAGGGTCTATTTATATATACATAGAACCATAATTCTTGGAATAAAAGTAAAAGAAAAGGTGGTAGTAACTTAATAAAACTCTGACTTATTGGAATCGTCTTAATCTTCTTTCTCATTTTGCATTGTTAGTGTTTTAGACACATTGGATCTTTTGCCTATTCTGGACTATGATATCTCTAAGGAATTTTGTTTCCTTATCATAGTATGCTTCATGATGTCTTGTTTGAATAAGATTCTTCTTTTGCGTGTTTGATTCGTGATTACACTGAATCTTACGTAGTTGACGTGTCGTCATTCTGAGCGCATCTCAAAATTGTCCACATGTTGCTTTAGCCGACCGTCTACCAAACTTGACCAAATTTCTTTTACCCCCGACTAGGGATCTATACCCGATCGAGTAACTCAACCTGACCATCTTGGGTACCCCCGACCATCTTCTTTATTTTGGGTAAATACAGTTACTTTGGTTAAATGTTTTCCACCTGACCATCTAAGTAACCATGACCAGATATTATAGGTACTTTATTATAGTCACCTTAAGTTGGCTCGATGTAGTTGACATTTATTGACAAGACATCTTCTAATTCCCACGAAATATGGTGTTTATGCTGACATGTTGTTTTTTCGAATTTTACCAATAACATGATATATAAGAAGTCTTCTATTTTCAATATTTTAATGTCAACTCTCCGTTTTCAAGTTTAGTTATTGTTTTCGTTAATTAATTTGTTACACTATGTTGCAATTGATATATAGGAGTGTGTGTTTAACCTGATTTCAATGTGTGAAATTTGATTTCTATATGATATTTTAGAGCACATAATTTATGTGATTTATGATGATGTTATGATCAGGTTTCCTTGCAATCGCAAATACATGTCTCTTGTATTTTTTGGATCACTTAATTTTTTGTTGTTTAAGTTGATGTGTTTTTTTTTTTGGATAAAAACTAGTTTAGGACAAAAACAGCAAAGTTGTAAGGATTTGGGGCTCCATTTTTCGAAAGAAATTTGTAGTTAAATTGCTTTGTCCCAAATAGAATGTTTAAGTTGTTGTGGTTTGTAAGACCAGAATTTTGTTTTCCTCTTTATCAATAGTAATAATAATAATAATAGATAAATAGAAGAAGTGTTTCGTTAGTTTGATAGTTTGATTTATCTAGGAGATTGGTAGGTGGTTTATTAACACAAAACCACTAACTCCTTATATGACTATTTTTATCCCAATTTGTAGAGATATTAGAAATTTGAATTTTATTTTCATTTGTTTTTTTTTATTTTAAAAAAAGGGTTATCACGTTGTTAACACACACACACACACATATATATATATATATATATATATGAGTAATGCTAAACGTCCCAATTTTTTTTCTCAAATTCTGTCCCAAATGATGTGGCACGTGAAGTATCAGTATCTTATAAATCATGAGATTATATGTTGAATGATGTGATGTTGACACCTCAAGTGCCACATCATTTGGGGCAGAATTTGGGAAAAAAATTTGGAACGTCTAGCATTCCTATATATATATATATATATATATATCCAACACTCAGTTTCTTTTTGTTAAGGCAACTAAATCATATGGTATTAAACCAGAATATTTTGGCATCAAACCAGATCACACATGATTGATTCTCTAGCATTATTTAAGGACAATCACAACAAAACAAGTCAATTCCACATTTAGAGGGATTTGAATATATTAGCAAAATCGGTGGGATTTGTATATCTTCATAATTTTGTAATTACTCATACGTGTGTTTATATTCACAAAGTTATATCAATGAAAGGTAATCCATTCTACATTTACTCTGAAATATCTCACTTTTCTACACTTACTTCTCTGCTAAAATTTATAACACTCACAAAAGAATATAGCAAAATATTGTCTCATAGATTGAGTCATACTATTTTGAAGGTACAATTTCTTAAACTTTTTATCGTTTTAAATTTTTATTTACAACTTTAGTCTTTTTCAAACTCTATGTTTTACATCAAAAAATCTCATTAACAAAACTTTAGGCTTCTAACAATTGCTTAATTTTAGTTTCATGATGGAGATGTTTTAATGGACGAATTTTGGAATGAAGGAAGTAGAAATGTACATGAAACTCTGTAATAAATTACATGAATTTGGGAGTTCATTAAGGAGTTCGAATTTGGCAGTTAATGTAGGTTGAAATTATGATTTATTTTAATACTGGTGAAGCAGACATAATGTGTTGTTTATTTTAATTATGTTTGTAGGTTGCAGTTGATGGTAAATTTTGGTATGAGAGTGTAGACATATATATCAACTAGGATTATAATTTTCAAAACTTTTTGGTGATGTTTATACAAGGGAGATTTTATATTTAAACCAGTTGCATATGCAGATTTTATGAATCATCAAATTGACCTTGTTGTATTAGAGTATTTTTAAATTGAAATTAAGGATATATTAAAGTCTAATATTTCGCACTTTGGTAGTAAAGATATAAATGAATCAGGATATAAATTTCGTGAATTTTAGTGATATATAAGTACTTTAATTATGTGGTTATATTTGATGCTTAAGCCATAATATTTAGGCTGACAGTCATGAGTTTTTGGTGTTGTAGGAATTTTAATTTCCAAACGGAAATAGATAATGAAAATGTGAAAATACACGGAGAGAGTCTAATGCGACCTATGGGGGGTGAATGGGTTGTTAATCGATTAATTACCAACTTTTTCGATTAGTCAATATTAGTCACAAAATCAATCAAAGTAAATAAAGTGCGGAAAGATAAATGACACTTTGATTTGATTTGATTTATGTGAGAAAACCTCAATAGGGTAAAAACTCACGGGCTATCCATCTAGCCACTCTAGTCCTCAAATCCAATATATGTAATGAAGTTTACAACCTAGGTTGACTTCTAGTCACACCATTCTCGGAACATAACACATAGGTTGACTTCTAGTCACACCATTCTCGGAACATAACACATCACTACTACCCGTAGTCCGTTTGTAGTGATTCTAGACCTTGCTTGTACACTACACTCCAGTAATCACAAGTCTTGACACTCAATGAAGAGATAAACAACATATGTGAATATATAACAATATTCTAATATGCAAATAATGCTAGGCAACAATAAATGTTTATCTAGCGATTTATGATGGAAATCAAACAATCCTAGATATCAATATGTCTATATGAATGTTCATAAAGACCTAACTAGATAAAGATATGCAAATCTAAAACCTAGTCATCAAACAAATCCCAATCAACAAATGTTGCCATAAGATATAATAAAAACAATAACTTCACAATCAAGAAATGCAAACAATATTTATGAAACAAAATAACCAACTCTTTTGGATATTTATGATCCGAAAAATTGGGATAACATTGATAACAAAACAAAGGATCTATTAGTGGAAAAATGTCATATAAGAGAAACAAATCTCGAATTTCCTTTGGATGATAACTGTAGACATTTTTCATATGCATATTATACTCCAAAATTACCAAATTGAGAGACTCAAGATAGGAAATGACTAGTGTACTCAAAGGATGTGAACAAAGTATATTGTTTTTGCTGCATGTTGTTTAAGTTTGTGCACATGCAGAGTCTTTTAACGAGTGAAGGATTTAATTATTAGAGACGTCTTAGCGAGAGACTTAAACAACATGAGAATAATATTGAACACATCACTAGTTTGAACACTTGGATTGATTTACTAATCAGATTGAAAAAGAATGAAGCAATTGGTAAGAGTATACAAGAGCAAATTAAAAGAGAGAAAAATTGCTGGAAACAAGTTCTTGTAAGAATAGTTGATGTTGTGAAATATCTTACTAAGCATAATTTGGCTTTTCGTGGAAGCAATGAAAAAAATTACCAAGATAATAATGGTAACTTTTTGGGTTTAATTGAAACGATTGCAGAGTTTGATGTAGTAATGCAAGAGCATATTCAACGCATTCATCATAATGAGATTAATTATCACTATCTCGGTCATAAAATTCAAAATGAGTTGATTGTTAGATTAGCCTCTAATATCAAAAGTGCAATCATTAAAAAAATAAAAGAGGCGAAATACTTTTCAGTCATACTTGATTGTACTCATGATGTAAGTCACCAAGAACAAATGACTTTGATAATACGATATGTAGACGTGTCAAATTGTCCAATAAACGTAGAATAGTACTTTTTAGAGTTTTTAAAAGTAGATGATACATCTGGATTGAGGCTTTTTAATGTGTTACAAGTTATACTAAAATCTCTTGATCTTAGTATTAATGATATGATGGGACAAGGTTATGATAATAGATCTACATGAAAGGGAAACATCAAGTTGTGCAAAAGAGATTACTTGAAATAAATCCAAGAGCGTTTTACATGTCATGTGATTGTCATAGTCTTAATATAACTATTTGCATATGGCACACTCTTGTGTAAAAGCGGTATCTTTTTATAGAGTTGTTCAACGCATATATTCGGTGTTTTCTAATTCTACAAAAAGATAAAAAAAATTTCAAGATTATTCAGATGGATTAACTCTTAAAACATTGTCCAAGACAAAGTTGGGAAAGTCGTATTGATAGTGTTAAAACCATAAGATATCAAGTTCCTCAAATAAGAGAAGCTTTCTTGGAATTACAAGAAAGTAGTGATGATACTAAAACAAAGAGTGAAGCTAGAAGTTTAGTAAATGAACTTGAAAATTTTAAGTTTTTATTAGGTATGACTATTTGTCAGGATATTTTGTTTAATGTTAACATGATTAGCAAAGTATTGCAATCTAAAGATATATGTATTGATGTTTCCATAGAACAATTGAAGGGACTGATTTCTTATTTTGAAAAATATAGAGAAAATAGATTTACGGATGCCATGATTTTTGCTAAAAGTAATGCATTTGATATGGAAATTGAGCCTATATTTGTTTAAAAAAAATGTCAATTTCGTAGAAAGAAACAATTTGATGAGAGTGCACATGAAAATATAACACAATCATCTGAAGAATCTTTAAGAGTTAATTATTTTATTATTGTTGTGGATGTTGCCATTTCTTCTTTGAAGAGTAGATTTGAACAATTTAAAACATATGAAAATATTTTTGGGTTCTTGTTTGATTCAAGGAAGTTAACTTCATTAGATGATGATAAATTGAAGGAATGTTGTGTCAATCTTGAAGCTGCTCTAAAATATGATAGGTTTTCTAATGTTTATTCAAATGATTTATTTTCTAAATTAAAAGTGTTACAAGTGGTTTTACCAAGAGAAACAAAGACAGCCAATGAAATATTGAGTTTGTAAAAACTTTTGATTGTTATCCAAATGCTTCAAATGCTAAAATAATATTGTTGACTATACATGTAACTATGACATTTGTATAAAGAAGTTTTTCAAAATTAAAAATGTTAAAATCTTATTTGCGGTCAACTAAGTCACAAGAAAGGTTAAATGGATTGGCAATCTTATGTATTGAAAAGGATATGTTGGAAAAGATTGAATTTGAAAACATTATTGATGAACTTGCTTCTCAAAATGCTAGAAGAATACATTTTCAATAATATTTTGTTATTTGTTGTTATTTTGTTTTTGCAAGAATACGTACTTGATAGTTTAAATATTGAAAAGAGAGATGCTGCCAAGATAAATTTAGAACTTTGCAAATGCTTTTGTAGTTGTGTAAGCAATTAGCAATAATGAATTATTTAAAACTTATATGTGTAGACAAATTCTGTTTGAATTATGAATAAATGGGTCACTTTCATATTTTTCATCTCAGGCCTCCAAAAGGTAAGGACCTGCCCTGCTTTGAGTTTTGGGGTGTTACATGGCTTTCATTAATTCTACTTCTCTGGTGATTTGTAAGTTCCCTTAGTTTATTTTTACTCTTCCTCTTGTTTCTTTATTTGTATGTAATTTAATTGAGTTATTAGATGGTATACTTTTAGTTTGTCGAGACAATATTCTGTCTTGTTGGCCTTATAATCTGTAAGCAACCTATTAAAAAATGATTTCATATTGTTTTTAACTTTCTTACCTTTTTTTTTATTTGGAATGTCAATGATATAATTTTATTATTTATTTTGATGTTAAAGGATGAAGATCGACTCTAAAACCTATTCATTAGAGGAGACTTCATCAGAGGAGACTTCAGACTCGCAATCTAATGATGAATTAAAGAATTTTAGCTCTATTGCAAAAAAAAAAAAAAAATAGTGAATTTGCATATATTTAGTAACTACTTTTGATTTGAATTGTATTTATGCTTAGGCTGATTATGTGGATTGAATTTGATTATCTAAATTGTAATTTATATATGTTTAAACATTATGGAGTTTGTTGATTATGAAAACAATAATTTAAAGATATTTTAATTTAGAGGTGTTTTGACTGTTATGTAATTGGTTTATTATGTTTTCTTTCAAGTATTACATAATCGGTTGATTATGTAAAGATTAATTTAGAGATTTTTTTTTTGAAATACTAATTTAGAGATGTTTTAAATGTTATGTAATTGGTTGATTATGTAATATTAATTTAGATAAGTTTTAAATGTAATGTAATGGATGGACAACCAACCCAAATTTAGTAGCCCGAAAGCAAAAAAGCAAAAATAACCTTTAAAAGGCCCCAAAATGAATATATATATAATCTCAAAGCCCAAGGCCTGATATCGAATTGAACCGAACCGAGACGAAGTTGTTCGATTCAATTCGGTTTTCATGTCTAAAATAGTTCAAACCGATTCATGTTGTAAAAATCCTAAAATATATCACTTCAATACGGTTTTGACTAAAACCGAACCGTGCTCATTCTTAAATATGTTGAAAGTGTGCAAAAAATTTTAATAAAAATATCTTGTACTGAAATGAAGATGTTAGTTGCAAATATCTTTAATAAAAATGAAGACAGAAGTGACATTGCGGATGAACATGCAACAATGTGGTTTAAGCTAGATAAAGAATTAGATGATTTAACTCTTATATCGGATAAACCATCCAATATGTCAGCTTTTATATCACTCAAAGGTGCAAATAGACTAGTATTTGTTTGTTAAGAAACTTCTTCGAGACAAACCTAGTCGTTGACACTTGACATTAATAGCTAACCATTGAATTATTATTTTTTTGTTCTTTGTGATGTCTCTTTTGGCATGGTGCAAGGAATT
Source organism: Dipteronia sinensis (assembly GCA_033220585.1). Classification (NCBI taxonomy): domain Eukaryota; kingdom Viridiplantae; phylum Streptophyta; class Magnoliopsida; order Sapindales; family Sapindaceae; genus Dipteronia; species Dipteronia sinensis. The sequence goes on from CM065641.1 coordinate 15,685,599, forward strand.
TCTGATGTTGTCTATGTTAGGGTAATGTCTCGAACTTATGCTAATGACTAAATAGTGTAATGTTTGTATTAGGTTAATATAATCTTCTATTAATTTTGTAACTAAGGACCAAATTAGTTTTGTAAGAAAAGACCACTAGTCCTCATAGGTTAACATTCAGGTTACTTTGGAAGTAAATGTAATGGTTATGTAAGAAAAATATAACAAACTTGTGTTATATTTGTAACAAGATATTTATGCAAATTCTATTGTTATATATAAATATTACGTTTCTTGTGTGTAACTGATGATTTTTTTTATTTTTTTTTTATTTTGGAGCTGTAAGAAATTTTTTAATATGATTGCACAGTGTAAATACTTATAAAAATATACCGGGTGTAAATATAGGAATTTATTTTGTTATGTTATTCTGTTAAAATTTGTAACCTTTTATTATTTATTTAATTTTTTTAATTTAAATATTAGAATTTTTCATTTTAAAAAAAATTCACATTTATTAATTTATAATCATTAATAATTTTATTATTTTTTAAATACAATATAGTATTATACAATGACTTACCAAAACATTTGTATTATTTAATACAATATATAACCAAACATTAATAAGATGATGTTGATCGGGTAGTAAACCTCTCACACCTACACCATGGGGTTGTGGGTTTGAATAATCTCCCTTCCAAACAACCCCTGAATTTCCGTAATACTTTAAAAAAAAAATATCACCAAACATATTGTTGTGCTATCAATAATACAATATAGTCCAATCTAATCAAATCCAGTGTAATACAATATAATACAATACAATAAGTTAAACGAACCCCAAAACATTATATAGAATTAATTTTAAAAAAAATCTAGACTATAATAATTTAAAATATTAAAATTTTATATTGTGTTATAAATATTATATAAAATTCAATCCAAATTAAAAATTAATTTAAATTTCAAAAGATTATTTTAAGATATAAATAATCCATATATAATTATTGTTTAAATTTAAATCATTAATTTTTTAAATTAGATTAACTTATTTTATTAAACTTTTTTTAAAATATAAATAATCGTTATATAATCATTGTTTAAATTTAAACCTGTAACTTCATCTTTTATTTTAAGTTTATATTTTATTTTCTGATTTATTATATATATATATATATATATATATGATTTAAATATAAGAGAAAGGGGCCTGTGCTACTGCTGCCTAGTGTGTATTTGGACTTTGGATTTTGGAGGGTAAAGAGATTCGGGGTCCAGGGATGGTGAATTGAATGAGGATATTAAGGTCATTTGACAACGGAAGCTAGGGTTTTCTCTAATTGTATGTGGGTAGTAAGGTCATTTGATAACAGCTAGGGTTTTGTCTGCCGCCTATATAATGAGTTGTTGTCAGCAAAATGAGCATCGCCTCTCTGTTTTCTATTCGTTTAAAGTGTTAGGGTTTTATAGAGTTATTGAAGATTTATAAACGAAAGCCAATTTGCAGAGCAAGGCCGTCAAATAAAAAATGGCGTGTGTTGCCTTGAAGGTTGGCCATAACAATACTGCGATTCTCCGTGCCTTTCAAATACTTTTCATTTTGATTATGGCCTCGAACAATTCGCTACATCTTCACTTTCTATTTCTTTTCTTTTAATTCATTAGAAATATTTGTTTTTTGGTTTTTAGGAAATTTCAAACCAATCTCAAAAGTAGCGTTAAGTTTATTTTTCTTTAGTTACCTACCAAGTTGAATCGATTTGGAAACAAAAAGAAAAAGAATGAATACACAGATCTGAAAATCAAATCAAGATTTACAAACTATAGCATTTTTTTGTTGATATTTAATTCTCGGTCAATAAATAATGAATTGGTATTTTGATTTTGTTTTAACAAATATGTTTTCATTTTAAATTCATTGTCGAATTTAGTCACTGTACATTGCCAAATAAATATGTATTATAATACTGTACACATTGTCAAATTAAATATTTATATTTTTACGAGATCTTTTAAACGGAATATGGGTATATTTTTACTCTCAAAACGGTACTCCATCAGCAATCATGATTGAGGTTTGGTTTCGCGGTTGGTTTTGGTTCAAAGGGGAATTGCAACCTTAACCGTTTCAGTGATTCGATTCCTTCGCTTTGTTTGTAAATAATATATTACAAAAAATAACTTTGTTTAAAAATATAAAATGTGAGAAAGAACATTTTAGCCTTGTCCAATAAGTTTGTTTTTTTTTTAGGTTTCTTTTCATTTTTCTTATTTATTTATTTGTCCGATGAGAAGTGAGATTGAATATAACCACTATATTGATATAAGCAGTATTTTTAGGTGTCTCATTGCTTTCAATTATTGTCTTCACTTTTGTTTTTATAGGTTATGTCTTTTGATGAGAGATTGAAAACAATTATGGTTATATGCAATATTTTTAGGTGTCCCATTGCGTTCGATTATTAACCGATGATTATGTGCATGACATTGGTGACTCTAAATATATAGAATAATGTCGTCAAGCGATATGTTTTTAATTTATAAATTAATGAAATGAATAGGATCATCTTTCATCAAGTTAGGTGGGGGTGTGTATATATGTATATATACATACATATGCCTTAGACAAGTGGGGATTTTCTGGCATAAATAAACATTATGGGACACAATTGTATGAATTATCATTAAATCTCATTCTCATATTCATTTTTCCTAATCTTGGTTATAGAGTGATTGCTTATAACAATAGTTGTATTCAATCATGTGTGGGATAAATAAGTGCAATATAGAGAGATCTAATGTGTATAAAAAGGAGAAGAAGATTAAGGGGTCTTTTGTTTTTTCCATTAAAACTTAATGGGTCTGAATCATAATTATTACTAAGGGGTCGTTTGTTTTTTCCACTTAAAACTTGGGTATGAATAATAATTATTAAATTGTTTTGTTTGATTTTTTAAGTGGTCAAACAATTTAAAAATATCAAAAAAACAACTTAAAAATATCAAAAAATAACTTAAAATAAAAAGTAAAAAATTATGACTTTTTATTTAATTGCAAATCGCTGAATTGCATTAAATACAATTCAAAATCTTTTTTTCCGATATTATCATTTATATACAACATATTTCCAATTTTATCATAATTATATATGGTATATAAATATTTATTTGTTTGATGAAGCATGAGAGGATTAATGGGTGTAAATACTAAATAGTACTTGATTTATTTTTAATTAAAATAATGTCTTTATCAGCATTTTGAGTTGAGATATTTTTATAATTAAACTTTTTAATAAAATATAAATATATACATCATTTTTATAGATAGCGTTATTGGCACCCTTAGCATTAAGGGTGCGTTTGGTATGCGGGACATGATAGGATGAGACAACTTTCTGGTGTTCACACGTTTGGTGCGCCATTAGTTTGGGACAAAGTGGGACAAAAACCATGAAAAATTGTCCCACCTCAGACCCTCGGCCAGACTTAACCCATGCATGGGACAAGTCTGGAAAAGACATTTTTGCCCTCAAAAGTTCAAAAAATTACAAAAATACCTACTATAAATGAAAAACTCATCTTCAAATCAGTTTTCATTTCATCAAACTCTTCCTTAGCTGCTCCGCCCCTCTCTCTCTCTCTCTCTCTCTCTCTCTCACACACACACACACACCAGCAGATCCATCCGCCGACACCGCATCAGATCGTCGCCGACACAGCATCAGATCGCCGACATCACCTGTCGTTGTTGCTCCTCGACGACGCCCGCCCCTGCTGCTCCTCGACGACGCCCGCCCCTGCTGCTCCTCGACGACGCTCGCCGCGCGCTGCTCAGCGCCTCCTCCCCTCTCTCTCTTTCTCACACTTTTTTTGATTTGTTTTCAGATTTGTGTTGGTTTGGTGTTAGTGAACTACCAGATTTGTGTTTTCATATTTTTTTTTCTTCAGATTTGTGTTGTATAATGGTTTGGTGTTGACCGTTGATGATGATGATGGTTTGTAGGAATTCAATTTTTTCACAATTTTTTTCCTTGTTTGTGTTCCAGATTTTTTTCTTTGTTTAATTGATTTAAGAACAAATTAATTATTATGATGAATTTTGCGGAATAGATTTGTTGTTTTTGTCTGTGGAATTTCATTGGAACTTCATTTTGTGGTGTTTAGGAAGTGAGAAAATAAAAGAAAATATTAATTTTTAATGATTTTTAATTAGTTTTAATTCAATAATATTTGATATATTTTTTTGGTACAAAAAAGGGTAATTTGATCATTTGAATCTCTTATCCCGTCATGTCCCAGCCATACCAAACACGTAACAGTAGGACTAAAATGATAAGGTTTTGATAAAATGCGAACTAAAGTTGTTAATACTATGCTTAAAAGTGTGCCCTTTCATGAAAAAGTAAGGACTTATATGAAATTTTCCCTGATATTTTTCTTATATTATGTAATATGTACTCTGAAACCATATATCCCTGTAAACAGCATGCCCAAAATAACAAAAACAATTTACAACAAATCATTACAATGCCTTAATGGCGAAAAATATGGTTTTCCATCTTCCTACATCATAAACTTGTTGTAATCTGTTAGGAAGATTTTGGCTTGCAATCCGAAAACAATTTATTTGGGAGTTTGCTTACATTCAAAATTGCATAGGTTATCATCATCATCATCATCAAAATTGCCACAGAGATTGTTTGCTTACACTCAAAAAAATTAAAAATTAAAACTACTGAAAGAAAAACAAACTCATACAGAACAGTCGAAAAAGAACCTTAACATCAAAACTACAGCATCCCTTACCTGCAAATCTAATGGCACAACAAGAGAAACAACCGTATCTACAACCAACCAAATTCACTCTCTTCATACTTATCCTCAAGCACAACAGTAAATTAAGGTCCGAAAGAAGTCACGAGAATATTTCTACCTCTATAACCGTTCTGTGCGAGGGTGGTAGGAGAGAATATCATTCTGCACTTAGAGCTGGACTTGTCTATCATGAATCCAACTGAAAGGAATGATGGGTCCCTGCTTTGCTCTTGCTTGAGCTCGTTCCTCCAGCCTTCTGATTCTCGGAGGTAACCCGCAAACATATTCTTGAGCTTTCCGCCCCTCACCAGAAAGTCCACTGAGTTTATCAACCTTCCACCTCCCCACCAAGAATTCCAGTATGTCTGCATAGTCCTTAGCGGTGTAGACCCCAAGCCGCTGAGCAACAGCTGAAAAATTCTCAAAAAGGTTATCGTCCTGCCCATCATACATCAAGTGTGCGGGCATAGAGACTTTCTTCCTCATCATGTCAGCAAAAGCCATGACCGTTCCATCAGGATCAATTTCAAAGAGCTTTTCCACTATCTTGGTGTAGGCAGTTTCATGGCGCTTCTCATCAGAAGCAATTAAACCACATATTTGAGCCAACTTCAAGTCCCCATGCTCCTTGGCAAGGCGAGCAGTGTTCCCATGTGAAATAAAGGTTGCCCTTTCTTGGAATGCAGTGTAGATGAAACCAAGGTAGGGACTGTTTTCCGTTCGAGGATCCTATAATTAATACAAAGAATAAACAAAAGGGAGTTTAATTCAAGAATAAATTATATTAGCTATTTTTGTGGATAGAATAAAAGAGGAAAAACAAAATCTAAATAGATGGCCCAATTAGATACTGACCTAAACCAAAATCTTGCACTATGCCTACTATATTGTACAGTGCTTTAAAAATAAAATTACATTTTCCCTGGTTGCAGCCTTTCATTTTGGAATACTCAATAAAAGAAGAGATGATATTCTTGTTTCAAAGACTAAAGAAGCAAAGGAAAAAACTACATGAACCTCTTACTAAAACATTTCAGCAGACGTCATGAAGAAGAAGAAACAATGTACCTTTTAACTGTATGCATATTTACAAGGTGAAAAATCAATCAACCATGAATGCACAGCTATAACCCTTGTGCATGTATGTGTGTTCATGCCTAAGCACTTGCAGATATGCATGCAAATTGTTCCTGCATGCTGTCATAGGTTTACTTTCTCAAATTAGTAAAGAAGGTGATTTGTAAACCCAAAGCCAATCTACATGTGAATTGCAACATATTCAATAAGTGTGTTTATGTATTTGAGAGTATTTTTTTTCTATGATTTATGAAGCACGTCTCACCATTCCAGACCCAATTAAATACTGAATGGTCTTCTCAATTTGTCTCATGTCTACGCGTCCAGACAGGTAGAGATACTTATTGAGTAGGTCACCATGTCTATTTTCTTCAGCAGTCCATGCCCTTGTCCAAATAGCCCAAGAAGTGAGGCTTGCCCCTGTTTCATCACGGACTCCATCTAAGGTATTAAGCATTGTTTGATAAGTAGGAAGGGCTTCTTCTGTGATCATATCTCCAACTAAAACAACAAAGTAATCATCTGGAATCTCTTTAGCCCTCTCCCTTAGTTCCTTGACTTGATCATGAAATCCATCAGAGGCAGGATCGGGCAGAAAATCCTGCGGTTGCCAACACTTCTCCACTGGCTTCAGAAGGACCAAGATGTTCTCCTCCGCCCAATCCTCCATAGATTTAAAGATCTCAATCTTTTGGGGTGGCATGGAGTGGGTGACTTGAACATGCACCTCCCTAGGGGGCATAAAAGGCTTCTTTACATTTTCAACCTCCCTGAATCAACCAAAGGAATTGTCATGAGAATTAGGGAGTAATAAAAGCTTACAATAAGCTAAACATATACAAGTTTATTAGAGATAGTAGGAACTTGTGAATGCCATATGATATCCAACATATGAAAACTATGGAGCAGGAGTTAAGAAGGATGCTATATTACAAGTATAATATCGCAGCTTTTTCATGCATATCCAAGATAAAACTTAGGTGATTATACTTTTAACGTAGTTATTTATATATCATCTATGTGCTTAAACTGAGTGGTTCTCAGCATTGAGACTGGATTATGTCAATAAAATACAAATTAACCTTCATTTTTGGAGACTTCTATAATTACACCATTCACCACTTATGCCTGCCTCATAATCAAGATGAGAAAGCATATCCATGTAGGTGTATGAATAGCATATCCATGGCAACTTGAAGCATGCACTTGATCCAAGGATGTTAATATTTAAATGATATGTATATAGAGTACCAGTACCACTTGATAAATGATATAGTAAGGATGACCATGATCTATCATGAAAGAAGGAACTAATGGTCGTTACCTTCGAATCCCTAATACCATAATAATATAAACTACACTCTCAATAAACAATAAAGGCCTCATGATGAACATCAGAAGAAACAGTCATAACAAACCCAAGTGAGCAGAAAACAAGTAAATATTATTTTATTGATACTAAAAATCTTTATTTAAATCAAGGCAGGACCACAGCAAAGTAGTTGACTAGAAACTGCCAAAACCAAGACAGGGAAAGGAAAAATCAGAAAAGGTAACAAAACAAAGATTCCCCCAGTTCTTACAAACATGACCTGGAGAGACATGATTACCATGAGAAATAGTTGAACATCCTCCAGTGAAGAAATTACCATGAGAAATGATTCTCAAAATACCAAAACCAGGTTCACCAAATAAATTTTCCTACTCAAAAACTATAAACAATAATAACCATCAGCAGATTTACAAAATATATTTTACAGTGGAATGAAAGAAAATGCACCGAGTAATAAAATCAAGTCATCTGACAAACAAAAAGTGATGAAGAAAAATGATATTGCACAAACAAACATAGTAGTACTTTCGATGGATTATATTGAAATAAAGCGAAAGAAGGGGTAAGGAAAATATTAACAGGTACACTAAACCCTACATCAGCAAATCATTCAATAAAACTACCAAAAGCCAATGTCAAAGTCCCCAATCTAATCAAAAAGAAAAAAAATATGCATCTAGATTTTTACTTCCGATTGTATGAATTACCATCAACGCTATGCCAAATATAGAAAAAATAACTTTTTGTGTACTGTGAATATCTGCCAAGATTGACTGAACAGTCGACGAGATAAAAAAAAAATTGATAACTTATTTACAATAATTTGTACTTTTTCAGCATTAAAAAGAAGCAATGGAGATTATAGTTTCTTGAAAAGAATACCTACTGCTGAAACTTAGAAGCAAGTCAAAGATCCAACAGCTATAAAAAAGAATACCTACTGCTGCAACTCAGAAGCAAGTCAAAGATCCAACAGCTATAAAACTATGCAAGGGATAATTTATGAAGTACAGAACCTTAGCACAAAGTTATCCAAACTACTCTTACTAACTCGGATATCTTTTATCAAATGTAAATTTAACCTTATTCTGAAGAAGAAAAATGAGATAAACAAATAGAAAATGTACCAAATAAAACAAACAATATATAATTGGAAATGTGCAAAACAAAAATTAAACCAACTGAATGACCACAAGGATCATTGGTCATAATTGATTTCGCTAGAAAAATAAGCAACAAACTGAACAAAGAAATAGGAAATACAGTAAAACAACACGAAAACATGTTACAGCAGTCAGCAGTAGAACTGCAAAACAAAAGGTCCCTAATTCCCACATTAGCAAGACCTGTTGCAATATAGCAAAAGACATGCATCATTCACGAAGCTTCCACATACAAACAAAAAAACTTAAACCACCAACATAAGAAACCAACAGCTGGGTGAGCATGCAGATTCTTGTCATTAAAAAAATATAATGTAGTTGAATATGAATCAGAGCACCTAGAAATTAAATGCAACTGGCACATATATTCGGCTAAAACCAACTGGCTCAAAACAAAATAAGAAAATAGGAAGCAACGAACAAAATAAAATCCATAAACTCAACACATTAATCATACAATTAATGCCAATCGAAGAAGGCATTCCAAATGATAATACTAATAATAAAAAAAATCAAATACCGTAATCTACCATGACCCCACCTAAAGGAAAAGGACAAACAGAAATATCACTCATACGTTTCAAACCACATATTGCATCATAAACCAGCAAATCAAGGAGAACCATTTCAACCACCGGTTTTGAAAACAGAAAATTATGGGAGAAAAAAGACATCAAGATTAACATTAACTACTAGAATCCCATCATCTCAGTTTTAGATGATAACTGGAAAAAATATTTTATTTTTGGGAAAGTTATTTGGTTTACTTTCTTTCACTAAGACAGACAATAGACATAAACATGCGAAAGTACTTGTAAATTCATTATAAATCACATCTTAAGAGTACATATGAAAACTCACGTGAAAACATTTTCTGCAACATTTTCGATGTTCCGTTTAGTAGTTGGTAATCAAAACCATGCTAAACACTTCCTAAGTGTAATAAGTAAAATCAACCATCAGTATCACAATAGAAATCCGAAACTCAAACCCCACATTTTTAAGACACAATACAGTCGATCACAAAAACAACCAAATTTCAAAAATATCAAGAAATCGAATATATACCTATAGATAGAAAAATGATTTCTCTATCAAACTAAATGAGACCAAACATAATTCAACATGCAGCACTCATGAAGTTGAATTAAGCTCAATAAAATGTATAATCCTATGCCAAATCCCCAGATTGAACTAGAGAAACAGAATCCCGTAAAGAATGTAGATAAATTTTGCAGAAAATGGAGCTATAAAAGAAAATGTAATAAAAAAGATGAAACCAATCAAACCCTTTTCAATGAACTCAAATAGGTGCAAAGGAAGAGCATCCACATCATAAAACATTATTGAAAACACAAAAACAACAAGAGCACACATATGTATCAATTATCCAGAATCAAGAAAAAGGTAAATGTAACCCCATCTCAATAAATTCAAACTAATAGCGAAGAATGCATCCAAGGCATAAACAATGAGATCACAATCAAGCTAAATAAACAGTAGCAGCCTATAATCCAAACTAGAGGGCAAAACCAAAGAACCCAGATCCAAACTAAGCTAAAAAGGGAAGAAAATAATAAAAATCTAAAAAGCAAAAGAAAAGAGCACTGACTTGGAGTTGGAGCGAAGAGTGGAGGCCATCATAGAGAACTTGGGAGATCTGAGGCTGACCATTTGTGGAAGAGCAAAAGAAGAGAATTTCTGGGTCTGGGTGGTGAAAGGAGTGAGCTTGAGAGCCATTTGTTTCAGTTTTTGTTGTTATTTGAGTTTCAGCTTCAGTTTCCTCCACATCCACAGAAAAGAGAGAAATATATGAGAATGAGAGAGACAGTGGTCAATATTGCAGCAGCCCACTTGTGAGTTGTGATCCTTTGTTTTCCTTTTCGTTTTATATTTCCTCTATAATTAATTATTAATAACATGATCCTGTAACTTGTCAATATTACATCCATGCCTACAACTATTTTTTTTTACAGGATTGATTTTGTTAAGTGTTTTTTTAAAAAAACAATTAAGTTACCCTTTTCGATTAGATTTCGATCTAGATGCTTTGCTTATTTCACCTCTCATAATATTAATAATTGTTGGAAATTGGCTCGTATTCCCATGTAATTCGAATGGAATTCAACTGAACGGAAGGGATCCATATAGAATTAGATTGGTTTAAGTGAGGTGTGAAGGACACATTTAGGATGTGTGAAGCTTCTTGAAGACGCGTGGGGGCATGTGTGACATAGTTTCTTGCTGGAGAAGTCATGGGATGCTTTGGCTCCAAGTTGAAGACTTTTGGCTCCAAGCATATGATGAATTTGGTTCCAACTATGTGCTTTAGCTCCAAGTTTCCTCACTCTAGAAATATTCTTATTCATGATACACTAGGAGTGGATCAGAGAGACATCTGGAAACATTAGAGAATTGATGAATCCGAGAAGTGAGATCATGGGGAGGTCCGAAGGGAAACTTAGGGGATATCCAAGGGCGGAAGACCTGGGGGATATCCGAGGGGAGACCAAAGGGAAGATCTAGGTAATATCTAGGGGCAGATCTAGGAAATATTGATAAATTATAATTGCATGTGTTTTATACCTCTGTTCTTTAGTTTATTGCTTTGTTTTGAGTTAAACTCTTGCATTTTATGTTTTTTTTCTTAATTTTCAGCTATTCAAGTCCTAGGAGATAATTGGAAGCAATTTGAAAGATTTTTCGATCAAGCTCGAGAAAACAACATCTACTGATGGGTCAACTTCAAGAATTAAACTGTATCATCTCAGAAGAAATTGGGTTTTGAGCCTTATATGGTTGGAAAGTTACGGAAGTTAGATTTCCGTAGAATTTTACAGTTCATGATTTCGAGTTTTCTAGAGAGAGTTATGACCATTTTACTACCCAAAGGTCAGCCCATAATTTCTACTCGGGATTTTGGAAATAAAGCATTACGGGCTGTCTATTCGGGAATGAAGGTTTTAGACGAATTTGTTATGTTTTGGAAGATTAATGAAGGCCTAAAATTCACTTTGATTCAGTTTTAGTTGATCCTAAACTTCCATGTTAGGATTAGTTGAAATTGGATCAAGATTCCTAAAGTTAAAAGGATTGTGTTTCCTATTTTGAGTCATATTGAATTAGCCTTATTGGAGGTTGATTAGGGAACTAAAAGACGACCTAATTCATGCCTATTTAAGAGGAAATACAGTAGAAAAATCACATACACAGCAGCATAGGCAAGTTGAAGAATTCTAAGGCGATATTCCATCGATTAATCGGGTTCTATCATTATTTTCTTCTATGTTTTCTTTTAGGCTTATAATCATGACTATGAGGAACTAATTCTTTTTGCTAGGGCTACAATGTAGCCTAGCCATGACTATTTGATTTATTTGGTTAATGTTAATTTCGAATTTTCTTCCCTATTAAGTATCTTTTGCTGCACTTAAATTATATGTGCTTGAATTTGGATGTTTGATCACCATCTATTTTTAAGTAACTTGATGCAAGTAAGAGTAGATGCCATACTTTGCTTGAGTTTTGCTTCTTGCAATTGATACCATGAATGTTTAATTGTAGATGTCGTGCAATTAGGATTTAAGTGATGTTTTTAACAATTTCAATATAACTTAATGGGTTTTTACAAATTCAATTCATCTAGATGCCATAGAGGATTAATTTGTAGGAATACTTTTAGTGTAACCAGATGCCATGGCCATTAAATATATTTTGGGAAAATTGATCATCAATAAGGGGAGTTAATTAGAATTAACATGCCAAAGAAATTAAGTATGATTGGTTAAGGTGAAATCGGCTGCTCTAGTGTTTCGCATATTTGATTTTTGACTTTGTTTTGCTGTGAACTTTTATTATTTTTCTTTAATTTTCTGTTCTTAGTCAATAATTCACAAATCAATTCTCATTCATTAAAGTTTTCAATTTAAGGCTTAGTTTTAGTTTAATTGGTAAGAAATGTAGGATTAATTTAGTCTCTGTGGGAACGACATCTGTGTTTCGCTAGCTATACTATCTTTTGATTCGTACACTTGCGAGCAATTAGAATTTGGAGATAAATTGTTAATCATATTTTTTGCAACAAATATCCTAGGAGAGATCCGGGGAAAAGATTCGGTGGATATTTATGGGACACCTATGAGATATTTAGGACACCCAAAGGGGACCTAGAGAGCCTTAAGCTTAAGACTTGGTTGAGAGCTCGGTTGCGAGCTTGGAGCTAGGTAGGGCTCGGTTGTAATTGGTGTTTGGAGTTTGAAAGAGAATATTGAGTGTGTAATGTGTCGTTGTAAATTTTTTCTAAATAGTTGATATTTTTCCCTTGTCGTCCCAACGGGTGTGGTTTTTCCATGTTTTCGGTTTCCACATAAAAAGCTTGTGTTGTGTGACTGAATACTTCTCTTCTTCTTATTTTATGTGTTTTGAGACATTATTTGTTTGAGGTGTATATTAGGCATGTCCTTTCCGCGTCAAACTTTTCCCAATAAAGTGGTATCAAAGTCTCAGGTTGCTTAGTATCAATTTAGCAAAACAGATATGTCTGGGAGTTTAATGTTGAAGATTTGATGGGAATAGGAAATTTGGCTTTATGGCAAGTATGAGTCATGGATTGATCCAATGTTAGTTACACATGGCGCTGGAGGACAAGTCAACCTATTGAAAGCTCGGTAAACTTTGATGAGGTGTGGATCAAGTCTAGCAAAGAGCTCGAAAATGTTGCCAACAGTATGTCTTTCACCGAATATGGTGATGGGAGGAAATGTATATCCTTTTAGCATAACATTAAACCACCAAGTTCTCATAGAAGAGGATATGTTGCTGCTAGCAGCTCCATAAGCTTACACATGGGCATTGGTTAGACAATGAGGCAAGATGAGTGGTGAATAAGATGCTGAGGGCTGAGGAACTCCCGAGAAGTCTAACATAGGGGTTGCACCATATTTTTCAGCAGGTTGTTCGACATGTGCCTGAAGGAATCTGAGGACGGATTGATCCTAAATAGTTATACCTTTATTGCGGGGTATGGTGATTCTCGGTGTAGAGAATCATGGCTGTTAGAGAAAGGACAGAGGTTTTAGGAATTCTCACCAAGGGGTGGTTTATTGGAAATTGGCTCGAATTCCCATGTAATCCGAAGGAATTCGACTAAGCAGAAGAGGTCGAAACAGAATCGGATTGGTTTGAGTGAGGTGTGAAGGACACATTCGGGACTCTTGAAGCTTCTGGAAGACGTGTGGGAGCATGTGTGACATGGTTTCTTACTGGAAAATTCATGGGATGCTTTGGCTCAAAGTTGAAGACTTTGACTCCAAGCATAGGATGACTTTGACCTCAAGCATGTGTTTGGGATATAAGTTTCCTCAGTCTATAAATCCTTTCATTCATGATACACTATGAGCGGAGAGACATCTGGAAACATCAAAGAGTGAGTGAATCCAAGGAGTGAGATCTCGGGGACATCAGATGGGAAACCTAGGGGATATCTAGGGGCGAAAGACCGGGGGATATTTTGGGAAAAGATCCGGGGGATATTCAGAAGATACCTAGGGGATATTCAGGAGACACTCGAGAAGGACCTAGAAAGATCTATGAGCTTAGGGTTTGGTTGTGAGCTTGAAGCTCGGTAAGGCTCGGTTGTAATTGGGGTTTGGGGTTTGAGAGAGAATATTGAAAGTGTACTGTGTAGTTGTAAAAATTTTCTACATAGTGGATATTTTTCTCTCGTCGTTCTAACGGCCATGGTTTTTCCCTAATTTGGGTTTCTTTGTAAAAAGCTTGTGTTGTGTGATTGGATGCTTATCTTCATCTTATTTTCTGTGTTTTGAGACATTATTTGTTTGCAGTGTATATTAGGCATGTGCTTCCGCATCAAACTTTTCCCAGCAATAATTTGTGGTTGAAAGCAATAATTTTTCAATAACTGCACTTCATGATTAAGTTGAGATCTCAAGTTCATATTTCCTCCCCAAAGTAAAATAAATAAATTAAAAGTGCGATTAATATCAAAGAAATTAACAACAAAAATGTCTTACCAATTCAAATTAACCAATGTTAACAACCCTATAATGTATTTTAAATCATTAAAGGTTCCAAATTTTCAAGAACATATATGGTAAAATCAATTTTCTTAAATTGTTTTATTTTTTTGAGTGGATGGTGCACCTTCACTAAAAAAAAAGTGACTTATATTGATTGTATCACTGACTCACTGTTGACTTTATTTTGTAACAAATTTTACTATTTATCATTATGTTTTGTTCAATTGAAACTTTTTAAAAATAATTGTCATAATTAGTTACAAAACTTGATAATTTGTGACAAATAATATAAGAGTATGGATATTGACACCCATAACATTTATTAATGCACCAATTATTATAAGTACACTCATATCTAAAATTTAAAAAATAAATGTTGCTATAAGCATCCATCCTAATGCCAATATTACCCTCATTGAAATAAATATATTAATTTGAATACATATTATTTATAAACACTCTTAAATTATTATCACACCCAATTTATAAAAAAAAATCATATTATTTTTGGAATCAAATCCTATTTTAATGATGGTTCAATTTACTTTTGGAAATATCTTGAATGTAAGAGCCTTATAAAAGGGAATATATGGAACCGTATATGTGGTCAAAAGATTTTCAATATGAAATTCTCTTATTAATACAACTATCTAAAAAAAGGATTTTCAATCTGGAATTCTTTTATTTATACAGTTATCTCAAAAAAAAATTACTGATATCTACAACTATCGTAAAAAAAACTTGTTGGTATCTATAGCTATCGTTCAAAAAATTAAATATTTTGTTTTGATAGAGTTCATAACTATACATAAAAGAAAGATAAAAACAATATGATACTAATGTGATAATGAGAAAGTTTGAAACTTGAAATAAAATTAGAGTTTAAATAGGGTTTATCATAAGTTTTTTTTAAAAGGTAGTTTGTTTTTAATAAAGAAATATAGTTGAAGCTATGGGTGTAATTAATTAATCTATATATTATTTGGTTTATTTTTAATTAAAGTAATTTGTCCTTATTGGTAAATTTTTATTGAGATATTTTTGTAATTAAAAATTTTAATAAAATATGAGTGTACTAATAAGTTTTATGAGTGTCAATATCAGCACTCATAATATAATTAGTCACAAAATTAACTTTTTAAAACGAAAAAATTTATTTTATAAATAATTAGGTTTTTAAAACGGTTTTATTGAGAACTAACCCATTTGGGAGTCTCAACTTAACAACTAACCTCTTTTTGAAAAACTTGCAAAACTAACTATTTTTTGATGCGTAAGTACTAATATACCCTTACGTACTCACTTTTTCCTTTCTACTTTACCTATCCATTCTATACCTATTATTCTCATTCTTTTCCTCTTATTTCCACCTCTAACCACCACAACTCATAATATAATTAGTCACAAAATTAACTTTTTAAAACGAAAAAATTTATTTTATAAATAATTAGGTTTTTAAAACGGTTTTATTGAGAACTAACCCATTTGGGAGTCTCAACTTAACAACTAACCTCTTTTTGAAAAACTTGCAAAACTAACTATTTTTTGATGCTTAAGTACTAATATACCCTTACGTACTCACTTTTTCCTTTCTACTTTACCTATCCATTCTATACCTATTATTCTCATTCTTTTCCTCTTATTTCCACCTCTAACCACCACAACACACAACACATCTCGGTTTCTCTCTCATTGTCCTCTCTAAAATTTTTATCTCTTGTTCTCTCTTCCTTCATTTGTCGAATTTGTTGTAATTATTTACATTCTCCACAATTGAGCAACTCGAAACTATTCATCCACCACAAGGGTTCCTTCTATTCAAGGTTTGAGGTGAGTTTTTTTGAACTTTTATACTTTACACATATCTTCAATCTTAGATTTAATTGAATATGTTTATTATTTTTGTGGAAATAGTTTACATTTACATAATAAAGCATGGGTCTTGTGTGTATCTGATGTTGTTGTGATCAATTTAAAGTTTAAACATAAATTTAAAGTTTATTTCTATTTTGAATCTCTTATTTACTTTGATTTGTGCATTAGGGTTGTTTATTTTTGTCAAAATAGTTGACATGAATGTAATAGAGTATGGGTTTTGTGTGAATTTGATGTTGTTATGATCAATTTAAATTTTATACATAAATTTAAAGTTTATTTGTTGATTAAATCTCTTATTTAGTTTAATTTGTGCAATATGGTTGGTTATTTTGGTGAAAATAGTTTCATGAATATAAAAGAGCATGTGTCTTGTTTGAATTTGATGCTGGTGTGATTAATTTTCCATTGTTGTATTGAATCTAGACTATTGTTAGTTTATTTTGAAAATGTGTCCAGATGAGAATTTCAAACAGCGTTAGGATTTCCTAACGGAGATGGGAATTCCAAACACCGTTAGGAATTTCAAACGGCGTTGGAAATTTCAAACAGCGTTGAAAATTCCTAATTGTATTGGGAATTCCTAACTGCATTGGGAATTCTTAACTGCTTTGGGAATTCCCAGCGGCATCCAGATTAAACATTGTTTGGATTTAGAATATTTTGTAAATTCAATGTACCATGAGTTTAGAATATTTGTTTAAGAATTTAATCATTAATTTCTTATTCATTTGAAAGGCGGGTTGTATGGATAAAGTTCTGTTTGTTGTTTTATAGGATGGGGAATGGAGTAAAAGAGGCAGGAAGTTCAAGTATCAATTTGGAAAGTCAAGAGTAATTTCAATTTCAAGGGAAACCTCGTATGAATCATTACATGACATCACATCTTGTCTTGTTAATGTCAATCCGAACGAGTCCTCTATCAAAATGAAGTGTTGACAGTGCTGAGAGTGTTGACAGTGTTTAAAGAGCAGGAAAAACATAATGAAAGTGTTGGTCAATTGTTGTGCAATGCAAATGTTGTGTGACAGCATTGTGTAATGTTAACAGTGTTGTGTAATGTTAAGTAGAGTGTTGCTTGGTACATTTACCTGATTTTATGTCTTATTTACATTGTTGTGATGTTTGGTTTCTGTAAGGTATACATTCTCTTTTTTGCAATCAAAATTAAGGGAATTAGAGGATATGCTGTATTAGTATAAAATGAGATATAAAATATTATTAGCACATATCTACTTTGAACTTTGATAATAGTGTGAAAAGGAGAGATGGTATGTTACATCCTTGTAACTACAATATTAATATCCGACTTTGAAAGATTGACATTCATGGTTGGACAAAGAAAGAGTGCAAAATCTGCATAGCAATCTCTACAGATTTAGTATAAAGTATAGACAATCAATGAATAAATTATGGGTGTAAGGACCAAGAAATTAGGCAAACAAAGCATCTGAGAAGATAAGAAGATAAATATAAATAAATTACAATAATTATTAAAGAAATATACAGAAATATAAACAAGTGTTGTTTATCTTTGACGGAAAATGTTCTGAAACCTTCACTAACAAATCAACCTCATCTCCCATTCTATTTTCCTGAAATATAATATAAAAACATTAAAGCAAAATTCAAATAATCTAACTTAATTCGCAACAGCACAGAGCCCTACTGTCCAGCTAAGAATGACAACCCATTATTTGTAAAAACAAACACACTAATTAATACTTTCCAGCAGTTTTCGAAACCTCACCACTTTGTAAATCAATATTTTCTAGCAGTTCACAATCTAAATAATCATATGAACACTATATACACATCACAAGCTTTTTGAATTAACCTTAAAAAGAGTGAAGACTACTAAAAGAGTGAAAATTTAAACATCACAGCTTTTTGATTACACTAGTTTGGATTTCCTAACATCGTTTGGAATTCCAAACTCTGTTAGGGAGTTCCAAACTCTGTTTTGGAATTCCAAACAGCGCTGGGAATTCCAAACGTTATTAAGAATTCCTAACAGAGTTAGGAGTTAAGAATTCCTAACTCTGTTAGGACCCAACCGTGTCAACAACTGAATTAGTATAAATTCATTACACAACCTCGTAAAGACCCAAAGTTCTATTTTCTTCTAACCAATCCAAAACAAGAATTAGTACATAACACAAATAATTTCAAAAAACCAGAAACAACAACCGAATTCAATCCACAACATTAAATTTCAAACACAAATTAAAAAAAAAACTATAACAGTCTTAATTGAAGCTTTCATGGTATTTTGACAGGTCATAAGGGTTCTTCATCATATCACAACTCGTCAAAACTATAACGGTTTTGATCAAGACCTTCACACGAATCACAACTATGATCAAATTTTGTTAAAACAGTGATTTCGTACATGAGAAAATTACATAAACATATGCTAAAACTAATTTCCTAATAAATATTCTATCTGTAACAATATTCCTAGGTTCATAATTCACAAACATAACAATTGAAATAAAAGTAAAAACAGGAACTTCACATAGTACTGAGTAAAGAAGAACTAGGAAGTTGCACCAAAGTTTCAAAGTATCTAATTGGAAGAACAGTATATCAGAATCTAGCTAAAAAAATTGGAAAAACAAACAAACCCAGAACCCAGAAGCATATCAAGATAACTCAACAAATTCATGAAATTCAATCACAATTTTCCATGAAAAATAATCACCATTTAATCAATCACAAGATCAGAATATCCAAGCTCTTACTAAAGCAATCGATGTCTTTCAAATTGACATTCAACAATACTAATGAACCCAACTGAATCAAACAACCAAAAACAAGAAATTTGAAAACCCAATTCAAAAAGGATCAAATTAAAACCACCCACAACATTAAATTTCAACACAAATCCAAAATATTATCACAAACAAGACAAAACAAGAGAAAAATAACACAAACCCAGCAGCAAATTGAAGGAATAATTAATTCATTGAACGATTTCAGGGATTCTTAGTTCAATTTACAGATTTTTCAAACTAAAAAAAATTAGGGTTCTAATTCAGATTAGGATTTTTCAAACTACAAAAATTGAAGCATAAAGCTTCAAAAATTGAAGAACCAATTTATCAACATGCAATTTATCAAGAACCATTACCTTCTTTTTCTTCAACCCAAACAGAGTTGACGACATGTCCAAGCTTCCGTCCTTTAGTCGTCGACTTCAACCTTCCGTCGCGCCGTCGTCGTCTTCAAAGAATGCAGCCCTTCAACAAGGTTCTGAGAGAGGTTTGGTCGATTAGGGATTTGAAAGAGAATAGGGATTTTGAGAGAGGTTTGGTCGATTACAGAGAGGTTAGGGATTTGAGAATTTCAATATGTTAGGTCGATTTGAAACAGATGAGGGATTTAGTGCTCATTTAGTTGAGCTTTCTATTGCCTCAAAAGGTCTACTTATGTCTATTTCAGTTTTTTAGAGTCGTTTGCTTTGGCTTTTGAGATTGTCTATTTTAAATTGAGTAGATGCTAATAGAGTTTAAACCTTTACTAGGTAAAAGCTCATGGGGAAATGCTTCTTCAAATTGACATTTTTTTTAAAGTCTACTAACCAACTATATATTTTTTTTTTTCAAAAACTCTATTTATAATAGATCTACTACAAGTAGATCTTTAACCAATAGAGGTTTTTTAAAAGCTCAACCAAACAAGCTCTACAATCTTTTTGATTGGAATGTAATTTTTAAATTAAAAAAGGGCAATATTGTCTTTCAACAACTCCAAATAAGTTAGTTTTACAAGTTTTTCAAAAACATGTCAGTTGTTAAGTTGAGACCCCTAAATGGGTTAGTTCTCAATAAAACATTTTTTAAAAGGTATTAGAATAAATTAATATTAACATTAAAAAAAGAATCAATTAATATATATTTTTAAAAAGCCACATCAAAAAGATGCCACAATCATACTGTGTGTTTTTTTTCCTATTTTTTCTTTCCCTTAAAAACACTATTTAGGTTTGAAATAGTGTTTCATCCGAAGAAGTACCGAGATTATAGAGAAAATTTTGTCCAGGTAGAAAATGTAAGCTTCTCTTGATTTTATTTTTTTTAGGGTTTTTTTTTTCTTATACTTGTTTTTCAGGGTCGGAATCTCAAATCCGAGTTTTATATATTGAAAGTGTGGTACGATTTTTTTTGTATGTACGATTATATATATCTGTTTAGGGATTTATTTTTAAACTTTAATTTGTTTTTAATTTTTTTTAAGGAACCCGTTATTATTATTTCATGATTTATAGTTGTTTGTTCTTAGATTTCCACAGTATATGACAATATTAGTTTATGTACATACTAACTGTTTGATAAAATGATTCTTATGAAACAACTAATTGTTTGATGCAGTATTGAAAGAAAACTCTTAAGCTTCTCTTTCTCTTGATTTCATTTTTTAGGGTTTGTTTTCTAGTACTTGTATTTCAGGATTGGAATCTCAAATTCAAATTTCATATATTGAAAGTGTCTTCGAATAAGGTATGCTTTTTTTGTATGTAGAATTATATATATATATATATATATATTTTTGTTTTGAGATGTTTTTTAACTTTAATTTGTTTTCGGAACTCATCATTATTATTTTATGATTTATAGTTTTTATTCTTAAATTTCCAAAATATATGTCATATTAGTTTATATGCATACTAACTGTTTGATAAAATGATTCTTATAGAACAGTTAATTGT
Organism: Dipteronia sinensis; assembly: GCA_033220585.1. Taxonomy (NCBI): domain Eukaryota; kingdom Viridiplantae; phylum Streptophyta; class Magnoliopsida; order Sapindales; family Sapindaceae; genus Dipteronia; species Dipteronia sinensis. Next base: position 15,706,592 of record CM065641.1, read on the forward strand.
TTGATGCAATCAACTTGTTATTCTATAATTTGTCATGCAATTCATAGAAAAGAGTTCAAACACTCAATAAGATATTTTATATTTGGATGGAAGAATAGATTAACATTATGGAAGACTTTATATGAAAATGAATAGATTAAACATTATGGAGGACTTTATATGAAAATGAATATATTAACTGTTTCAATAAGTTTTGTACTTGGATATCAAACTTATAGAATTTAATTTATATTTGTGCTAAGTTTTGCCAATATTGTTGCATTTTTCCTCGGTTTTATTTTGGTGACTTTAATTTGTTCTCACTAATTTTTTTTCTTCATGTCTTCATGTAGGCTTCACTTGTAAAACCTAAAGATTCTTTAGTTACCTAACAGCTGACAGTGGATAATTGACTTCTAATATTTCACAATCAAGACCTCAGAAGTCTCAAGTTTTTGGCTATGCAGTTGGAAGTTATAGTGCGTGACGTAACACTTATGTTAACTTAGAATAGTCGGGTTTACATGTGTTATTTATCATTAGACTCTGAAAGATGTTGGATTACTTTTGTATCGATCCGATATTATATTAGTTTTTGGATTTTTTTAATGGAATGATTATCTATAGAACTCCATGTCATTCGATGAGTGACATGATTTATTTGGTTATATTTTCATTTTTTATATGATTTAAATTTATATTAAATTTTGACAATCGATTAAATGGCCACTAAGTATCTATATAGTGACTTAATATTTATATTGTTAATTGTCACTAAATCTGTATTGTAGTGACAATTATTATATGGTTAACTTAATTGTCACTAAGTCTGTCTGTAGTGATATAATTTTAAGATGATTATTTGTTACTAGAATTGTGAACAGTGACACTTTTAAATAATAAATTGTCACTAAGAATGTGTACAGTGACAAAATCTTTAAATGGTTAATTGTCACTAAATACTAATATAGTGGCACATTTTTTATTTTGTCACTAATTAAAGTCAAGTGATATTGTGTCACTAAAAGTTATGATTTGTGACAAGTATCCAAAAACTGTCACAAATATTTTTAGTGACGGGGCAAAAGTGACAAATTGTTAGTGACAGTTTTTTTTGTCACAATTAGGGATGACAACGGGTTGGGTTGGGCGGGTTTTGTAAAATCCAAACCCGCACCCGCGAAACTTTTTGTCACACACACCCGACCGCTAACCCATTTATTTTCGAGGGTTCGTGGGCGGGTTTCACCCGCTGGTTTGCGGGTGTCGGGTTTTAGGGTCACCCACACCCATAAACCCGCAAACCCATAAAAAAAATGTAATAATATTTTTATATTATTTAAATATATGAAATATTATGATTTTACAAATTAAAAATACTTAATAAAGTAAAAATTTCAACTCATTTCATGTGTGTTTCTTTGTTGAGACAAGAGGCAAGACACATTTTATATATATAGCTAATGGTGGAAACTTGCACTCTTGTTTTTTCAATGTGGGACTTTCAAAAGTGCCACATTGAAAAAACAAGAGTGAAATGTTCTACCATTAGTTATATATAAATGAAAGTTGAGAATTGTAATTCTTAAATTTAGAATGAGTGAAGTTTTTATATTTTACTCTTTATATAGTTAAAATGTTTCCATTGGAGTGTAAATTTATAATATTTTAAATATGAAATATTAAATAAATTTTATTTATACGGGTTCACGGGTTCACCCGCGGGTTCTTTTTCAAACCCACACCCGCACCCGAACCCGTCGAGTTTTTCTTTGAAAGGGTTCGCGGGTTTACAGGTAGTAAATTCACCACCCAAACTCAACCCTACAGGGTCTGGTTCGGACGGGTGCCAGCAGGTGCGGGTCAAATTGCCATCCCTAGTCACAATATTGAATTTGTGACAATTTCTTCACTTATAGTGACAAATATTTTTTGTCACTGTAGGTCAATTTTCCTGTAGTCTAGAGTACACATCATAAAAATTTCTAAATACATACCGATGAAATGGATTTTTATTTTAGTTCCCAATTTTTTTTTTACAAAAGTTTAATCTAAGTAGATTTTTGAATTAGAATTCAATGACTAAGGGCTCGTTTGGTGCACGGTATATAATATGATTATTTTCATGGGATTGGATTGGATGTGATAGGATATGATTAAATTAGTACTATGATGTGTTTGGTGTATGAGATTGGAAAAAAATATAATTTTATTATATATTTAATACAATGTGAAATTGATTAATATAAAAATAAATCTAATTATTTTAAAATAAATTGATTTCTTAAAAATAAATAAAAATATTTAAAATTAATATTAAAGAAAACAACACGTTTTTAATTATTATTTAATATTTTTAAAATATTTTTAAATATCATAATAAGATATATTAAATAAATATAAATTTAAAAAAATAAAAGAAGAAGAATATTTTTTTAAATATGGGACTAAATAGCACCATCTCACTTGGATAAAGTGGTTGCATATAATTGGATTGGTTAAAATAATTATTTAAATTAAATTTTGAAAAAATTTAAATATTTAAAACGAAAAATAATATTTATTTTTATTTGTTGAAATTGAAAATTATTATTTTTAAAATATTTAAAATAAAATATTTTATTAATTATTAAATTATATTTATATTTTGATTACATTGAAAAATTAAAAAAATTAAAAAGAGAAAAATAAAATAAAATTATAAAGTGGTGGGACTAATATTATTTCCACCATATTTGGTGGAACCAATTAGTCCCACATTGATAGGATAAGTTGCTTGCATGAGATTAAATAATCTCATCTCATACAAGCAACAAAAATGGGAGATGTGACTAAAACTAGTCTTATCCCATCACATCCTAAGGCTCAGCGTCTACAGACCACAACCAAATACTTTCCTAAACACCATATATTCATCTTCCATATTTCTCCATAAAACTGAAAAACAGTAGAAGAATTGAAAAAAAGAAGAAGAAGAGAGAGCGATAGTTTGAAGAATTTCAATCAGCCTCAGAAACAACAGAAATTGTAGAATAGCCTTAGCAGTGCGAGAAAATTCAGATCAACCTTAGAAGTTTAAGAAATTGCTGATTGTGCCTAGAAGTTCATTCCACCAATATCCATCTTCAACCACATAGCATGGCTTCAACCAATTCTGAGAACAGACTGCAGCCGAAAACTCTTGCCATCGAAAATTGAGGAGTTTTTGATTCCTGGTTTTCAGCCGATGTGCAAGTGAGGTAAAAACTAGCAAATAAATTACTTCTTTGATGTTTGATTTTGTTGAGAACATGTCCAGTTGCTCTACACCCAATGACAACCCTAAAATTCAAATGGGTCAAACCCATGAGGGTTTGGTAGGGTTTAATTCCAATTCTAAACCTAGACCCACTTTGCATAGAAACAGACCCACGACCTTCATCGAGGAAAGTGAGAATGTTTTTCGTGATGTTTCAGACTGCAGAGTTGCTAATTGTGAGAATAGTGTTCAAGAGTGGGTTGAAATTGAAGAAAGTGGTGATCAAATCGAGTCTTTAAGATTTGGAATTTAACCCAACAAATGGTGAAGGCAATTGATCTTGAAGTGGTTCATGACACTTACATTGAACCAAAAAATCAAGTTGTTTAAGAAATTGATAAAATTACATCACAATTTGCTAAGCTGACAATTGAGAGCAATATTTTTGAAAATTTGGTAATAAATCCAGCTACTCTCGTTAGCCAATTTGTTGGTAATCTAGACATTGAGTTTGAGGATTTGAAGACCAAATGGGCAAGGCATCGCCAATGGCGAATAACTTGGACATTTTCTACATTCTGTTGGACGATTGCTTTGATGCTGTTATGGATTTGAGATGAACTACGAAGAGAATTTTTGGTTGGGGTTTACTACTCTCACAAAACGAATAGGGGTTTCTCTCTATTAACTTGTCAAAGCTTCCTTCATTCCTTACGTCCACTAGTCATATCGCTTGCTACATGACATTCATTTTCCGCATGCTTCAACAAAACTAAATGATGAGTTTTTTTGTAAGCGGGGTTGTCTGATGTAGGACACCTTCGAAAGATTTCCTATTTTTATGTTTTAGAGGTGATTTAGGGGATATTTTAATTTTAGAGAGATTTCTTTCTTCCAATTTGTTTAGGATTTCCTTTTTAGTTTTAGGAAATAAATCAAAATTACCTTTCTTGGTAAGATTTGATTCTTTTCTTTTGAGTCAAGTTAGAAGTCTCGGATCCTAAGTGATTCTGGTTTGAATTATTTTCTATTTAAGCAAGTGTCAGAATTATTATTTGTAACATTTGATTGATTTTAATAAAATCATTCATTTGGAACATTTATCTGTCGTGGATTCGACATGCTTTTTGAGGATTCGAGTGCACCATTTTCTAACGAAGATTAGAGAATGATGGCCCCTGCATGACGGTCCATGCTTAGGTAACTACTGATCGCTATGTCAAGGTTCGTCTGAGTATGTCTCAGGGTCTGACGAAGTGATCATTTTTATTTTTGCTATACAATATTTATATAAAGAGGATAAGGCACAATGCCTACTCTCTCTGGGAGGATTTCGTGATACCTCCATATCTAGAAGAGGAGTGTGAAACCTCTATATCAAATGTAGGAGGCATAACACACCTTCTCCTTTACATGAAGAAGGCTCACGGCCTCCTCTAACAAGTTTCTATTGTGGCGGTAGATGATAAGAAGATTAAGCCTTCTTAGGGTGGACTTGTAATTTGTTAATCGTTTGGGGTTATTGTATAGTTATTATTTGAGTAAATATATAATTATAGAAACATGAGGTTCCTTTGGTGTTTAATTATTTTTATGCATAAAAGACAATTTTACCATCGGACCACCCCTTGACCGTTAAATTTGTCATCAACTAAACTGTTAGTCAACATTTTCTAGGAAAAGATTGTGCAATAAAAATAAAAGTTGAATATGCACATAATTTCACCTAAATTCGAGGGTGTTTGTGCAATTAAGCGCTTTTTTTGTTTGATCATCTAAGTGCATCTCTGATGCAATACTAAATTATTGTGCTAATGCTATAATTTAGTACAAAGTAAAAAAGTATGCTTTAATGCAATGCCAAAATCTATGTCAAATTTGACATATGCTATAATTTGTGCCAAATTTGGCGCAACAATAAATACAGTTCATATGTATTTATTGAATATTTTAATTTTAAATAATAAAAATTAACAAATTTGGTAGGGAAAATTGAGATTGAAACAATTCTAAAAACTATTCAATGCATTTATTGTATTTGTTGACTTTTATAATTTTAAATAAAAAATAGTATATCAAATAAAATTTTCATTAAAGTAAAAAGCTAAAATGATGTGCTAAATATAATATATATTATTTTTTGTGTTAAATTTGTCAATGACATCGACATATGCATTGGAGATGGTCTAATAAGACTTAAGGTGTGTTCGTAGAGATTTTTTAAATAGAGTTTCTGGAGTATATTTTTTACTAGTAGAGCTTTTAACATCTAAATTAATAAGTTGAGTTTTACTAGCACCAAAATATATAAACTGTCAAAAATGCCCTCAACCTAACTTTAAAATCCAAATTCTTCTTCTGCTTTCTCTACACCCCAACTCTATTCTTTTATTCTCACTACAAATACCATTTTTCTTGGAAAAACTTATTTGATTTTGAGAATTAATCTGAAAAAAAAAATATGGAAAAAAATATGGGAAAAAAATTTCAAAAATTCTCCGGGTTGGACAATTAATTCTCGATTAGAGAATAAATAATTCTCAATTCTACAATTTATTTTAATTAGTCAAATAGACAGCTAGTTAAGCATTTTCTACTTGGGAGATGGGAAAAAATGAAAAGAAGACAATAATGAAGATTCGAACACCCCGAATCTCTGGGGAAGACTCAACCTTCTAGCCAACATAAAAACAAAATGAGGACAATTTAGGGTCCTTTGTTCTTTTGTCTGAAAACTGAATAATCCTGAATTTTTTTGAAGACTGAAATCTAAACTTGAATGTTATGTTTGTTTTTTTCCCACATCATAATGTATTGTCAACACGTTTGTTTTTAAAAGTAAAATTGTCTGAAAATAACTAATTTTACATTTATACCCATGTTAAACAATTATACATATAGATATATAATATGAAATAAAAACAATCCAAAATTAATAATTATATATGAACACATATGATCACAATCTTTTTCTTCGATTACAAATAAACTTCATTCTTATTAAGAAAAGAAAAGTTTTTTTTTTCAAAAAAATAATAGGGGCAGCAGGAAAACTCACACAAAACACTCTAAATATATATATATATATATATATATATATAGATATATATATATATATATAAATACATCACCCTAATATCATAATAAACTATTGATATTAAACACCAATATGAGAAGTGATTAGGGTTCTTTTTTATTTTTAAAGCTATTTAAAATAAGAAATATATTAAAATAAAGATTTCTACACCATATATAATTATGATGAAATTGAAAATATTTTATATATGGGGATAAGACTGGAAGAAAAGATTTTGGATTGTATTTAATGCAATTCAGTGATTTACAATTAAGTGAAAAGTCAAGATTTTTTACTTTTTATTTTAAGTTGTTTTTTAGTATTTTTAAAGAGTTTGACTACTTAAAAAAACAAACAAAACAAGTTAATAATTATGATTCAGACCCATTAAGTTTTAAGTGGAAACAACAAACGACCCCTAAGTCTTGATTTTGAGATTTATTAAGTCCGGAAGCTTAGCTAAAAGCCTATATATATATATATATATATATATATATATATATATATATATATATATATTCCTTTTCTCCTCAGTGTGCACTGATATAACTTATATCAGTGTGTTGCATGTGGACCACTGATTATGAAGAAGTTTTGACAAGTGCATACACTTTGAGTCAAAGTATGTAAATCTAATGGTCCACATTCAACGCACTGATAAAGTTATATCAGTATGTACTTACTTGAAAATTTATTTCTCTCTCTCTCTCTCTCTCTCTATATATATATATATATATATATATATATATATATATATATAAACAAAATGTCTCGAAGTCTAGGCAAGCGAGTCTCAAAATCTTGGCTTCAAGAATTAGTAAGACTCAAAATCAAGAGTTATTTTTATTATTTATAATATATATATATATATATATATATAGAAATGATAATATTTTTTTTTTTGAAACTAATGATTTATAATAGTTTTTTTTTGAAAAGAATCATTTATAATAGTTGTCTTGTCTAGAGCTTTAAATAATAATAATAAAACTAAAAATCTCTAACAAACAATCGGACTTGACCAACAACCTCTCAAGTAGAAAATGCTTAACCAGCTGGTCTACGGTCTATTAGACCAATTGGTATTAGTAGTTGAATCAAGGAAAAATTATTCATTCTCCAATCGAGAATTACTGGAATTTTGTAGTAAAAGGGAAAAACAGTCAAGAATGACTAAAATGAAAAGAAGGCTAACAAGATTTGAACCTTGAATCTCTGATAAAGATACAAAGCTCTAGGAAACAAAAGTACTATTATAAATGATGAAAATAACACTCGGTTTTGAGACTTTTTAAGTCTGAAAGTCTTCATTTGCCTAGGGTTCGAGACGTACTAAATCTCAAAATTGAGACTACAAAATTGAGACTTATTGTGATAATTTAGAATAGCTGTTTTGACTAAAAGCATGAGTCTTCGTTAGAGAATCTTTGTTTGTCTTTTCATTTTTTTTCCCATTTACTACAAAAACAGAAACTAGAAATCTCTCATAAATTACAAGAATTGAACCAACAACCTCCCAAGTAGAAAATGCTTAACCAGATGGACTATTGGACTAATTAATATTAACTCTCCAACGTCCAACCTTGAGAATTTTATGGAATTTTATTTTCGTATTTTTTTTTACAGATTAATTCTCGAAATCAAGTAAGTTTTTCCTGGAAAAATTAAATTTGTAGAGGGAGTAAAAGAATAGAGTTAGGGTAGGGAGAAAAATGGTGAGAAAAAGAGGTAAGATAATAAAAAAGGAAAGAGAGAAAGAATAAGAAAAAGTTGGGTTTTAAAGTTAGAATGAGGGTATTTTTGTCTATTTACATACTTTGGTGCTAGTAAAACTCAACTTATTAATTTGATGCTAAACCGACAAAATCAGCCCAATATAGTGCTAAAAAATTTAAGAACTCTATTATCAATCGGGTTTAGGGCCAGTTTGGTATTTGCTGTAACTTTTATAATAATCAATGTTAGCTGTGTTGAAGGAATAATCAGCTGTGAAGTTAATCAGCAAATGTTTGGTTAATTGTATTTTTAAAAATTATATTTTTAAAACTACTGTATAGCTTGTCAACTTGAGGAATGAAAGAGTAAAGCTCCTATCGGCTCTTTGGAAAAGTCTACGAAGAGAAGAGCAAAGATGGAAACAAAAGTCGCGGGTTCAGTGGCTAAAAGAGGGGGATAAAAACTCAAAGTTCTTTCATTGGGTGGCAAACGGGAGGAGGAATAGAAACCAATTTAGGGAGATTGTTTTGATCGGGGTCAAGGTGACATATCCTGTACAAATAAGAAAAGGGGTTTTTGACTATTTTAAAGATCATTTTAAGGCAGCCCAGTGGAAAAGACCAAAGATGTTAGGTGTGAATTTTAACCGGCTCAAGTTAGAGGAGGTGGAGTTATTGGAAAGGAGTTTCAGTTGTGAGGAGGTTTGTGAGGCAGTATGTAGTTATGATGGCAATAAAGCGCCAGGCCCGGATGGCTTCAATCTAAATTTCATTAGTGCTAATTGGAAGATGATCCAAGAGGATTTCATGAAGTTTATTCATGACTTCCACAATGAAGGGTCCATCGTGAAAGAGTTATACAAGACCTTTGTAGCTCTAATTCCAAAATGCAACAAAGCAGAATCGATGAAAGATTTTAGACCAATAATTTTGGTAGGATCTTTGTACAAGGTGTTGGCTAAAGTGTTGGCCAACCGGTTAAAGAAAGTCATGAATACGGTGATAAGTGATTCCCATATGGCTTTGGTTAACCATAGGCAAATCACTGATAGCTTCATCATCGCGGAGGAAATCATCCATTCTTGGAAAAAGGATAAAAAGGGGGGACTTCTTTTCAAATTGGTTTTTGAAAAAGCCTATGATAGCGTGGATCACTCTTTCTTGGATTCAATGATAGAAGCAATGAGATTTGGGGAGAAATATTTCGACTCCTATGTTATCAGTTTTGGTCAACGGAAGCCGGACACCACAATTTGGTGTGGAGAGAGGGCTTCGTCAAGGTGATCCATTGTCCCCTTTCCATTTCAACATTGCCATAGAGGGCTTGAGCTCTCTTTTTAGAAAAGCATATGATTTGAGATTGTTGAAAGGTGCGACTTTAGGCAATGGAAATGAGATTCACATTTCGCACCTCCAATTTACTGATGACACAATTCTCTTTGTTAACCCAAGAAAATATTATTTTATTAATGCAAGAAGAATGTTTAGATGTTTTGAGTTGGCTTCCGGCTTAAGGATAAACTTTCATAAATCTTGTGTTGTTCGAATTGGTTCTAGCAGGAAAGATGAGGAAGATTGGGCAGAGCTTTTTAAATGCAAAAAAAGCTATTCTTCCCGTTACTTATCTCGGATTACCTTTGAGTGCGAGTCCATGTGCCAAATCGTCATGGAAACCTTTAGTGCTTCGCATTGAAAATCGACTGGCTCCTTAGAAGAGAAAATTTCTTAGTAAGGGTGGTCGATTAGTGTTGATTAAATCGGTGATTTCAAGTATGCCAACTTACTTTATGTCGGTCTTCAAGATTCCGGTGGGAGTGGCTCAAATGATAGAAAATTTTCAAAGGGGCTTTTTCTGGGGAGATGGCAGCGATAAAAAAATATGCATGCGATTGATTGGGAGACGGTGTGCAAGAGCAAAAGAAATGGGGGTTTTGGGATTGGTAGGATTCTTGACAAGAACAAAAGCTTGTTAGCCAAATGGATGTTGAGGTTTGGTAAAGAGAGTGACTCTTTGTGGAAAAAGGTCATCAGCGCCAAGTATGGTATTAATAACACTAACATGTGGTGGGATTGGAATCCTCAATCTTTGATGTCTTTTTTCGTTAAACCGGTGTGAAACTTTTTTGAGGAAGGTTCCGTTTCGGCCAGAGTCCTAAACGAAGGGTTTAAAGTGATAATAGGTAGAGGTGACAGGGCTCAGTTTTAGGAGGATGTCAAAGGGGACTTGATTCCTATGAAGCGAGCATGCCCAAGAATTTTTGCCTTTGCAACAAACAAGACTGGCTTGGTAAAAGACTTTGGTAGATGGGAAAGGACAAGATGGATTTAGGACGTGGCCCTTAGAAGACCTGTATGTGATTGGGAGAGAGACCATTGGAAATTTTTCAACGCAATTATTAATAGTGTTCAGGTTAGGAAAGTTATATCGGATAATCTTGCTTGGAACTTAGTCCGAATGGGAATTTCTCGGTGGGCTCGTTCCGTAGAAGCTGGGAAGGCAGGGGAAATGAAGCTTCTTCGATAAACAACCTTCTTTGGCAAGGCATTACCCTCCAAAAGTGGAGATTTTTGTGTGGCAACTTTTGAGAGGTCGAGTGATGGTCAAGAAAGTACTACAACGCTTTGGAGTCTTATCGAACATGAACTTATCTTGTCCTTTGTGCAATGTGGGGGTGGAGTCGATTGACCATCTCTTTATCCTTTGTTCCTGGTCTTGGAAGATTTGGGCAAAGTGTATGGGATGGTGGGAAGTTCAGAGCTGCTCTAGCAGCTCCTTGCAAGAGTGGTCATTGACTTGGGAATGTTTATGCTCTTCGAAGAAGAGCCAGAGGGCCTGGAGATCGATGTTCATGGCTGTGGTTTAGACTATTTGGGAGGCTAGGAATCAAATTGTATTTAAAAATCAAGTGTTCCATGCCGATCAACTCTTGGACCTGGTCAAATTTAGGGTGGCTTGGTGGTTCAAACATCATGGAAAAGGCTCTACGATTTCTCTAACTTCCATCCTTCTAAATCTAAAAGAGAGCTTCACTGAATTACCTAAGATTAGGAGGGAAAAGGAAGGGATATGGGTTCCGCCCTCTACAGATCTGCTAAAATTTAATGTTAACAGCTCAGCTCGAGACTTTCCCGATAATGCAGGTATAGGAGGAGTGTTAAGTGATGCAAACGGTATGGTGATATGCATTTTCTCAAGTTTTGTGGGGGTCCAAAACTCAAATACTGCAGAAATTTTAGCTATCCAAAAGGCTATTAATCTGTGTGCTTCAAGTCAGTCTACAGCGGGGAGGGAGATAATCATAGCAAGCGACTCGAAGGTCGCGGTTTCTTGGGTCTACAATGAAGGATTTGGGAGTCTTGATAATATAGACTATATTTATGATATTCGGGAGAAGTTACATCAGCTGAGGAAGGTTACTGTGACTTACAATCCTAGAGCATCAAATTCGATGGCGGACATGTTAGCTAAAAGAGCTTCCTATTTGGAGGGAGATATAGAGGAATGAAGTTCTTGAGGTCTCTTATCGCCTTTTTATTTTTGTGTTTTGGTTATTCTGCTTTCTTTCAGGAGATTGCTGGCTCATGTGTTTATCTTGGTACTGTTCTCGGGAGTAGTTGCTCTGTTTTCCCCTATTTTGTTTGTCTTTTAGGGGGTTAGGCTTGGGGGCTCTTGCTTATTTTGTTTCAGTTCGCCCATGCATGTTTTATTATCTTTCTGGTTATGGGTGTAGTTTGTTGTAGCACTTTGGGCAGTGTTTGTTCTGCTAATAAAATAGTTGTTTCAAAAAAAAAAACTATTATATAGCTCAAAAACAGTAAACATATTTTTGGTAATTTTATTGTAAAAGTGTTGAAATTAGTTACAATGACAAAATATACATGAGTTTAGGATTCTATTTCATTTTTTTTCATTAATTATATATATTAAATCAATATTTAAGTAGGATATTTAAATTGGAAAAAAAATTCCATAAGAACAATAAAAATATTTTTTAAAGATTTTATAAATCAAATCAATATTTAAATAGAATATTTAGTTTTGAAATGAAATAAGGTATCTAAATGATTTTAACTTGATGTCATAAGGATAATGATGATATTTTAAAAGATACATTATATGCTGAAATAGATTATTCCATAATCATTTTCAAAAAGTAACCATCACATACTTCTCAAAATCACTGTTAAAACTTGTCAGATTATCAATTAATCATTTTTGGAAGTTTTACCAAATACCATTTTATGTCAAAATTATAAAATAATCTAATTTTAACTTTTCAAAAACAATATCAAACTATATCAATAATCTGATCTTCGGATTAAAGTTAAAGAAGTCTAAACTTTTAAAAATGAAAGAAATTAAAAGAAACATGTTAAATATCCAAAAAAGAGAGCTATGCAATTATACATTCACCACATACGACATATGTTAAAGAAATATATACAGAGAGTTAAATTTCATGGATTTACATTCAAAACCCTAAAAATAATTAATTAAAGGGGGATATTGCCACCTATAAATATGATTTATACGTCCAATTTTTATTATAAAAATACCCCTTCATAAAATGAACAATAAGGACAAGTTATTTTAATTAAAAGTTAGTCAAATACTATTGTTATCCAAAAATTCCGGTTGGGACTTTCTGTACAACACTTATACCAGATGGAGCGGTACTCCACGGTCGGAGGGGGAGGGGTACGGATACCCCACCCATCGGGGCTTTGAGGATAAGGAGAAGATATGGTGCTTAAGGTTCCCTTGCTGAATTGAAGGGCTGGTCCTGGTCCTTGGTCTTGGTCCCTGTCCTTGGTTCCGGTACCCGGTCTCTTCTCTCAGTCTCCTCTATGGTTCCCCGACCCAAATACTATGCAAGGAGAGGGATATGGGAGCTAGGACCGGTGGAATCGGTGCCTAGCTCACATACATGTATAATAAAAGAGATAGATGAGAGAATGACAATTCTTTTGGTAGAGGTGGATTGACCTAGGGAGAAAAGCATCACGAATGATCATATGCTGAAAAACCCCTAAGCAGTATCCGGAGGAAGGAGAAAGAGCATTCTTTATATATATATATCACAAGAAGTGCTCCGGGGAACTTACACAGATAGCCAAGTAGTACAACATAGATGCCCCGGAGAGCTTACAATAGTAGTCGAGTGTTAACTGATACCAATACGTTCCTGGTAAAGGTGAACATGAGATGATATTACAATGATGGTGTAGAAAGAATTCAGGCGGGGTGCCTTTTACACTACCGGCGATAGCAGATCCATGCTCATTGATTAGTCCAATTTTTTCAGTGGACGATTGTGGTTATACTTTTGTAGATCAGTCCAATCTCGAATCAGTTATGGATCACTTTATTGGAGAGAGCTTTGTCATATTTATATGTTCTAATTCTTGTTGCCTTACTCTGTTAATTTAGTTAATCAATTCACAATCATAGGACATTGATTTGGCATTGATGGAGTTGACTATTTTCTCAAAATGGCGTTGTTAATGACCATTGAAGAGTTGGCTGATTTCTCATTAATGACATTATGAATGACCATCAAATAGTTGACTGATTTCTCATTAATGGCGTTGTGAAAATGGCCATCAAAGAGTTGATTGATTTCTCATTAATGGCGTTGGGATTTCTAATTAATGGCGTTGTGAATGACCATTAAATAGTTGACTATCGTCATTAATGGGGTTGACTATCTCCATTAAAATGGTTGACTATCTTCATTAATGGCGTTGTGAATGACTATCAAAGAGTTAACTGATTTCTCATTAATGGTGTTGTGAATGGCTAGTCAAGAGTTGACTATCTTCATTAATGGGGTTGATTATCTCTATTAATAGGGTTGACTATTTTCGTTAATGGGGTTGATTATCTCCATTAATAGGGTTTACTATCTTCATTAATGGCGCTGTGAGTAGCTATCAAAGAATTGACTATCTTCATTAATGGGGTTGACTATCTCCATTAATAAGGTTGGAGGGTACTGCAAGCTTCGTTCCTCTAGACACGGTCTTGTTCTAGGTTGGCTCCCTAGAGCGCCGGTTCCTTATTTCTAGGCGGTCTTTCCCTTGAAATGTTGGAGCCTTCCTACCGATGTTTCCCATTCTGGATGGGTGAGATGTGCTTGAAGGATCGATCTAAGATAGGTACCGCGGTACTAGGGTATCAGGTAACTGGTGCTGTCGTACTGGTACTCTTCGGTACCAAGGAAATGGCATGTTGTGGCATCGAGACTCTCTAGATCATGGCATCAGTGTTTCTCAGTATTGGGGAACCGGGATGGTCCTGATCCAGGTCCTTTTAGGAATCAGCATGATGGAAAATTCTTCTTTGGACCCCTGACAAAAAAGACTGTTAACAGAAATCTCCCCTAACTTGAACACCGGTACCTAGTTGGGGTTGGAGTCAGGATATGTAATGCTTGAAGAATTTTTCTCATCGTTTCTTACTGGTAACCATTACTTGAAACGAAAACTGTTCCTATCATACTTGGCTTAGGCGAATCTGGGTACTGGTCATTCTAGCATCAAGAGTCCTGGTACTTAGGTGAAAAGATTCTGGTAGGCAACTAAGGCCATTTTCACACCAGGTCTTTATACATAGGTGAAACATATGTCCCTAGCAAAAATGTTAACCCACTACTACCTATTCACAGGACGTGTCAAAGATAATCTCTCCATTGATTGTGACGATTCTGGTGCTTCCTTTATCGAAGACAATGTATCCTGCAAGATGTCAGACATTCTTGATCAACTTGAATCTGATCAGCTAGAAAAGCTACTGCCATTCAAAGATAATAAACTCAATTTGTATACTGGTAGGATCATGGTAGTTGTTCAAGCTAATTACTTCAGTTGCGGTGGGGTGGCGATCAGCATTTACTTTAAGCATGTTATTGCTGATGCATCTGCCAGTGCAATCTTTGTCAAATGCTGGGCTGCAATTGCTTGTGATGAAAGTAACAGTATTAAGGGTGCAGTTTATGGTTACGCATCCATCTTCCCTCCTCAAGACCTGGCACTGCAATGCTTGTGGAGAAAAAGTTTTGCAAACAATGTTTCATTGGGTGTTGATGTGTCAAAAAGGTTTATATTTGATGATACTACAATAGCTACTCCACGAGAAACAACTGTTAATGGTCCATGCTTGAATCGGCCAACACGTTTTAAGGCTGTGACCGCCCTTATTTGGGGTGTAGCAATAGCTGCAGGAAGAGAAAGAGAAGATGTTAAAGCAACAAATATGGCATTGATTCCTGTGAGTCTGCGACGTAAGATGATGTAAGGACCCCGATTTTATGATTGGCTTATTTCATGACAAACCACACCACATTGGGGATGATTGTGTAATGGGTAGCTTAGGTCCTTGTCGGTAAGCTTCCAAGCATCTCCATGGCTTCAAGAGCAAAAGGTTACTCACTTGACTTTGTCTCCTGATGAGTTTAGGAGCACACACACACTTCATGCATGCTTTTTTCATCTTGCATTTGTGTTCTTTATTGTGTATATATGTGCATCTGTTACACATTTCACACTTGCACCTCATTGTTAGATCTAAGTGTGGTTTTGTATGGTGTAATTCGTTTCCGTTTGTGTGATCAGAAACGTCCGCGCTTGCATGATGGTGTACATGTCTTAGCGTGATGGTTGACCATTTGTGAAGGTCCCCTTTCTTCTCTTGGATAAGTGTTAGATTTGGTTTGGTTGTTTGGAGTAAAGTGTCTAGTTTCAAAAGTTTGGTTTTTCAATAATTTAAGTGTTTTTCAAAACTGACATTTGTATGGTCTTGTGACCATAATGTTTTATGCAATGATTCAAATTGTGTTTTGAAAAATTCTAGACAAACTAGACACCCATACCTTTCCAACGGTATATCATTCGTAATATTTTATGATAGTTTGGATTTGTTTTGAAATCTCCAAAGTGACCACCAAAACAGAGCATCTCTGCTGTAGTCCGAACCTGACCTTTGCTCTCTCAAATGACCATAAATCTTTCCATAGATATCCAAACCCCATTCTGTAAAAAGGAGTATAAATTAGACTTCCATACCTTTCCAACGATATATTATTTGAAAGGTGTCGATATCGTTTGCTTTTGTTTTGGGTCGCTCAAAACTGGAGCTGTTGTGCTGCCCAGTGAGTAAAGCGACTTTGTGCAAGTCGCCTTAGACATCAGTTTTTCTCTAGAACATAAAGCGACTTGCAAGGCTACATGTACGTGCAAGTTGCCTTGGAAGTCACCTTTTGACACCATAAATCAGTTTTCTCTTCAAAACGACGTAGTTTCACTTGGGCACCTATAAATACATCCTTAACTCATCTTCTTCATATGGATGACTCTCAAAAAAGAACCCTAGAGAGAGAGAGAGAGAGATTCTTGAGAGAGAAAACTCCATTGAAGCTTGTTTAACTCTCCAAACCCAAAACCTATGCTTCGATTGCATCAATCATACATGGGTCTTCATCAATCTTGACTTGGTAAGTAAGAACAAACATCTCATCTTCATTTATTATTCTTGAAGTCCAAGATTTCGTTTTTAATGCATAGTATTTGTAGAAATCATTTTTGAATGCATTATTGTGTTGGTTGATAATATGATTGGGCTTGTTTTGTGATAGCTAAATTGGTTAGGTCATTTTGCCTAAAAGTTAGGTCATAACTATTCGTGTGTGATTTATTGATAACTAGGTTGAGAAATTGTGTTTTAATCAACTAGTTCATGTTCATGAATATTTGATTGGGTTTTTATTGATAGCTAGAATTTAGGACCACATTGCCCTTCTAGCTAAGTCTTTATGCTTTGTATCTAGACCTTGATATTATGCCGCATTGATTGCATTTCTTGATTGCACATTTATTGCCCTTGATTATATGTTGTGACAACTTGTGTTGGTTGGACTTTATTTGACAATTAGGTTGTTAGATTTTATCTATACATCCAACTGAGTCCTTATATATGGCATGTAGGCATTGTTTGATAACTAGATTGTTTAATTGCATTATAACATCTAGTTAAGCATTTTGTATTTGGTCTTGCACATTATTGCATTTTGAGCATAGTGGCTTGCACATTATACACACTTAGACCATATACTCTTGATAAGTCAAAGTCTTGTGGCTTCTAGGTGCAGTTGCACAAGCAAGTAAAGTCTTGCAACCAATGGTGGGTTGGCAAGCATTGGTAAGTGCCACTATAAAAGGCCCGTAGGGTAGAGTATGAGGTGCTCACGCCAACAGTAGTGGATCAGGGGATATCACTAGGGATTGAACCAAGAGTGGCGAGTGGTAGTGTCCATAGCCTGAGGTTGTCGAAAGTGAGAGTCCGAGTATCACTTGAGGGTGTAACTTTTTATTCATATAGTGGATTTCGGTGACTTTATATGGCTAGAAGGATAGCCCGTGATTCTTTCCTTGTTTAAGGGTTTCCACGTAAAAATCAAGTGTGTTATTTATTTTCTGCATTTTACACTTGATTTTGTATGTTTGTTTGTGGAGTGTTTTTTTAATATTGACTAATCAAGAAAAAGTTGGTAATTAACCCCCCCCCCCCCCCCCCCCCCCCTAAGGTTATTAGACACACGCTAGAGTAGTATTTTCATATGAATATGGCATCGCCAGAGAAATGTATTGGGAATGTAAGGCAAGTTGCAATTGCAAAATGGCCGACAGAGAAGATGATTGATTATAACAGTTTAGCAGCAAAACTTCATGAAGCAATAATGATGATGGACGAAAACCACGCGAGGAAGCTTAATGAAGGTGGTGGGTTCTTGAATGACCTGAGAAAGTTAAACGAAGAGATAAGTGATTCGAATGTGTTTTTCATAACAAGTATGTTTAGATCTCCACTTAATGAAGCTGATTTTTGGTGGGGAAAGCCAAAGTGGGCAAACTCTGTGATGAGTTTCAATAATTTTGTATTTTGCTCGGACACATGTGATCACTACAAGAAAATATATTTTCCATCACAAGTCATTTACAACGGGCTTGAAAGGCTTGTGTTAGAAAACTAACATTTATCATCAGCCTTTAAATGCCCGTAATAGATAATCACTTTTCACCACGGGCCTTTAAATACCCGTGGTAGATAATTATGCAAATTTTTTTAACCACGAGCCTTTAAATGCCCGTGGTAGATAATCGCTTAATTACCACAGGCAAAATATGGCCCGAGGTAGATAGTCTGACACGATTATATATATATATATATAACCTAATTCCACAATCTTCCTCAACGCCGACATCATCTCTTTTTCTTTTTTTTCTTCCATCTTCTTCACACTTCAAGATCGTCTTAACTCTTCAAGTTCGTCTTCAATCTTTGTTATTGTTTTTGATTTTAAGACTCATCCAAGGCTTGTCTTCATCTTCGACATCTCTCACATATGATTATACTCCATCTTTGTAAGTTTTTTTTTTGTATTTTATTTTATTTTTAGTTGTTGTAGAATGCGTTTTTAATTTGTGCATACCACTTGGCACAAAATCTTAAAAGATTTTGTAAGCAGAGGGATGATGTGATTTGGCTTTACTACTGTGCTACATATGCATACTGTATCGAGGAGTTTGACCGTGCAATGGCTGAGTTGAAAGAAACCTTCCGTAAGGTTTACGATGAGCTCCTAGCCCTGGGGTAGAGAAGTTTTCACGTGTACATAGCCCTAGAAAAAGGTATTTTTTGACGACCACCAACATTGCTGAGTCAATGAATTCTTGTCTACTTGCGGCCCAAAAATTGCATATCACAACAATGGCGGAATTTATTAGAGTTTGCTACAAAGGTGGTTCTACAATCGTCGGACAAATGCACGTGAAATGTCTACATACTTGATAATGTTTGCAGCCAAACACATCAAAGATAGGACAGAAACAACGCAGCAGTGTGAGATTCACTAAATTTAATTCAATACATTTAAGGTAGACGACAAATGGAAGGAAAAAACCGTCAACCTTGAGGAACGTTCTTGCCCATGTCATCAATGGGATTTAGATGAGTTTCCATGTTTTTATGCAATGGCGGTTGCTAGGTATGCTTCCCGGTCTTTTAACTCTGTACATTTATCTGTTGTGGTTGATTTACAAACTTAATTTCTGTTTGTTGGTGTCTTATGGTCTAGGTTCAAAGGTGTGTCGATCAATGCACTGGCTTCTGACCTTTACACAACATGATTTCATACACATGCTTATGAACTGGGTGTCAACCCTGTTCCGGATCTTGAATTTTGGGACATTCCTGATGCAATTCGGAATCGTTTTGTATTGCCATGGAAGAAAAAGAATCTACTAGGAAGACCAAAGAAGTTGAGGATACCATCTGCTGGGGAGAAAAGAAAGTTACAATCGTGTTCAAAGTGTGGAAAAAAAGGACAAAATAAAATAACTTGCCCGGAACCATCATCTAACACATGCAAATCAGCCAAAAAAGCCCGAACATGTAGCAATTGTAAGAAAGAATGACACAATAGACTGAAGTGCCCAGACAAGCCACCTGAACCTACCTTGATTGACACGGACAAAGAGAATGTTGCTGGAGAACCTGTGTTGAACTCTGGTGAATAGTGTTGTATGTTGTGTTTGCAGTTTGGACATTTATGGTGTTGTATGGTTTGGTAGGGAGAGGTTTTAGGGAATTTGTATGTGTTTTTGTGAGTGTTAAACACTGTTGAACCTTAACAGGTTTATGTACCATTTTTGTTCACTGAAAATGTTATTTTGTATGAGTTTTTGTAATGGTTTATGGTGTATGTATCTTTGTTTGTGTTGATCGCTGCTGAACTAAAATAGGTTTAGGTGTATGGTGTTGGTTGTGTTGGTTGGTTGAACCAAAACAGGTTTATGTATTTTGATTTTGAAAACATGTGCTTGTTGTTTGAGGAGCTGTTACCAGCTGCTGTTATTGATTTTGAAAACAAAAGATGAACTAAGCCCGGGAGGAAAGTTGTAGGCCTAGGAATTAGGACATTAAGCCTAGGAATAACGTCTATGCCCATGGTTGATTTAGTTGCTATCTCTAATGTAAATGGTAGCGACATACATGTCGGACAGTTCGATCATCTTGAAACTTTATATACATATTTCCATTGGTACCCTTTCATCGCTGGACGGTGCCAATCATTTAGATTTTTGCGAGGCCCCTATAATTTCATCTACGAAGGAAAAATCAAATAATTGGGAACCATATCTAGGCCTAAAAGAATTGTACCTAGGCATGTAAATTATTTCCTTAGCTTAGGGTTTTTGCTATATTCGCTCGCCATGTCATCATTTGTGACACTTATTAAGAAGATGAACTAAGCCTGGGAAGTTGTAGGCCTAGGAACCTGTACATTAAGCCTAGGAATAATAGTTAGGCCCTAGGTTGATTTAATATAGAATTAAATATTACTTTTTATAATTTTCTTTTTTTTCCGACCGCATGGGATGTCTTCAAAAAGCGATGTGCACCCATCGGAGTATAATTCGGGATCGTATAGCTAATACGGGAGACCGAGTCAAGCAACTCCAGCAATTTACAAGTTTGTGAAACAACGCTTAGGTATAAAGTGGTTCATAATTTAAAGGTTTGGTTGCTATCTCTAGTGTAATTGGTAGCGACATACATGTCGGATAGTTCGATGATCACGAAACTTTACGTACAGATTTCCATTGGTACCCCTTCATAGCTAAACGATGCCGATCAATTATATTTTTACTGGCCCACATAATTTCATCTACAAAGGAAAACTCAAATAATTGGGAACCATACCTAGGCCTAAAAGAATTGTACCTAGGCCTATAAATTATTTTCTGAGCTCAGAGTTTTTGCTATATTCGCTCGCCACGTCATCATTTGTGAACACTTGTTAAGAAGATGAACTAAGCCTGGGAAGTTGTAGGCCTGGGAACCTGTATATTAAGCCTAGGAATAATAGTTAGGTCCTAGGTTGATTTAATATATTATTAAATATTACTTTTTATAATTTTCTTTTTTTTCCGACTGCATGGGATGTTTTCAAAAAACGGTGTGCACCCATCGGAGTATAATTCGGGATTGTATAGCTAATACGGGAGACCGAGTCAAGCAACTCCAGCAATTTACAAGTTTGTGAAACAACTCTTAGGTATAAAGTGGTTCATAATTTAAAGGTTTGGTTGCTATCTCTAGTGTAATTGGTAACGACATACATGTCGGACCATTCGATGATCGCGAAACTTTACGTACATATTTCCATTGGTACCCCTTCATAGATGGACGATGCCGATCATTTAAATTTTTATGGGGCCCCCATAATTTCCTCTACAAAAGAAAACTCAAATAATTGGGAACCGTACCTAGGCCTAAAAGAATTGTACCTAGGACTGTAAATTATTTTCTGAGCTCAGGGTGTTTGCTATATTCGTTCGCCACGTCATCATTTGTAAACACTTGTTAAGAAGATGAACCAAGCCTGGGAAGTTGTAGGCCTGGGAACTGGTACATTAAACCTAGGAATAATAGTTATGCCCTAGGTTGATTTAATCTCGAATTAAATGTATTTTTATAATTTTCTTTTTTTTTTTCCGACTGCACAAGATGTTTTCAAAAAGCGGTGTACACCCATCGGAGTATAATGCGGGAACGTATAGTTATTAAGGGAGACCGAGTCAAGCAACTCCAGCAATTTACAAGTTTGTGAAACAACTCTTAGATATAAAGTGGTTCATAATTTAAAGGTTTGGTTGCTATCTCTAGTGTAATTGGTGGCGACATATATGTCGGACTGTTTGATGATCGCAAAATTTTACGTACAGATTTCCATTGGTACCCCTTCATTGCTGGACGGTGCCGATTAGTAGTGTCCATGGTTCTGTTCCAGTTCGGTTTCGGTTTGAAACCGCCGGTTCCAGTTTCGGTTTGAAACCGCCGGTTCCGGTTCCGGTTCCGTGGAATGGACAAACCGTAACCGTAACCGTAACCGAAATTTTTGGTTTGGGTTCGGTTTACGGTTTGGTTTTGGATCCGTCCGGTTTTTATTTTTTATTTTCAAAAAAAGTGCCATGTGGCATCATCTAATTGGTTGGTTAGTTTTTTTTTTAAATAATAAAACCGGCGGTTTAACAGCCGGTTTTAGGCGGTTTTTGGAAAGGTGTAACCGTAACCGAACCGGTGAAAAATCGGCTCCAACCGGTTTTGTGACCGTCGGTTTCAGTTTCGGTTTCAGTTTTTAACCGTCGGTTTAACCAAACCGTTGACACCTCTAGTGCCGATCATTTAGATTTTTATGAGGCCCCCATAATTTCATCTATAAAGGAAAACTCAAATAACTGGAAACCATACCTAGGTTTAAAAGAATTGTACCTAGGCCAGTAAATTATTTCTTGGGATCAAGGGTTTTTGCTATATTTGCTCCCACGTCATGAATTTTTAGTGGATTACAGATGAATCCCACCAAATCTTCTTCTTCTTATTACAGATGGATCCCACTAAATCTTCTTCTTCTCATTACAGTCTGATCCCACTAAATCTTTATCTTCTTCCTTAGTCAAACACTCAAACCCATCTTCATCTTCTTCTTCACGTGTTCCCAAACCGAGAACCTAAAAAATTGTGAATATTTTTCACTTTGTATACCAATTGAAAGCAAACTTATTTACGTCTCCCATACCCCAACTCTTCATGTCGTCCACATCTGCAGGTAAACAATCTTCATAATTTATACATGTCCTTGCCACTATTTTTCTTTGTATACAGGTTCTCAGATTGAAAATATAGACTTGTAGTCTAGATTATTCGTTGACTGAGAGGGTTTTGCAACTTTAAGAATTTGTATACTTCTTCTCAAATCTAACATCTCATTCTCCCATAAACTCAAAAGACCCTTTTTTGGTTTTTATTATAATTTTTTTGTAATGAGTTTGAAGGTTTTGTGTTGTTTGCCAAAGAAGTCTGGTATACTGAAAACGTGTCGAACTTTGTAGTCTTTTTTTTTTGTTTCAATGACTAAGAGGATTTTGTGTTGTTTGCAATATAAGCCTAGTATACTCTAACATTCATTATTAAATTGAAATTTTTTTGACTTACAGATATCTGTCAAGTGTTTTGTATGAAATGGGGAAGAATTCTGTTTATGTTGTTTTCAAAGGAAGGAGAACCGGTGTGTTTAATTCTTTGCCTGAGGGTCATGAACATGTATATGGTTTTCCAGGAGCATTTTACCAACAGTTTAACTCAACTGATGAAGCATATAAAGCAATAAGTAGTCGTTTCGTACATTCAAGCCATTCATGGCCTGAATCTTCTATGAATGTTGAAGAGAAGGTATTTGAGAAGAATTAAAGCACTGGTGTCATGTTGTTTTCATTTCTATTCGTTTTTATTTTTAGAGTTATAGTAGGCAAGATTGTTTGAAAGATTTGTTGTTTATGTAATTATGTTTAAGTTGTGGTGTTTTTAATATGAAACAATAACGCATAAGAAACTAGTTCTGTTTTGTTCTGTTGTTAAACACTTATGGTTTTATGTCTATCTTGTTGTTCTTGTTTTGGTCGTATTTAAGAGTAATGAAGAAATATATAATGATAGCATGTGAAATGTGTACAGCATGTGAAAACAAAACCAATTACTTTACTTTCATTAAGAACTTAGACGGTACAACATGTGAATAAAAAACATAACATAATATTGAAATGTGTTTTTTAGTAGAAGGTAAATTCGGTGTGTTTTTCTTCAGGCTGATGGTGGAATATTGAAGTCCTTCAACTTCTTTTGCATTTGTTCAACAAGTTGGTAGAGTCTATTGAGTTCGTTGTCCCTTGCTTCCCTATCAAAATAGTATAATCAACACTTAGCCGTTTTGTATTTTCACTCTCCTTGATGACGATCTCATCAGCTTTTGCAATCCGTTCATGCCAACATTCGAAAATGGCATTTAACCTGTTACTACTCCTACCGTTTGCTTCCATTTTCACTTGTACAAATGAAGTGAGGAAAATATGTAACAACTGAGGAAGATTGAAGATTGAAGTGAGGAAAATATGTAACAGAAATGGGGTATTTATAGTGAAACAAGATGACCCATATCAGTGAAAAGTCACATTTACATATGTAATTGAACCATTGTAACCTTTAGATTTGAAATGAACCATTGTAACCTTTGGATTTGAAATGAACCATTGTAACTTATGAACATTCATTTTCATTGTAAATTGAACAATGGGTACACTAACCATTGTAACTTCTGTTAAAGAGATAATATTGTACATCTTTTTTCTGAAAATGACAAGCCACAAGAATTGTTCTAAGGCCTAAGACAATTGTTCTAC
The DNA here is from genome assembly GCA_033220585.1 of Dipteronia sinensis. Lineage (NCBI taxonomy): Eukaryota > Viridiplantae > Streptophyta > Magnoliopsida > Sapindales > Sapindaceae > Dipteronia > Dipteronia sinensis. Next base: position 15,730,896 of record CM065641.1, read on the forward strand.
CTTGGCCTACAACAAGTGTTCCCAGGCCTAACTGAATTGATTCCCAGGCCTAAAAGAATTGTACACATGCCTTTACAATTGTTCTACCCAGGCCTAATAGAATTGTTCTACCCAAGCCTAAGAAAATTGTTCTACCCAAGACTAAAAGAATTGTTCCCAGGCCTAAGAGAATTGTTCCAAGACCTAAGAGAATTGTTCTACCCAAGCCTAAGAGATTTGGTCTAATCATGCCTAATAGAATTGTTCCCAGGCCTAAGACAATTTTCTTAGGCCTGGGAATCAATTCACTTAGGCCTGAGAACAATTCTCCTAGGCTTGGGAACAATTCTTTTTAGCCTGGGAACAACTGGTTTTTTATTTTCATAGGGAATTTCATAACTTTAAGAATTTTAAGAATTTTATTTAACTAATTCTATAGTTGGTACAATTAAATCTGTCACAAAATATTCTCATGCTGAACATGCCTAGACACAAAATACCTCATAAACATTCCAAGCCTAAGAGTACTATACAAAATATTCCCAGCCTAAATATTGATTCTGAAGCTGTACACATTCCCCGGCAGAAACTATTGATACCTAAAACAAAATTTTCTACGGGGAATTGCAGAGTTGACCATAGGTGTAAATGTCAATTGCAAGGGCCTTAAGAATGTCTTTGATATCCTTTTGTCCAAAAACTGATTTCCATGTAGTTTTTACTCCAGGAAGAATCAACTCAGCATACTTCATCAAGAATACACCACAACTGCATCTGTAAAATGGTAGGATATGTCAAACATAAGTTTCTTTAAGAAAGTAAATAAAGTAAATAAATATGTCACACATACCCATCATCTTGTTGCGGAATCAATTCAGAGTGCATGATTTGACCTGTGAATGGGTTGGCATGAGGATCCATCTTCATTTCTTCGAAGTAACCGGAATGCTTCAATAAAGATGGCAGCAGGTAAAGTAGGGCATGAATGTCATTTAGCCGATGACTAGTTCCGTCCCGTTCATTCAAAGAGTCAAATAACAGTATTTTCCCTTCCTTCAAAAGTACATGACATAAAACCCAATGGCCGGGAAGGTGGTACAGGACGAGCACCTGTATATACAATATAAACTTTTTAAGCAAATAGATAAAAATTAATTAACAAAATAGATAATGACAATGCAACGTCATTTGCAAAAACTTACCGAATCCATTTCCCACCATGGTTGAGGGTACAGAAGGTCATTCTCAGTAACATGTCTGCGGATGTCTGCACTTGACTGGTAATTTAAAGGAACGAATTTTGTGTAATCTTCCCAGACATTGACAGCATGAGGAGAAGGATCACTGATCTTCTTGTCCTTTTTTTTACGATCTTTTTTCTATTGAGGAGAAGAAGGAGAACCAGTTTCTTTCTGCTGACGTCTTTCCTCCTCAGCCTTCTCAAATTTTGATATCTTCCTCATGGCATCAAGTGTATCCATTTCAATTGCCCACTTAATGTTTAGGTTAGTCTGCATATACAACCATTAATTTCCAGATGATAATTCCATTATCATGCTTATATAAATCAAAAGCATACATGCATTAATTCTCAGCTGATAATTCCTAGGCTTATGGCATCCATTCTCAGGCTTATATCAATCAATCATAGGCTCAAAAGCATACATGCATTAAAACACATTTTCAGAAACATGCATAAACACATTTTCATATACCATATCATATAACTAGGGAGATACTTACGAAGAAAGATGTGTTAACCAATCCAATATTTTGCAAGTAGTTAAGCTCACTGCTCGATCACCTCCTCCATAGGATATCAAAGTAACTATGAATGTGATGTGTAAATGTAGTGATGTACGTCAAGGAATAAGTAACATAAAGCCTTAAAACCACAAAACAGGGAGAAATGAAATAGATAATTAACTATATTACCAAATCTGATATCCACTTTTCGATATTGACCAGGTCTAGAAAATCTTGAAGCATCATGGGAAGGATTTAACCGGTATAAAACTATTCAAGTCCAGCATTACATTACATTAAAAACTATAAAAGTGAATACATTATAATACTGGCAATATAACAGATAATCGGAATGGAATATTACCTAGGTTGGTCTTCGTTCTTCACGAAAGACGTGAACTCAACTAAGTTTATTTCTTCCTTGTTTGACTGTGGTTTCCTTTTCTTCTTAGGCATGGGATCTGTCCACAGGCTTTCGAGCCACCTGGTCCGCTTTCGGCCCCTCTGTTTGTCAATGTCTCTGTATTCAACAACAGGGTCGGCCCTATCAAACACTACCACACTACTGGGAATGTTCTGGGCAATAAAGCACACAGATGAGGATGTATATTCATCCACGTAAAGGATAGATTTTTTCCCCGACTTCTACAAAAATTAAATATTAAGTCTATCAGAAACCATTGATTAATTCCCAGACAAAACCAGTGTTATAGAATGTACCTCGACCATATCACCCTCAAATGCAGCATCCCCAACAACCAAACCTTCACTGCCAACACCTTGATTAGAACCCGTTCCAATTTCACCAACATCATCCTCTTGCTCATCACCCTTACCACCCTCAAATGCAGCATCTGCAACAACCACACCATCACTGCCAACACCTTGCTCAGAACCCTTACTAATTTTACCAACAGCATCCTCTTGCTCATCACCCATACCACCCTCAAATGCTGCATCCCCAACAACCACACCATCACTGCCAACACCTTGCTCAGAACCCTTACCATTTTCACCAACACCATCCTCTTGCTCATCACCCTTACCACCCTCAAATGTAGCATCCCCATCACCAACAACATCATCTTGCTCTTTACCCTTACCACACTCAAATGCAACATCCCTATCACCAACAACATCATCTTGCTCACCACCCTTACCACTCTCAAATACAGCATCCACATCACCAAAAGCATCATCTTCCTCACCACCCTTACCAACTTCAGCAACAACATCACCATCTTGACGGACACCCTTACCAATTTCACCAACTTCACCAACTGAATTTAGTTCTTCAACATCCTTATCAATAACTACATTATTTCCAACATCGTTATCACTAACAGCATCATCATTTTGCTCAGCACCCTTCTAAACATCAACATCAATAAATTAGTGGAAATTATTAAGGACTAAACTATTATATATAAATAATAATATAATTTTCAACAACTTCATATCCAACCTTCATCTCATTTCTAATCTTCAAAAATTCATCTCTACAGAATGCAATGATACATTGTTCGCTTTCAAGCATAGCATCATATAGTTCTGGGATAGTGGAAGACACCTGAATTTTGCAATAATTAATACAATGCATACAAGAATAGCATACTAAAACCAAACAATATAGATGCAATCATACCTTAGGATTTCTATCGGAGAATAGCCGTTTCTTAGAAGGGGGGAATATTCGTTAAAAAAAGTGCTTCTAGTTCTCCCGACAGAACCTCATATCTCCTCCTTCTAAACAGAAGAGTCAATCATATCATTGTAACTACCTGTCTAATTATCATTACCTTCATCGTCGGAACCAAGATCCTCTTCCTATTCACTTTGAGGTAGAGCCAACTTCTTCCTCTTCTTATCAATTAGTGGGCTACACACATATTTCTGGTTGAGGGATTTGAAGTAATCTGTACTCTTTTCAAAAGTTTCAACATCCCAAGCAAATAAAGCCATCTGTATATTGGGAACAAACAATTGTTAGGGAATTTCTACAAATAATTATCCCTATATAAAGGGTAATTAAGTACACACCAATGTATTGAATTTGGATTCAATAATTGTAACCTTTGCATTGAATTCTCATCTACTGAACCGTGGATACCCCGTAGCAACTCTTTTTCCGACAAGATTTCTAAACAAATAACTCTCTCCATGGCCCTTAACTATACAAGGGAGATGTTAAATGGAAGACATATTTTTAGAAATGGACAAGGAAAAGATTATTTTTGCTGTTAAACAATACTGGACAACACCAACCCCTCACCAAAACAACTAGCTTTCTAGCAAAAATTTTCTTCATTTTTTGTGTTCAACATAACAATCAAAACATGCTCAATTTTTATAAAACTTACCTGAAGTACTAAAGGGAGCCCGGAAAAATTGTAAGTATAATACTTGGATTTCTTTTTCTTTTTCTCTTCCTCACCCTGCAGCCTTCATTTCCCTTTCCCTTTCCCTTTCCCTTTCACTTCTTCTTCTTCTACTAACTTCTTGTTCTTTTTCTTCTTATCCTTATTCTTCTTCTTCTTCTAAGTCTTATGCTTCTTCTACTATCTTCTTATTCTCCTTCATCTTCCCCTTCTTATCTTCTTTCTCTTCTTCACCTCTCAGTTTGGGGAGGCGTTTGTTAAGTACACCCTTCATAAAATATAGTGTAAAACTGAAGATGTAAGAACCCCATGGAAAGTTTTTGAATTCATCTTCGTTTTCAACTAATGAAAACAACCACCCCGAGATGGTTGTCGTCCATCAGTTATCCGGGCCAAAGAATTGGCTCACCATATAGATATGCAACATCTTGTACGTATCTTCACTCTCTTCGGACGACATTATCTTCAAAGTGGCATACAATACCTCAGCAGTAGGCCTTTTTCCTTTAAAAATTCTTCTAAGCATTGAATCATCTTCCACTTCATTGTTGTTGGCAAAGCCTTCGGGCAGCTGTCCCATATTCAACCCGCTGCATAGACAAAACTCTTCTTGGCCAAAACGAGCTTTCGACTTCCCCAACCCAATCCACATCTCATCTGGTCTTTGTCTATTGGGGTGAATAATCTCTCTTTTCAAAAGATTATGAATTAGGTGCCCGTAAACTATCAACGGTTGTTTCAAATCCAAATACTGGCCGCAAGGGCCCTACTTGAATTTTTCCACCAACCCAAATGTTTGTAGGACCACCTTCAAGTCTCTAATCATAAACATTTTACTTCGACTGTTTACTCTCACTTGAATGCATTTCTCATTGCCTGGGAACCGCCACAACTTTTCATTTGAATTTTTCGGCATCTGGAAAATGAAAAAAAAAAAAAAAACTTAGGTTCAAAATGAAATACATGTATCAGCATTGTAAATGAAAATAAGTTCAGGCTCAAAATCAGCATTATACATGTATCAGCATTATAGTATTATACATTTATCAGCATTATAAATGAAAATAAGTTATATGCTCAAAATTATCCATCAGTCCCAGACTCATAATCAGTACTAGGCTTATGAAAATCGTTCATAGCCTCCTAGGCTCAAAATAATACATGCACCATCCATCTATCGGCCTTAAGCTTATGACAATCATTCATAGGCTAAACATATACATTCACTATAAAACCTAGGCTCATCAAATTACATGCTTCATCCATTAGTCTTAGGTCTATTACAATGATTACTAGGCTTAATATAATATATTCATGCAAAATAAGTCATTCTAGTCTACAAACGTTTTTCTTACCATTGAATTACATCCCACTAAATGTTTTTCCAGTGTAGTTCACAACAATCACTAAATACTTGCTCTTCAAACAGAACACACACCCTCCCAATACACATACAATGGAATACAAACACGCCAAAAACACAAAAAATAGAATAATCTCCCATCAAAAACACAAACAAGAACAATTTCTCATAAATTATAGTAGTTTGAACAAATTAGTAGCCTCAAATTGTCTCACTCTCTTTGCATTTCGTCTAGGGTTTGGGGTGCTTCGATCAATGCCGACCGTCAGGCTTATGCTTTAAACGGCGACCAGCGACCTTGCTTCTATTTCTAGATTCTTGCTTGGGTTTCAGTTTTAATCGTCGTTTGGGTACACAGAGCAAGAACAAGATTGAACGGCCACGACGACGACGACCTTGCTTCTCCTTCCTCTCTCTACGTCTCTGAATTTATGGGTTGTTGTTGATTGAGTTTCAGTTTTGCGTACAAAGAGCAGAACAAAAGCAACGAATGTTTTTTTATATTTTGAAATGTGTTGTTGATCAGTGACTTTTGTGGGAAATCATATTAGAGGGTATTTTAGTAAACTTCAAGAAGTTATATTGAATAAAATATTTAAAGAGGGCAGTGAGGGAAATTCCAGGTGAGGCCTTTTAAAGGGCAATGTGGTAAATGTGGTTGGCAAAAAGGCTAAAAGGGTAATTTTTTCACCAGTGGGCTATTTCCTATAAACGAAACATTGAAAAAGGTCATTTCCTACAATTTCCACTTTATCATTTTGGTTCATATGTTTTCGTAGAGTTATGACTTTTTTAACTGTCATTCCATTTTTTGCTGGCGTGGTCTCTATGTTTTTAAAAACCCATCAATTTGCTCCCTTTGACCTTATTTTTAATAGTTAACCCTAACTGAAAAAGCAAAATGACATTTACACCCTTGAAATTAGTATTTTATTTAAAAATAAATAATTTCAAAAATTATTATTTCAAAATAAAAAACTTTTGGAAATATTTGAAAATTTCTAGATCTCTTCAAATCTGGAAAAAAAATTCTAGATTTTTTCAGAAAAAAAAAAAATTAAGGCCCAGTTTGGCATTGTTGTACTGTGGGGGAAATTCTTTTGATTCTGCTATGAGAAAATTGCTTTTGAATTTTCTGTGAGAAGAATCAAGTGTTTGGTAAACTGATTTTGAAAAGTGATGAGAGAACTAAAAGCAATTTCAATGTGTTTGGTAAACTGTAACTAAAAAGTGTTGTGACCGTACAAAATTACTAAAAATGACAGAATTAAATATTGAGATGTTTTGAAAATAAATGATTTGTTTTATTTTTATTTTTATTTTTATTAGTATTGTTATTATTATTTTTCCGGATCCAATCCAAATCCAACCCAACTTCTAAGTCTTCAACTAATTGTCGAATTCAACCAAATTTAATCAAACTTGGATGGTCGTTGAACACCGAATTCGCTCCTCTCTCTACCACAAAAGCCGCCTCTGAAGTTACCCGATCTGATTTCAATCCCTATCACTATCGGAATTGCATTCTGCCAAAATGATGATGAAACAGTGTATTCATTAGATTAATCAAATAATCAAATCACACACATAAAAATTGCAAATATAGAGAATTGATGAGAGATAATACCGGATTCAATTTCCTTGCTTGTTGATACCATCTCACAACACTGCAGTTAATATATAATTATATATATAAGCAAATAACATTAGCAATGAAACAATTTAGAGAACTGACGTCCAAAATATTTTACACAAACCTGTTTAACGTGCAACGACTTGTTAGATCAAACATGATGCAAATTGCTATCGAGTCTTGGCAGGCAATTGGTAGATGATCCTGAGATTTTGCATCACCTGAATAATCCATAATTTTCATAATTAAAATGATTTTGATAGATATTTCTGTCAACAGAAAATCAAGAAGAAAAAAAAATGAATTTATAAAAAGAAAAAAAAAATTACCTGAAACTTCCCAGATGGAATATGAAATGTGTGCCCCTTCAACTACTAACATTTTATCCATCAAATTCAATCCTTGTTTTAGCTCTGTGATTCCATGTTCTTTTTCATTTCCTACATATTTTTCCTCCGAACCAAACACCGATTTCAATTTATTATAATATAAAATAAAATAAAATAAAACAGAGAACATGATGATTTTACCAGAAAACTATGAATTACCAGAAAATCGTGATAAATATGAATTACCAGAAAACTAGTCTTTCCAATATTACAATCACCCAACAGACTGATCTTCAAAGCAACCAAATTATTATGATCCGAATCGATACGGCGTGGTCATGACTACACAAGCGCACTGACGCCAGGTTCCCTGCACTGCTCTCGACGACGGAGGAGGATGGAGAAGACTGCGACGGCGGTGAAGCAAATCGGTTTGGCTTGGGTTTGAATCCGAATGATGATGATTGATTAGGGTTTGATTTGGTTTGATGATGAACCTAATCCCGTTAAGAATCGGAAGATTCAAAGATTGAAAGGAATGGGTTTTGTTATTGTAAATTTCATCAAAGGTAAGCGATAAAATAGGAATCATTTCTGCTTCCTGGAAGCTGTTTTCTAAAAACATCCAATAGTAGCTACTCAAACTCAATTTCTGTTTGAAGCTAAAAGAGATCAAAAGTACTTCCTACAAATTTTATCAAACATCCTAGACCCACCTCAGAATCACTTTTAGCTCTAAAAGCAGCTTGAGAAGCAATCCCAAAATAGGCTTTTAAGATCTCTACAAATAAAGTAAAAATAAATAAATCTTGAAGAGATCTACAAATGTTCAAAGGTCTAAAAACAAAACAATTTCTTTTTTCTTTTTTTAAATTTAAATGGAAAATTTTCCGAATTCCTTCATACAATATAAACACCATGACCATCAGATTAAAATTCAAACCAACCCCAAATCAATAAATTGAAAACACAAAAACACCATCAGATTCAATTCAAGCCGACCCCAAATCAATAAATTGAAAACACAAAAACACCATCAGATTCAATTGGGTCCCTATATGTTTTTGAAATATCTGTTTTTTTACCCATTATCTATTTTTCACTAGCTTGATCCATATGTTTTCAAAAACCCATCAATTTGGTCCCTCTGTGAGTAAACCGTTAATTTCCAGGGTATTTTAGTCTTTAAACCTGGAACTCAACACCAAAAAATATAATTTTCTAAAAATTATTTATATAATACAAAAAGAAAAGAGGAAATAGCATTTTTTTTAACCAAAAAATTAAGGGGGTTTCTATTTTTACCCGGAATTAGTGTTTTCAGTGTTTTTACCAAACTTTCCACTAAAAAGATAAATTTACCCTTGCCTTTTCTATTTATTTTTATTTTTAAAAATTAAATTTCTTTAAAAAAAATTATTATTTTTATTAAATTATTGGAGCACCTCCATTGGAGGTCGCCCAATGGAGGTATGGGCGACCTTCAATGTAGGTTTCGACCTCTATCGTAGGTTGCCCAGAACTCCATTGGGCGACCTCCGATGGAGGTCCAGGACCTCCAATGGATGTCACTTGCAGGGCATACCAAAAAAAAATTTAATTGGAGAAGGAAGCAGAAGAAGAAGACGAAGAAGAAAAAGGAGGAAGAAGAAGAATTCCATATCTAGAAAAAAAAACCGTGTTTAATTGAAGAAGACTGGTTTGTTTAATTGAAGACTGGTGTGTGTTTCTTCTTCTTCTTCTTCTTCTTCTTCTAATGGAAGGCAGACCTCCATTAATGAAAGTTGGACCTCTAATAGAAAAAAGTAAAAAGTACTTTTTTTACAAAAATATTTTTATTTCAAAAATTATGACGTATATTTTTGTCTCATCCATTGAAAGTTTGTGGTAAAAAAAATCAAAACATTAGTGATAGGTAAAAATAAAAACTTCACTAATTATATGGTTAGTTTCAATTTTAACCCAAAAGGAAATGTTTTAAATCTCCACCATCCAAATCTAAAATGGATGGTGGAGATTTATTTATTTTTAAAAAACTAATTTATATAAAAAAATATTAATTTATTTTTCTGAATAACAGAGGTAGATTGATCTCCACCGTCCATCTTAGGTATGGATGGTGGTGATCAAATAACAAAAAAATAGGAAAACAAAAAACAAAATAAAAAACAAAACAAAAAAGATAAGTTAAACAAGGTGTTGATCCAGATTGGATCTCCACCGTCCATCTTCAATCTGGATCACTAAGATGGACTATGGATCTCCACCTCCATCTGGATCTCCATGGCACGAGGTAAGTGCACCATAGTCACTCACATATTGAAACCAAAAATTATCAGCAAATCAAACCCAATCAATCTCTACAATTGACTGAAAATCAAACGAAAACAAACGATCCCTCCTCATCTTCCTCCGGGTTCATGCTCAAATTCGTCACTTGTACGACCATCGACCGAGTCACCAACACTTAAAACGTGTAAAACTTCCAATACAAGATCAGTTTTACTCGATTGAGTTGTTGAGTGTGTTTGATGGAATTTGAGATTTCCATGACGTAGAAATTTTTTTTTTGAAAGCTCCATGAAATAGAATTGGTTCTGGGTTTTTTTATTTTTATTGCTTAACAAAGATTGATTTGATTTTTTTTTAATTTAATTGTATTTTTATTTTAAATACAATCAAAGAAAACGTCTAATTGGTTTTGGGTTTTTTATTTATGGTGGGCGGTGGTTGAAGCTTAGGTTTGATTTGGGTGGCTGTGGGTTTTGTTATGAAGTTTGGTTATGAAGTTTGGTGTGGCTGGAAACAGGTAAGGGTGGTGGAGAGAAAGCAGAGGTTGCCCAAGCTGGGATTGGACTATGTGAGAGAATTTTTTTTTTTTTTTTTTTTTTGCAATTTTGATATATATTTTTTCATATTTAATTTTTGTGATGATAAGATGGAGAAGAGATACAAATTGATGGTAAGTTAGTTGAATCAGGAATGAATTGTATTTGTGTTTGGATTGAAATGTGTGTTGAATTGTATTTGTATTTTTTATTTTAGTTTTTTGTATCAGTTTTCTTTTTTAATAAACAATTAGGTTTTTTTATTTAAAAATTAGGTTTTAATTTTAAATTTTTATTTTAAATTTTTTTATAAATTTTTTTAAAAATAAATAAATTGTAAAGGATAAAAATGCCATTTTGCTTTTTCCATTACGGTTGACCGTCAAAAATCCAGTCAGAGAAGCCAAATTGATGGATTTTTAAAAATATAAGGACCAAACCACTAAAAAATAAACAGATATTTAAAAAAATATATATGGAGACCCAAATGATAAGTCCGCATAATAATAATAATAATAAAATGAATAAAGCATCTGTTATTGGTTGCAAATATGCAAAAGATTTATTGATGTTATGTCATAGTTTGTTCAAGTTATCACTTTTTGTAGTCTGTGTTCCCAAATTAGCTAGAATACGTTGCAAAAATCAATCATATCAATTTTTGACTCAGACAATTATATTCAGCTTGAATCAAGATTTATTTATGAATTCTAAAGTCTAAATCCCTATGAATTTGCCAATCATTACAAGATTTTTGACTTGGTGAAAAATCCAAGTTACACAGAAAATTGGATCATCATTTGAATGGAACTATAACTCGCATGCTGCCTACTGATATTTCCTCTTTTATCTTTCTATAAATAAATGAAATAGTATTCTCTCTTCAATCTAAATGCTTGTACAAATCAAATGCATTTAAAGATTAGAAAAGCACTTCATCTTTTATTCATCTGAAACCTTGAAGAATGTATACGATAAGATCAAGTTGTTGATACCATCCATTCTAGGATCTGTTTCGAATTCAGGGTCAATATAGAAAAACACCTGCAAATGTGATAAGCTATTCGGTAGGGCATTCGAAAGAAGAAAAAAACAGCCTTTAGAACAGATAAACATAGAAAGAAACCACCACTTACAGGCATGTCAATCTGCTCCCCAGGAAGAAGGCGCTGCTCCTCGAAGCAAAAGCATTGTATTTTATTGAAGTAAACTGCTGCCTGAAAAAGTAATAACCAGATCAAAACCCCTTCCATACAATTTTTTTTTTTTTTAAGTAATGACAACATCATGAACTAAATACGAGTCTCTTATTTTCCAACCAAGACTGCCAATTGCAAATTCAGTGGCTTTTTTTCCATGGCCATGTAAATAAGCAATCAAGCATACTCTTATTATTCAATACAATTTTTATTTCTTATAAAAAATCTAGCATTTCGTTTGAAATGTAAGCATTATTGCAAACAGTATACATCCACAATTTGCCTGTGTATTCTCAAGATTATGAAAAAATAGGTCAATATAGTAGGTTTGCAAAGTGAAAACCGGCAAACCCTGGTCACTTGTAGAATCTCATATCAAATTACATATTTATCATTGCACTGGCTTTTGCATTACTACTTGAAATCACTCTTATATGGTTTCATGCCCACTTCCGGAATATGATAATGATAAATATAATGAAGCACCAGCTAAGTCCTCTTTTGCATTGCTCATATCAGGGTACAAATTTCAACATTTTTTAATCTGCCTCATTCATGTGCTATCCAACATACTTTAAAAAATAATTGTTCTCTATCTCTATTCAAGACAGCACTAACAGGCAAGTGAAAATATCACTATGAAAGTCCAAAACACGGGTGGAGCTTAAGGTGTGCAGTCAACAGAACCTCTGAAACTTCTTCAGTAGAGAAAAAAAAAATCACATAAATGCAAGCACCATAAGCATGTTGATCACCAGCCATATTTGTTTTGATAAGAAACCAAGAACCGGCCATCACCCTCTACATTGCCAAACATCAGAAATTGTATACAATATTTCTACACATAACATGGGACCAATTTAATTGAACTGACATTATAATATCTTGGGGAGACTGCAAGAGACATTTCTACTAATCACTAGTTCTGAAACTCATTTATTGCCAGGATTAACTCTCTCTCAAGAAGGCAGTGGCACTGATTTAATAGCAAACTTCTACAGGAAACTAGAACCCACTCCACAAGCATGTCCAACAAATCATATATGCATATGAGAAAACATATCATTAATAATTATTAATCAGAGAAATAATTGTAGATGTATTTATGATTTGAGCACTTGCTGTGGAAACCAAAGTTAAACTCCTTAGAAATACATATGGTTCATGATGTGACCAGAGCTGTAGCTCTTTCTACAATATAGTCCAACAAAAAGTCCCATTTACATTAAACTAGCTTTCAACATAGTCTCGGCATGCATTCGCAGCCTTTTCTCCTCCACTTCCCATATCTATACTATTAAGTCAGATTAGAGTCGTCCTAATAACCCAAAATCAACTGAAACAGTTGACTTCAGTCGAACTGAAGCACATAACCAACAATAAAAAATCCAAAGTATATTTCCTTTTGTATCTCTTTACTCACAAACGCATAGGTTGATGCATCTGACTAAAGTCTCATCACCATTCAGATTAAGCATTTATAATCAAGTAAAAAACAGTCAATGTGCAAGTTTGTGCCGTAAAATCTTAATGTTAAACCTCTAATGAGTAATGACTACCACTAAATACTTGGGTATTAGACATCAGTACCTTCATCGGGGTCACATTATAGGTAGAGACACCAGTTATTGGAGTTTGGCTTTGATTTTCAGCGGTGTAAAATGCAAGGGCACTTTCTCCAGGCTTGACCCTTACCTACAGGAGAAGGAAACTATTAGACACACGTGCATATATATATACAATTTTTCTATTGTCAGTTCGAACTGATATAAGATGTATCAGTTCTTTGTATGCGGGTTATTGAATTTAAATGTTTTGACTTGGCTGCATGCACTTACCAAAGCATCTTTTAAATCCAACGGTCCACATGCAAGCAACTGATATATTTTATATCAATTATAATTGACAATAGAAAGATTGTATATATATATCTAAGGGAAATTCAGGACTATAAACACAGCACCCACACTGCACGGAGAACATCTGAATGACTTCAGCAGGTTAGTGAATGCAGTGATCTAAGAGTGGGAGGGGGTCACCTCTCTTTGTGTAGGAACAAACTTCCATTGCATTCCATCAGCCACATCAGCATTGAACTGCACCACAATCTCTCTAAAACAATTTTTAAAAAAGAAATGTCAAAGAAGCCACATATAGAAAGAAGAAAAAAAAATTCGCCATGTTAAGCCATTGATCCATACTTATAAAACAACACCTTTTAAAAATGATGGGGTAGTCAAACTAACATACAAGATCAAGACACAAAAAAATAAAGCTAGTAATGTCCGTTCCCATTTATTTATTTGGGATTACCATGTGGAGCAAATCTGGTGCAAATCTGGTGTATAATTACCAGCAGGAGGGTCATATAATGATTTCTAAACATAAGGTCAGTACATATAAAAAGTTAAATATATCAGTCAAAATAAGGAGACTTTAAAATATATAAATCAAGGACTGATTCTAGTGAAATGGGATTTGCTCCTAACTAGCCAAAAGACATACAACAATGGTTAAAAGCAAACATAATTCAGTTTTGATATCTAAGACATAGAAATAGCACCTTGAAGCAACCGTTCCATCCTTAGCATGCCGAGCAATCTTTTCTTCAACAGTCTACGGACAACAAATACCTTATTTGTGATTGACAATAAAACCAGAAGCATGAAAAAGAATAATGATACAGCTGAATAGAAGATCAAGAAACAAAGTGAAATATAAACTCAACTTCACCTCACGACGCTGCACAGTACCCCCATAGCCAGTAGCTTGGCAGAATCTTCTATACAAAGGTACAGCTGCATAAGTACCTCCCACCATTGCAAAAACCAATGCTGTGAGATACCAAAGCATCTTTTGTGATTTCTGCTGCATGGATGCTTGAGAAGCATACTGACGGTGAATACTAGGCAAAGAATTACGTCTCCATAAACCGCCCAAACCAAACGACTGAGACTGGTAAGACTTATTAATTAAACCAGAGCTAAACCCGCATCTTGGCATCAAACCCGACATACCACCATTATGTCTAGTACTAACTCCAGTGTACTTATAATTCGAACAGAAAACATCTGCTATGCACCTGGATCGATATGAAAATTCTCATAAAAACCAATGGATCAAAATAAATATATCTCTTTTATTTGAATGTAACAAATGTATGATCGATTACCTAGAATGTCGCAACAAAGGCAATAGATGGGTTCGATTCGAAAGCCTCGAAAATGTCATCTTCATCAAAGAACACGAAATGGCATCTGAAATGGAACACACCAAAAACCAAAAGTTAATCTACACATTTATTTTGGTTGTCTTGTTTTTTCATTTCTGGGCAAAACACATTTACCATAATATTTTAACTTTCTGAGTTATCATCCCTAATTTTTTCTGTGCAACCAAACAGAGGAAATACAATAAAAGCAGAAAACAATTTTTAAAAAAAAACTTTTAAGCTACGATGAGGGAGTGACGGGCTACGGCTGGTTTGGCAGAGGTACAGGGCAGTGGTTGGTCTTTTATACCATAAGTAGATTTTCGAGCAGGAAAACTAGTCTATTTGCTGCTTTGTTTATATATTTATTATTTAAAAAATAATATAAATTACACTTAAATTGGCTTATAACTACTTTAATTCAATATTAAATTAAGAATGTTCAATTCTCACTCAATATAATTATTAGTTTAACCAAAACCTGATAATGTAAAATATAAAATATTGCTATAAATAAGGGAAAAGATAGGAATAAGAAACATTATACTGAGCTGGGAAAAAAAGGCAATTTATGAGGAAACAGTTAAAACAGAACAGTTTTTTTTTTTTTTAATTTAAAAAAAAGGGACCCCAAATGCTTAAATTGGGCTCTTACGTATATATTATTTTCATATAGCCCAACAATTCCCAAGCTTTTTCCATTCATCAGGCTCCAAAATAGAAACTAGTGTCACATTGTAAACTTTGAGGGTTAGGAAATTTGATGGAATATAAAATCTCAAGCAGGTGGCCCTAAGGGGATATGAAACCTTAAAATCATAGTTGTAACCCAAAAGGTCTTACCATTCAAAACATGATTACCCTCCAGTGCAGATTGAAAGTTTGAAACAAATCATCCACAAAGGAGATAAAAAACGCAAAAAGAGGAAGCAATGTTACTGTGAAAATTTGATGAACCATGAACCTAAATTTGTCATGGCTGCATCCCTAAATTATTTAGACATGCGAACTTTGTTGAATTGAGCTAGCTTCTGATCGCAGCATCTATTTCTATGACCTAAAAGAAACTGAAACTAGATATTAAAATGAAATAATTATGTGCATGTCAACTATGCTAGTACTTTGCCCTTACCCTTAGCCCCTTAGTTGTTCTTGTATGTATTTTGTTGGTGGAAGATTGGCTCACACAATTACATAATTGTTGATTTCTTAATTAACATTGGTCTTTTGTTTCCTATCAAAAACAAAAAGAAAAGAAAATGAAAAAAAAAATTAAACAACAGTGCAAGTACCTTTTTCCAATTTGCAATTTACAATGATAAAATTCTCGTTTTAAAATCCAAATTTTGTATTCTGAAAAAAGCGATAAGAACAGAAAATGAACAAACGAGTTAGAAGAATAGCTAAAAGATTCAAAACAACTAAAAAGAACTAACACTAAGCATATTCTGAAAAAAAAAAAAAACCTACAAAACTGAATATTTAGACATCGCATCGATTATTTTCCGGCATATTGTTGTCCACCAAATCAAACGAAAAGCTGGAGAAAAAATAAACTATTACAGACTTCAAATTCAGAGAAACAAAACAATTAGAGACAAAAAAAGAATCGTATTCGAAACAAAGCATAGAAATTGAAATCTTAACAGATGCAGATTGAATAAAGAAAGTTAAAAAATAAAAAAAATAAAAAAATAAACACTAAAAATTTGAATGCCCACCAAATTGTTGCAGATAATCGAGTCTCTCATGAGAGAGACGGGAGGAAATTCGATTCGGGGAAGACGACAACGACGACGATAATAAAACGTCCTCGTATAGTATTTTTTTTTTTTTTTTTGAAATGCAAATGGCTGGATTTATTTAGAGAAATTTTTTTACTTTTTTTTGGTCGTTTGAACTTTGAACAGAAATATAGAGACAGCCAGGGGTGGGCACTAACTTCCGAACCGGACCGAATCGAACCCAGCTGAGAAAAAGGGTGTTCACTTCGGTTCGTATAATTAATTCGGTTTAAACTAGTTTAAAATTTGAAAACCAAAAAAGTTTTTGGTTCAAACCGATTTGCTTTTCTGAAAACCGGTTTAAACCGATTAAACCTCTATAAAGCTATATTTCCAGTGTTCTTTCTCAAACTCTAACATTTCCAGTGTTCTTTCTTTTACACAACCACGCAACATTTCAGTTCTATTTATTTTTGGAATGTATTATTATGTAGTGTACTATTATTAACTGATTTTGAACTTTTATTTACGAGTTTGGATTTTGGAATGTATTACTATATTTTTATATTTTGGAATTGATTTTTTATTAACTTATTATTATGTATTAATATGTTTTGGAATGTATTAATATGTTTTTTATATTATGTAATATGTTGTTTTGGCTTTGGGCTATTCAAATGGCCAAAATTAGGCACATTAAACTATTCATTAATTTTAAAACAAATTAAAAAGACACATTAAGCTATCCGGCCCATTAGACCCAAAATCAAATTGAACCGAACCGATTAAAATCAGTTCAATTCAGTTCGGTTGTTATTTCTTATTCGGTTTAAACCAGTTTAATTTTGGATGAACCGAAATATTTTTAGTTCAGTTCGGTTTTGTCAAACGGGCCGGGTCGCATTCGAGTAGTTATGGAAACCATACCGGGGTATGATATTAATATCCGTAACTAATTGGATTTCATACTGAGTTCGGATATCTTATC